>CM062227.1:38122179-38722179 GCA_031216235.1 Syzygium jambos | reverse complement strand
AAAGAGAAATATTCATAAATGTATTGTTCCTGAAACATTACCTTCAGTTGATTTGTCGTCAAGAATGCACGAATCCCGTGCAGTGGAGCTCCAACAGGAAACCGAAAATCAAGTTCTGACAAAAAATCAATGCATGAAGTTTTACTCCAAAATAACTCATCTATATATCACCACAATGTAAAGGTCTTATCATGAAATCAATTCTGCTATGAAACTGGAAGAAGCTAATTATTGTCAATTTTGAAAGGTCAAACCATACCGCCAATTTCACCACCTTTGTTCACAAAGGTATGGGTGTGATCCTTCACAAGCAAATTTTGCTCTGCACCCACCTATGTTGAAGAGAAAATGAAAGAGAAATCATTGGAAACCATAGAATTTCTGTACTTTAACTTACTTTAAAATGTTTCGAACTTACTCTGCTTCAAGGATCATTAGTTCCAAGCAAAAAGATAAGACCAGTTTCAAGAAAACACGTTATCATTTCACATTCTCGTTATGAGAAAATAAAATATGTTCACCTTCTTCATCAAACGAAAAAGATTGTTGTAGCAGCCAAAAAAGACATGCAGACCCATTTCGATGTGGTTTCCACGTTTATCAACGAATGAACCGACTTTCCCACCAATGAAGGACCTTGAATCATAAATATCCACCTGAAAATTCAAGACGTGATTACAAACATCCAAAGTATCATCATAAGATATCCAAAGAACATTAACCACTAGTTATGCATATGACTCCCAAATGAAGCAATGCTAACATAGACAAACACTTAAATTTTCTAGAACAAAGCATACTTCTGTAATTCACTCAAAGTCCAACTTTAATTTGATTCCTCGTTGCTTTGAGATCATACAATATAAAATATCTAGCTGATGTTCTTCGAGGGGTGAAGAACCAAGTGCTGGCAACCAACAAGTAACTATCACAGGTGCATATTGGGAGGACTCGAGAATGAAGAAAAGCAAACCTCGTGGCCTTGATCCAAAAGCTCGACCGCAGTCGACATACCCGCAAGCCCTGCTCCTATGATTGCCACTTTCAACTTCGGCCCCCTGTAATGTTCAGGCTCTGGAGGGAACAAGCCCTTTGGAGCTGCAGAGAAAACCAGCGATTTGCATAGCCGGATTTAAATTACTACAAGCCCGAGATTATCAACCCAACTTACAATCATCAATCAAATAATGCACAAATTTCTCCTTCCTCAATAGATGGCTTGAACTAATTAGACAACACAGGACTGGCAAATCATTTTTAACCAACACCTTGACTCTCACTCCTATCAGCTAATCTTCATGATAGAAATGGACGATAAGATATACTCCCAGTCCCTAAACACTTAATCTGAGTATAATATGAAAAAGTTTCACCTTGAATTTCGTAAAATCCATTGAGATCAATAACAGGGCCCTCTCTTGAAATTACTTCAGGACACAAAATTCGAAAAAAACTGATCAAACCCAAAAAACTAGAACCAGAAGCGAAAAAAAGTAAATTGATCCCAGAAAACTAGAATTAGAGCAGCTTAGCACCCAAAAAGAGAGTGAAATTTGAGCTCGCATACCATTAACGCTCATGTCCGAAACATTTGAGTCCAGCGAAGACCGAATGCACAGCCTCTGCGGCACCTTCCACAGCTGCCGGCGACGACCCGATAGCAAGAATTCGCCATTTCCTTTCCGGGTCCGGGCCACGGAAGCCGCCGGAAAAGCAACGGAAGAAGCCATGGATAGGTGCCAGCAGCCCAAAAAGCCGGGGCAAAGTTCGAAACTTTATGGCGTAGGATGTGTCTGAATCACAGAATTTTGTAGTTTTTAACGTCCCAACGCTCTCCTCAGGTAGAGAGAGAAGGAGACACGTAAGTGGATACAGTGCCAAATAGTTTAGAGAGAGAAAGTTAGGCTTTTGGGGGGGGGTATCTGGGCAAGAAGAGATGCTATGAGAGAGTTTTGTCAGGTAATTGAAGGCTTAAAAATGATTCTGTCGGGAGTGAAATTTTGGAGGCTATTGCGGTTGATTTAGTGGGACTTATTTTTTTGCTAATGGAATAATTATTGCCACTAAAAAGAGATAATGGGGCACCCAAAGATACAAAAAAAAAATTTTTTATGTTTTGTGATGTCATTTTTCTGTTGGTTCTGTTCTTAATTTTGTTTGTTTCATGGGTTTGGCATTTGCTTAGTGGGTTGTTTAATGTTGTCCACCTTATCTTTTTTCATGGGTGTTAGGGCAATCAGGTACCAAACGTTGCGTGTTTCCTGTGCAGTAGGTTTTCTTGGTGAGTTTGAGTTTGTCTGGGCTGGATGAGATAAAGTCTGAAAAACTATGCAGAAAAAGGAAATTTCCCTCCATTTTACCCTTTTCTCTTCCTGCATATTTTGATGAACTGTGAACAGAATAGTCGTTCCCATCACTAGTAGCTTGTCTTTAAGCCCAAAAGGGAACCCAGAAAAAGAAAAGAAGATGCTCTGAACAGGATGTCAAATTTGAGTTAGTAGATGCCTTGTGTTATGACAGCATTTAGTCTGTTCTTTCTGTTTCATGTGACTTTGAGTGAACTCCAAAATACAGTTAAGGATCGATCCATTTTGCTTATATATACTTAAAGAAAATGGAAGAACAATTGTCCAAGAACAACTCTTTGAGCTGATGAATTGTGTGATAAATTGATAATCACTGGACATTGATTTGACTCTTGATTAGGGAGACTTGGTTCTGATTGCAGCAAATCCACCCACAACAGTATGGAATGTGGATACCATAACGTGTCAGCTATCTGGGAAAGCAAGATCTTTGCATTAGCATTATCGCAGAATAAATTCAGTTGACTTAGCAGGCTGAAGGAAATCACTAGAAGATGCTTTTTGTCTCTTCTCAACCTCACAAAAAATGCTTCAACTGGATTTAAGAGCTGGACCTAAACAACACATTAGACGCGGAACAATCAAATCGCATGACAGTCCCAAAAATTATGTTGAAACCTGAGATTTCTTCATTCTATCTACCAGAGGGCACTTCGAAACTAGGAGATCTCGTCTTGGTCTTAAACAGAAAAACAAAATCGTGGCATTTGCCAAGAGGAAAATTGATGAAGAATGAATAGCCGTTAATCTGATATGCAATGCAAATGGAAGATGGCTCGATGATTGGAACCAATGTACTCCTACTTCAAAGTTTTGATAATCAATACATAGAAGACACCAATTTTTTGCCAATCAATGAACTTAACAATAGAAAGAGAATCGCTTGCAAAATTGTCAACAAGAGACGAGTACTCTGTTCATGCTAAAATAAATGCTATTAGAACCACCCTATCATTGATATCATCGATCAGTTTGTCCGGAGAGATGATGTGACAGTCATCAGATATGATTTTTCTGTAACCTTTTGTTTTCTTTCCTAATGCCGTATAGATCTATTCTATATACTTTTACCTTCCAAGCTCACTAATTACCTACAGAGCCGCAGCATCAGCGTGAAGGAGATTCATGTTAAAGACAAATTCCAGGTGTATTGAATTGTTGATGGTATCTCATATTATTGCACAGACAACAAACAATGTAAAGAGAAGTGCGGTTGCTCCAAGAATTGAACATATGATCCAACAAGTTTTCCACAGCCAACTCTTTGCAGTGATAGAGTCCTGCACACGATGAATGCAGGCATTTGATTATATAAACAAGCTTATATATATTGAAATTTTTTTTCTTTGTCCAGCCAAAAAGTACCTGCTTATGAATTTGAGATGCATTATCCGACTGTCAAGAACGAACCAACGAAGAGGATGAGCCAAAGGAATACAAGACGTGCAGAGGATAAATTACTTGGTGGTTAGAGTAGGATGATTGCTTACCAAAAGATGTTCAAGCATCTCTGGGTCATCTTTCGAAGATGAGGCTGCCATCTCATCTGCATACCAAGTCAGTTAGTCCACTTAAGATTATCGAAAAATTCAAGATCAAGACAAGGCTTATTACTCGATTTGGCAGATTCATATAAGCAATTGTGAAAGGTGAATCACTGGCAACAAGAAAAGTAAAATCAAGAAACCAAAAACATCATTGTCTCTCTCATTCATGAGCCAAAATATTAAGGTCATTTAAGTTGTCATCCCAGGAGACAAGTTTTCAGGTGTCTGCTTACTACAATTTGTTCCAGTAACTCATTCAGGAAATTAATGCTAGAGATCGCTCAGTTTCGTGTCAAATATAAGTGTTTCTGCTTCCAGTTTAATATGGAAAAACTGTTTATGTGGCAGAGCTTTAGCAAGTATGACGATTCGATAAAAATAAAGTGCACCTTGATTATAAAGACTGGTAGATTGACTGGTTTCTTTGGAGTCTGCGGAATGTAAGTCTCCAGGCCTGGATGCAATAAAAATGGAAAAGCTGAGATAAAGAAATGGCAAGGTCATATGTTACCAGTTTGACCTTACATTTTTCTTATACCTCAAGCAAAGGAAGCATTTATCTTAGCCTGCCACATGATTGGAGTCACTTAACTACACTGTAATTAAGAACTTAGATGATCTGAATGATACCACAAGGTTGTTGGTGCTTTGTAGTAATTTTGAAGTAAGGGAGATCGACTTTTTTGCAATTCTCAAAGAAGATAAAATATACACGATGTGAAGCCTCCAAAATTAAAACAAGTTTCACAGATCTACCTGTCTACTTTTCTTCTTTTTGCCAAAGTTATTGGTTTTAGAACTATAGCTCTAAAGGAAGGAAGAAAATAGTTTGCTGCTCAGCTCCTATAGGGAAGTCATTACCGCAGCATTATGTACAGCCAACCTTGACAATTCTACCTTATTGGACCAACTAATGTAACAATTGCCATCAGTCTATCAACTTTATAAGCCTCAAAACAAGTTGACACCACGAATGTCATACCTGCTTGGAGATGCTGACATGAGGAGACTGACGGCCACTTCTCTTGTTCGCAGCTGAATATCCAACAGCATTTTCCATCACCAACCTAAATCTTCGTCAGTTCTGCAGAAATACTGCAATTGAAGATTACTCATGCTGGCATTGGCAACATAATCAATGTTCACGCGTGCTTGGAAGTTTCCTCTTGTTTCCCATTCTTCAACAAGCAGATAAAGCAAAGGTCTAATATGAAAATGTGGACAAGTTGGTCCATGTGAATCTTTTGTTTCCCTGGAATCCTCCATTGTAAGCGAGAGTTTCAATAACCAAGAAATTAGGAAGCCTTTTAGTAGTAATTTCCTACTAACAAAATCTGGAAGCTGGTCTGTCTATAACCATGCCCATCTCTAATAAAAGAATAAAGGCTTCCGAGCTACGGTTCATTCAGACCCAAAAGAAAAAGAACTAAGGCTCATGATTCCCAATAGTATTCTTTTACTCAAAACACCAGATGGTCATTCAAGGAGAGGCATAAACAGATAAACAAATTCCTTCAGGAAATTGAAGAGCAGTCTAAAGCAGAAACACACACACACTCCCAGAGAGAGAGAGTACAAGATGGGTTTTGAGGGAGGACTGTGAAGGAGAGACTCAAGGCGATCAAGCTTTGTCCCAAGCTCAACAAGTTTGGATTTAGTAGCGGTGTTTCTGAGCCTGCACAGCGCGAGGATTCTAGTTCTTGACCTTGCTCTCTAGCTCTTCCAACAACCCCGAAGCTTCTTCAGCTTCACTCATCCACGCATCCACCACCGTGAATCTCTTCACCATCTCTCTCTCTCTCTCTTCTGAATTGACCATCAACCTCTCATATCTCCATTACAGTTAAGCTGAACCATAAGGGGCTTGCAAATGCATGACACTCACATGCATGACTTAAATGACTCTGATTTAGACCACTCGAATTATAGCTGGCACAAATCATTTGAGCTTGTTATGGGCAAATTTGGAAAGGCGTATGTGGTTTAAGCAACAGCTAAGATCTGTTTCTCGTGGACAGAATTCCAAAGAGAAAGATGGAAGGTGATATGACATCCTGTCTCTTTCATGTGTAATGAATTGGGACATTGAAGGTTATTTAATTGTTGCCAAACAATGAAATGATTGGTCCAACTCAAATTAATCAACATAAGATGAAGTAGTACCGACAAAGCCATGTCCATTGTTCTTGGTCATTGTCTTGGTTACAGGCGAATTGGGTTGTCCCAATTTGTCTCATCTGGCAGTATCAGTTTCCATTTTGAAGGGGTTGGTGCGGTCATTGTTACTTTGATATGGCAATTGCATAGAGTTGGTACGTAATTGCATGTTGATATGCTGGGCTGGTTTTAGGCTTGGGCCGAAAGACCAAGAAGGTATCTCATGCACCCAATTCAATTGATTTAATTTGAGGATCTCACATGGGATCCACATGATCCAACAATTAACATCCTCTAAGCGTATGTGGTCTAGGTGCAATTAATAATTCTCCCAAAAGAATCGACACTAAGCACACCTAGGAGAAGATAAACCAAGTGAAGACTAAGAGGATTTTCCATGATCGAATCTCAAATGGACCCTCGATTCCTAAGTCAATAACAAAAGCAAGTTTGATTTTGCAATTGCAGGAATGAGATAAGAGGCTGGTTTCCGGCCTACACGATCCCGCTATGATCTTATCCTTACATTACACCTATGGGGTCAATTTAGGGCTTGTATTTCTTCGTGACAGTTCAAGTCATCTGAAATGAAATGACCAAAAGTAGAGTCGAAATATGTTTTTGTGGTTCATAAGTGTCTCGATGGAATAGTGTTAGATGATAATTTATGCGTGTGAACTGAAGAGGAGTTGAAGAAGATGCATAAGAGCCCAAAACCAGCCCAACATAGAGGTGAGGCCCAGTTCTTGGCCTGCGAAAAACGTGCAGCTTTTTCTCGTAAATGGATAACAAGGCTTCCATTTTGATGATTACGATGTTATAATGAAAATCATTAGGATTAGTCGTACAAACACAATAAAATAAAAAGTAAAAACGAAGAAGAAAAATCGATACACAAGGTTTTATCCTAATTCACTCTTAAACTAGGGTTACATCTAGCAGATGATTCCACTATATTTATCACATCTCACCTCTTTTTTACATTCCTCAAGTACTAGAAAAAGGGATTATATATACTTAGTAGCTATTCATGGGCTCAAGTTCAAACTATCAATAAAATACATCCGAAACTATAAAAGCTCTCTGACATCGCGGGAACACTGTCCTCAATGAGCCCTGCCGAGGCGGCCCCCCGGATCCCCAACCACTCACTGAGAAGCGGGATCCTCGTGCTTTCCTATCGATGGAGAATATAAAACACACCCCAACAAAAATTACCAAAAAAAAGTGCTTTGCAAAAATTGACATTTAGAAAAATTTTAAAAGACCGCCTTATTCCGAACCATTCGAATTATTGATGACTGAAAAAAGTTCATCGACACCACATGGAGATTGTACACATATATGCAGAAGGAGAAAATTATTTTGAGATTTGAAAAAAAAATTATGGCTGGTTATCAGATGAAAAATATTCAAATTCCGCAATGAAAACACATGAAATATAAAATGGGACTATTATTTTACGCATCTATCGATCAATAAAGTATTATAAAATAACCGGCGGATAGATTTTTGAAAAAGAAAAAAGAAAAAAAAAGAATTGCGATCCTTTTAAAGTATGAGATTCTCTTTACCTTATACAACAATAGGGCCAATACCCAAAAAAACCCCAAACTTTAGAGTTTGTCCCAAAAATACCCCAAAACTTTTTTTGTCTCCTAAAAAACCCCAAACTTTTATTTTTGTCCCAAATTTACCACCGTTAACTTTCCATCAAATATAGAGGTGACATACTTGTTCCAGACGAGCCGTCACGAATCTCTGTTTGTCCTACATCGCAATGACTTCATCTTGAGTCAACCTTGCTGCGAAACGAGTCATCACATTTCGATAAGAATACAACACGTGCTGCTGGTTCTCGGCAAAAAGGAGTGGTATCAAGACTCGATATCTTCCAATTTAGAAGAATCCTGCTCGTTTGAGGGAGTCACCTGGACAATGTAGGTTTGCAAGTTGCTGCTCGCTGATTGAGTCAGGGATGACATATCAATAGCAAAACAGAGGTTGTTATGGACATTGAAAAACAAGACAATTAGGCAGAGGAAATGAATGAAAGCCATAGTATTCGTCTAGGATGCGGATTATTAACGGCCATATTGGACGGAAAGTTAACAGTGGTAAATTTGGGACAAAAGCAAAAGTTTGGGGTTTTTTAGGAGACAAAAAAAGTTTTGGGGTATTTTTGGGACAAATCCTAAAGTTTGGGGTTTTTTTGGATATTTAGCCTATAACAATATATGCTGCGCTAGCCCCCCCGAGGACTAGTCGGGCTTCACCGCTGGTTTGAGCGCAAGCCCGCCGGCCGCGCGGACACCTCGGTCATCAAAAAAAAAAACAATATAGATAATCGTGTAAAATCAATCATGCGAAAATTTTCTTTGGTTTTATTAAATGACTCAAACTACCTTGGGCAAATCGCTAGCAATAGTATCAGTTCAATATTGATTCTCTTAATTTCTCCAAACGACACTCTTTTATGCAGAGAATTCAGAACCCACCTTTTCCCGTTGATACTGATAAAATTATTTCTGCATGCTGGAGATATTGTCACATACAATGCCTTGGTAAGTTTACATGTGTATCCAAAAGGGGGGGAAAATACAAAAACAAATAACACCTTATTTTGGACCCAATGATCATGTAAATACGTATATTTTCACGAAAATACCATCGCCGTACCTTGAAGCAATACCACATCGAAAAAACCAAATTACCCTCGTTGGAAGCTCATCTTAGCATCTCGCTTAGGAGTTTGGGGCTTGGGGTGATTTGGTTTTTAGTTGGTATCGAGCGTTATGGGTGTGTGCAAGAATCTTCAGGATTTGTGGGGATGGGCATTTTTGGAACAAAAATTGCATTTCGTGAATAGGGGGCACTAGGATGATTAATGCAAAGGTATAAAGTGGCCTCCAAAGGTAAAACTCATGCGTATTTTCAAAAGCAGAGGTATATAAGTGGGTATCGGGTAAAAGGGCGAGGTACCTTTTCGCTATTTTTCAAAAAAGAACATTTTGTCTTTATAGATCTTTGACAAGTGACGCTATGCTCAACGGCTTAACAAGGAAAGGAGACAAATTTTGTACCGGCGTGTGCTAAGTGTATGGTCATCATCTCGTTACTTGAAATGGATCAAAAAATTCTGAGGCGCACATGCTCTCGTGTTGGACGGTTCAGTCGGCACAGCGGCAGCACCATGACAAAGAGGTTGCTCTTGGTATCATGTTTTCGGGAATCGATCTTTCCTAAGATTGATGAATAGACATCTCTTTTGGTTGGAAAAGAAAGACACTTTTGCCAAGGTCGATCTGTTCTTTTTCCTGGTACGTAAAAATGCTGTTTTTTGTTCAGGTAAGTTGGCGCCAGATCTCTGCGTCTACATATGGTAATTCTCTTCTCTTCTTTGGCCTTTTGATGCTGTCAATGACCTATTTTCCATTTGCTCCCCTTGGGTAGAATTATCTACGCATGATAAATTAGACCTTAAAGTGCACGAAAACGATTTACCGTGTAATATTTTTCATCGCGTGACACGACGACATGGTATCAACTATCAGTTGCACCTTCTTGTTGCTTGAGGCGATGTTCTAGGCTGAGTCTCGAGGAAAGAATGACTTGCTAATCCCCTATGCTTTCCACAATATCGGCCCGACTAGGAAGGGGGACTTAAGTTTCGTGTACAGAAGTCAGCCAAAATGCCAGTGGTTGCAACACGAGAGTAGAGAGATACCATGCCGATGTTAATAGGAGAGCATTGCATGCCTAGGCCTAGCCCATGGAGTAGGCCTAACTTGCTATCCGAGCCATTTCCGAATAAAGATCCAAGTCGGGCGAGCCTGTCGAGCATGGCCGCATGACTCATTGCCTTTGCATAGTAACCGTTCAGATCCATCCACGAGCTCTCATGGTTAGGCGGGCGAATCTATCTGCCTAGCCCACACTGATCAAGTCTCGCCAGCATGTCACCCGGCATAAGCGCAACCCGATCGATATAACTTTCTCCGAGGGGGAAGAAGGGCTTCGACAACCGAGGGTGCACCGGGCATTCCATAGACCGGAGCAGCAGAGTAGCAGCAGCACCTTTGCCAAGGGGGAATTCAATTAAATTGGTCCCAGTCTCTGCATGAGTTCACGTGTCCTGCCATACAATTGCCGTTTATTGCACCATCATCAGCGCTCCGCTGCTGCATAGGATTCTAGGGACCGAGATACCCCCCCAAAACACCTTCATATGTACCCACGTACATACCTATGTTTCAAACTTATCGCTTCTCCCATCCCCCACTCTCGCGGATACTGCTGCGTCCCGCACGCGCTTCTACCCCCTAGTTCCTTGCGGTGGAAGAGAGAGAATGGTGATTGACAGCACAGATGATTTGAATCTTGATGACAAGTTGCTGTCCCCTTTCCTCAATCCTGACTTCTTCACCGCCTGCTGAAAGAGCGTGGTGGGTTATCATTTCTTTGCCCCAACAGGACAAAATCCTTGATAAATGAATATCAGAGAGAGAGAGAGAGAGAGAGAGAGAGAGAGAGAGAGAGAGAGAGAGAGAGAGGGAGAGGGAGAGAGAGAGGCCTTTCTTTGTAGTTTTCTTGGTATCACTTTGCCAATTTACAGTGAGCAGAGCTGGGCAGAGAGAGAGAGAGAGGTAGAGAGAGAGAGGGGGAGAGAGAGAGAGAGAGGGGGAGGGGTGGAGTTAGATAGAGCTCAAACACAAAGATGTTTGATGGAGTGCCAGACCAGTTTCACCAGTTCATAGCCTCCTCAAGAGCTTCATCACTCTCTCTCCCTCTCTCTTTCCCACTTCAACACGCCTCTTCACCCCCACCGCCGCCACCGCCTCTCGCTTCTTTGAATTTCCCTGCCTTCGATCTCTACCCTCCTCATCACCACCACCACCATCATCTGCAGCAGCCGCCTCCCCACTTCCTGCAACCGCTGCACCAACCACCTACAGCCCAGAAGGACATCATCCATGAAGAGATAGATGGGGAGAACAGCTTGGTCCCTGTGAATTTGGGCATTGATCAGAGAGACAGATCCAAATTGGCAGAAGCAGCCACTGTTGATGATGATCACCAGTGGACTAGTGATGAAGTGCTTGCACTGTTCAAAATCAGATCTAGCATGGAGAATTGGTTCCCTGAATTCACTTGGGAACATGTATCCAGGTAAATACAAATCGGATTTTTTTTTCTTACCAAATTGGAAAAGAAAGAGAGACACAAGTAGGTTTCTTCTGTGCATGTGTGTTTGTCCGTGTGTGCATGTGTCACACATGCATGCATCAATTTCATAGTCTTTTTGGACTTTCCGAATGAGTTTGACCAACTGAGGCTCAGAATCTAGTTGATGACTGGTTCAGTTTCTTCCTGAAACCAAAGAAAAATCAAGCAGCAGCTTGTATAGGGATCTTCAAGCTTAAAAAATTACCTTCCCCCAAAGAAATAACTAAACAGAGATAGTGCCTAAAGTTAAACAAATGGAGGAATAAACTCTCATGGTCCACTAAACAAGAAGTAAGGTCTGCGCGTATTCATATTTTAAAGTGGGTTGCATGCAGGAAGCTTGCAGAGCTTGGCTTCAGAAGGAGTGCTGAGAAGTGCAAGGCAAAATTTGAAGAAGAAAGTATCAGATCATATACACCCACTAGTGTTAGTTATCCCAAGAACGACAGGTTGCTGAGTGAGCTTGAAGAGCTGTGCAATAGTAATCATGGAGATCATCAGAACAATCCTCAACTACTTGCAGCTGACAAGAGCACTGATAATAAGGTGGGAAAGCTCAGAGAAGGAGAAGAAGAAGACAAGATGGCTGGTCAGATGATTCAGAACTTCGATGGCACCAATTCAAGAAATGAATTGCGTGCGACAGTGAATGATGCATCGGAGGACATTTACAAAAAGGTAGCAACAGATGAAGAGGACCACATCAACAGGTCATCCTCAAAGGGCAAGAAGAGGAAGCGATCACAAGAGGAGAGACTGCTGAAGTATGAGCTGTTCAAGGGCTTATGTGAGAGTGTTGTCCACAGGTTGATGGCACAGCAGGAGGAGATGCACAAGCAGCTGCTTGAGGACATGGTTAGGAGAGAGAAGGAGATGGTGGAGAGAGAGGAGGCATGGAAGAGGCAGGAGATGGAGAGGATGAACAAGGAGCTTGATGCCAGGGCGCATGAGCAGGCCATTGCAGGTAACAGACAGGCCACCATCATTGAGTTCCTCAAGAAGTTCACTTCCTTCGACGGTGATGATGATCACAGCCCGCATTTGCTATCCAACTCTTCGAGTCCATGCTCCTTGGCTGAGCCCAACTCCTCAAACCCTAATGACAATTCTAGCACTTCCCAGATGGGCACGCACAAGCAAAGCCATGTTGTTGAAGTTCCCACTTCGTCTTCTCTGGAAAATCACAATCAATCCACTTGTTCTTCCTCCCTCCAAAGCACACCCACCAAGCAAGACCCAAGTTCAGCTTCAGCAGCAATGGCTCAAACTGAATCCAGGTCCAACCCACCAACTTTGACCACAATGACTTCGCAAAACCCTAATCCTCTCAACCCCCATCCAAAGACCAATCATGGGTCACAAAACTCATATCCAAATGCGGCTAAAGATCAGGACCTTGGAAAGAGATGGCCAAGAGATGAAGTCCAAGCGCTCATAAACCTTAGGTGCAGTCTCTATGGTGGTACTTATAACGAAGATCACAAATTGGAAGGATCAAACAACAACAACAAAGCTCCACTTTGGGAGAGAATCTCACAGAAGATGTTGGAGCTGGGCTACGAGAGGAGTGCCAAGAGGTGCAAAGAGAAGTGGGAGAACATAAACAAGTACTTCAGAAAGACCAAAGACAACGACAAGAAGAGGTCTCTCGACTCAAGGACATGCCCTTACTTCCACCAACTGAGCCACTTGTACAGCCAAGGAAAGCTCCTCGCCGCTGCTGCGCCGCCTGCCGACCAGGCCCCGCCAGAGAGCCGCCCAGCCTTGCCGGAGGCCGGCACTCACGACGATTCATCGGCCACGCAATGTGGTAACAAGGGCGTGGTCAATCAGGTAGCTCCAGCTGCTAATTTTGAGTTTTAAGTCCTGAGAAAGAGAGTTTTATTCATTTTTTTCTTCTTTCGCATGTTTTTGGTGTGCACTCATGATGATAATAATCATAAAGTGGTAGGCTAGGCTAGCTGGCCTTGTTCTCTCTGCGAAGATTTGAGTAGTAGCAGTCCCTTTTTGTTATGTTCTTCCCTTTGTTTCTATTATATGTATATGATTTCCCTTCCGAGGACAAAGTCAGTATAAAGTTGCAGCATGTGCACCGACAGGCTTGAGAAATGAGATTTGTATTCTCTTTCCAAAGTCACGCACGATTCTCTCATTACTTTACAATGCCACTCGTGCGCGGCCGGGAAAGTGAAGAATAGAAAAGTTCATTTTCCTGCTTTTTGCAATACTTGCAACACAACAGACATGCATTAGAGATTGTGGAAGACAACGCAATTTGTTTTATTTTATATTTGGCTAAGAAAATGACAATTGCTATGTCAATTGAAATTGATTCCCTTCATTTTGAATAATATCAACCCTTTTGATTTAATTAATTTTTCACTTAATGCAAAGTTTATTAATAGTATATCCATACAAGCTAATATCATGTCAAACTTATATTGTACTTGCTCTGGTTCTCACCTTAGATATGCATTTGGGAGTAATGTTAACAAATTCATGGATGGCTATTAAGTTATGCATTTTATTTATCTATTATGTTTGGCAATTTTTTTTAAGGTTCCATGAAACTGATTGTCTATTTTTCTAGTAGCAGAGAAGAATTATCTCGAATTTTGCAACTAATTGTTATTCCTCTTGAAAGATCGAGAGGTAATTTTCAAAGTTAGAACAAGGACTTAATGTCATCACCAATTTAGTCTATATTGGTTTTGCTTCAATGTTGAAAGGATGACTTGGTGATTTGTGTATGACTAATTATTCTTATCCTAAAGACAATATTTTCACCATTGCTTAGTACTTATTAAGTAACTGTGAAGTGTAATACATGTTCATATGTAAAACATTAGATACTCTTTGCTATATCAAATTCTGATAATGTTTTCACGCAAAAAAAAAACATAAACATGAGCAGGAGCTATTTATTTTGATTGAATCTTTTCTTAATATATAGTTTCTAATTCTGTGTTAGTCTCATCATTCTTCGTACTAATATTAGACTTGCTAAAATTGATTTACAAAATTAGTTTACCAAGTAATGAGACAAACTGTGATTGACTCTATTTTCTTCTTTTTAAGTAGGTAGTGAAATACTTGATGGACTGTAAAAAAAGAGAAAAGAAAAGTCAAATTCCATTTATAGCCATATTATTACACCAAAGCCCTAAAAAGTGAGATGAAAAGAAGATTTTCAGTTATAGTATGAGCTACTAGCAAAAAGATAGGTTATGATATCAAAAACTATAAGATGGACACTAACATGTTAATTTCATCGAATGAGAACTGAATAATATTATTTGTGATTTTACTTTGGACATCCTTGCGGAAATGAGTGATAATGAGTTAATAACGATCTTACATCGATTATATTTACACTATTGTTCCTCGTTGATGGATGATATTTCTAATAATATCCAATCTTTTTTCTAATTCAAGTCCTATCTTCTTCATCAAGCATTCGATTTGAATGTAATATCCAATACATTCAAATTTTGAAAGGCCACATTTGCCATTCGGGAAATAAAGGGCTTGTTTGGTTCGGCTTTGGGGGAATGTCTTTGGCAAAATGCAAAGGCCTTTGAGCTAAAAGGGTTCTCCGAAATGCAAGTAGTGTTGGGTAATGTGTATTTTAAAATCACGTTTGAAAGCAACTTTGATCTAAATACCGTTTGATAAAAACTAATTTTGTAAGGGACTTTGCTAATATTTAAAAAAAAAAATCCGGAAAAAACTTAGCCACCGCCAGCAGGCCAAAACGGCTGCCGGCCAACCTCTGCCGACCAGATCTGGCCACTGACTAGCCTCGCTTGAGGTCGGGCGAGCTGAGGTGGCGTTGCCTAGGTCGCGTGACCTCAGGCAAGACAGCCTGAGGTTGCCTAACCTAGGCATCGCCTAGGTCGCGCGGGTACGGCCGCCACTGCCTGGGGGGCACTCGACCTCAGGCAACGCCTAGGTCACACAACCCAAATCCCAGGCTGCGGTGGCCGAACCCCTCAGGCGATGGTGGCTGGTCTTTGGTTCGGTTCCTCGAGAAGATGAACAGTGTGCATGAACAGTGCACCTTCATCTCGAAAATGTAATTTGCCAAAGTGCCTCCAGACCTGTTTTGGGCTAAGGGACTTTAGAAGCCTTTGGAAATGCAATTGCATTTTCCTAAAGTGCTCCAAAAATATTGCCAAAGGCCATTTGCATTTGGCCACGAGACTTTAAATCCCAAATGAGCATTCCAAATACTGAACCAAACAGGCCCAAAGTCTTAGCCATGCGCATGAACATGACAATTTCAGATATCCCATTTTTACAAGCTTCCTCCACGAACCATCAAGAACGTAGATTATCAGTCAATTGACATATATAAAAAAAATCCGATTACATAAGTAGCATCAATTGTGCTAGCCATTCACGTGACCTTGTCAGTGTCATACACCGACACTGAAGTCAAAGGTTGTGATAACCACGTTAAGTCCCGAAAAATTTAATTTTCAGCGCGGAATGTCATTGGGTGAAAAATGTCAATAGAAATTGGAATGTTACGAGTCATATCATCGACACGTTTCTATAGTACTCACTGCCCTATATTTGTAGGAGGCTAATGTAATTTATTATTGAATTATTTTTCCTTTATTTCCGTAGAATTTGATGATTTAAAAAGAAAACAATTTTTTCTTTTAACTTGCGCATCGACAGCTCAGCGACATAATAATTCTGTCTCCGGTGGGCCCCCACCACATGACAGGGCCGTCAGACGCGCTATTATATACAGTACAACAGCGAGCCTTCCTGAGGCCCCACCGGGGCCCCACCCCGTCCTCTCCTCCCCGCCGTTGATCAACCGCCCCCGCGAGCACGTCGGCTTGGCGCGTGCGATCCTGGCGCGGGCGCACTGGCCCCATACCCTGCGCGGGCACTCCCTGGATTCTGTCCCCACGCCATCAAGACCGAATCGGAGAGGTGGGAAAGGTGCGCCTGCGGAGGCCCGGACGTGCGCCCGCTCTCATCCAACGGCTCGGAGGTCGACAAATCACCCGGTAGTCAACGTGATCGAGCTGCGCGGCCCTCCGTCTGACTGTCCTTTTCGGCCCTTTTCCCGAGGGGTGGCCGGGCCTTTGACTTTGGTCTTCGTTGACCGCTTTTTAGCTCTCGTACGCAGCCAAGATCAGCTTGAAGGGGCAAAATAATAATGACCCAATAATACTAAATGAAATTAAAGCAAGGCTCTTGACCCCCCCCCACCCAAAAAAAAAAAAAATTTAAAGTAAGGCGGAATCGAGAATTTAGTGGGTCTAGAGGGAAGGTTTTTCGCGTGATAACGACACCCGGGCGGTGCCATTGCCCGACCGAAAGCGAGCGGTCGCGAAAATTAAGTGTCTGCATATCGATGAGGCGCAGCGTACGAGGCGTGGGCAATGTGATCGGGCCGTTACGTCGTGACAGGCCGTGTGACGTGACCGATACATAAAACAGTTTCCTACGAAGAAGAGAGACGGACTGCATAATGCACGTTAGATCACGTGATTCGGTAAATTTTATATTTTTAAAAGAAATTTGCAAAGGGAGAATATTATCCATTTGCTACATGGAGCCCAAGAAAATGGATAGGAGGAGGAGGAGACATCAGAGGCCCAACCATTTGGTTTTGGGCCCTAGCCCAGATAAACAGCCCAAGTGACTCTTGGTTGCAAAATTTGATTTTGGTAGTCCATATACCAAAACATGGACAGATTATGACCACAGCAAGATGCAATGACAATACTTCCGCCACACAGCAGGGTTTCGACGAGACGCGATGTCCGAGTCGAATCTCCGATTTAGAGGGTCCCGAGCGAGTTCGAGAGCCCGCACTTATGGACGGTCTAGCAAATTACTTATCGCGAGTAGAGGGGCAGAGTATCGGTTCATCTCGAATGCGAAAATAACCTTTGCTTGAGTACAACATTCCATTGATTATGTCTCGTGGGTAACCAAAATGGACGGTCTTGAGAGCTTCATCGTCGTCAGGAAACGCTACTTTTCCCATTCATTTGCTAAGAGAAACGACGTCGTGTCGTGTGACGCCGTGCGACCGCGCGGAAGGAGCAATGCGTGCGAAGTTTCGTGCTTGGAAGTGACGGATGCGCACGAGCCCGCCAGATACCAAAAGAGCACACGAAATATTTGTGGGTGGGATGGTGTCGGTGCAAAGTAATGATGCTATGGACGATAGAGAGGCGTTCGGTCGGTCTAGATTTTACCGACTGAAATCATACTTGTTCTTCGTGATTAAAGAGGGGCCGAAGGTGGGGGACGATAGCGCGAAGTTGACTCGTCTCGAGAAGCTTTTCGATGTGAAGTTGCTCGAAAACATCGGAAATCGCTTTGAGATAATGGCGGGGCGGCACTTTCTGGCCTTCGGGTCACGTCCGAGCGGTTGCTTTGTGCACCCTTTTTGTCCTGCGGATGCATGAGAAGGAAACTTTTTAAGTGTTTGGACATCAAACTTCTTGCCGCGTTCATTTCCTAGACTTGTTTTCTAGATGATTCGTCCCGGATGCACGACGAGGAAACGCAACTTTTGCGAGAATCGATGATCTTTTCGACCATTCTAACTCCGCCAGAGAGCGCTTTCTCCATCGCTCGACATCAACTTGTTCTTCGACCCCATTAAATATATTGATCTCGTGAACGTTGGGATGCGGTTCGTACTCCCCATCAATAGGAAGGTACGGGGCGGGTGGCGATTCGGGGTGGCCGCCCCCGCAATGCTTGAGGGCTTTTATAGTTTAGGTCTGTATTTTATTAATGGTTTTGACTTGAGCTCATGAATAGTTATAGAGTATATATAGTATCTTTCTCTTTAATTGAAAGTTGTAACCAAGATGTGGGAGATACTAATTATAGTAAAATCCTATGCTGGGTGTAGCCCTAATTTAAGGGTAAATCGGGATGAAACATTTTGTCTTGAATTTTCTCTCTCGCCTTTTCTATTCTCTATTCCGTGTTGTGCGTGTAACCCTAACGGTGAAGGAATCGGAAACCCAAGTTTCTTCTACTCTTTCTCGTGTATCGGTTTAGGTGGTATTCTGGACCAACTATTCATGCCGGACTAAATCTATTTCTCGGTCTAATCAGAGGCAGGTGAGGCTGTCCACACCCGAACTAACAAATTTGCATGAAATTACATCTTTCATTTGACTCAATCCCGAGAAACTACGTCAAGCAAGAATCGAACCCAGGACCTCGACACTCATGGTGACTCGCTTTAATGAGGATTATCTCTCCCTATTAAGCTTAATCAAAAGCCTATACAAGCCTCGCCAAGAGCCAATGCGATGCTTCCAACAAAGTCCAAACAAGAAAAAAAATATAACATAGGCAATAAGGGAGGGAGGGATGGTCCCGAGCAAGACCTTAAAAGGCTTGAGGAGAAAATTAACATGGAGAAAGGACTCTCCGGTATAATGAAGGCTCGTCCCAATGTTCTCTCCGTGTTCCCTCTCTGTAGTTAAGAAAAAGATTTGGAGGGAACATGGGGCATTTTGGATGGTGAAGGTAGACACCATGTCTACTTCGGTTGGCTATCTCTGGATAGGCAGATATAATAACCTATCGCATGTGAGCTAATAAAAAGGGAAGTCTCGGTTTCCTGCATGTCTGCTTGTGCTACGTCGTACAAGAATCGAACCCAAGACCCCGACACTCGTGGTAACTCACTTTAATGAGGATTATCTCCCCCTATTAAGCTTAATCAAAGCCTATACAAGCCTCACCGACAGCCGATGCGATGCTTCCAACAAAGTCCAAACAAGATTAAAAAAAAAATTAACATAGGAAATGAGGGAGGGAGGGAGATACTACCAGGGGGGGGCCCACGCACAGACACACGTGGCCCCACCGAAACCCTCCCCTGATCTAATTTCTTGCAAGAATGTGGTGGGGTCATAATGGAAGAAAAAAATTAAAATAGCGACTGGTGAGAATTTTTTGTTTTCTGTTTATGAGGGGTGGAAATTAGATCCATGAATCTAAAAGGGCCAAAAACATAAAAATAAAATTTTCTATTTTTTCGACTTTTCGATTTTTTTTCTAGTTTTCTAGTTTTTCTTTTTTCGGTGTAATGAAAATTGCAAGTGTCACCAACCAACGGTGTTTTTTTTTTTTTGCTAGGTGCTGCCCTCAGATCTCGTGACATTGCCGATAGCCGCAGGATCCTCTCCTTGTCCTCTTTTGCCAGGACATATGTTTTGTTTTCTTTTTCTTTTTCTTTTTTTTTTGTCTTTTTTCTTTTGGTCTTGACAAAATTAATTTATTGGGGGGCAAAAGGGTTTTTGTCCTTTTGCATGAAGCTCGGAATCTTCGGCAATTGTTTTTGGAGTTGTCCCGAAATTACAGAAGAGAAGGAGGTGGTCCATGAAAAGAGTGTGTTGTAATGCTTCAGAGCCAACGTGCGGAGAGATTCATCATTAAGCCATGATTTAGTGAAGGAGCCAATGATTTGGGAGGGAAAAAAAACGAGAAAGTCATTTGGTACGATAAAAGTACGACATTTGAACAATGCGATAAGAAACGAGATTTATGACCAAATTGAAAAACGAAATAAATTTTTAACGGCGAATGCCAAAGGAAAGAGAATAACTCTCGTCGTGGGTCTTATTATTTGTCAAGATTTTGATTAGCCCGGACAAGAAGCTTTTTACGGGGCCTTTTTTGAATCGGAATTAATCGGCTCGAATCTTGAAAAAATGGCGATTAACCAGAAGATTATCTCTAACTTCAAGGCATACGATTAAGCACTTTCCCCAACCATCAGCCACTGAACAGTAAGCTTGAGTATTCACTTCACATGCCGAGAGGCGAGAGGTGTAATTGGGCCCTATGTTTTGGCCTGCTGTTGTAATCTTTAGCAGAAGAGAAGGAATTCTGATTTAATGAACGACTCCAAATGCGAGGACAACTTTAGGGGACCGCGAAACCTCTTTTGATTCGTGTCAAGAAAAGTTCAGCCAAGTTGGTAAAGATGGTCACGACCCTCCGGTGCGCCCAAAAGAGGACCGGATTTCTACGTTCAGTGCTCGGTTCGTGATGACCCCTTTCTCGGTCAAGTCGGTAGGAAGAAGTTCCATTCGAAATCCCCTCGTTCTGACATGGGCGATTTATCCGACACAGAATGTAGGCTTGACCTGATACGAGAAAGCGGGCTCGAGATATCACCTATAAGCAAGAGATCTAAAGGAAAAAAAAGGCTGGAAAAATGATACGTACGGTCCTTTAACTTTGGCTTAATGTGCAATATGGTCCTTGAACTTCAAATTTTTTCAATGTAATCTATGAACTTTAGTCCAATGTGCAATACCACACCTGAACTTTCAATTTGTTCAGCACGATTCATAAACTTTTGATACACGTTCAATCTAATCCTTAGACTATATAAAAATATTCAATATTATCCCTGAATTTGAATTCATGGAATGACAACGTCGAACATTTTCATTTAGTTCGGGGACTAATTTAAATATGTATCATAAGTGTGGTACACCGAATAAATTAAAACTTTAGAGATTACATTATACATTGAGTTAAAGTTTAGGGATCATATTGAACAAATTAAAAGTTCAAGGACTATATTACACATTCGGTCAAAGTTCATGGACCGTATTTGTCATTATCCCGAAAAAGGCTATATTGAAATTGCTTTGGCTCGTTTTCATGTGGGTGGAGGTCATCAACTATTCTTTTTGCCAAAATGGGAGAATGAGGCAACCACCAAACCGCGTGAGCTTTCGACGAAGATGGAGTAATTGAAATCGGCCAAAGGTACTCGGTCGGGTCTTCCATCGCTCGTCCCACGATAGCGACGCCTCTTCCCCAAGACGTGGCATCTAATTTGCCAGCAAACCCAATTAAATTGCCAACTAAGTCTATTTGTTGACCGTCATAAGCACCGAAAACATTCGCACCGCTTGCCCATAAAATTTATATGCCTTTCTCGTAAGCTTTCGGGTTGCACTTTCTGACCTGGTGTCGAAATTAGGTTCTGCCTCATTTTATTTCGCATGTATGATCTCTCGATTTGCGAATTTTAACTTGTCGTTCCTAAATTCGACTTGTCCATGAGAGGAGTTTTAAAATATTTTGTATGTGGGGTTTGTATGCCTTTATATATACATGGTCTATCTCTAGTTCTAAGCGTAAGTTTTTGAGTTAGCCGTTCTAAAACAAATGTAATCGAATGTGTTGGTTGATGATTCCTATTTGCCACATCGGAGCTCATGTCAAAGGGTTTTTGGTCTGGTTTTCTAGTAATTAAGCAAAGGACGTCTCTCTTACGAAAGTTACTCACGCCGGGATTCGAACGCATTATTGCCTCGAGGCGATTTTGAGTGTCTAGGTTTCATCAGCTCGTTGGAATATGGATGGACATTGGATTCACATACGTTCTGTCCACGGACAGCAATAAAACAACTCTAGCTGCGTTGTCTAGACATACTCATATTTACAGTTTAATTTATTCATAGATACCGATCAAATTTCTATTGAACATGTAATAGAATCTCGACAGGGTTGGCAAAAGAGCACTACCTTTCCAAACACTCCAAGGAAACTTCTCATTCACGCTTCTCGTGCAAAAGGTGATTTGTTCTCTTCTCCCAAACGAATGGAAAGAGAACACCCGCACCACCACTAGCAATCATGGGTCTCTCTCCCTGGCAATAGATAAGCCACAAGGGCATCCATCTCTAACCGCTTGAAAGGTGGGTTCTCAACTATAATTGGCACGAGAAAGAAAACGTGCCAACACACCATCATATGCCAAAGAGAAAAAGGATACGAGAGAAGAGAAAACCTTGGATTGAAGGGTATGCACATCATGTTACCATTGGTCCATTCCTCCATTTTCCTCTTGAGTGGTCCATATATAATGAAAGATACACATCGACCCTCGTTTCTATCAGGTACCGTGACTATGATAGAAGTCTCCATGGAAGCAAACTGTATCACATAACGTATGCTCCATCGCTTAGTTATCCCTAGGGGGCTACACATGAGCGTGTGTTGGGTGCGCATTCAAATGACGGTGGCCATGAACATTGACCAATGTTTTCTCATCGCGTGCCAACCAGCACATGAGATAATCATTAAGTTCGCACGTGGTGGACGTATGTGCTTGAGATTGGGAACAATCGCTGCGCTATAGATTAGAAAATGGGAAAGTCTCTCGAGAAGCCAAGAGAATAGAATCGAGTATCTATGCGAGAGGAACACAATCTAAGTGGCCACATTTTGGGTGTTCAATCGGCGAGGCGACCTTAACAGGCCCGCGATTCGGAAAGCCACCGACTAGATAATTAAGCGATTGGTCAATATGAGCTATATTTTGTATTTAAGTCAAGGTCTTTCTCACTTGAAGTAAGCTTAGGA
Organism: Syzygium jambos; assembly: GCA_031216235.1. NCBI lineage: Eukaryota > Viridiplantae > Streptophyta > Magnoliopsida > Myrtales > Myrtaceae > Syzygium > Syzygium jambos. Next base: position 38,699,489 of record CM062227.1, on the reverse strand, counting down.
TGCGGGCAGGATGGTTTGTATGTACTCATAAACGCTAGCCAAGCTGAAGGTTTGAACATCTCGTGCTATGAAAAAGAACTTTGATTCCTATTTTTGAATTATGTATGCATGGATTTATATCCCCCTGTCAAAAAAGTTTCCATTTTCGAACCATGGCATGATGGTCACCAAGACATTTGTAAAATTACCCATCAAACTCTTAACTAAAAAAAAACACCTCATATATAATGAGTTATAACCGACTATATAGTCATATTGCCTGTGCAATACTCGTTCTAACCCAATTTACGTTTGAATTATGCAGATGTGCGCATACTATTTGACTTGCTTTTTTTCGCGCCGTTGCGGATGCACCACAAAATAACACTCTATGGAATGGAGGCGTCTACTATTAAAAAAAAAATGAAAATACGATGTAAAGCATGTTGAAAAACAAATCCGATCACTACCGTACGATGTGCTTTGGAGCATGAATGGTTAAAATGCACGTCATTCAAAAAACTATATAAAAGCTTGTTTAGAGTAATTTTTTCATACGGCATTTCGGTTTTTCGCAGTTTTCGCGGCGCACGCAATCTGATTTCTTTCTAACCTGAATCACTCGACACTTTTAAGACGCATAAATACCGATAATTACTCTGCCGAGCTTCTCGCAAAAAAAAAATATGAGGATTGTTTTGGTTATAAGAACATGATCAAAAAAGTTGTCGAGGAGGGGGACGCCGCCCCACTTGTTCCTAGAGGTGTCAAAATGGGTCTTAAATCCATATATGACCCATTTAAAAATAAATATGCTATATATGGGTCACTTTAATTTTAAAGATAAATGGGTTGAGTTTGGAACCTATGTCCAACCCACCCACTAGATCCATCCACACACTCTCTCCCTCTTAATAAAGATGTTTTAAAAAAAAATCGAAATTTAGTTATTTTTTTTTCTCTTTTTCTTTTCTCTTCTTTCCTTTTTTTTTTTTTTTATTTCGGCCGATGGTCGGCCATAGCAACCAACCACCGGGGCGGGACGACCTCACCAGAGGCCGGTGAAGCTCAAGCTCACTGGCCTTAGGCGAGGCTCAAGCCTCGCTGATTTGGTGAGCCTCGAGCTTGCCCAATTCTGGCGACCTCGAGGCTCGCACGATCCCGGCGAGGCTCCAGCCTCGCTGATCTGGTGAGACTCAAGCTCGTCGGCCTCAGGCGAGGTTGACCTCGCCGGATCTGGCAAGGTGAAGCCTCGCTCAAGGCTGGCGAGACTCGAGCTTGCCGGCCTCGGGCAAGCTCGACCTCACCGAATCTGGTGAGGTGGAGCCTCACCCGAGGCTGGCAAGGCTCGGCTCGCCGGAATCGAGTGAGCTGGAGCCTCGCCTGAGGCTGGTGAGGCCTCGGCCTTGCTAGATCGGCGAGAACGAGCTTCGCCGGCCTCTGGCGAGCTCGTCCTCGCCTGTGGTTGGTCGTCGGCCACGGCGGCCGATGATCGACCAAAAATAAAGGAAAAATAAAAAAATAATTAAAAATTCGATTTAAAAAATAAAAAATATTAATATTATTAAAATGAATGCACAAAGTAAAATTAAATCAGATTTTATATACCAAATATCGAAAAATATTTTGTAGTTTATTTTCAGGTTTTAGTTAAACGTCAGAAAATTTTTTATTTTCTTGGATAATGACTTTATGGAAAATATTTTCTAGAAATGTCACATTTTTTGCAAAACAAACAGAACCTTAATTTTAAAAAAAATTATAAAATTTTTTTCATTAGCTTTGTATTGCATAAAATATTTTAGCAGTATAATTTAAAAAAATCATAAGAAACAAGTATTCCTAGAATATGTTAAATATAAAAGTGTTTTAGCAATATGAGTCGGTTCGGGTATGGATTGGATATGGATAGGGTCGGGTCAGGTATGTGTCGGGATATTTACACTATGAATAAATGGGTTATAAACGGGTTAATTGATCAGTTTGGGTCGGACGATTTATGACCCGACCTAAATCCGATTCGATCCACCCGTTTAATAAGTTTACTTGTTCCCGAGAATTCAGGAGGCAAGTCAACGGAGTAAAACGGTAGAGCGAAAGAAGGGGGAAACGAAGTCAACGACTCGACGAGGGGTGAAAAAAAAATAAATCGGGGTCAATCTCGATATTTCGACGGGGAACGAGGGGCGGTTCGGTAATTTCGCCCCGGGGGACGCGAAGGAAGGGGATTAACCGGGGGGGGGGGGGGGGCCCTCGTGATTGAAGGCGGGGAAGTTGGGCCGCGCGGATCGGAGTCACGGTCATGGGGAAGGGCGCGAAAAAGTTGGTCGGTCTCGTACGCTTCTTTCTCCTTCCTTCCCCCACCACCCCCCAAAAAAAAAAAGAGAAAAAAAATTATAAAAAATGAGGTCGAGAAAAGAAGGTAAAAAAAAGGAGGAACTCGGTCAAAATTATTCGCTCTTCCTTTTTCCCAATGTGCATGGATAGCACATTTCCTTACTACGAGCGAACAGAAAAGAGGAACGAGCCGCTCATGGCGAGACTCCCGCCCTCCGATCCCGGGACGTCGGCGGTCGGCGGGCGAGGCCGTGGTCGCGAGATGCCGCCCGGATCGGACGGGACGTGCCGGCGCCCCGGGAGGGTGGGTAAATGTTTTTCCGGAAGCCGCGAAGACGGGATCGGGAGGAGGGGAAAAAAAAACTAAATATTAATTTGGTCGGTGGCAAAAGGAGAGGAGCTAGACCAAAAAAAAAAACTGGCAGAGGTTACTCTGAGAAAGGCCCCTCCCCCCTTCCTCCCTCCCCTCTCCATCGGCTCCTCCGCATCTCCAATTAGTCAAACGGTTGACCGGGCTTAATGTGCATTGCCCCAGAGCCAAAAGCCAAGATACGAGACGGAAGAGAGGGACTGAGAGAGATCATTCCTATCTATTATTTTTATTTTTATACAAATTTAATCGCGAGGCCCTCTTTTTTTTTTATTGCGAAATTAGAACGACGGGAGTGGACGACGGGCGCGGCAATCCATGTTTTTTTTTTTTTTTTCCTTTTTTGTGTCTCTAGCTATCTAGCAAATTATTGCTCGAGAGCAGACACTTGGTCGATAAATTTTACGGTCACATGGCCCCGATCCGAAGCTATCCTATCTATCCACGAGAGGCTATTAAAAAAAAAGAGTAAAAAAAGAAGAAGAAGAAGAAGTTGTTCCTGTCCCCTGTCTCTCTCTCTCTGATCTTAATTTAATCCAATCCAATTCAATTAACCCAAATTAAAATCGAATAATTCAAATGTCCTAAATTTTTTCGTCTTTTTGGAAATCCACAAAACATAGAAATCTACACCTCTCTTTTGTCTGCTTCCGTGACCTCTCTCACTATTACCAGCTATCTTCCTGTCTCTCTCTCTCTCTCTCTCTCTCTCGCTATCACTTCACTGTTGGGGGTCTTTGGTTTCGTTCCCTTGGGATTATTACCACATGCCCATGCTGTAGCCGAGCTTCCTTCAACCCAACTCTCTCTCTCTCTCTCTCTCCTTTCTCTCTCTAGAGGCTTTGTCGTGTCGCTCCGGCGAGCCACCAATGGCCGGGCCCCTGCTGCTGCACCTGCACCTTCCCCTCCTCCTCCTCTTCCTCCGCCGTACCGCGCAGCGTTGTCGCTTCCTCCTCCCCGCCCTTCCCCTGCAAATGTAGCAGCTCTGTCCCAGATTCTCTTCTCCCTCCCTTCTTCCCCTGCTGCCGCTGCTCCTCCTTTCGCTCCCTTCGATCCGTCCCCCGCAATGTGCATTCCCCGCTCCTTCCCTCCGCTCCTCCCCCCGTTCGGTGCCGAATCTGCGAGCTTGGGTGCTTCGGCGTTCTGGGTTCGAGCGGGATTCTGAATCTGGAGAGCGCGTTGTGTTCCCGGAGCCGCATTTTGCTGCTGCTGCTGCTGCGCTTAGCTTGGCTCCCGCCGCTCGTGTCCTGAAGATTTGGTTTTCGCCCTCTGGGTTCTTGCTTTGTTGGGGGTGCTCGATGTTCGGGCAGCTAGTCAAAAGGCATTGGCTCTCTTCTCTTTTGAATCTGCCTCCTTTCTTTATCTTTAGAATACTTTACTTGATGAGGGTGTTTGTGGTTTGGAGATTCGTGTCGGTTGGCTGCTTGCGACCGTCTCTTTTTTCTTTTTGTTCTGCTCAGCGCGGCATTGCTTTCAACGGGCGTGTTTCTTGGTGAGAAATGTAGGTAACGAAAGGGAAAGAGACGCTGCCGGTTTGGAAGACATTTTTCGGGATACCCGTGATAGCTTCCTGCTAGCTGAGTCGGACGAGGCCATTCGCGGTAGCTGATGTGAGTGTTCAGGTAAAGATTTCTGCTCTGCTCTTGGCTGCTTGCGACGATGTGAACGAAACCGGTCGATGTAGCGCCGTTGAGATAATGTTTACTCACCAGGCAGTTAATTCTTTCGAGTTAGAAGGTTATGATATTTCTATTTCTTGCCATTAAGCCCATTTACATTGGCTAGGGTCCAGGTAGAAATTTTTGCTCTGTGCTTGGCTGCTTGCAACGATTTGAACGGACCCATTCGATGTAGCGCCGTCGAGCACCGTCGAGATATTATTTACTCATGAGGCATTTAATTCTTCGAGCTGGAAAGTTATAGTGTCTCTCATTTCTAGCCACTAATTTCTGAAGAAAAGATGTTACCACTTACTAGCTATTTTACTTCTGCTACAGATTTTCTAGTAGTGTCACACTTTCTCATCATTTATTTCCGGCTACATCACTTATGCTTATTCATTGATCTGTGAGTTTGCCCAGGTGTCTTGTTTGCTTGGGTGATGAGAAGTTTTCCGAGCGTTTTTTCTGACGTCGGGAACGGAAGATTTCGTCTGATATCGAAACTCTCATTTTCTGTTCACCTTTCTGGTAAATGCAGGCATTATAGGTATAATCAACATGGAGCAATATGAAATACTAGAGCAAATCGGCAAAGGAGCTTTTGGTTCGGCTCTTCTCGTGAGGCATAAACACGAAAAAATAAAGTGAGGACTATTCAACAATTTCTCTTGTTTATTTCCTTTTGTCTAGTCTTTCAAAAACAAAAAAAATTTGCAGGACCAGCATTCATTTATCTGTATATCTGTACCTAGGATGTCTGATTCTGTGGTCATTCTTTTCTGCTTGTCTGTATGTCATTAAGGTATGTGTTGAAAAAGATTCGTCTTGCTCGGCAAACTGATAGGACCCGTAGATCCGCACATCAGGAGGTTGGTTTTTTTTCTTTAATTTTTTGTTCCTAAGTTTATACTCTTTGCTGCTATTCATATTTGTCCTTCTTAAAGCCACCCCATTGCTGTCAGACTAACGTTTCCTTGTCTATTCATGCTATATTTACGAGGGTTTCTTGTTAATCTAACTTCTAGTTGTTGAGCAGTATGATTCAGTGGCGTTCACTAGAGAAAATTTGCTGCTGAATATAATGATTAGCTGCAGGCGAAGTGTATTTCTGATAATGTACTTTGACTATGATTATGTGTTTGAGAAACTGTTTGAGCTAAACGTTGCTCAGGCTATTAGGAACTCTGACAACTTATTTTTCTAGCATGTAGCCTTTTGAAGCCAATTAACTGAGTACATGTGTGCTGAACATACTTTCAGTTGCTTTACTAGAAGTGGAAACTTCAATTTTTGGTTTTAAGTCGGCTTGTCTATCTTTATCTTAACCTTTTCTATGCTTTTTGCAGATGGACCTTATTTCTAAAATGCGGAATCCATTTATTGTTGAGTATAAAGATTCATGGGTGGAGAAGGTAAAAATTCATCGATCATGTATGTTATAAGTATAATGTATATTGCTGTATAGCATGCATTAGTTCTCTGTCTTATGACAAATCAAGTTATATCTGATTTTGCACTTATCTTCTGGAAATAAATGTTGAGAATATCCATTGACTCCTAGCACAATGTCTTTTCTGATGAAGCTTTAAGTATTAGTCCTCCACAGCTCAACATAAGTATATATGAGCTTTGGTTATTTTACTTTTCCTTTTGTGACTCTAGCTTTTGCTTTTGTATATGGGGCCTAACTTTAGTTCGAAAATGCCTCTGTCTCAGGGTTGCTACGTCTGCATAATAATAGGTTACTGCGAAGGAGGAGATATGTAAGCTCTCCCTTTCTGAAGTTCAGATGATTGATCTGATTAAGTCATAAGCTGAATCATTGCAAAATTATGGATACTTGCTCACTTATTGGCTGTGTGCTACAGGGCTGAAGCTATCAAAAAGGCTAATGGCATTCTTTTCTCTGAAGAGGTTTCCACTTTTGTTCTGTTTTCGTTGGTGCAGCCTTAAGTTTACCTTTATGATAGTTAACAATGCAGTTCTTGCCGCATTATGTTCTAACAGTCCTATTCATTAGTTATTTGTTGTCCTTCCAGAAACTATGCAAGTGGCTTGTGCAGCTCCTCATGGCGCTTGACTACTTACACATGAATCACATCCTCCATAGAGATGTCAAGGTTTGAGGCATATCTGTGTAATTTGTGACTGTATTGCAATGTTCTAATGTTATTCATACTGATTCTGTTCTGTGGTTTCTTTAGTGCTCCAATATATTCTTGACAAAAGACCAGGATATACGTCTAGGTAAGTGATTCTATTCTTCTATTATTCGCTTAGAGAATGTCATAATTGTCTGCTGAACAATCAGTGATAAAACTTGTGGACAGGTGATTTTGGACTTGCCAAGATGCTCACTTCTGATGATCTTGCTTCCTCAGTATGTTTTGCCGTCTCTCATCAAACCAAACTTCCATGAGTTGATGTAGCATAGTTCCTTTTTCTTTTGGCTAAGCTAGCAAGTGAGTTGTATATAAAATGATCATGGAAGCAGTTATTAAGGCTTAGCAGAACAGCTGCTGCAAACAACAAACCAGATAGCCACTGAACAATGGAATTGGAACTTTGCTAGCTACCAATTTTATACGATACATCGCCCTGGAATAGCATAGTTCCTTATTTACTTTCTCTTTCGAATCATTATCTGTTACTCAGGTCGTGGGAACTCCCAGCTACATGTGTCCAGAGCTTCTTGCTGATATTCCTTACGGTTCTAAATCCGACATTTGGTCTCTCGGTAAGCTCTGTGTACCTGCTTGAATGCCCTTTTCCTTATTTTTAACCAGGACAAGAGCAGGAACTACTATTGTTACCCTCCTTTGTATTTTATTGTTAATTCTGCTGGTGTATCTATTGGTCAGGATGCTGCATGTATGAAATGACTGCACATAAGCCTGCATTTAAAGCATTCGTAAGTGCTAAAAGCCATCTTTTCTTCCTGAGAATGTTGGTAGTGCCTGTTTCTGCTATTATTACATCAGACCTATATTAAATTGGTGCAGTGAATTTCAATATTAAGGTACCAAGGAGAACTTTTTGATTGTGCTCCAATTTCTCTACTGAATTTACTGCAATCTAATTCTGCTAGCTTTGTTTTTGCTATGTGCCCCAGAATTTCCTTTATACCATGGGTGTGCTGCATTTCTCAAATTTGGTGTCTACTTTCGCAGGATATGCAGGCACTGATAAACAAAATCAACAAGTCCATAGTGGCTCCACTTCCTACAAAATATTCTGGGGCATTGTAAGTCCTAAAGTAATGGGTATTGTGTTCCCCGGTATTACGATAATTCTAATATTTTTGCTTATTTTCAATTTCAGCCGGAGTCTTATCAAAAGCATGCTGCGGAAAAATCCAGAACTTAGGCCAAGTGTATGTGGTTTCTCTCTAAATATAGCTCTCTCAAGTGCATGCGTACAGATACCTTATTCTTTGCTGATCTCAAACATGTAGCCAACCTGTTCATCATGCAAGTTTCTGCTTGATTGACCGTTATCTTTGCAGCTGTACATTCAGTATTTCCTAGTTTAATATGGAGCAACAATTCAATTAATTCTTCACTTTCTTGAGGTCTCTTTTTTTCCTTCTATTTGAGATAGAACAGCAGATTACATTGTAAATGCATAACATGGACTCGTGGCGGATGCAAAATTTTTAGTCATTGCAGGCGGCAAATAAGAAATTTACAAAACCCTACTCAAGGGGGACAAGATAAAGAACTTTAAAATTCGCAGATCTTGCAGATATTTCAATTCCAGCAAACCTTTCTGAAAGTCTTCCACTCGTCTTATTGTTAGTGGAACTCAAAATTTGAAGAGATGTAACGCACAATCATTAAATATTGCACGGAGTACCTAGTTACCAGCCCTCATTATGTCTGCCCCTGCATATGTTGTGGTTATGGGATATAGAGAATGGAATTTGTGTGTTCGCTTCATGAATCTGTTAGCATCCCTTCTCCTATTGAAGTTAATTTTTATCCCCTTCAGGCTGCTGAACTGCTTGGTAACCAACATCTTCAGCCTTATGTTCTCAAAATACAAATGAAAATCAATTGCCCCAGACGCAATACATTGCCTGCCCAGTGGCCAGAAGATGCTCGGGCTTACAGGAAATACCGGTACTCGTCCAGCAATAATAGGGCCTTGAATCCGAGTATATCTGGTGCCGAGCACGATTCTGTTTGTTCCACTGAAGGAAGATATGTTCCTAGTTATTTAAATGAGAGATTTGAAGAACTGTCAGTTGGAAGCACACAAGGCACGGTGATTTGCAAGCCGATTTATTCAAAAGCATCCAGTGTTGTCAAAAACCCAAAAATAAGTCCTGCAAAAGCTTCTGCCACTCCAAAAAAACGAACAGAACCACTGAGGAAGCGTGAATCAGTAAAATCAGAAACCCTCCTTTTATTTGCATGCACCATTTAAATGCTTGAGTCACTGTTCAGTACTTATGGTTAACAATTTTTAGGTCTTTGACTTTATGCTTTACTCTTTGTCCATTGTTTTTCAGCTTCCAGTTTCACGTGCTCCGAAGAATCCTGTCCCTGCAGCTCGCAGAGCATCTTTCCCGCTGCCCAATGATAATGTTCTCCACCATCTGAAGTCTCCTGATGTATCTGTCAACTCACCACGAATAGACAAGATAGCTGAATTTCCACTATCTTCGTGTGAAGAACCCTTCTTATCTATTCGGAGAACTTCTTCAACGTCTGCCCAAGGTTCCTCTGGCTCCCCGCATTATGCAGATGGATCAATAACGAAGGACAAATGCATGGTTCAGATTTGCAACAAATCTTCTAGAAAGCCCGCTTATTCTGATCTCTGGCAGGGGATTCAGAGAAGCATGTTTCAGGTTGAGAAGGAGGATGGAAGTGACTCTTCTAACCAAAATGCAACTGCAGGGGCATCAAGTCGCACTTCGTGCGACTCGCGGCGGCGCCGGTTTGACACGTCATCATACCAGCAAAGGGCTGAGGCTTTGGAAGGGCTGCTTGAGTTTAGTGCGAGGTTGTTGCTGCAGGAAAGGTATGATGAGCTTAACGTGCTCCTCAAGCCATTCGGGCCTGGAAAAGTTTCCCCTAGGGAAACTGCCATTTGGATAACCAAGAGCTTCAAGCAGAATACTTTGAAACCAGAAGATTAGTTCGATAGAACCAATGCCACGTGTAGCATAATTGTTAGTCGTAGTTGATCAGAGTGGGATTATAGAAGCTTGTCGACGGGGATGCATACGGGAGGCACTAGGCACTTAGGCAGACTAAACGAGTATTTAGGTTAGAGTTCTGGGCACTTACAGTTTTGCCACTCCATTTTATGACCTTCCACTCGGTACCGTCTAGATCAATTGTTCAAGTCTAAGCTGACAGTGACGTTAGTTCCTCTGTAGTGTACGTATTGAATCTCATTTACTTGTTAGAATGAATACTGGCTAGGGCGAGTCCTTGCAAATATGACCTCTCTCTCTCTCTCTCAAATGCGTCAGTGTGTATGAGCAGGCAGATGCATTGATGGAAATTGGATACAGAATGGTAAGTAGTTAGGTGCACCATCCATGAAGTTCGCATGAATGCACTGAAAATCTTTTGATTTGGTATCGTAGAATTGCAGATTTTTACCAGTTATGGGCATTTGTCTAGGTTGACCATGTAACACCGGTAATGGTTTTTCTCTATGCTCCACACAATTACAATTCGTATCTGAATTTCTTGGTGACCAAAGAAATATATTCTGCGTTCTCATGTGCAAAGCCACCTCTTTTGCCACAATGACACCACACTCGGGTCTCCGAAATATGCTTTGCGCCTTCTTCAGAACATAGCCAAATGCGGCTACAGCAAGCATATCCAAAAAGTTCAAGATCTTTGTTAATAAAGTATTGAGTAAAAGTCATGTATGTAGTGATGTGACTGTGCTTCAATTGAAATCATACCTCGTAAGCGATAAGAGATCTGCTATAGTTGGACTGACTAGTCACCTTGCTGGTGGTCGTGTCACTCTCGCTGTCCTTCAATGATCTCCTTGACTTATAGAGCTTCACGAACCACGGTTCTTGATTTTCTCGAGAAGCGAGTTTTGCCTCTGGAGCGAAGTCTCTTGACTGAGTCTCAAGCTGTATGCTTGTACCATCCACCGATGGGGTCCGCTTGCTCTTCTGTCGCGTGCTTTGCTTCGGCCGCTGCTTCGGTTCACTCTGTGACCTGGTTTTCGCCCTCGACGACTCTGTTTTTGCCATGTAATGCGGCACCAATGCATAATTCTGAGATGCGGAGTCCGCAGTATCTGTGCGATGAAAAGTGAAAGAAGCTCTTGTTGATCTCGTTTTCGTGATGACAGACCGATCGTCTCGGGGAGTGTTTTGTGCCGAGGAAAAGAAGTATTCCTCGTACTGTTGTCCTTGTCTCACTACCGAGACGTCTCCGGAAAAGTAAGTGGTAAAGCCTTGCTCTGTTCTTCTTTCCACCTTTGGGCGATTGAAGTAGCCACTCTTGCTCTTTGAGACTTGGCATGACTCTGTCAAATTTCTATCCAGTGGTTCCTGTTTACTCAGGAGTATTGTGAAGATTCGTCACTAATTAGACTACCGAATTGCAGATCACTATGTTATTCTAAAACGAATCGATCATCACTAAATACAAGCTCTGAAGGAATGTACGAACTTCAAAGTTTTGAGTTGCGTTTTGTGCGTGAAAATGAGATCGTCACTTACTTTCTGTACTTTTCTGTTGTTACCATCCTGGGATGAATTTCTATGGACTGATGACAGCCTAGGAACCATGACTAGCGCTTCCTCTGCCAACTGGATCCTTTGAACACGGGCTCGAACTTGAATTGACATTAACGCGTGCATGCACCGTATAGTGGCTGTAGTTTGCTTCCTCACAAGGAAACCTCTCACAAGGGCTTGCAGCTTGACTAAACTCCTTAAAGCACATAATGCTTTCCTTGCCTGCAATTTTTCATATCAGATGATAATAAATGTTTAAAGCTATGATTGGTATTACAAAAATGCAGTCAAATTTCTGCAACACAGCACAAGGATCCTTACATCTAGGCGACATGAATTGCTTTATCTTAATTGACGTTTACGGCTATAACAACAATAACTGGATGAACAATGATACTTACCAAGTAAGAGCGAAAGGCGGCTTGTATTTTCGTCGCAGCTGCATGTTTATCACTGGCTATGGCCAACAATGCCAATGGGCGATCACGCTGAAGCTGAAACTCAGTCTTTGCTTGCATCACTAGCTGAGCGGTCTCGGCCGAGTCCATCGACCTCGGGAGCTTGTGCGCCTTGCCTTTGGCTGGGGATTTCCTGAAGCTCCATCGACTTTTTATTTTCGGAGCTGGTGGTGGTAAACTGCTGCTAGTGGTCACATACATGGATAAAATAGAAGTATTGATCTTCTTGTTATCTTTCTCATCCCTTTTCCCTAACAAGAAGTTTCGGATCCATCTGCTTGCCTTTCCCATCTTCCTAGCAGGACAAAATGGAACAGAAACAGAATTAACATACACCCTCTTTCTGAATTGCTGTATACTATGACTTTGGTACTTATAGAAACTCATGAAGCTCTTGAGTTCATTAGCATTTGCTGTCTGTAATGATTTTTGTCCTGGTTTGACTTGGGCAGTGTGGACACGAGTGATTTAATCAATTAAGTGTTTGATTGAGGCCTGCAAATAGTTTTCACTTCCTGTCTTGCCATTTGCCATTCTCCTGAAGCTAATAACTTGTAAGGTTGTCATCATGCGAAACTCCTTTTCTGCATTACAGAAACTGAAGAAGTATCTAGGAATTCATTTTTTTAATGCAACTTGATTGAGTCTCGGTCTGTAGCCATTGTTCGACATAGGACGAGACCATAGCTGATCCTAGTGGGTGTCGCGTGTATTATGGCTTATTAGTGCAAATGGCTATGTACACCAACGGGTTGAGTTCACATTCCACTAAACACGTGTATCAATAGGGAAAACAGATAGGGATGCCCTTTTGTTCCTGGCATTTTGTTGAACTCCGCCTCGAGCACTTTCGATCTTCTCCTACGTAGGAAATGTAAAACATTAGATCGAAATGGTCTCGATGTTAGGAGTTGGAGTTATGCAACATCTAGATATAAGTATTACAGCAATTACACGGGCGACAGATCGATGTTTTCTACTTTTAACCAGATCGACCAAGGAAAAGGGAGATTTAAGGATGAGAAAATGAGCTGATAGACTTCCTTTTTTCTCGTGAACATAATAGTGCATGAAGAGCTACTCTGTTCTCAAGACAATAAGCTCACAATGTGTAATAATAGGCCCGGCCCAGCCCAGCCCAAAACCTTTACAATTCTAGCCTTAGAAACTTAGCTTCACCGCCTAAAACAGAGGAGAGAAAAGGGGGGTTTTCGTACAGTAATACAGAGGTAACAAGAACCGCAGAACGAGAGAAAAACAAAAAAAATTCACCTCCGGACGTCTCGACAAGCCGGACAAACTCCATTTGCAGTGTTCGGTAAGTATTAACCCTTTATTCATGTAATCGGAGTAATTGTCAGGAGTTAAAGTCATAAATTCGAAGATATGAGAATTTTGATTTGCGGGATTCGATTTAAGAGTTGTTAAACTGGGGAGTTTTATGGAAATGATACGCGTTGTTGTAGGATCTAATGAAAATCGATTCTGAATTATGATTTGATTGAACGATTTTCTAAAGTTTCACACTCAAGCTCAACATAGGGATTACTTTGAAGAATTGTTTTGGGCAAGTGGTTTGTTGGCGCACAGGAGTCGTTTTGTTAGCAATTAAGTTTGGTTTAGTCGAGCAGTAGCTTAGGTAGCTTATTACTTGATTTTGATATCGTCTCTCAATTAATTGATAATAATATGAGTTTGTCGGCTTAAGTAACATTCATAGTTTGGTTTTCAACTTTCCCTTATGAGTGATATTTATTTATTTTTTGATTTTGTAAAATTCATGTCTTGAAAATGATAGAAAGAGATAATGTGAGTTAAGGATTTATCACATGGTTTGATATTGCTTTGAAAGAAAAGTAGTGCTTAGGGCGAATTGAATGCATAAAACTATATCGAGCATTTATTATTATTTTTTATTGAAATAACAATATATATTTTTATTACAATTTGAACTGATTGTCCGTAAACGATTTGCGAAACCTTTTATGAATTTTTTTTGAAAAGTTCCTTATTTATGAATATGGTTTATGAAATTTATTATATTTAATATATTGAAACGTGAAAATTTATATGTTTTGGTTAATGAACCTGAGTTTTGAGATGGATTGGTTTAATTTGCAAGTTATTGGAGAATGATGTTAGTGAATTATGCACATGTCGCTATGATTAAGACTGTTAAAGGGTAAATATGCATATCATTATCAAGATGTCCATCTAAAACGAATTACTGGTTGATATAGGTGGAAACCTAGCCGAGCAGGAAACTTGATCATTTTTGTTATTGGCGTTAAGCATGATCGTAGTTAGATACTAAGCATTAGATTGGTCAGTGAAATATATCAATGACTTTGATTTGATAGAGATTGATCAATAGAATGGAGATTGATTTGTTAATGTTGATTTGATATTGCTTATTGATCTGATATGCAACAAGTTTTGCTGGAAAGATATAACCCACTTTATATATTTTATGTATATTGTATATTGAATTTGAGATTTATGAATATGATATCTTTTTAGACAGATGCACAGTGAATGTTTGATCTACTTCGAAGAATATACTACTCACCGACTTGTGTTTTTTCAGGTTTTACAACTATCAACGGATAGGATGAGTAATATTAACAGGGAATTTTGGGTATAAGTTGAGGTAGTTGTTTGTGTGTGCATCTAAGGCGATAATTGTTGAGGTTTAGCTTGAATGTTTAAGGGTTAATACCACGAAAAACCCTAAACTGGTACACTTGTGACACATTTACCCCAAACTATTTTTTTGACCATAAAAAACCCCAAACTGGTACACCCGTGACAATTTTACCCTGAACATACCACAAAAAACCCCAAATTGGTACACCCATGACAATTTTACCCCGAACTAATTTTTAATATTGTTTTTTTTATTTTTTTGAATTTTTTCTTTTTTCTTTTCTTTTCTTTTTTTTTTCATTTTCAAACTTTGGCCGGTCGCCGATCCGGCGACCGACCAGAGGCGGAAGCCGGCAAGGGCCGTCCTCGCCTGCCCAGGGCAAGGGCGACCCTCACCCGACTCAGGCGAGGGCGGTCCTCGCCTGCGTCGGGCGGCCCTCGCCTGCTTCGGGCGAGGGCCGCCCTCACCCGACGCGAGCGAGGGTCGCCCTCGCTGGCTCACCCTCACCCAACGCGGGCGAGGGTCGCCCTCGCCGGCTCACCCTCACTCGAGCTGGTGAGGGTCGCCCTTGCCGACGCCGGCGAGGGCGGCCCTCGCCGGCTTCCGCCTCTAGTCGGTCGCCGGACCGGCGATCGGCCAAAGTTTGAAAATGAAAAAAAGAAAAGAAAAGAAAAGAAAAGAATAAAAATAAATAAAAATTCGAAAAAATAAAAATAAAAATATTAAAATTTTAATTCAGGGTAAAATTGTCACATGTGTACCAGTTTGGGGTTTTTTATGGTAAGTTCAGGGTAAAATTGTCACAGGTGTACCAGTTTGGGGTTTTTGGTGGTCAAAAAAATAGTTCAGGGTAAAATTGTCACGGGTGTACCAGTTTGGGGTTTTTTATGGTTAAAAAAATAGTTTGGGGTAAATGTGTCACAAGTGTACCAGTTTAGGGTTTTTCGTGGTATTAACCCAATGTTTAAAGATGTATATTTTTTTTTCTCGTGGAACCTGAAACTATATAGGTTTTTACCGATCAGGTTTTCAGGTTCTAGGTTCTATCCTGAAACTATGAACCATGCTCAGCCCTACTATTCATGGCCGCCGGCGCCAAACGAGTCACTGGTGCCAAACGAGCCGTTGTCACTCACGGCCATGGGTCCAGGTATGAAAGTTTGCCCGGGCCAAATTTGGAAGCACCGGCCATGGATAAGTAAGGACGATGGAGGGGCAGTCCGCTTGGACGCGCACTAGTGTAGGTGGACATGATCGGACTTTGCTGCTTGTGATCGTTTTTGTGGAGACTAGATTTGGACTTGGTCGCTCGCGGTCGTAAGCGGATTTGCAGTAATGGCAATCAGATCTGGACTTTTGTTTCTTGTAGTCGTTGCCGTCGATGGATGGACAAACTTTAATCACGGCTCGTTGCTGTGTCATTGCCTTCAGTGGATGGACGAGCAAAGCTTGCGGCCATGGGCGAGGTCAAATCTAGACGAGCAACAATGGAACCGATCGTGACCGATGACATAGATGTAGCTTGGGCCGACCACAATTGACATCGGAAGGGGTGGCCAGATGGGGTGGTGCTTTGTGACGGAGGAGGAAGAAGAGAAAAATCAAATCTTTATTTTTTTTATTTCACTTTAGTAGACGCGTGTTAACCGTTTATTGGACAGGAGTAATAAATGCATACCACAACACCGATTGATGTCGCGCTTGGCAATCATCAGATATTTCCTCGACACAATGTGCTGAGCATGACGTACAAAAATTAGGAGCTATCCACAAGCCAAGTGGCATGTTGAAGTCATGCAAAAGCATGGTCTAGAATCCGTGAGGTTGCACCGATTTTCCCAGTGTTCTCACCTCACATCTCGATTGAACATGTTAGCAGCAGTACTTCTAGAAGCTCGCAGCGTAGGTGCGTGATCAATTTTGCCGTCCTGTTTTCTGTAGTTTTGCGACAGGAAGTCATGATCAAAAACCAGAAAATTTGACTTCTGAAAAGGACGAGAAGAACCAATCCACCGCAGTTGCGAGCACAAGAGTCGACGCACCAGCAATAAAGAGAATTCTGGGAAAAGAAGTACGAGAAACAGCAGGCCTCATGTGGTTTTCCTGTCCTACCACGTACAGGGGGCGCGACCTGCCGAGCTACTGATGGATCGAATCGCGAAATCACTCGGAACACGGTCCATTAAATTCGTTGAATTCCCCTTTTCTCACGATTCGTCAATTTTGATCTTCGCCTTTTGAGTTTCGGAATCCCGGATCCGAGCCGCGAGACCCGCGTGCTCCTCGCTCCTTCCCCCAGAACAAGTTAGGCCAATCTGATTCAGCTGGGAACTCAAAGCTCAATCCCACCTAAACACTAGGGCCCATAAATCCGTGTCAATGTCACCCCTTCAATAACGACTATTAACCTGCTCTTTCCTTTCTTTTTTTTTTTTTGTGTGTTTTCTTATCGGCTACGACTGGAATTGTCGCACGCTAGAAATGGAAGAAGCTTCCGTGACATTGCGAAACGCAACAAACGGACCGGCAATCTCATTGCGCTGACTTTTTGCACCATCTCTCGCATCTCCTGATATGTTCCATTCGTCAGGTCTAGGCTTGTCCGCAGACCAGACGAAAAGCTTGGATTTTGTTCTCTTCCTTGGAGAAAATGACATCGTACTAAACCTACCCACTTCTGGACCTGGTTTTTTTTTTTTATTTTTTATTTTTTATTTTCTCTTTCTTTCCGTTGTTTTTCTGTCAACAGTTGGAGGCTGTGAGATGACTGAAGCACTAAACCAACCAGCAAAAAATGCTAAAAATACTTTGAAAATTTCCACTGACTTGTGTGGGGGGTAATACACTCTATGACCTGTCTTGTAGGTTTTAATTGATGTAGATTTTCTAGAGAAGCTTCTGTGAGTTGAAAATCTTATGCGTTGGTTCTTTCTTTTCTAATGGGTAGAAAACTTGATATATATGCCTATTGCATAAGATACATCTCATCAGAAAAGCTCTGCTACCAGTTCTTGCAAATATAGCTTGTTAAAAGTAATGGCTACCCCCAAGTTAACAGCTCTCTTAGCTGTGCTTGTACTGCTCCCAGTTGCTGCTTTAGGATACCTTTGGACTCCTTTTTATGGTATTTAACATCATCATCATCATCATCATCATCTCTCTCTCTCTCTCTCTCTCTCTCTCTCAAGCAGAGATGTTCTGATGCCTGTACATGTGCTCTTTTGTTATGAAACAAATATAGTGAAGCCGTGCGATGCGGTGAAGTGTGGAAAAGGGACCTGTGTAGCGAATTCGACCTACCCTTGGAACTACATCTGTGAGTGCGAGGCCGGTTGGAAGAGGACGCGCCTTGACAATGAAGACGATTACAAGTTCCTCCCTTGTGTCATTCCCAATTGTGAGTAAACTCGCTCCTTTTCAAAGATGACTGCTAAGAAATCGTCCCACATCAAGAAAGAGACGGTGCTCGACTCCTTACCAACCTCGCTTCCCACGTTATCACACAAATATGAATACTTCTGTGCAGCTACTTATATTCCTTGAATTCATGCGATCTTAAGCTTAAGTTATTGGGTTTGGGGGTTGAAGTTGACAAATGCCGAATATGCAAGCTTTAGGCTTTTCTTTCGCTGGAAATGTTTATCTAGCATACTTCAAGATACGGAGTGGAGAAAACTTCAACCTTTAATTAAAACGCAAGTACATAGCAAAAAGTTGTTTAACGGGCAAACGTGTTCTTGATGCAGGTTCGCTCCAGTACTCTTGCGTGCCGGCTCCTCCGCCGCTCCCACCGGTTCCATACAACCTGTCGTTCTTTGACCGTAATCCACTTAACCACTCGTTATAATTTTCTTCATTGCACTACTTCGTAACTTTTTTCTTTTTTTGAGTTTGAAGATTGCTTTACTCATTTGCTCCCGCAGCTTGCTACTGGATCTATTGCGGAGGAGGGACATGCACAAAATCAACATCATATGAACATATATGCCAGTGCAATTCCGGTTATAGCAATCTGATGAACACCAGCGTTTTCCCTTGCTTCAACGAATGTAAGCACAATAACAAGAATATAAGTCAATGAAATGTCTCTCATTAACCTCTGTGTTCCTTGTTCCTATATATAGTTTGGTCATTTAAGTTGCCTGTATTGAAGGTGCTATTGGAGCCGCCGATTGCACCAAGCTCGGAATCAAAGTCTCCAGTTCGACCGGCACACCGGCTTCTTCCTCAGATAGCGGGAGTCACGGTGAGATTGGCAGCTAAACAACACTCTTCTTCCACCGTATCTCTACTTAAATGTTTCTTCCATAACCATTTCTACTGCATAAGATATTAAGAGCTACAGAATGAAAGATGCATGTGAAAGTAGGCAAAAAGGAAATTTAGATCTTGGAATCAACCCCTTTCACATGAGCGTGGCAAGTAGGAAACCTTTAACGGCTTCTCTTTGAAGAAGTCTTGCGATGAAGACACGTTGATCAGCACGAGTCAGGACAAAAAGAAACATCTTTTCATTCGGGTTTGGTGGGGTTTAAGCATTTGCATTAGAAAGGTCAAACCACTTGCACTTGTGATCTGGAATCCTCCATGCAACAGATCTTTCTCCAAGTTTCACTTGGAGTGTCGTGATTTTTATTTAGAGAAAACGACTTTGATACTGGCCATTATTCAAATTTCATCTCTCTACGCCGTTGACTCACACAAGGCCTAACCTTTGTCACACACTCCTGCAAGCAACTCCTTCCTTCCTGTCCACATAATGCCTCAAATCACACTCCAAATTAAAATTTCTACCAGAATTATCAGCCACTGATAGTACACCTGGATCATACACACTCATATTGGGTCCGCCGTCGTTGTGAAGTCCCGGTAGTTGCACGAGATTGGTAGACAGTATGGTGAGTCGGGTACAACATGAAACAGACAGTAACCCAGAGCTGCCGGTTAATTGTTTTACGGAGCAAAGGGGAAAAAATCAATTGTTTTTTTTTTTGGTGGTCTACCTCAAAGAACAAATCCTGCTGATAAACTTTGGACAGTCTTTCATATGCAGCAAGATGCTATTCTGACAGTGTCTCTGTTCCTGGTCTCTCAGCTCACTCAATGCTGCCGGGGATGATTGTTTGGATGGCCATACTCACCACATCTATTGCTTTGGTGCTGAAGAAGTAGAAGGGGGATGTACAGGGTCTAGGATGTACAGGGTCTATCTACATCGCTTACCTGGTCTACACTACAAGTACACGTGGTTTTGAATACACACAGAGTTGTTATTGCTGTTGATGCATTCTCTTTATTAGTTTCATTTTATGTGGTGTAGAAAATCTTTCATGTGTTAGTTTCATTTCATGCGGTGTAAAAAATCTTTCGTGTGTTAATAAGATACATGAGTAGGTGTAACATTATTGATATATAATAGACAGCGTATACTCATGTTTTTGACTATGAACGCGTTATCTCTCTCTCTTTCTCTCTCTCTCTCAAAAGCTGGCTGCATAGACGCATAGCCTGTCTAATACCAATCATATAGCTTTCTCATTGAAGGCAATACATTGTTGGATGCACAGAAAAAGATGGGCAACGCAGCAGAGACACTTCCCAAGTTAACATCTACATAATTTTCTCTTCTGGGAATCTTTACTTCAGTAAAAAATTTCGTGCCGTCAGGAAATGGCAGATCCGAATTGATGTATACAAAGGCGACATTACATACTTCCGCAAAGATGGTCCTCTGATGTGAGAAAAACAACCTATGTATGGCAACATAATAGGTCAAATATCTAGCTGCTCATTCTGTATGAAAGGTTTTTTTATTCATTTCGATTGATGATGAGTTTCTTACAATAAAATGACCGCGCGTAGATGGAGATACGAAAAAGTTACTCAAGAAGCAAGATAACCAGTACTGTATTATCGGATCACATCTTTAATTTAGCAGGCATCAGTGTAACAAAGCAAGACTAGTTCTATCTTGTATGTGATCTTCATGCAAGCTGATGTTTTACATTCTTTTGACAGTGTTAGTTACTCGGGTATGGAACAGCTAAAAAGCTAAACACTATCAGCTGTATATCTGCTCGCTTTCTTAGTCTTACATTTGTGATGATCGACAGATTACTATAAACGGAGGTCCTCAGCTGCATGAAGCACGCTCTTTTGACGAGAGACAGCAATATGATCACCATGCCATTTAGTATGGTATTGCAATCTGGTCCGCTTAAGCGACGTGCTAGCTGAAAGTTATCCATGATGAACCCAAAGCTGACCGACTGCGATCTACAAAGAATGCAGACATTCAGCACCCAAGCCTTATGTCATTTTTAAGCCCCTACTCCTCTAAAGGCAGGTGGGCCCGGGGTTTTTTATTCCAGAATCCCAGGAATAGCGGGTATTTCTGTTGATGAATCCTCAGGCCTCAACGACAATATAAGTGTAGGCACTTATCAATTAACATCCTCAAGTCTGCCAAATGTAGGCAGCTGAGAAATTCATGCTCTTTAGCTCTCTAAACTACAAATAAATCAGAAAGAGAGAACAAAGAGTACTTGGCTGTCAAGTCATTACTAGCGAGCCCAAACCCCATCGCTAAAAGCAATCACAGCGATGCTAAAACACTCGAATAGTCATGAAGCAGGCCCTGTTCTAGGTTGCTGATTCTTTCTGTTAATTGATTGATGATCCATGACAAAACTGGAGTTGCCAGAACAATACTTTTGCAATAAATCTTCGGAATCATAGTCACATAAAAAATGCAAAGAAACTGAAAAGAACAGAGGGTATAATCTGGAATCTTCTATATAAGAAAAATGCTTTGAAACAATTTGTCAGAGCAGTCTATCTGCTCTATTTCAAAATTTTCACCTTTGACGGAGGATCTGAAGCAGTTAGCAGCTTAAAAACTGCGAATATACCACAACATTTGCCGGACTCAATTAAGTCTCCACTTAAGAATTCCTAGGTGTGAACGAAAATACAAATTCAAAGCTCACCCTTTTCAAGGGAAAATCACTTGGATTTTACTTCTACACCATTCTTTCCAGCAATGATCACTGCTGTTGCCATGTCAAGAAACAATCCATGTTCGACCACCCCTTCGAATGCCGATATTTCCTTCCCCGCTGCTAAACCGTCCTTAATTGGAGTTTTAAAGTACAAGTCCACAATATAGTTTGAATTATCCGTGACATAGGGCTTCCCATCCTGATTTAACCTCAGCTTCGCCTCGCAGCCTTCTTCCTTGAACAATTCTTGAAGTTTTACCTGTTGTCACAAAAGATCAACATAATTTTCAGCATTTGAGGGAGCTCAACCATACCGACAACCACATTAATAAACGTCAACAACAGAAAAGCATTTAACTCCACTATCCTCTTTCCACTAGAAATTCGAAAGGCATGCCAGGGTTTCCTCATATCTTCACCGAGAATGAACAATGCAGCCAGGTGCAGTGCAAGTCATGAGTAAGTTGTAAAACATGCAAGACTAATACAATTTCTTGTATTTCAATTCTCTATCGCAAAAGCAGGTGAACTAAGATCAGACAAAATAGACAGCAGAATTACCACAAAAAACAAAACTTCTGCAAGGAATAAAAACCAGAAAACTTCAAATCGAATTCAACACATAAATCACACCAACCAACCGAAAATTTCACCAATGCTGTCCAGCGACACCAACACTACTCCATTTCAACCCACATTCCTAAAGATTAAAACTTTATGTTCAAATCAAGAACCTCACATCACAATGCGATCGCTGTACTCCAGAATCACCTCCAGAATCACCATATCCTTCCAAGCAAGTGACACCAACATAACTCCATTTCAATACACATTCGCAAAGATAAGAACTTTCAACATTAAATCAAGAACATAAAGACAAAACTAAGTAACTGAGCTCCAAAATCACTCACCAGATTGTACTTCCAGCAGAACTGCACCACCTCAACCGGCATTGCCAATCCACTCCCGCCAAGCCCACTTACCAGCTTGGTCTCATCCGCCACCACCACGAACTTCTCGCTCGCCGCCTCCACCATCTTCTCCCTCAGGAGAGCCCCACCCCTCCCCTTCACCAGGTTCAAATCCGGGTCCACCTCGTCGGCGCCGTCGATCGCCAGGTCGAGCCGCGGGTGGTCGTCGAGGACCGAGAGCGGGATGCCGAGCCCCCGGGCCTGCTCCTCGGTGCGCCTCGAGGTCGGGATCCCCACGATGTCCGACAGCTCGCCGGACTTGAGGAGCTGGCCGAGCCTGGCCACGACGAAGGCGGCGGTGGAGCCCGTGCCGAGGCCGAGGACCATGCCGCTGCGGACGTAGCCCACGGCCTTGTCGGCGGCGATCCTCTTGAGGTCGTCCTGGGTGAGGGGAGGGGATGGGGAGGAGAGGGCCCTGGTGGAGAGGGGCTTTGGAGTAGTTGAGGAGGAAGGGTTGCGCAGGTTAAGGTTCTTGGGGGCGCGCAGGATGAGACGGCGGCGGTGGCTGGACGCGGCGGAGAAGGAAGAGAGGGAGGAGGCGGCGGCGGCGGCGGAGGACATTTTCCGGGGGGAACGGAGGGTTATGGGGCGGTTAGAGTTGGTTTGTTTGGTCCCTTCGCATCTGGGGCGGTTGTTCTGTATATAGATTTGTCAGTCTCTGATAAATTTGAGAACTCTATGGTTTTTGGGGTGATTAAGGTTAGGTGGTTCTGGTTTTTGTGAGAGATTTGGTGAAGCTGAGGTTTTCCGGTTGACATTGGTAGGTGAGGGTGTCGTTTTGGTAGTTGCTCCTGCTTCACGATTTCTGTACCCCCTTTTTCAAACGGGTTAATATATCAAAAACCCAATACTGATAACCTGCGGCATATTTATCCCTATGTTAAATTGAATTAATACAAAAAAAGATTACAAACTAATACATCTGCGACAATCGAAAGGTAGAAACACAAACTGGTACAGTTGTCAAATGTTATTATTTAACTCAGCAATTTGACAGTAAAATTTAATGAAAACTAATATATGATAAATTTATCATAAATATATCGATTATGAAATTTTTGATAGGATTTATAGTTTAAAATTTTTCGTGATATTATCCCTTTTAAATTTTCTGCTGCGTAACATCTAATTTGGACAAAAGATTTCGGGGGAAGAACCATTAAACAATGAGGGGTGTGATTTTCAATCCATCTTTTTATAATTTAATGGCTCGATGACAACTTGACAAGTCGATTCGAAGCCAGTGAGCTCGACCTGTACTAGTGTATAGCCGCCAGTAGCAACTGTGGTTCAAGATGCCAATGAGCTGTTTTGACTCAGCTAAATTTCTTCGCCAATTAATTTTCCAATCCCTATGTCTGGCTGACCATGTTTCTTGGCAATAGGTAATTGACAATTTACCAAAAAAAAAATAAAAAATAAATTCAGATCAGAATACATTGTAGTTAAATGCCTGGTCCTGTCCTATTAGGCAATACATGTGGTCTCTGAGGGGAAGAGAATGGAACACTGGAGGCACCATATCTTCAGGAATAGATTGATCTTGCCAGAATTACGATAATTTTCGGTCATCATCTTTGATTTATTCCGGCACAGGTTGGCTGACTGCAATATATTGAGACCGCCCCGGTTGGCTAGTGTTTGGGCACATCAGCTGCATCTTGCATAGAGATCGATGCTTCCTAACTGCAGCCGTGATGTTGATTGAACATCTCGCACCGCAAGAAACCTAAACCTGTGATATGTATCCTCGAGTGAACAATCAATAAGATCTAACTTTCAAACTATCAAAAAAAATCTTTTGGTTGACAATGTACCTGAAAGCGTTGGATGCTGGGGCTTTTGTTTTGATTTTGAATGTCCGGCGCTCGAAACGGTTTTTAAACAGCTGGGAAGTTTGCTCATCCAAAACATGCCAGCTGGATCCTCCATCGCTGCTTCCCTCCACAACCCTGAGAAGTGACCGAAAAGAAGCAATTCGTCTAAAATGGGATTCTTTGGAACCTATAATTAAGGCATTAATGCCAGGAGGAAGGAATTGACTATCTCTGAACAGATATGATTCGACGAGCTGATGATCAAACACCGAAACAAGATTGGGATATTCTTTGATGCATCTTTAGCTAACAGGAGGAATATGATATGCGATCACACAGTTAGGGAAATAATGAAAACCAGATGAATTTTGCTGACTAAATGGTTTATGAACATCACGTATGGTTTTAGCAAATAACAGAAGTATACTTTTAAAGCTGTGTAAATCACACCAACAAAGAACTATGCAGAAGGAAGCGCACCAATTCATCGGATCTCTTTCTGGAGCGTCATTGGCAGACATTAACTCGTAAGCCACGAGCTCTTTCATCTGGCCGTCCAGTACTTTATACATGATCCAGCAACCTGCAAGAGTAATTTCAATAACTAACAAATGAAAACACAAACTAACAGTTGGAAAGAACATACACAGAATACAGCAACCATACAAAATTTGTTGGTGATCCATCATGCTTTCACCATGATCTCACCATCAGAGTTCTGAAGAAAAAAACAATCCAACAACTCTTATAAGTAAGTTCATTTTACCTCGACCTCCATTTGGTTCTTCCCATTTTGTCTCACGAGTACCATCAAATGCTGCTGTGGCCTGAAAGTTCATCAGAATAGTTTAATAATAAGACATTGAGGTACAAAGAGTGAAAGTGTGAAGGAAGCCCAAGAGGTCAAAGAGCAAACCACTACTTACAATTCCAAGAGGAAGTTCCTCACCACTTGCAAGAACTGAACCAGAGTGGATTCTATTAGATTTCAACACTGGCAAGGATAGGACATCACTACCGAAATGGTCACTCTGTCTAAGGTTATGGACCATATCTTCCAAAGCATCCAGAACTACAGGTAATGCTAGCGAGGTTTTTACTGGGTCGCCAGCCAGAGATATGTCAATCTTCCCGTCCACGTGTTCACACTTCAGAGAGAGTGCATTAAGTAACTCGCTGAAGGAAGGAAGCAACTGATGCACAAATGATGGTGTCCCAATTGAAGCTGAATCAAGTGACACTCTCCTTGTTTTGAAGGATGATCTCCTCATCTTTTCTAAAAGTTCCCTAAAAGTCTCAAAAACTTCAAGAGCTCTAAACTTAGTAACAGAGTTGTCTGCTAAGAGAGAGAGGATTGGAGAAAATGCACCATAGATTTTTGTTACATGCTCATCAAAGCAAACACGAACTGGGCAAGACGAGCAACTCAAAGAGCCATCGTCATCTGGACCAGTCTCTGATCTCGAGATGCGCCATTCCTTGTCCCCACTTTGCCTTCCAGGCAGAGATACCGAGGCATCATCTGCTGCATGAAGATTTCTCTCAATTGCTTCCATTTCCCTTTTCTCACGATCTTCAAGGGCAGAAAGCACCTGAGATGTAAAACTTCTCCGACATTCTTTCGTCAACTTAGCTAAAACAGCTGAAAGAGACGTCTCTGTGATCAAGTTTCGCCGTGTTAAAACCTGCACGTTAAACCAAGAAAGAATTGATTTGGCACAATCGATCGGATTCTCTCAACTGCTTGACTCAATTTACCCCCTCAAGGGTCACGATAAGTTACTCGCAAAATACACATCAACCACCCATCTATTTTTCAGGTGATGTGCTATTATTTAAAGGGTTAATTTGAGAATCTGTCTTTCCATACCATAACACAACATATGAGTGTAAATCTTATATTGCTCTCCGCATACAAGCAGAAAAACAAAATCTACTGTGGGTGTTGGTGAAACTCCCAGTTAGGACCATATGCTGCCGAAAAGATAAATTACCTCATGCCATTTCTTTGTGTAGCGTTTTGTGAGATCATAGATTCCGTCTATTGCTATCCCAAATGCATAATCCAATTTCTTATTCCACCTAGCATATTAAGCATGAAAAGCAAAAGTTCACTCAATATTGGAAAACAGGCAAAGAGACACTTTAGAATAAGTCACAATCAAAGGGGTATCAAACTGTGTTACCCCTTTTCATATAACAAAGGTTTGTCATAAACTCCTTCACAAGGATCAAGATGCATCCATCTGTACAATCATGCACAACAGGAAATATTTGTGATGGTTGAAAAAAAAATCATGCTTCACAGAAAGTATGAACGAGGTGCAGCATGTAAATGATGTTTCTACCTTCCCAAATGCACTGAAAAGCACTCTGTCCACACATGGTCGGTGAAATCTAAAACCTACAGAAGACCAAGAGACAGCGAAGGGGGAAGAGCCATTAAGACTCATATGACACAATACATAATACAAGAAAGAGTGCCTAGACACATTATCATTTTGGAGATGATGATGCATCCACAAATACGTAATGGTAAAATACGTGATCTAAGCTTTAATTCACACAAGTTCATATCAAGGCTAATTAGACAAGACTAAACATAACAAAGTGTGCCTTTACATAATATTATTTTGTAGATGATCCACCCAGGGGAATGTAATGGCAAAACAAGAGACGTAAAGTTTAATTCATGCAAGTTCATACTCAAACCCAATTTTCTATTCAAATTAATCACAAGACCCATACCAATTACATTTCCAGCACTAAATAACATAACCTGCAATCAATCCAATGTATTTGAAGACTAAGTCTGCATTTTGGCGGTTTAATTTCTTATTTGGAAATAAACAAGAAATTACAAAGTTTAGACCCACCGTATCATAAAGCCTGAAGGATTAAGCAAAGAAAGAACTAACCAGACGGGATTCATAACCAAAAGCACGACAGTAGAATGTAAAGCAGTTTGCCCACTCCCCACAACGGCCTCTTCTTGTCTCTAAGAGCTTCCAATAGAGAAAAAGGCAAAAAAATTAGTTGTGGTAGAGTACAATATTCTCTCAAGGGAAAAGGGAGGATGCAATTGAACTAATTTCTACTGGGGTTAGGAAACCAAAATACCTTCACTGGATCGTTGTATCTCGGAAAGCGCGTGATCCTTGAGCAGCGTTTGCAGCTGGAATTGGCAAAAGACAACAAAAAAGGATAAGTAAGGTGAGGTTAGCAGAGGGAACCATAGAAGACAAGTATAAAAACTAATACATTCACCAAGTCAATTTGCTTCAAATATTTTTGTCATCCAGACGGCTAGAAACAAACATCTCGAATTAAACAGGGAAGGGTCTTTTTTTCTTTTTTCTTTTTTAGGGGAAGGGGCTTTAATAAGATGAGAATCAGATAATCATCTTTTCCTACCAGTAAATTTCAACGCGAGAACCGCCATAAAGAAGTTCGGAAGGAAGTGGCCTGCCCATGCCTTGAGCTGCAGTTTCACTACCACATCCTTCGCAAGGAGGAGCATTAACCCAGCTGCACAAATAGATGAGTTCAGACCCCTCTTATATTCCAGATTAAATATTAAATTTGTGCAGGGAACAAGGATGTAAGAACACTGGTTAGTAATCTACTCATGGAACAAGAAATTTGTCTTTTGCACTTTTCATCACTATAAACCATGATATAAAGGTAAGTATTTAAAAGATTTACATAGTAAATGATGTCATTATTTCCCCTTCTTATTTTTTCAGCCTTCAATGTTTCTACCTGCCTTAAGACGATTATTCCTAACTCTGACATATAGTGTCTTAAATGACAAAATTTTCCCTTTTCAACTTCCATCTGTGCCTATCATGCTCCAATAAAGACAACTAAACAACTTAAGCTTGGCAAGTGTCAAAAGCAAAGTTGCCATCCCGCAGTCCTGAACCAGAATTTCTACCTCATATCAAACGTAGGTGCAAAGCAAGCTCTGGTGCATAGAATTGGGATTTCCATGGTGCAACGTGAGCGACATTTAGATTATGAAGATCCATGTATGTTTTTCTGAGATGACTGTTTCCACTTAAGCATACAATGAAGACATCTAGATCCTCAGTGCCAACCATGATGACTATGGCATCCCAAACTAAAACCCGTGAAAATACAACAAGTCTTCTACCATGAAGTCTGTCCATGTATCTATCAAGATCACTTCCCTGTACACTAAATGAATAGATGGAAGAAGTTTTCTACCCACGAGGCAGATGAATATGAAAGCCCGATGACATGAATACTTCAAAAGAATGTTGCACCACAATAAAAATAGGTGATGCAAACATGAAATGATGAAAAAACTCTTCAGCTCCTGTCCCATATTAGCATCACTGCACCATATATACACTATCCAGAATTTAGAAGAACTAAGCCTAAAAATGCAATGGATAACCATTAAAAAGCACCTGAAGGAACGCTTGAACCAGTAAAGCAACTGTATTAGGAAAGCAAGATCCCGTTCACCTTTGGATGGTTTGAAGTTCCCCACCTGACCAAATTAAAATTACCACTCATGAATGGCTAAAGCAACAAAAATACTCATTGTGTGCGAGAGAAAACATCAGCAAATTGGTCTGTGACGGTAATGAGGTGAAAGCAAAATCACAACACGGGATCTCAAAGGTAATGAGTTCAAAGCAAAACCACACCACCCATCTCACCTTGGCCAGAGACACCAATGCCTTCTCCTCAAGCTCGTCCATAGGTACAGTCTTCCGAGCAGCCTCTTGGGCTTTAGGATCCTCATACTAAATTTCGCGAAACAGCATTAATTCAGTCAAGTGGCCGATCATAGTTCTCACCGACATGGATGAGAGGGAACGAAGTACAGATCGAGATAATTATTACCTGGCGAACTTGATCGATGTAAGGCCTCAACCTCTCCTCCATTTGAGCACTACTGTCACGCACAACAAACTGCTGCAACAGCAGCGCTTCCTCCTCCGCCTAAAGGAACGAAACAAAAAAAAAAGAGAACTTGAAACATCAAAACTATCAGGTGAAGAACACAAGCGGCCCGCGCAACATTCAACATACTTCAGGGAATGCTCTGCACGACTGCGATCCAAGAAACATCGAATCCCTACCTGCAACAACCGAGCCAGCTCCTCATCTGACTTGAGCATTTCAGCGCTGCTGCCGGCACCCTGATCCGCCGCTCTCTCTCCTCCCCCTCCTCCTGCTTCGTCGATAGACACCAGCCGGAGCCTGCCGGCGACCGCGGCGAGATCGGAGTCCTCGGAGACGAGTCGGTCGTCACCGTCTCCAACGATCTAAAAACGAAGCCAAAAAGAACCGATCGATCACGCAATCGCACCTCAAATCCCTAAAAGCCCAAATGCCTGCAGCAGCCCAGGCCAAAAAAAAAAAATAACCAACGATTTTTCGCAACGATTCAGCGAGAGCGAGCTGACCCTTTGCTCGTCGGGAGGGATGGCGGTGAGGGAGAAGAGCTGGTATCTGAACACCTGCAAAACGCAGAGAGGCAAAAGCCCTTAGCCCCAGAACGACGATCGGCGGCGAGCCGGAAGAGAGAAACTTCGAAATTCGCGGCCAGACGGAGAGAGAGAGAGAGACAGAGACAGAGAGAGAGGGAGAGAGGGGGAGAGACTTCGAGGCCGTCGTCGGTGTCGTAGTCGACTTCGAAGTCGGCGCCGCCGTGGCGAACCTGGAACCGCCGCGCCACCATCGCTCGCTCTCCGCCGGAGCTCAGGACTTCTCCGTACAGGAAGAGAAGGGTGTCGCAGAACGACGACGACGAATGACGACGACGAAGTAGTTCGTGGGAAGTCTCCTCTTTTCGGGAAAAAAAGTCACGGTTGACTTGGCATTGACCCTCAACTAACACATGGGACACTTGAAGCAAAAAAATAAAAAAAAATGAAAAAATTAAACAAACAAACCCGAGGAAAGCGAATGGAGCATTTTCATTCCTTCTTCTTCATTTTTTTTTTGATTCTAATTATTAAATTTCAACTTAACTTTTTCCGTTTTGTTTGAAAAAGTAGTAGAAGGAAAGAGTCGGAAAAATATTTCTGATCTTCGCGACAGAGAACGGGCATGTCGACGGGGTTGATTTGATGGGTCAGGGATTCTTTATTTTTTCGAGTTAATTCGTGAGGATTGGCTTCGTCAGCACTACTAGATCATGCTCTAACACTTTTTTCTAAATGATAGGAGATGGAGATGGAGATGGAGATGGAGATGCAGAAGAAGAGGGGGGGAGTGCTCGTTTTGAAATGAGCTGTGTGGCTGGAAATGCTCTTACCCTCCTCAGCAGCTTCCCAAGGGCTTGAGTGAAGCTGCGGATGGCTTTCATCAGGTGAAAGCTCATGAGGTTCACAGTGTTGTTGCTGTGATGGAAGATGCCAATGAGGAGGAGCTAGTGGTCCAGAAGAATGGGCTGGTGGATGAGAATTTGAGAGGGCCAAGACGTTGTAGAGATTGCTTTTTGTTGGGAACAAGTCCTTAACACTCAATTTAACCTCCAGTTTGCGTCTCTTTTGCTGTTCTGTCCTCGCTTCATTTCCTCTTTTGTCTCTCTCCTTTCTAACCTCGTGATGGTCACTGGTTTGCTCAAGGACAAGAGAGAAGGCACAGGGGTTGATGTGCTTGTTATGCTGGCTTTGGAACAGTTAGTGTCATTTGCACCTCAGATTTAACTTTATGCTTCGTCAGAATACATGTGAAAGAAGTAATCTGTCCCCCGTCTGTTTTGATTTCCCCTGGAAATGGATAAAGCATCAGTTCTCTGCATGTATTTTTCATAAAGTGGCTCCTTCTGCTTGAGGTAAAGAATGAAAGTTTCTCTTAGTTGTCTCGGAATAAAGTCTTGACAAAGACCTTGTAGTGTGGCATTAACCATTCAATCGCAAAGCCTGCGGCGAGCGAAGTACATTCGTGAGGTCTCACAAGCATTAGAAACGGCATTAGAAACATGAGAAGGAAGGCTCGACCGCAATTCTTGCGCTGGCTAGGAGAACAATGAACAGTTCCAAAGTTCAATAGCCTTCTGTATCCACTTAATATATCCTCAATCATCGCATTCTCGGGGTCTTCAAATGCTTGAATTGGGCGGCAGGACCATGTCCTTCAACTTCTTGTGCTTAGTACTTCTTGGTAGGCAGAGGCGTGTTGGCGAACTTCCATGTCGCATGCATCACGCCCTCATACGTTCTACCACCTGCCACGTCGTTGATGGGCACAGCTTCCGAAATGTCTTTCAAATCTTCTTCAGTGAATTTTACTCTCAAGGAGCCCATATTTTCATTTAAGTTCTTGATCTTAGTTGTCCCTAGCAAAGTTCACAGAAAACCAGTAAACAATCCCAGGAATCACATCAGAAATAGTTTGTTTAATTCTGTTGTTTTTTCTTTTCTTTTCTCACAGGTTCTAATTATCCCCTTCTTTAATATCTTTTTCCTTCCTCTCTTTTCTTAAGGAGTTCAGAACGCGTGGTTTTCATGCAAAAATCCCTTTAAGGACCTCTTTCCTATTTGCCGGATCATTTTTGCTTCATCAGAAGAGTACAATCTGTTCACTCTACCACATAGAATACATGTGAGTCATTCAACTCCGAATATACAAGCTATGGAGGACTCACCGGGGATTGGTACGACCCCATTTCCTTGTTCAAGAAGCCATGCTAGAGCTAATTGAGCCGTCGTACATCCATGCTTCCTCGCAAGATCTTCAATCCTAGAGTAGATGATTTTATTCTTGTCCAGGTTCTCCTTTCTGAATCTGGGGTGCGTTACCTTTCAAGAGAGAGTTTTCCTGCATCAGTTACTAAATATATAGTTCCCCAGGAGTTGTTATATCTGGAAATTCCCTCAAGGAGATTGTGTCTTCCAATGTCATAAAGATGTACATAGCCTTACAAAACCAATAAACAGATCACATGAATAACAACATAATCAAGAGAAGATTATACAACCCGTAAAGCCTCAACCTGGCCAGTATTCTAGTTCAACAAATGATTCAGTTATTTAACTGCAAGTTGTGCCCCAAAATACTTTTTTGCAATAATTTCTCATTTTGCCAATTGAAATAGACAAATAGGACATACCAGAGAGCTGGCTGAAGGCAAGCTCTCAACAATAGCTTTGCCAGCAAAGAAGCCACGGCCAAGAGGACTGTACGTAACTATTCCAATACCGAGCTCCCTAGCATTACAGCAGCTGTAATTAAATTGAGTATATTACAGAAGCACCCGGGGATGGAAACAGGATTGCTTGAAATGAAAAATCAAAAGGTGTTGGAGATTTCTGAGTCCTGTGCTAAAGGTAGATGCACAAGCAAATTATTAAAGTTTAGACGCTAATGTAGACTAACCGGCATAATGGAACTATCTCCTCCTCGATGTCACGAGTCCAGAGAGACCACTCCATCTGTACAGCTGTAATTGGATGGACAGCGTGAGCTCTCCTAATCGTGTCAGGGCTTGCTTCAGATAGACCAATGTATTTAATCTTTCCCTCTTCCACCAGTTTCTTTAATTCGAGCATCTATAGAACAGGAAATACATGGTTCAACACTTGTCTGTATTCATCCTCAAGGAATCAATCACCCAAAGACTAATGTACAGAGGAAATCATCGTGCAAGGTTAAACTGTAGAAAAGAAGTACTCAGCCAATGCAGTCAGACAACAAAAACGTCACTTACAGTTTCTTCTATGGGAACTGATGTGTCAACTCGATGCTGATAATACAGATCAATGTATTCCACACTGAGGCGCTTCAAACTAGCCTCGCAACATGACCGCACATATTCAGGGGTGCCCATAACTACCAAGTTGGAAAAGTCTAATCTTACTATACCGAACTTTGTGGCTAGCTGAATGTTTTCTCTTGGGAGTTGCTTCAAGGCCTAAAAGACAAATGCAATTAAATCGAGTACGAAGAGTATCAGATGACTTCAAGAAGCTGCAAAGTAAAACCAGAAGCACCTTAATCTCCAATTCATATGCAATTGCATCAATATTCATCAAATCAACCTTGCTAAATGGAGAAAAATTGGTGTCCATGAAAGCAAAATAGAAGGGTAATATCAACAGAGGGCAATAAAACCTTCCTTCTTTACTTGTTATCTGTATTTCCTTAACTAAAATGAACCCACATTAAGCAGAATAACAAATTTATAAGCTTTTCGAAACAATAGTGCCCGCATAAAAAACAGGGGTGGAGAAGCATCTCAACCTTAGGACCTCAGCCTCCCTCAAGATGTGTACAGTATCCTCTTCAGGTTCATCATAAGAAAAGGAATGGAAAGACCAAATACTGAGCTTGAGATCAGAGGCACAAAATAACAGCATTACAACATACGGTGACAAAATGCAATGCTTTTCCAGGAATAACACTGTACCTTTCCAACCAGAACTTCATTAGCATTTGCTCCGTACGCATCGGCCGTGTCGAAGAACGTGATTCCCTTACTATAAGCATCCTTTATTATTTCAATGCCGTCCTCATCAGAAAGTGGAGCGTTGTAGACACCACTCAAGCCCATACATCCGAACCCCAACCTAGATATCTGAACACAGACAAACTCGAGCGATTAGCACTTTCGTGCCTTCAATTACAGGCCATGAGCTCAAAGCACACAAACATAGAAAATGTGGAAAATAATCTTATTCCCATGGTTTGAGAAGCTAACAGAAGCATCAAAATAAATTCTGAACCATTCACTGACAATCCCCAGATACGTTTACCAGCCAGAGATCCCCCCAAAGGTGCAGACAGAGTTTGGCATTCTCATTTTATAGTAGAAATGTAGTGAACAAGAAGAACAAGCAAGACCGAGCAGCTCTTGGAAAAACTTAATGGGCATTCAAAGATTTGGGATTGGGTTTCGATTAAATTTACCTCCAGTCCTTGGCTTCCCAGCTTAACTCTTGGAATCTCCCATCCTGCCATTTATTTTCTCAACTTTTGATTCTAGCTTCTCTGTTTCTGCTCCTTCCGGAAGGCAGAGCATGTGCTATCTTAGATAGCTCAGTTTAATGGGTTTTGATTTTCGGCTTCTCTGGATTGGCTCCTTTTGGAGCAGAGTATATGTTATCCTCAATGTATTTCCATCCATTAGCTTTTCAATCACTTTATTGAAATGTCTGGGGTCACTTTATGGATGTTTTGAGACTATAATGAGAGTCACCGACAATTTTTCTCATAATGCAGGAAAGTGGGATATTGCAGAATTTGAATAGTACATGGAGATTTTTCAATGTAAAAAGGTTCAGAAGGTCAGCTTACACCACATGATTTTACCCATTTTGCTTGTACTAAAACATTGTGTGTACTTTCATTTTTCCCATGGAGAATTGTGAATTTTTATTACGTCTACTTCTTTGAGCCATTGAGGAGTAAATAAACTTACTCTCATAAAGCTTCAATATTTCTCATTACCTAATTTTATGTTAAATTTTCACACTTTTACTCTACTGATCGTTTGGATTTTTGGTGGACAATTTTTAATAATTTGCTTTTTCCTTGGTGGTTTGGATTTGAAACCAAAGCTCTCAACCACGAAGCAATGGACACACCCACTCTTCTTTTCCCCATTAATTGATGAATATCATATGAAAGATCATGGACTTGAATTCTGAATTTATCATGTGCAAATAGATCTACATTGGAGAATTGGGGATAAGGTAATGTTTATTCTTTTGCTGGTGAAGGACCAGTGCCTAGTACCTGTTATTCTCATGACTTAAGCTTCACGCTTACACATTTCAACAATGATACTGAAGATCACCTCAACCATGACTTCCTCACAAAACCCCGTAAAGTGGTAGTATTGCTTTAATCGAAAAGCCGATCCATGATTAAGTTGAACTGGCATCGATCTACCTCCTGATGTTCCAGCTTGAGATTGGATTTTGCCTAATGAAACCTTGCTCAATGGATGGGAGATCATGTGAAGGTCATTCAAGCATAAAAAAAAAGCGTTAGAAACATGAGATAAAAGGCGGGAGATTTGAGCATAATCGTTGAGACAAAAGCGATAGGTAAGGACAGTGCTATTAATTTTGCAGGTCTTCTCTAATCAACAATCGAGCGGTCCACAAATGCTAGAGTAGGGCAGCCAGGAACGCCATCTCGAACTCGTTATGCTTAGACTTTCTGAGTAGGCAGAGGTGTGTTTGCAAACATCCATAATGTGTGAGCCACGCCGTCGTATGCTCTGCCGCCTGCCACCTTGCCGATGGGTACGGCATCGGAAATCTCTTTCAAATCTTCCTTCAGTGAGATTCACTTTCAAGGAGCCTATGTTGGAATCCAAGTTCTTGATCTTAGTTGTCCCTAGAGAAGTAAAAAGAAAAGCCCGTCAAACATTTGCGGGCGACTCATCAGATGCACTACTTGACTAAATAATCCTATGCACATGAAGTCCTATGTAATTCGGAAGGAGCCATGTAGCTCTATTACCTTCTGCGATTTTCACGCTCTAGGAGCCTATGTTATTTGAGTTATTGACCTTAGTTGTGCCGAGCGAAGTTCACAAAAAACCAATAAACATTCCCAGGAATCACATCACAAAGAGTTTGTTTCATTCTGTTGATTTTTCTTTTCTCACGGGTTTCGATTTTCCCCTTCTTTAAGTTATTTTTCCTTCCTATTTTTTTTTTGGTGGATTCAGAATGCATGGTTTTCCAGCAAATGTTTTTATAAGGACCTCTTTACCATTTTTTTGGATCTTCTTTTTAGCTTCATTAGAAGAATACACTCTCTTTACTCTACTTCAAAACATACAGGAGTCATTCGACTCAAAATACAAGCTATAGAGGACTCACCAGGGATCGGTACGACCCCGTTTCCATGTTCAAGAAGCCATGCTAGAGCTAGTTGAGCTGTTGAACATCTGTGCTTCCTCGCAAGATCTTCAATCCTAGAGTAGATGATTTTATTGTTGTTCAGGTTCTCCTTCTTGAATCTAGGGTGTTCAACCTTTCAAGACGGTTTTCTTGCATCAGCAACTAAATACGTAGTTCCCCTTGAGTCACAATATCTGGAAATTCCCTCAAGGAGATTGTGTCTTGCGATGTCATAAAGATGTATAGAGGGCATATAAGACCAACAGAAAGATCACATGAAACAAAATAAAGAGAAGATTGTGGCCAGTTTTGTAGTTTAACCTGTGGTTTTAGTTATTTAATTGAAAGTCATACCCAGAAGATTACTTTTTTGCAGTAACATTACATTCTTGCAATTGAAACAGATAAATAGGACATACAAGAGAGCTGAGTGAAGACAAGTGCTCAACAATAGCTTTGCCACCAAAGAAGCCACGGCCAAGAGGACTGTACGCAACTATTCCAATACCGAGCTCCCTTGCACGTCACGCCATCAATGCGTCATTTTCACATCAAAGTCGAACTAGATGACCAAAGAACGTTGAAGAAAGGTAATTCATCATAGCAGTCGTACTTAAATTGAGTACATTACAGAAGCCCATGGGGTCGGAAACTGGATTGCTTGAAATGAAAAATCAAAAATTGTTTGAGATTTCCGTGACGTGTGATAAACGTAGACGCACGAACAAATCAATATTGCCATTGTACACTAACCTGCATAATGGAACTATCTCCTCCTCAGTATCACGAGTCCAGACAGACCACTCCATCTGTACAGCCATAATTGGATGCACTCTGTGAGCTCTCCTAATCGTGTCCGGGCTGGCTCCATATAGACCAATGTACTTTATCTTTCCCTCTTCCCCAGTTTCTTTAATTCGTGCATCTATAGAAGAGGAAATACATGGTTCAACACTTGTCTGTATTCGTCCTTGAGGAGCCTGTTTGATTATTTACTTCAATAGAACCAATCACCGAAGGACTATTGTACTGAACAAATCATCATGCAAGGTTTAAAAAAGTAGTGAAGATGTACTCAACCCAACGTACTTAGACAACAGATGTGATACTTACAGTTTCTTCTATGGGAACTGATGTGTCAACTCGATGCTGATAATACAAATCAATGTATTCCACACCAAGGCGCTTCAAACTAGCTTCACAACATGAACGCACATATCCAGGGTTGCCCTTAACTACCAAGTTGGAATAGTCTAATCTTACTATACCGAACTTTGTGGCTAGCTGAATGTTTTCTCTTGGGAGTTGCACATATCCAGTCCTGCCATTTATTTTCTCAGCTTTTGAATGGAGTTTCTGTGTTTCTGCTCCTTCTGGAGGCGGAGCATGTGTTATCTTAGATAGCTCAGTTTGATGTGTTTTGATTTTTAGCTACTCTGGATTGGCTCCTTTTGGAGGCAGAGTATATGGTATCCTCAAATGTATTTCCATCCTCTAACTTTTAGAATCAATCACTTTATTGAAATATCTGGGGTCACCTTTGTGGATATTTTAAGACTCTAATGAGTCACTGACAATTTTTCTCATAATGCTCGGAAAGAGGGATATTGCAGAATTTGAATAGCACACGGAGATTTTTCATTGGAAAAAGGTTACGAAGGTCAACTTACACCACATGATTCAATCCAAAGTACGAGCATGTGGAGGCATTTTACCCATTAATGGTCGTACTTAGACAGGGTGTAGACTTCCATTTTTCCTATGAAAATTACATGTGAATTTTCATCACGAGGAGTAACAAAACTTGCTCCGCCAAAGCCTCAATAGTTTTCATTACCTAAGTTTTTGTCAATATTCTTCGTTACCACTTTACAAATTAGAATTGTCGGGACTCAGATATTTTTGTTGCCTTATCTCAACTATGCTTTATCAAGGAATCTCATTTCGTCCACACGTTTGAAAAGGGATAAATACACCCTCATGAATAGGGGTGAGCATAGTTCCGGGATAGAATCTAGAACCTGAGAACCTAACTAGCGGGAACTTGTAGGTTCTAAGTTCCAAGATATGTAGGGTAGCTTCTAGGTTTCGAAAATTGGAGAGTTTGTTTTGACGGGTAGACTCTAGGTTGGTCCAGGTTCTAGGTAAGTGAAATCTGAAACTTTAAACAAATTTTTTGTTTTTTTTTGTCTATGTTTTCGCATGATCTTGCAGTGTTCTATAACATTAGATAATGAGTGTATAATCTGGAACCCATTAGTCTGAGCTTTCATTTTATAACTTATTAATGTTTTATATTATTCGTGTGTCTAAATTAAGTTGTGGTCAGTGGATAGTAGTAACAAGTGGTGATCATTAAATGTGATGATTCATTGAAATTATTTAATTAATAATACAGGTAAAACCTGAATAAACTCTGAAATCGATCTTGAAACCTGTTCCACCTGTATTATTAATTGAATAATTTCAATGAATTTGGAACATGTATGGTAGGTTCTAGGTTCCAAGATATATATAGTATGTTTCTTGTTCTAAAAAATGAGGATCCTATTTTAATGGGTAGGTTCTAAATTTTGAGTGAACTTGTATGGAACCTGAAAACGTGCACCCCTACTCATGAATCATGATCTAGCTAAATTGGACATGCTAAATAAAGCAGTCTCCGATGTCAAACTTCAGCAAATAGATTCACCCAAAAAGAGAGAAAAATAATGATAATGCAAAATCCAAAAGGACCGTATGCAACTATATCACTACAATAAAAGTTACTGCATTCTTTTAAACTTCAGCGAATAGATTCTTTTGTCAATTTTTGTCAAAAGTATTGTACAATGAGTCCTGTTTGATTATCCTAGGATAACAAAGAACCAGTCCTTTGCTTTTATTTGTTTGATATGGCTCTTTTGACACCAAGATGAAGAGTCGAACTTCCTTTTAGTGGTCAAACCGAAATGTGCTCGACATCATATATTCTTGGCAACAAACTTGCGGACTTTGCCACCGAACCATTAAAAACAAAGCGGAGGGCAAGATTCTGCATAAATCTTGTCTATCTGATGATTCATGAACTAGCTGCAGACTAAAATTTCCTTGGTTGAAACGATTTCTTCCCAAAAGGGACAGTAAAACAACAAGATCATGCAAAACTGGAAAGGCTTCACACTCTGAAAATAAGGCAAGGCATATTATTTTTATGCTTTAAAGGGGGGGGGGGGCGGTGGCTGAGAGAGAGAGAGAGAGAGAGAGAGAGAGAGCACTCCAACGGGCATGGCACATTTATTTTGATGCCATAGGAGCAGAAGCATTGCCAAAGTTCATAAGTCGTCTTCTCTTTTTCTCCATCGGTGCTCGCATGCTTCATTACTGCACAGTCGACAAATGCTTAAATTGATCGGCCAGACTTTGAAACTCTTGGGCTCAGACTTTCTGAGTTGGCAGAGGTGTATTAGCAAACTTCCAAGTCGCATGAGCCATGCTCTCATAGGATCTACCGCCGGCTACCTCCCTGACGGGTACAGCATCAGAGATCTCCTTCAGATCTTCTTCAGTAAGCTTTACCTTGAAAGAGCCGATATTGTCATCCAGGTTCTTGATCTTAGTTGTCCCTGTAGTTAGGAAAAAACATTCCAAGGAATCATGTTAGGAGTCACTTTGGAAGTGTCTACTTGAAACGAAGATGATATAAATCCATTTCCTTTTAGGCAATTCATGGGGCCGGCAACATAGACCCACGAAATAGCCTGTGTGGTTTTTATCCGCAACAGCTACATGATGGCCCATTTCTACCTTTCAAGAAAGTCCACACTGCAGTTACAATCATACAAGTGGCCAAATTTAACTTGAAGCAGAAGTTTATCATATAGAGGGCTCACCAGGGATTGGTACAACCATGTCTCCTTGTCCATGAACCCATGCTAGAGCTAATTGTGCTGTGGTGCACCCATGTTTCTTCGCAAGATTATCCATCCGAGTATAAAGGTTTTTGTTTTTATCCAGGTTCTCCTTTTTGAATCGAGGGTGCATGGCCTTCCAAAGAGAACATGGGCATCAGTATCCGTGGAATGTAATTTTTGCAAAGAGGGTTGTCATTCGATCAGCCAGTGCGAA
Source organism: Syzygium jambos (assembly GCA_031216235.1). Classification (NCBI taxonomy): domain Eukaryota; kingdom Viridiplantae; phylum Streptophyta; class Magnoliopsida; order Myrtales; family Myrtaceae; genus Syzygium; species Syzygium jambos. The sequence continues at coordinate 38,659,571 of CM062227.1, read as the reverse complement.
GATTGTGCTTTGAATGTCCTATATTAATCCACAGTTTTGCAACTAATAGACCTTCAGTTTTCTGCTTCACCATGTTTACAGTAGTTACAATCAAAACATACTTTTTGTGGCAAACACAATCTGATCCCAAAGTTTTTTTCTTTTTGGTCAGATTCTAATCCCAAGGTTATCTGAAGCAAAAAATTGACTAAAAATGAGCATTTCCATCGAAGACTCAAGAAATGGAGCTTGAAACAGACGTTCTATGCCAAATGAAATGGCTACATACCAGAAAACTGTCTGAAGGCAAACTTTCAATGACAGCTTTGCCACCAAAAAAGCCACGGCCAAGCGGACTGTAGGGAACTATTCCAATACCAAGCTCCCTGGCATTTAGCAACATCCAGCAGCATTTTTAGATCAGGAAAGATTAGGAAGAATGTCAACACTGCATATGTAGCTGCAACATGAAGTTGTTAGAGAGATCATATAGCAGACCAATGTTACATGATTTTTGTGGGCTAAAGGAAGACATACTAACGAATTAATTTAGTAAAGGATGCTATTATGGACTAAATAACCTGCATAATGGAACTATCTCCTCCTCAATATCACGAGTCCAGAGAGACCACTCCATTTGTACTGCCGTAATGGGATGAACTGCATGAGCTCGCCTAATTGTGTCTGGGTTCGCCTCAGACAGACCGATATACTTTATTTTCCCCTCTTCCACCAGTTTCTTAAGTTCTCCCATCTATAATGGGAATGCATGGCTTCAGATGGGATGGGGTATAAATTTTTAAGAGAAAATGAATCACCAAAAGACAAAAGATGGTAAACATGTACTTGAAATGCAAAAGAAGGGGTACCCAAGAAAAAAATTGCAAAAGATGCACTTACAGTTTCTTCAATGGGAATTGATGTGTCCACTCGATGCTGATAATACAGATCAATGTATTCCACACCTAAGCGCTTCAAACTAGCTTCGCAACATGATCGCACATATTCAGGGGTACCCTTAACCACCATCTTAGAAGCTTCTATCCTTACTACACCGAACTTTGTGGCCAGCTGAATATTTTCTCTCGGGAGCTGCTTCAAAGCCTAAATCGAATCACAATATTGTTAAATCAAGCTTGCCATACGAAGATCAGATTTCCTATCTCTGGAAAAACCAATTAGAAGGAGAACATTGTCTTGATTACATGACCAAAGAAGTGATCAAAGAAGGGTTATCTGAGAAGGGTTAAGTTTGTAATTTAAAAAGGGGAGAAGCTAAATTAAATCCCATATAGCTCACCCTCCCTCAGGATGTAACCTCTTTCAGGCTCGTCCAAAAAAAGGAAAGGAAAAAATGCAGAGTGTTTTTCTGCCAATTTGATCTTAAGTGGAAGAAAACCGAGTTTTGCTCTTGAGATACGAGCAGGACGAATTGGTTCAACCAATTGATTGGTAAAAAGAAAAAGTCACTGCCTATACAGAGATATTTACCTTTCCCACCAGAACTTCATTAGCATTTGCTCCATACACATCGGCTGTATCAAAGAAGGTGACTCCCTTGCTATAAGCATCCCTAATTATGGTGATACAGTCCTCTTCAGAAAGTGGAGAGTTGTAGACACCAGTCAAGCCCATGCATCCAAAGCCCAACTTCGATACCTGTGGAAAAAATAATAAGTGAGTTTACCACTTGCCATTTCTCAGAACATGTTTAGACAAAAGGCAGTTCATATTTTCAGGCACAATGTTGCCAGTAAAGTTGTAAAACTCCGATGTAGGGTGGGATACAAATGTGTCAGTGCACTAGCTATCTTGACTAGCAGATTAGTCCTGCTTGACTTGATTCCTTTGGTACACGAGAGCTTAAAAACCAAATAGCATTGACCTTGAGCTTAAAAATGCTTACGGGGAGCAGCTCATGAGCTCGCTTGAGTAGTTGGATATTCGAGTTTTTCAGTTATAGATAAAAGATGTTTCGATCAGACTTTCAGAGACTTTTTTCTCGAGCTCAATGACTTTAACTTGAGCTTAGACTAAATCGAGTTAAGAGTAGTTGAGCATACGTAATTCATTATTAATTGAGCTCAGTTTCTTTGAGAAATCAAGCTAGATCGAGCTCGAGTCCAGTGTCCAGACTCCAGCCTTGAAGACTTGAGCCAAGTCGAGTCAAACTCTAGCACACCTAAACTGTCTCGAGTTGACTTGGCTGTATAAGACCTCTGCTTCCATTGGGGACACAAATAAGCAATCAAATATCCAATTTCAATGCTCGCAGCATCGCAGAAACCCCCCATTGTATCAGTAAATGCCTAGCAGAGGATTCTACTCATTAATCACGGCTCAAGTTCGAAACTTTCATCCATAAATCTAATGCCCACGTCCCAAACCACCCAAAAAATCCATAAAAAAAATCAACCCATCTACCCATTTTCTACAGAAACATCGCCATCAAGAAGCACAACAATGAAAAGTCTAGCCCTTTCAGTACACGCACAATCAAGAAAAGCAACTAATCATATCTTGGAAATACTTGTTATGGGCACTAAAATAGATCTGGGATTGCGTTGATTTTACCTCCAGTCCCTGGCTTCCAAGCTTCACTCTTGGAACCTCCACTCCTGCCATTGTTGTCTATCCGTGTGCTGATGTTTCTCCTTCACTGATTTGAGGGTATCTGCTTCTGCTTTTTCGGCAGGATTCGCGCGATCTCAGAATTGTCCCAGTTGTTTGGAGAGTATCTTTATCTTCAGAACAGCATCGAGAGACAGTTTGCAGATCTTTCTTCAATTTTTTATCCTTACCAAAAAAAAAAAGACAGTTTGCAGATCTGTCGTACCAGTTGCTCGTCTGGAATGGGAGAAAATTGTCTTAAGGGCATGACGCATGCCAGTATGTAAGCAGACTCACTGAGGTTTTTCCATTTTCCTTACGCCTCGCTTTTAATTATCATTTGACTTTTTATCGACATCCTCGTTTCAGGTCGAAAGCGGAAAAAACGACTTTTAAATTTCAATGCCACCTTACACTGTTTGTTTACCCCCATAAAAAATACAACAATATTTTTTTAATTTTCTTGTCAAAATTTAAAATGAATTATGAAAATTATATATGGATTTCGTACCAACATTTGAGTGCATGAAGATTTAAAGGTTATTGATTAAAACGAAAATGAAACGTCGTGAGTTACAAAATTTCGATTTAGTTAATCGTAAAAGTCAATTCACACAAATTGATACGTATTACAATGCTCTTTAAGTGGGAAAATTATCAAAAAAGTCCTAAACCTATTGTATGGCGGCCAATTCAGTCCTAAACCTTTTAAGTTTACCAATTTAGTCCTAAACCTTTTAAATTCTTCCCAATTATGTTCTTCCGGCCAATTTTGGCCGGTCGGTGTTGACGTGGCTGCCGACTGGCACCGGCCGTCCGATCAACGCTAACGTGGTAATTTTTAATTAATTTTTTAATCTTTTTTTCTGCTTTCTTTCCTCTGGCTGGTCCGGCGATCGGTGGCCAGCTAGAGGGGAGGGCCGGCGAGGTCAACCTCACCGGCCACTAGCGAGGGCGAGCCTCCCCGGCCCCTTGCTGGGCGAGGCGAGGTCGGCCTCACCTCGTTGTCGTCTGGGTCGCGACGGCGAGGCGAGGTCGACCTCGCCTCGCCAAGCCAGGGGCCGGCGAGGTTGACCTTGTCGGCCCTCCCCTCTGGCCAGCCGTTTGTCACCGGACCAGCCAGAAGGAAGAAAGCAAAAAAAAAAGAAAAAAAGATTAAAAAATAATTAAAAATTGCTGCGTCAGCGTTGATCGAACGGCCAACGGCCGGCCAAAATTGGCCGGAAGGACTCAATTGGCAAGAATTTAAAAGGTTTAGGATTGAATTGACAAACTTAAAAGGTTTATGACTGAATTGGTCGCCGTATTATATGTTTAGGACTTTTTTGATAATTTCCCCCTCTTTAAGCTCTTTTGTAACAACTCTAATTCTTTTTTCTATTGACAAATGTCGCAACCTTCCCAAAAAAGAAAACAACATTTCACCTCAAGACGATAAATGGATTTTCAAGTGGGAGCGGATGGTTGCATTCACACACTTGACACAGGTTCTTTCAAAATCTACCGATCACGACGTTGGTTAACTTGGTTTATTATGAAAATTTATTCTTTCTTTTGGAGTCATCACTAACCTATTTGAGGCTAATTGGGAGCCAAGTAAAACGTGAGATATCATGTTACTTTTTCACGAACCAAGGTTTTGCTTGAGGCATAATTGTAAAGCATTCACAAGTATTAATAATTTGAATAGCATATATCATCTATTATTTTTAAAAAAAGAGAATATTGGAGACTTCTCCGGAGGCATATAGAAGTCTCTCTGTGAGCGGCACTTCATATTAAATGGATCAACAATCTCTAAAAAAGAAAATTCTCTCAGTCTAGCTCCATAAGTCAGTGACTAACAAAAATTTATGTGAAGCAAAAGCTACACAGTAACAAAATTTTATGCGATTTATTTAACTTAGACATTTTACTAGACCTTTTTGTAAGCACATGAGTATACCATACGATACAACTGTTGTCCGCTTGCAACTTGAACATAGAATGCAATGTAGCATATGTGAAGTTTATGATTTATAGCTAGGGATTATTATCAAGACGGACATGAAACTTATAATTTAGTTTGTAAATGGGTAATCTTCATATCTAACCCTTCAATCTATAAGGTGAATTTGAGCACCCAGGCTTGTGTCGTATATATTATACAGATGATCTTCAGCTGCGTAGGTGCAATCGAAGCAATCTTGTTGTGTCACTGCCCTGTTTCACGCAACATGGCCGTAACATTTGCCGGAATAAGCATAATAGTTGTAACCTTTGTTTGGTGTATTTTGGTTCAATAAATATAGGACAACACTTCTCTCCTCAGAATACGGATCTAGAAAACCAAACGCCCTTTCACTGCATATATAAGAAATCACTGTTGTATCAGGAGTACATTCCGCAATATTGCAAGTGCAAAATAGTCCTGAGGAGTTTTACCATATGTTTGCATTGCACTCATGATTTGGCTCTCTACCTTAACTTTTTCTCCTTAATATCTTGTTTTCATTGAAGCCCGGTTTGTGTGGTCTATATAAAGGAGGTTCTTCTTTTTATTTAAGTTGCATTTTTTAGAGTAAGTTTTATAACTCTCCGAGTAACTCAAAAGGCAATAGCGTTTAGCGGTGAAATCAAATTATTTAAAAATCTTATGTAAAAGCTGCTATTGGCTTAGAGGCAAAAACTATTGTCAGACGGAATCATCCTATTGACAACGTAGTGAACTAACATGTTTCGTTAAAATGCCGGAAAAAGTGAAAATTTGTGTGCATTTGTTAGGACATAAATTTAGGCAATAATTTTTATAGTCTGGATGTTATTTGTCTATCCATGTGATACGCAATTTATGTAATTAATATGGAAATTAACTTGAAATTTTTCATGGAGGTCCCCTCTCTCTCTCTCATTATGAGAGACAAATTTGTAGACGTACACTCCTATGAATATGCCTTGTATTAAGTGGATTGTCGTCGCCCTCCTCACTTACCATGATCATGTCTTGTTAATCACTGTCCTTGTATTGAAGCAGAATATTCTCATCGAGGTCATCGTAGCAAGTCGTTTGGGCAGCGTTACAATAAGTCATTGTGATATACAAAATTGGTTATTTATTGCCCTGCATAACCCAAAAAAATAAAACCTTCGATCATTGCCCTCGTTCCACTACAAAAGAAAGGAAATTTGTGAGCTGATTTTTTTCCTTGAGCACATGTAATACCAATATTTACGACTTTATTTTCAGATTATTAGGTGAAAATGTCAATTTGTCGTTAAGCCATATGACTTCTTCACAAACCCTTGTAAAGTGGCAGGGTCGCTTTAATCGCAAAGCCAATCCATGATTAAGTTGAACTGGCATCTGTCTACCCTCCTGATGTTCTAGCTCGAGATTGGACAAATGAAACCTTGCTCAATATATGGATAAAGGGGTATTAACTGTCCGGTTCGGTTCGGTTCGGTTCGGTTTTCTAGGAAAACATGAGATAAAAGGCATAAAAAAAAGCATTAGAAACATGAGATAAATGGTCGGACATATGAGCATGATCCTTTTGGCGACGGAGAGAAGAAATGACAGTGCCAATAAGTTTGCAGGTCTGCTCTAATCTAGAATAGGGTTGTCCACAAATATGCTTTGAAGGATATAATGGGTGGACCGCCCAAGATGGGCCAAACCCGGCCCGTGAGCCACAAGGGCCCACGAGGTAGTTATTTCTTTTATAATACTAGAAGGCACCCTTTGGAATGAACGTGACTTTCATACATGCAAACACACTCTTTCAAGAACGTGGTCTTCTCTGTTTCTCTTCGGGACGAACTCGAATGCGAAAGACGATCGAAGAACATTCAGGCGCAAAGTGGCACTTAATCTGTGACAATACCGGGTATGTTCATTGTGTGATATGCCTGTACGATCGGTGATACAAGTTTGATGATTCTCGGGCACGTTTTCCGCACTAATCGAATTCGTTCCGAATATGTTTCGAACGAGACGATCGGGGATTGAGTTTTCCCAACATTGGTATCAGAGCCCGTTTACTTGTTTCCCGATCATGCTTATGTATCGTCTAAAGTGTATACTGCTTGTTTTTTGTTTTGGTCTCGTTTTTGTTCGTTTTCGTCGCGTCGCCGAACTGTTCATGCATGTTTCGATTTCTGTCTTTCGTCAAAACTCGAATTTTATTGCATAAACGGAAAGTACTCGTCGAGACGAGAAAAATGATGGGCGGAGCGTCGCCGGAGGACGCCGGACGCGCCCTCACGCGCCGGCAAGGGCCAGGCGCGCGACGGCGCGTGACGCCCACGCGCGGCCCCCGCGAAACGGCGCGTCGGTTGCTGCGGGAACCGCCGACGATGACGTCACGCTGACGTCATCAGTCCGACCCGGCTGGCTTGACCCGACCCGGGATTGACCCGTTGACCTGACCCGACCCGGTTGACCGACCCGTTGACCATTGACCCGACCCGGTTAACCCGACCCGTTGACCCGACCCGGTTGATCGACCCGTTGACCCGACCCGAGTTGACCGTTGACCGTTGACCGGTCAACCCGGTCGGACCGGTCAGACCGGTCGAACCGGACCGGTTCCACCGGCAGAATGACCCTTGTGTCTTCTCTCGGCCCGTTCGAGCTCATTTGAGCTCCGATTTGGGCGTTCTTGGTATCGATGTGCTCGTATCGGAATGCTCTACGTTATGGTGTATTCATATTACATTTTTGCTGCACTTATGAATGTGAAAATGCACGATAAACCCTATGTACACGTACTTAGGGGCATATTTTTTTGGCATTTTCTGTAGTATTTCTCTATAGTCTTTTGAAATACAAGTGTCAGCTCATATGTATATGAATAAGCATTCATTACCTTAATGTATCATGGATTATAAGTAATCCTTTGTTCTGCATTCGTTGCAGGAACAATGGTACATTTGAGACGCACTCCGATCATCCCAAGAACGGCGGCTCAAAAGGAGAAGCTTGAGAACCTAAGAATCAAGCTAGCCCTTTATCGATGGGACGCCAGAGATGATATGATGACACACATCATCAAGGTCAACAAAATGATACAGGATATCATTTGGAACGGCTTTATAATGCCGGAGTATGTAATGGTCGGAGCCCTAAAGTGCACTATTCCTGAGGAGTTGGGAAGAATGCTTGATAAGGTTAGAGAAACCTTAAATGGTCCAAGCTATAAGATGCTTGTGGAGAATTTTGTGCAAGAATACATAAAGGTCGGGGGCAAGAAGGACATCAACCCTTGCGTTGAATGGGTCTCCGGGCAAATCATGGTCAGGATCTAGGGGTTTTCCGGGAGCTTCTATTTATGTTCCGAAGAAAATAAAACTTTCTGAGGAATTTTATGAGTCCTTTCCTGTCTATGTGTTAGATTGGTATACTTGATGTTGTTCTTTTTAGAATTTGGAACCAATTCTGTACATGTTTCTAGTTGATATTACATATTCTTAAACATTTGTGAATGTTTTATGATATATATGTGGCTATGAATTTTTGATTTTTTTTTTCATTTTATAATTGCCATATTATGTGTTATGTTTTATGTGGGAAGTTCTTTAAAATTTATATAACTTTTGAAGAACCAATTTCATTACATAAAATGATTATGTTAATGGTAATTTCAAATTAGGTTTTTTAGACGATGATTGGGAACATTGTGAACTTTTGACTCTAAGACCTTTAGTGAAACTATTTATTAACATAATTAGTTTATGTAATCATGATGCTAATGAAGCATTTAGATAGGCTTTAATAACTCGTGCGTATGTGTCTGAAATGTTCAGATACGATGGCTTCAGCAACTAAGAACATAGTGGCTGAACTAAATAAGGGAGAAAAATTGAATGGCGACAATTATGAGATTTGGAGTCTCAAGATCCAATATGTGCTGGAAGAGCAAGAGGCACTCGAAGCTCTTAACCAGATTATGGAAGAACCTGAGGAAGGGACAACTGCCCAACACAAGAGGGATAAAGATGCCTTTACTGTTTGGAAAAGAAAGAACTCCCTTGCTCGCATTACGTTGCTAAGCAGCATGGACAATGATATCATGCGAGAGTTCGGACGTTTCCAGAGCGCTAAAGAGACGTGGGCTGCACTGGCATCAAGATTTGGTCGAACTTCTGTGACCAAACTGAGACAACTCACTATCCGTTTCGACTCTTACAAGATGTCTCATGGAAAGACCATGAAACAACATTTGAGGCAGATGTCGAATATGATAAGTGAGCTAAAGGATGCCGGGCACATACTCACTGATGAACAACAGGTGCAGGCAGTAATCCGCTCCTTGCCTCAAAGCTGGGAGCATATGAAGATCCATTTGACCCACAATGAGGGTATCAAGACCTTCGAGGATGCTATGCGGCATCTTGAGCTGGAAGAGGATCGCCTCATAGCGGCTAAGCCAGAAACTGATATTTATTTTGCTGGTTCTAGCTCGCATGGAGTTTCGGGCTCCAAGAGGAAGCACCCTGCTGGGTCAAGGAAGTGGAAAGGCAAAGGGCCAAGTCCTTCAGGGAAGAAGCCGAGGCTCAACCAACGGGAGAAAGGAAAGCGTCCTTTCAAGAAGAACATTTCAAGAGTGAAATGTTTCAACTGTGGCAAGAAGGGTCACTTTAATCGCGACTGTGGCGAGCCAAAGAAGGTAGAAACCCTTAGCATTCATGAAAATGCTACTTATGTGTCAAGTTCAGTGTTTCTAACCGAATCTAATCCTTTGTGGACTGTAGACTCGGGAGCCACAGACCATGTAGCGAAGGACAGAGAAGCTTTCGTGGAGTTCCGACGAGTTCCACAAGGAACGAAGTGGATATACGTGGGGAACAATTCAAGAGTGGAGGTCAGAGGCATTGGCACCTGTCAACTACTTATGCGCGGTGGACGTACATTGTTCCTACATGATGTGCTATTTGCTCCAGAGATTCGTCGGAACTTAGTTTCAGTGTTGGTTTTAGTTAAACTTGGTTTTGCTGTAAACTTCCATAATAATGGTGTAGACTTGTGTTTAGGAACAAGTTATTATGGTTCCGGATATTTCTTAGATGGTTTCATTGTACTAGATGTTGACTATTATGAAGTTAATATTACTTATTCCTTATTTACATCATCTGATTCTTATGAGAATGATGTGAACGTGTGGCATGCTAGACTTGGTCATATTGGCCAACAAAGAATGAATCGATTGGCTAAAGATGGCTTATTGGGAAATATTAAAAAGGTTGATTTGCCCATATGCGAGCATTGCCTAGAAGGAAAAACAACACGGAAACCATTTGGAAAAGGAACAAGAGCTGAATTTCCTTTGCAGTTAATCCATACTGACATCTGTGGTCCAATGAATATAAAAGAAAGGCACGGGTATGTTTATTTCATCACATTCATTGATGATTATACTCGATTCGGACATGTCGATTTGATTTCTCATAAGTCCGAAGCTTTAAATTGCTTTAAAAGATTTATGAGCTTAGTGGAAAATCAATTAGACAAGAAAATAAAAGCATTAAGATCCGATCGTGGTCGAGAATATCTGTCTGATCAGTTCAGAAATTTATGTGATGAAAAGGGAATAGAAAGACAACTGACTATTCCATATACTCCTCAACAAAATGGTGTTGCGGAAAGAAGAAACAGAACTCTAATGGAAATGGTTAGATCAATGATGGCACATGCTAACTTGCCCATCACCTTTTGGGGTGATGCTTTGTTGACTGCTGCCTACATACTTAACCGTGTGCCTTCTAAATCAGTTGCTTCTACTCCATATGAGTTATGGACAGGCAGAAAGCCTGATTTAAGCTTTTTAAAACCTTGGGGTTGTGCTGCCTATACTCGTGAGTCTTCTTACAAGTATGGAAAATTAGGCCCAAGAGGCAAAAAGAGTATTTTTATAAGATACTCAGAGCACTCAAAGGGATATGTATTCATAGGTGAGCAAGAAAGCGGAAGTATAACTGAATTTGAATCACGGGATGTCACATTCTTAGAGAATGAGTTTCCTAAAAAGGGCGAAGTAGGTGGTAATTACTCACTATACGAATCTGTGGATCGTGATAGTGAAGTTAGTGGGAGCATTGTGACAAATGGAGAGTTGAATGCAACTCAGTCTCAATTGCAACCACTTAAAGAGACGACACCACCATCATCTCATTCGAGTGGGAGCGCAATGGAACGTGGTGAATCATCAGGAGTACAGCATTCCATACGACAGTCGAGTCGTAATAGGATTCCCCGTCGACGTTTTGACATTGAAGGAGAAGCCTTCATGATTGCCCCACAAGATGAAGATGAGCCGAAGAATGTGAACGATGCTCTAAAATGCCATGATAAGGAAGAATGGATACATGCAATGGAAGAGGAAATGGAGTCATTAAGATCAAACCAAGTTTGGGAATTGGTTGACCTTCCAAAAGGACGCAAAGCCATTGGGAACAAGTGGGTTCTCAAAATAAAGCGTAAGGCTGATGGCTCAATAGAGAGGTATAAGGCTCGCCTTGTGGCGAAAGGATATAATCAACAGGAAGGAGTTGATTTTGAAGAAACTTTTTCTCCTGTGGTTAGATTTACCTCTATTCGCCTTATTCTGGCAATAGTAGCTAGTATGGATCTAGAATTACATCAAATGGATGTAAAGACTGCATTCCTCAATGGAGAATTAGAGGAAGAAATTTATATGGAACAACCTGTTGGTTTCATTACAAAAGGCCAGGAGCACAAAGTGTGTCGACTATTGAGGTCGATATATGACCTTAAGCAGTCTTCGAGACAATGGTATATACGTTTTCACAATGCAATAATGGCATATGATTTTGTAATGATTAGTGAAGACAATTGTGTATATATCAAAAGATCCAAAGATCAATTTGTGATCTTATCATTATATGTTGATGATATACTAATTGCCGGAAGTAGTATGGAGTTAGTTAATACAGTCAAGAATTGGTTATCTTCCAATTTTGATATGAAAGATATGGGTGAAGCTGCATACATTCTTGGAGTTAAGATTTCAAGAGATCGCTCAAAGAAATCCCTATCTCTTTCACAAGAGACGTATGTGAATAAAATTCTTGAGCGATTTCGTATGCAAGACTGTAAATCAATAGATACTCCTATTGCAAAGGGCGAAGCATTAAGCGACAGAATGTGTCCTAAGACTTCACAAGAAAAGAAGCAAATGGAACAAGTTCCATATGCTAGTGCTGTCGGAAGCTTGATGTACGATATGATGTGTACAAGACCAGACATTTGTTATGCAGTTGGAATGGTAAGTAGATACCAATCCAATCCAGGTCAAGCACATTGGATCGCCGTCAAAAGAATCCTGAGATATCTAAAGGGAAGTGCCGACTATGCGCTGACTTATCAAGGAAGTGATCTACACCTTGAAGGCTATACAGATGCTGACTGGGGAGGAGATTTAAAAGAAAGGAAATCTACTTCTGGATACGTATTCTTACTGAATAATGGCGCCATATCTTGGAGCAGTAAGAAACAACAGTGCATAGCCTTATCTACAATGGAAGCCGAGTTCGTGGCTCTATCAGCAGCGGCACAAGAAGCTGTTTGGCTTAGAAGATTTTTGGATCACTTAGGTGTAACTGAGAAAGCTGCAAACCCAGTATTGGTCTATTGTGATAGCCAAGCAGCAATAGCTTACACTAAGGATCCCAAGTACCATGGAAAGACCAAACATATAGATATCAATTATAACTATGTCAAGGACATGGTTGCACGAAAGGAAGTGAACGTGAAGTACATATCTACACAAAGGATGATAGCAGATCCTATGACGAAGCCGATTCCTAGAGAAGTTTTCCATGGTCATGTGAGATCTCTAGGACTGTGTAGAATATGATGTACTGTATATTGTATTTTTCCCAGAATGTTCACTATTAATGAAGTTTGTTATTATCAATGCCTATAAGTTTGTATGACGTTTGTGAATGTCGATGCTGAGTGCATTATATTGAAAAGGTATGTCGGACAGATGAGAGATTAGCCCACTCACACGGGTAATCGCCTCTACTCACTGTGTGATGAATAGAGATGAGACAATTTTAAGCTTGTTATCTAGGTGATAATTGAGAGCTCAAGCTTGAAGTATGGACGTCGCCTTAACAGAATGTTAAGATGAGGACATATAGATTATTATGTCCGAAAGTGAAATGACCCACATATTTCACTTTACCTGTCTTTAATGCCAGATGTGAGTTCTGATAGATGCTTATGAATAGAGTAGATTTGTGAACTCAAGTTAGATATTGAGTATGTCTAAACTATCATCTGTACGGTATTGAGAGTAAAGACATACGCTCTATGGGAAAAGGAGATAATACCGTAATACGTATTTCATATTACGTATGCATGAAACGACCGATAAGAGTTGACAAAATTATGATCTCAATTTTTAAGTCGTGTGAGACTCTTGAGGAAAATAGTTTTTCTCAATTAAAGTGCCCTCACGACTCTTACTTATTCTCAAAATTTCTATTCAGTGTTTGCTATCTTAGGATGTTGCCGATGATCATGATAATTCGGTCTAACGGGGCATTTCTAGAAAAGCAAGTTGGACTGAAATGGAGAGGTTTAAGGAAAGAGGAAGATCAATTTAACTTATGATGTCACATTCTATATTTGTATTCACAGGTCGACCAATTATGATTTTAAGTAAATCATAATTGTGAATACAATATACGAGATACTAAAAGAGATCAAGAGAGATAAAAATGTGACTGATTGATTTAGGGAACTGCATACTAATTCTACTCTGCATAGTGCCCAAATCTGAGCTGTTATATATTCCTAACAGATGTATAACAACGAGCTCTCGTAGTATGCTGGTCGCACGGATTATTTGCCAATATGAACTTTGCAAGGAAGAGAGTTGTGTTTAGCCCATCGTGAGCGAGTGGGAGATGAAGGATATAATGGGTGGACCGCCCAAGATGGGCCAAACCCGGCCCGTGAGCCACAAGGGCCCACGAGGTAGTTATTTCTTTTATAATACTAGAAGGCACCCTTTGGAATGAACGTGACTTTAATACATGCAAACACACTCTTTCAAGAACGTGGTCTTCTCTGTTTCTCTTCGGGACGAACTCGAATGCGAAAGACGATCGAAGAACATTCAGGCGCAAAGTGGCACTTAATCTGTGACAATACCGGGTATGTTCATTGTGTGATATGCCTGTACGATCGGTGATACAAGTTTGATGATTCTCGGGCACGTTTTCCGCACTAATCGAATTCGTTCCGAATATGTTTCGAACGAGACGATCGGGGATTGAGTTTTCCCAACATGCTTGAATAGAGGTGGCCAGGAACGCAACCTCGAACTCGTTATGCTTAGACCTTCTGAGTAGGCAGAGGTGTGTTCGCAAAACTTATACATTGCGTGAGCCACACTGTAGTAGGCTCTGCTGCCTGCCACCTCGCCGATCGGCACAGCATCGGAAATCTCTTTCAAATCTTCTTCAATGAGATTCACTTTCAAGGAGCGTATGTTGGAATCCAAGTTCTTGATCTTAGTTGTCCCTAGAGAAGTAAAAAGGAAAGCCAGTCAAACATTTTCCAGGAGTCTCATCAGATGCATTTCTCGGCTACATAATCCTATGCACATGAAGGCCTAAGTAATTCGGAAGGAGCCATGTAGCTCTATTGCCTTCAGTGATTTTGAAGTACAAGGAGCCTATGTTGTCATTTAAGTTCATGATCTTTGCTGTCTTTAGCGAATTTCACAAAAAACCAGTAAACATTCCCAGGGATCACATCAGGAAGAGTTTGTGTAATTCTGTTGTTTCTTCTTTCTTTTCTTACATTTTCCACTTCTTTAATTTCTTTTTCCTTCCACATTTTTTTGGCGGATTCAGTGTGTGGTTTTTCCGCAACTATCTCTATGAGGCCTCTTTACCATTTTCCGGATCTGTTTTTTTGGCTTCATTTGAAAAAGTACACTCTTTTCACTCTACCACAAAACATACATCTCAGTAATTCAACTCGACGCACGAGCTATAGAGGACTCACCGGGATTGGTACGACCTATTTCCTTTTTCAAGAAGCCATGCTAGAGCTAATTGAGCTGTTGAACATCCATGCTTCCTCGCAATATCTTCAATCCTAGAGTAGATGATTTTATTGTTGTCAGGTTCTCCTTTCTGAATCTAGGGTGCGTAACCTATCAAGAGAGAGTTTTCTTGCGTTAATTACTCTATGTGTACCGCCCCATGAGTCGTTATATCTGAAAATTCCCTCAAGGAGATCAAGTCTTAAAACCAACAGAAAGATCATATATAAAAGCAACAAAATCAAGTGAAGATTATGCAACCTGTTAAGGCTCAATCTGGCCAGTTTTCTAGTTCAACCAATGGTTCAGTTATTCGACTGAAAGTCATCTCCAGAAGAAACTTTTTGCAGTAGCATTACATCCTTCTAATTGAAATAGATGGATAGGACATACCAGAGAGCTGACTGAAGGCAAGCTCTCAACAGTAGCTTTGCCAGCAAAGAAGCCACGGCCAAGAGGACTGTACGTAACTATTCCAATACCGAGCTCCCTAGCAAGTCACACCATCCATACGTCATTTTCGTATCAAAGTCAAACTACATGACTGAAGAACATTGACGAAAGGTGCAGTTGTATTGTACTGAGTACATTTCAGAAGTCCACGAGGATTGCTCCAAAATAAAAACTCAAAAGTTGTTTGAGATTTCTGTGTCCTGTGCAAACGGCAGATGCGCGAGCAAATTAATGAAGTGCAGATGCTAATGTAGACTAACCTGCATAATGGAACTATCTCCTCCTCGATATCACATGTCCACAGAGACCAGTCCATCTGCACAGCTGTAATTGGATGGACTACGTGAGCTCTCCTAATCGTGGCAGGGCTGGCTTCAGATAGACCAATGTACTTTATCTTTCCCTCTTCCACCAGTTTCTTTAATTCGTGCATCTATGGAACAGGAAATACATGGTTCAACACTTGTCTGTATTCGTCCTCAAGGAACCACTCAAGGTACCAATCGCCGAAAGACTATTATACAGAGCAAATCATCATGCAACGTCAAAATGATAGAAAAGAAGAACTCAGCCAATGTATTTAGACAACAAAAGCGGTACTTACAGTTTCTTCTATGGGAGCTGATGTGTCGACTCGATGCTGATAATACAGATCAGTGTATTCCACACTGAGGCACTTTAGACTGGCTTCGCAACATGACCGCACATATTCAGGGGTGCCCTTTACTACCAAGATGGAATAGTCTAATCTTACTGTGACGAACTTTGTGGCTAGCTGAATGTTTTCTCTTGGGAGTTGCTTCAAGGCCTAAAAGACGGTTACAATGGAATCGAGTTCCAAGAGTATCAGATGACGACAAGAAGTTGTTAAGACCAGAAGCACCTTAATCTCAGACCAGAAGCACCTTAATCTCCAATTATTATATGATTGCATGATAATTAATCTCCAATTTTTTGAAACGAGGACACAAAGATTTCCTTTATTTTTTAAATTTCATCATAATGGAAAACAAATTAAATGCTGAATAAAAGAACTTTTAGAGCACAAGTTGAGTGTGATATAAAAACTTCGAATTTCAAGAAAGCTTAGTATCCGTTGGATCAAAGACCAAGAGTATAAGGAACCATTCCAATACTAAGCTCTCTGGCATTGAAACAACATTAAGTCAGCATTTTGACATCAAACCACCTTACGAATTAGAATACCATGGGTATTCACAAAGTCGAAAAGGCTATATGCAGAAAGCTGCATAATGGAATTAACTCCTCCTTGATAGCACTTGTCAATAGAGACCACTCCATCTTTACTGCCGTAACGGGATGGACTGCGTGACCTCTCTAAATCATGTCTTGGCTGGCTTCTAATGTACTTTATTTTATACTCTTCCACCAGTTTTTCCGGTTGTTCCATCTGCAAAACCGAACTTATATGGCTTAGCATTTTCTTGCTATGTGATCTACTTCTTCGAAATGAACCAAATCACTGAAAGATTAAAAGGATGGTACAGATGTACATTAAAGAAAAAGTCACTTTGAATTTCTTCAGTTGGACATGATGTGTCCACTCGATACTGATGATATAGATCAATGTATTCCACATCGAGCCGCTTCAAACTAGCTTCGCAACAAGAACACACGTATTCAAGCTTGCATTTAACTATGATGTTAGAATAGTCCGACCTTAATATACCAAACTTTGTGCATAGCTGAATATTTTCTCTTGGCAGTTACTTCAAGGCCTTAAAATTTTTTTATAACGGTAAGAAGAATAACAGATGAAAATGTTGCATAAAAATAATGACATCACGGTCTCCAACTTCAATGTCAACTCTATAACCATAGATTATATTGTTTCCCTATATGCGAATGACTTTTTCCTTTCTTTCTTCCTTTTTGTCTTATGAAATGAACTGATGGAACCAGAATGAAAAAACTAACTTTTGATACGATGCACAAATAATAAGATGCATTGAACTGGGGTTGCAGCAACACTTGAGAATTCGGGGGTACATATAACATCCCAACCAGAACTTCATCAACAATTGCTCCATGCACATGCGGTATCAAAGAAATTGACTCCCTTGCGATGAGCATACTTTATTATGGCAATGCCATGCTCCTTGAAAATGATATTGTCGTAGACATCACTCAAGCCGATGCCCCCAACTTTGGTACATGTATCGAGAACAAAATGAGGACATAAATTTACTCTGGACATATGGAAACACTGCCTATCCATCTAAAAGCCGAAGGTTCCACCGAGGTGTGCGGTAATTAAACATGCAGGTGACTGCTTTGGGCAGCCGTAGGGCATCGTCAGCACTGCTCCGGGATCACATATCATGGACTTCAACGGCCACAAACAGAGAAGGGATCCGACATTGACATGGGGAAAGATCACTGCCATAGAATCTTGCATTTGAAGTTCTTAACTTTGTCAGTTGGGTTGACCGTCACTCGGTTCTCTAGGAGCACCCAAACATTACTGCGGAGTGCCAACCTACTTTACTAGATCAAGTCAAACCAGTCTGAATTATTACACATTGAACAAACTCTAATAATTTTCAATCTCAAACTTTGTGCTAAAATATTCTGAAACTACCCTTGCTATTGCATGAATGGTGGTCATTGTATTACAATCCCCTATCACACTCACTTAAAGTATTCACACTACGTCTCATCTAATAACACCATGTATTAGTAATTAAATGTCCATCACATCATCCCATAATCTATAACATTAGTCTGCAGTTATTGTTTCCCTTTTAAGGTGACGCAAGTGAGTAAGCGAGCATAGGACTGTGGAGACTCGGATCTCTTTATTGCCATTTCCCCCTTATGTTTTATCAGGAATTTCATTATGTCCACTTGTTTGAACAGGAAGTCATGATCTGGCAGAATTGGACACGCTCAGTAAAGCAGTCTCCGAAGTCAAACTTCAGCAAATAGATTCGCCTAAAAAGAGAGAAAAAAGAACAATAATAATAATGCGAAGTCCAGGAGGACTGTATGAAACTATTCCACTACTAAACAAGTCATTGGGGGAAGAACATCATTGGTGTCAAAATTTGTGTACGGAGGTCACTTTGATGTCAAAAGTTTCATTTGGATCACTTAAGTGCCAAAAGTTTACGCCGGCGATCACTTAAGTGTCAAATCGGAGAAAAAATGATCACTTAAGTGCCAATGGCGAAAAATTCCGATCAAATTTAATACCTGGTTTTTATATTTAAATTTTAATGACACATGACATTTTCATGTGTATAATTCAATTTTTAAAATTTTTTTTCTTTCTTTTCTGTCTTCTTCTTCTTCTACCATGGCCGGTGGCCGGCCTCGCCGGGCATCGCCTTCCTCCGGGCGAGGCCCGACGAGGCAGCCGTGGCCTCGGCGAGGGCCGGCCTCGCCGGATCTAGCGAGGCGAGCCCTCGCGGGGGCTTGCCCTGCCCAGGCGAGGGCTCGCCTTGCCAGATCCGGCGAGGCTGGCCCTCGCCGAGGCCACGGCGGCCTCGCCGGGCCTCCCCCGGAGGAAGAAGATGCCCGGCAAAGCCGGCCATGGCCGGTGGCCGGACGCCGGCCACCGGAAATAAGAAGAAAGAAAAGGAAAAAAAATAAAAGAAAGGAAAAAAGAAAGAAAAGGAAAAAAAATAAAAGAAATGCCACATCAGTCTCCGGCGAGCCACATCAGCTTGAAAAATTAATAAAAAAACGCCACGTCGGATTTCCGGCGAAGTGGCACTTAAGTGATCGTTTTTCATAACTTTTGGCACTTAAGTGATCCGATTGAAACTTTTGACACCAAAGTGACCTCCGTACACAAGTTTTGGCACCAATGCTGTTCTTCCCCCACAAGTCATTACATTCTCTGAAACTCCAGGAGGACTGTATGAAACTATTCCACTACTAAACAAGTCATTACATTCTCTAAAACTTCAGCAAATAGATTCTTTTGTCTTAGTAAGGTGAACTTTTTGTCAACAGCTATTGTATAGCGAGTCCTGTTTGATTTCCCCAGGATAACAAAGCACTAGATCTTCCCTTATCTTTGTTTAATGTGGCTCTTTTGGCACTAAGATGAAGAGTCGAACTTCTTTTTCATTATTGAAACCGAAACGAATTCGACATCATATATTCCAGACGCTTCCAGACATAGCACTGAACCATTAAAATCCATGCGTAGGGCAAGTTTCTGCATAAATCTTGTCTATTTGATGATTGATGTACCAGATACAGACCAAAATTTTCTGGGTTGAAACCATATTCTTCCCAAAGGGAACAGAAAAATGACAAGATCATACGAAAATGGAAAGGCATCACAATCCAGAAACAAGGCACAGCATGTTATTTTTATGCTTTAGGGGGACCGAGATAAACAGAGAGAAGTCCTGTCTCCAATGGGCACGGCACATTTACTTTGTTGCCACAGAAGCAGAAGCATTGCCGAAGTTCATAAGTCTTCTCTTTTTCTCTATCAGCGCTCACATACTTCATTATTGCACGTCGACAAATGCTTAAATTGCCCGACCAGACTCTGAAATTCTTGCGCTCAAACTTTCTGAGTTGGTAGAGGTGTATTAGCAAACTTCCAAGTCACTTGAGTGAAGCCCTCGTAGGTTCTACCTCCGGCTACCTCATTGACAGGTACAGCATCAGAGATCTCCTTCAGACCTTCTTCGGTAAGCTTCAGTTTGAGAGAGCCGATATTGTCATCCAAGTTCTTAATCTTAGTTGTCCCTGGAGTTAGAAGAAAACCAGCAAACATTCCAAGGAATTATGTTAGGAGTCACTTTGAGAGTATTTACTTGGATCAAAGACGATATAAATGCATGCCTTCTTCTCGGCAATTCATAAGGCCACACAGACCCACTAGATAGCCTGTGTGGTTTTTATACACAACAGCCACTTGATGGCTCTTCTTTTTTTTTTACAAAAAAGTCTACACCACAGCGACAATCATACAAGTGGCAGATTTAACTTGAAGCAGAAGCTTATTGGATAGAGGGCTCACCAGGGATTGGTACAATCATGTCTCCTTGTCCAAGAACCCATGCTAGAGCTAATTGTGCTGGGGTGCACCCGTGTTTTTTGGCAAGATTATCCATCCGAGCATAAAGGTTTCTGTTCTTATCCAGGTTCTCCTTTTTGAATCGAGGGTGCATGGCCTTCCAAAGAGAACATGGGCATTAGTCTCCCTGGACTATAATTTTGTAAAGTGGGTTGCCATTCAATCACCAGTGAGTCTGATATTAATCCACGGTGTGGCAACTGATAAAGTCTTAGTTTTCCGGTTCTCCCATATTAATAGTAGTTACAATCAAAAGATACTTTTTGGGACCAACAAAACTTTTTTTGGTTCCAAAGCCAACAGAATCAAGATAGTGTCTTCAAATCACAGAGCATTTCCATCAAAGACTAAAGAACTGGAGCTTGAAAATGGAACTTCTATGCCAAATGAAATGGCTACATACCAGATTACTGTCTGAAGGCAAACTTTCAACGACAGCTTTGCCACCAAAAAAGCCACGGCCAAGCGGACTGTATGGAACTATTCCAATGCCAAGTTCCCTGGCATTTAGCAACATCAAGGCAGCATTTTTGGATCAGGAAACATTATAAAGAATGTCAACACTGCACGTGGGTCTGCAACGTAAAGTTGTTTGAGAGGTCATATAAAAGACCCATGTCATACGATTTCGTGGGCTAAAGGGAGATACACTCTTTTACTTTTTCTTATCCCCCCCAGATAAATAAATAAATAAATAAATAAAGAAGTAAGAGATGCTACTGTGGACTAACTAACCTGCATAATGGAACTATCTCCACCTCAATATCACGAGTCCAGAGAGACCACTCCATTTGCACTGCTGTAATGGGATGAACTGCATGAGCTCGTCTAATCGTGTCTGGGCTCGCCTCAGACAGACCGATATACTTTATTTTCCCCTCTTCCACCAGCTTCTTAAGTTCTCCCATCTATGTACCAGGAAATGCATGGCTTCAGAAGGGATGGAATATAATTTTTCAAGAGAAAAATCAATAACCAAAACACAGGATGGTAAACATGCACTAGAAATGCAAAAGAAGGGGTACCCAAGGAAAAAATTGCAAAAGAAGCACTTACAGTTTCTTCAATGGGAATTGAAGTGTCCACTCGATGCTGATAATACAGATCAATGTATTCCACTCCTAGGCGCTTCAAGCTAGCTTCACAACAGGATCGCACATATTCAGGGTTACCCTTAACCACCATCTTAGAAGCTTCCGCTCTAATTATACCGAACTTAGTGGCAAGCTGAATATTTTCTCTCGGGAGCTGCTTCAAGGCCTAAAGCAAATCGCAATATCATGAAACCAAGGTTGCCATACAAAGATGAGATTCCCCTATCTCTGGAAAAACCAATCAGAAGGAGAACTTTTGTCCAAGGCAATTAATTTCTTCTTTTCCTACTTTTAACTATCTTTGAGTACATGACTAAAGTGATCTGAGAAGGGTTAAGTTCGTAATAAGCAAGGGAGAAGATAAATCAAATTCCATATACCTAACTCTCCCTCAAGATGCAACCTCTTTCAGGCTCCTCAAAACAAGGAAAGAAAAAGAGGCAGAATCTTTTTCAGCCAATTTGATCTTAAGTAGAAGAATAGTAACTTTTGCTCTTGAGATACGAACTGGACGAATTGGCACAACCCATTGATTGGTAAAAAGCAAATGTCGCTGCTTATGCAAAGATAAGTACCTTTCCCACCAGAACTTCATTAGCATTTGCTCCATATACGTCGGCTGTATCAAAGAAGGTGACTCCCTTGCTATAAGCATCCTTAATTATGGTGATGCCGTCTTCTTCGGAAAGTGGAGAGTTGTAGGCACCAGTCAAGCCCATGCATCCAAACCCCAACTTGGATACCTGTGGTAAAAAAAGAGGTGAGTTTACTACTTACCATTTTCAAAACGTGTATATCAGGCAAAATGCTGTTCATATTTCCAAGCTGAACATTGCCATTAAAGTTCAAAAACTCCGATGTAGTGTGGGGACAAAAATGTGTCATGGTAATAGTGATCCGCACAATCTCAACTAGCAGATTAGTCCTGCTTGACTTAATTCCTTTGGTATATGTGTGCTCAAATACCAAATTCCATTGAGCTCCAGCTTAAATTCTTAACATGAGCAGCTCACAAGCTTGCTCGAGTAGTTTGAAATTGGAGTTTTTCAGTTATACATAAAAGAAAATCATGCATAATGTTATTTCTTGTTCCTATTGGATTTTGAGAAAATGAGTTCATTCTCGAGCTCAATGACTTTAACTTGAGCTTAGACTAAATCAAGTCAAGACTAGTTGAGCATACCAAATTCTTCATGGATTGAGCCCAGTTTCTTTGGAAAATTCAACCTAGATCGAGCTCAAGTCGAGTGTCAAGACCCCAACCTTGAATACTCGATTCAAGTAGAGTCAAACTCGAGCACACCTGAATTGTGTCGAGTTGACTTGGCCGGATTAGACCTCTGCTTCCATTGTAGACACAAATAAGAACCCAACTATCCAATTTCAATACTAGCAGCACCGCAAAAAGCCCCTATCGTATCAGTGGATGCGTAGCAGACAATTCTACTCATTACCCATGGCTCAAGTTCGAAACTTTCATCCATAAATCCAATGCCCACGTCCCTAACCACCCAAAAATTCCATAAAGAAATCAACCCATCTACACATTTTCTACAGAGAGAACGACATCAAGAAGCACAACAACAAAAAGTCCAGCCCTTTCAGTACACGCACAATCAAGAAGCACAACTAGTCATTTCTTGGAAATACATGTAACGGGCACTAAAAAAGATCTGGGATTGCGTTGATATTACCTCCAGTCCCTGGCTTCCAAGCTTCACTCTTGGAATCGCCACTCCTGCCATTGTTTCTACCGGTGTGTTGAGTTTTATCCTTCACTGTTTTGAGTATATCTGCTTCTGCTTTTCGTGCTGAGGGTCCGTGCGATCTCGGAATTGCCCAGTTGCTTGGAGAGATTATATGTCTGGAGAACAGTACGACGGGCATGACGCATGCGAATATGTAAGCAGAGACAGTTTGGATATCGGTCGTTCCGATCTTTCGACTGGAGTGGACTTGCATTGCGGGCATGACGCGCGCGAATATGTCAGCAGAGTCATTGAGTTTTTTTTTTCTATTGACATCCACGTTTCAGGTCGAAAGGATAATAAAACGACTTTTAAATTTCAACGCCACCTTAAATATTCTGTTTGTTTACCCGATCAAAATAAATAAAAAAATGTATATTTTTAAGTTTCCCATCAAAATTTAAATTAAATTATGAAAAATTTATACATGACTTACGTATCAACATTTGAGTGCATGAAAGTTTTGGAAATTATTGATTATGGTGGCTTCATTTTCTTTAATTGCGTTTTTTATGGAGTAACTGGCATAATGAAATTATCTCTTCCTTGACATCACGAGTCCATAGGGACCACTACATCTATACTACCGTGACGAGATGGGCTACATGAGCTCTTCGAATTGTGTTTGGACTGGTTTCAGCTAGACCAATGTACTAAATTTTCCCTATTCCATCAATTTTTTAAGTGCTCCCATCTGCAGAACCGTACTTGGCATTTTCTTGCTATGATCTACTTTTTCAAAATGAACATGATCACCGAAAGATTAAAAGGATAGTACATATGCACATGAAAAAAAAAGGCGCTGAGAGTCTCTTCAATTGGATGTGATGTGTCCACTCAGATGCTGATGATACATACCATCAAAGTGTTCCACATTGAGCCGCTTCAAACCATCTTCACAACAAGAACACACATTTTCAGGCTTGCCCTTAATTATGACTTTAGAATTGTCCGACCTTACTAAACCAAACTTTGTGCCTAGCTGAGTATTTTCTCTGTGCAGTTGCTTCAAGACCTTAAAAAAATTGTAGAACGGTAAGAAGAATAGCAGATGAAAATGCCGCATGAAAAAAATTGACGTCACGGTCTCCAACTTCAATATCGACTCTATCCCTATAGATAATCTAGTTTCCATGTATGTGAATAACTTTTTCCATCATGCTTCCTTTTTTCTCAGGAAATGAACTGACGGAAGCAGAATGAAAAAACTAACTTTCGATATGATGTGAGCAAATAAATAAAATGAATTGAACTGGATCGCGGCAAAACTTGAGAATTCGGGTGTATATATACCATCCCAACCAGAATTTCATTAACAATTGCTCCGTACACATTCGTATCAAAGAAAGTGATTCCCTTGCTACTAGCATGCTTTATTATGGCAACGCCATCCTTCTTGGAAATGATAGTGTCGTAGACACCACTCAAGCCGATGCATCCGAACCCCAACTTCTATACATGTACCGAAACCAAATTAGGAAATGGATGTACTGGACATATGTAAAACTGCCAGACCATCTAAAAGCTTAAGGTTGCACCGAGTGAGTGCTTTGGGCATCTGTAGGGATAGGCGAAAATCCTAGAGAAGATTTTCAGCACTGCTCCAGGATCACATATCGTGGACTTCAACGGACACAAACAAAGAAAAGATCCAACATTCACATGGGGAAAGATCACTGCCATAGAATCTTGCAGTCGAAGTTCTTAACTTACTTTGTTGGGTAGACCGTCACTCAGTTCTCTGGGAGCACCTAAACATTACTGCGTAGTGCCAGCTTAATTACTTCACTAGATCGAGTCAAACAAGTCTAAATTATAACACATAGAGCAAACTTGAAAACAAAAATATTTTGAAACTACCCTTGCTATTGCATGAATGGCGGTCACTGTATTACGATCCTCTGTCACACTCAAAAGTACTCACACTTTGTCTCATATAATAACATGTATTTGTAATTAAGTACAGTCCATCACATCATTCCATTATCAATAACATTAGTCTGCAATGATTGTTTCCTTTTCAAGTGACACGAGTGAGTAAGCAAGCATGAAGACTCGGCTCCTTTTGTTGCCTTTCGTCCCTCATGTTTTATCAGGAATTTCGTTTCGTCCACTCGTCTGAGGAGGGATAAATGCACCCTCAGGAATCATGATCTGGCTGAATTGGACACGCTCAGTAAAGTAGTCACCGAAGTCGAACTTCAACAATTAGATTCTGCTAAAAAGGGAGAAAAAGGAACAACAATAATAGTGCGAAGTCCAAGAGGACTGTCTGCAACTATTCCATTACAAGAAAAGTCATTGCATCCCCTTAAACTTCAACAAATAGATTCTTTTGTCTGAATAAGGTTAAATGTTTGTCAACAAGCATTGTATAGTGAGTTCTGTTTGATTACCCTGGGATAAAACGGAAAGGCATCACAATCCTAAAACGGAACAGAAAATTGACAAGATGATATGAAAACGGAAAGGCATCACAATCCAAAAACAAGATCATATGAAAACGGGACAGAAAATTGACCGCACTCACTATTTGGATTGAAAACAGAAAATAATGAGTTCTAACGGGACAGAATATGTGGAATACATTGACAAGATCATATGAAAACGGAATAGTGAGTTCTGTTTTTGGATTGTGATGCCTAGGACAAGATCACTAGGAAATATTTCCTGGGTTGAAACCATCACTTCCCTAACGGGACAGAAAATTGACAAGATCATATGAAAACGGAAAGGCATCACAATCCAAAAACAAGGCACGCGCATGTTATTTTTATGCTTTAAGGGGAGAGATGAAGGGAGAGAAGTGCTCTCTCCAACGGGCACGGCACATTTATTTCGCTGCCATAGGAGCAGATGCATTGCCAGAGTTCACGAGTCATCTTCTCTTTTTCTCTATCAGTGCTCCCATACTACATTGTTGCTCAGTGGACCAAAGCTTAAATTGGCCGGCCAGCTTGGGCTCAGACTTTCTGAATTGGTAAAGGTGTATTAGCAAACTTCCAAGTCACTTCAGTGGTGCTCTCGAAGGTTCTATCTCCGGCTACCTCATTGACAGGTACAGCATCAGAGATCTCTTTCAGATCTTCCTCGGTAAGCTTTAGTTTGAGAGAGCCGATATTGTCATCCAAGTTCTTAATCTTAGTTGTCCCTGGAGTTAGAAGAAAACCAGCAAACATTCCAAGGAAATATGTTAGAAGTCACTTTGAGAGTATTTACTTGAAACAAAGATGATATAAATGCATGCCTTCTTCTTGGCAATTCATAAGGCCACACAGACCCACTAGAAAGCCTGTGTGGTTATTATACACGACAGCCACTTGATGGCTCAATTTTTTCTTCTTTTTACAAAAACGTCTACACCACAGCGACAATCATACAAGTGGCAGATTTAACTTGAAGCAGAAGCTTATCAGATAGAGGGCTCACCAGGAATTGGTACAACCATGTCTCCTTGTCCAAGAACCCATGCTAGAGCTAATTGCGCTGTGGTGCACCCGTGTTTCTTGGCAAGATTATCCATCCGAGTATAAAGGTTTCTGTTCTTATCCAGGTTCTCCTTTTTGAATCGAGGGTACATAGCCTTCCAAAGAGAACATGCGCATTAGTCTCCGCGGACTATAAATTTGTTAAGTGGGTTGTCATCCACACTGTTGCAACTGATAAAGCCTCAGTTTTTCGCTTCTCCCATGGTTATAGTATTACATTTGTTAGAGATATTTAGGTATATTTTGAATATTTACTTTAACTTTCCATATCCATCTTGATTATCCATATCTGATCTGATTTCCTTATAATGTCATCTATTCAAGCCTATAAATAGGCTCCATGTACTCTTCTTTATTTACAATGAAATACACAGAATTTCTCTCTTCCACTTCTTTCACATGGTATCAGAGCCGTCACCTATTATTGAAATTTTCTCTAAAAAAAGAAAACTTGCCCCAGCCCAGATCCGGCGTCGTCCAGTGGCGCCTAGCCCCATACTGCCTAGATCACAGAATCATGCCGAAGGAAGGTGTGACGGTGGGTCGGCATGAGGGGGTGGAGCTTGGGCAGCAACCCTGATTGTGGCACAGGAAACACACGTCCCCAGGAAGAAGACGACGCTCCTCGGTTCTCTAGGAAAACTTTGGGACTGTAAAGGATGTTATCCGGTACTCTGTCTCTATGTCTGAACTGTTGGTTTGATTCAACTGTCGTGGTTGAGTTGCTTGAAGGAAAATATTGTGGTAGTTTTCTTATTTGAGAATGGTTGATCCTAAGAAGAGTATTACTGTAACGGCTAAGGTGATTTCCTCTTCTTCTAATTGAATTACCATTAAGAAGCCTAAGGGTAGCACCAACTTTCAACAATAGAAGAAAATTGTGAAGTTAACTTTGATAGGAAGAAATCAACATTTGCACCTGATTGGGCCTAAACTCAGGGATGATGCAACTTGAGATGTTATTGATGCACGAATTCTTAGTCAGATGCTAAACTCTACGAAGAGTAACATAGTTGATCTCGTAACTCACGTTGACATAGTCAAAGAATTGTGGGAGTATTTGGATGTATTGTATTCTGGCCAAAATAATCTTTCACGGATTTATGAGCTATCGCATGAGTTTTACCAATATGAGAGGAAGGGGTATTCCATTACATAGTACTTTGTTGATTTCAAGAGGATGAATGAAGAGTTGAATGCTCCTCCCTATTTTGGCCAATGTTCAACAAATGCAATTCAGAAAGAACAATTAGCTGTAATGGAATTCCTAAGAGGTCTCGGTCCAGAATATGAAATTGTTAGATCTCAGATTTTCGGAAGAGAGACAATTGCATCACTCACAGATACATTTGCTTGAGTTCTTCAGGTATCTTGTGAGTCTTATTAGATACCGAGTCTGTGGTAGATAGTTCCGCTCTTGTGTCCCAATCTCAAACTGGTGGTGTTGGTAGGAGTGGTGGAGGAAACCGAAGAGGACAATAATGGCCATGGTAGCTATGGTGGCGGTCGACGCACAGGAATAGGGAGAGGCCAAGGTCAACAGCAGCTTTATGGATAGTTCCGCGTTTCTATTGATAACTCAGGGGCTGTTTGGACTTATCATCATCGTGGCAAACCTGGTCACATTAAAAAATTTTGCTACAAGCTACATGGGAGACTAGGGCAACAATAACAGTTTGCACATATTGCATCCGGCACTGACTCTTCTACTTTGCCTTAGTCTTCTGAAGGCAACATAGTGATTATGTCTGATGAGGAATTTGTTGGGTACAACCAGTTTCATATCTCACAGCCTACTTCTTCTATTGCTATTCTGGTATAGACAGGTAAAGCTACTGCATGCCTTTTAGCTACGTTTCTCTTGCCTTTGGATCATTGATTCAGGGGCTTCCAATCATATGTCAGGTCTTTCGGGTATATTTTCCTCTCTTACTCCATCATAATCCACTGTTACCCTAGCTAATGGTTTATCTACATAAGTGAATGGGGTTGGTACAGTTTACCCAACTCCTTCATTGCCATTATCCTCGATGATTTATCTCCCATAATTTCTGTCTAACCTCAACCAAAAACTTTAGTGTTCAGTGACATTCTATCCTAATTCTTTTATTTTTCAAGATCTGGTTAAGAAGAGGACGATTGGTAGAGAACACGAGGCAGGGGCTGTATGTGATTGAAAATGCTCCATCTATTGCATGCTCTAGTGTTGCTTCCCTACATCAAATATATTGTCATCTTGGCCATCCTTCACTGCATAGTTATTAGAAATTAGATTCTAGTTTTTAGTAGTTTTCTAGTTTAGAGTGTGAGTCATGTCAACCAAGCAAATTGCATCATTGTTAGTTACTCGCCTCGTGTAATTAAGTGAGTGGTGCCTCCTTTTTTGTTAGTTCATTAAGATATTTGGCGTCCTTGTCATGTGGTTTCCAATTTGGGTTTTATATACTTTGTTACTTTTTTTGATGATTATTCCAGAGTCACTTGGCTATATCTAATGAAAAGTAGTTCACAACTGTTTTCTATATTTTGTGCCTTTATTCCTGACATTCACGCTCAGTTTCGTGTGCATGTTAAAGTTTTGCGTTCTTATAATGCTAAGGAGTAATTTTCCGCACTTTTTCAGACTTTATGACTCAACATGGTATGATTCATGAATCTTCCTGTTCTGATACAACACAACAAAAAGGTGTAGCTAAAAGGAAGAACAGGCGTTTATTGGAAGTCACCAGGTTTGTGTTATTTGAGATGAAGATCCCCAAAACCTTTTGGTTTGATACTATCCTGACTGCATGCTATCTCATTAATTGCATACTTTCTACTTTGTTTTCCAATCAATCGTTAATTGTTTTATCACCACATATTTGGTTGTGTCTGTTTTATTCGTGATCATTGACCTGGAGTATCAAAACTTGATCTTGAGGCTATCAAGTGTGTGTTTCTTGGTTATTCTCATACTCAAAAGGGATAACATTTTTATTCTCCATCATTGTGGAAGTAGTTTATAAATGCTGATTTTTCATTCTTTAATTCTACTCCGTATCTAGATGTTTCGGTTATTGTTCCTGAGGTGGATGAAATCTTACAAGTGACCATCATTTGGTCAACTGTTCCACCTGTTTCACTAGTATTTGCACAAGAACCAACTCCTCTCAAGTAGATTTGTCAAAATGGGTCATAAACCCATTTATTAACCCATTTATTAGTAAATGGGTCATAAATAGATTAATTATATTTAGTAAATGGGTTATAAATGGGTAGAAGTCTAATATTAGTATTAAATGGGTCATAAATGGATTGTAAATGGGTCATAAATGAGTTTACAATTGATTTAAACTCAACTTATCTCTCTCGCCCTCACTCAATCTTGCGCTCACTCACTTTGTACTCCCATCTTAGTTTAGGTATGAATTTTCCTAGATTTAATTACATATGAAAGTGTCTTAGCAATTTGGGTCTGATCGGATATGGGTTGGGTATGGGTCAGATCGGGTATAGGTCAAGAAAATTATATTACGCATAAATGGGTCATAAATGGGTTAATGGGTCAATTTGGGTCGGACCATTTATGACTCGATCCAAACCCGACCGAACCCACCCATTTGACAGGTCTACTCTCAAGGTATATACTCGGCGTCTTCGAGTAGCTACTACTTCTCCCTTCCCCCTGTCACTACTATGTCATCTTCAACTCTAGATCTGCCATTACCTGACCCTCTTCTTGTGTCTGATGTCGATCTTCCTATTGCTCATCACAAAGGTACACATACTTGTACTCAACATTATGTTGTAAAATTTATCTCATACTCTTCTGTGTCCCCATCCTTTTGGTCCTTTTTATCTACCGCTGAACTAAATCTTGTCCCCAAGTTTGTAAGTGAGGCATTACAAAGCTCTGGCTGTAGGACAGCTATGGAAGAAGAATTAAAGGGCCTATAGGTTAATCAAACTTGGGACTCAGTACCTCTTCCTTTAGGCAAAACTGCTATTGATTGTTAACGGGTGTATGCTGTTAAAGTCAATCCTGATGGTTCTCTTGCTCGCTTAAAAGTAAGACTTGTTGCGAAAGGTGCTCAAGCGTATATGGTTGACTATTTAGACACTTTTTCTCATGTTGCCAAGCTCACATTTGTTCCTATTTTGATCTCTATTACTGCCATATAACTGGCCCTTGTTTTAGCTTGATGTCAAGAATGCTTTTTTGCATGGTACTCTTTATGAGAAGATGTATATGGAGCAACCTTCGGGGTTTGTTGCTCAAGGGAGTTTGGGAGACTAATTTGCAAGTTAAAAAAGTCACTGTATGGTTTGAAGCAATCCATATAGGCGTGATGTGGAAGATATTATGAGGTTGTACTGTCTTTTGGACTATCTAGATGTGAAAATGAGCACTTTTTCTTTGATAAACAGTTAGGGGGAGACAAGTTGTTCTTGATTGTGTATGTTGATAATATCATTATCACTGGAAATGACTTGGTTGATATAGCTGAATTAAAGGTCTATCTTTAGCAATAGTTTCAGATTAAGGACTTGGGAAAGTTGAAGTATTTTCTAGGAATTGAGGTGGCACATTCATAGAAAGGAATTGTCCTATCACAGCAAAAATATGTCTTCAATTTGCTCATCGAGACAAGCATGTTGGGATCAAAGCGTCTTGATTCACCTATTGAACAAGGAGTTTTTGGCCAAAAAAAAAGAACAAGGAGTTGCACTGGCTGCCGAGGGAGGAAAGATTCTTGATAATCTTGAGAGATATTGAAGACTGGTAGGTGAGCTGAATCATCTTACAATTACTCGACTAGACATTACCTTTCCAGTTAGTTTGGTAAGTCAATTTCTATCTTCCCCTCGTACATCTTATTGGGATGCAGTTATTTGGATTTTGAGGTACTTGAAGAACGCTATAGGGAAAGGAACTGTTTACCAAAACCATGGTCATAACAGAGTTGAAGGATTCTCTGATGTTGATTGGGCAAAGTCTCTAGATGATAGGAGATCAACCACTGGCTATTGTACCTTGGTTGAAGGAAATCTAGTGTCCTAGGGGAATAAGAAATAGAGTGTTATTGGCTGCTCCAGTGCCAAGTCAGAATATAGAACCATAGCACAAGTGATACGTGAATTAGTGTGGATTCAGTAGCTATTGACTGAGTTAGGCTTTAAAGCTTCAGTTCCTATGTCTCTATGGTGTGATAACAAGGCAGCAATACATATAGCTTCCAACCCTGTGTTTCATGAGAGAACAAAACACATTAAGGTTGATTGTTATTTTATTCAAGAGAAGCTGCAAAGTAGAGTGATCCTTCCCAATCATACTAGGAACGGTGAACAACTTGTAGACATTTTTACTAATATTATGGGTGATGGGAGGATAGAATATATTTGGCAAAAGGACACTATAAGTGCCATAAGTTGTGTACGGAGATCATTTTGGTGTCATAACTTTTTTTCGGATAACTTTGGTGTCAACTTTTTTGAAAAACGATCACTTTAGTGCCAATGCTGACATGGCCGCCAGAAATCTGACATGGCTCTTTTTTTATTAATTTCCGATGTTGACATGGCTCATCGGAAATCTGACGTGGCTTGCCGGAAATCTGACGTGGCTCTTTTTTGGGCTGGAATTTTGGCTGGAGTCACTAAAGTGATATCTTTTTCTCCAACTTGACACCAAAGTGATCCGAAAAAAAGTTATGGCACCAAAGTGATCTTCATACACAACTAATGGCACTTATAGTGTCCTTTTGCCGAATATATTTGTAACAAGTAGGGCATGATTAATACGTATGTTTTAGCTTGAGAGGGAGTGTTAGAGATATTCAGGTATTTTCTAGAGATATTTAGATTATTTCCTTCGATTCTCCGTATCTATTTTGATTATGCATATTTGATATGATTTCCTTAGATTGTAATCTATTCAAGCTTATAAATAGGCTCCATGTAGTCTTCACTATTTCCATTGAAATATATAAAGTTTCTCTTCCACTTCTTTCACAACATTCATAAGATTCCTTTTTGGGGGCCAGGACAATTTTTTTTGGTTCCAAAGCCAACTGAATCAAAATAATGTCTTCAAATCAGAGTATTCCCATCAGAGACTCAAGTACCAGAGCTTGAAAACGGAACTTCTATGCCAAATGAAATGGCTACATACCAGTCTACTGTTTGAAGGCAAGCTTTCAAGGACAGCTTTGCCACCAAAGAAGCCACGGCCAAGCGGACTGTATGGGACTATTCCAATACCAAGATCCCTAGCATTTAGCAACATCAAGACAGTACTTTTGGATCAGAAAACATCATAAAGAATGTCAGCACTGCGCGTGTGGCTGCAACATAAAGTTGTTTTAGAGGTCATGTAGAAGATCAAAGTCGCGTGATTTCGTGGGCTGAAGGGAGATATACTCCTAAACTTTTTTCTTACCCCAAAGAAAATGAGGTAAAAGATGCTACTGTGGACTAACTAACCCGCATAACGGAACTATCTCCTCCTCAATATCACGACTCCAGAGAGACCACTCCATTTGTACTGCCGTAATGGGATGAACTGCATGAGCTCGTCTAATCGTGCTTGGGCTCGCCTCAGACAGACCGATATACTTTATTTTCCCCTCTTCCACCAGTTTCTTAAGTTCTCCCATCTATAATGGTAACGCATGGCTTCAGATGGGATGGCGTAAAAATTTTTAAGAGAAAATGAATCACCAAAAGACAAAAGATGGTAAACATGTACTTGAAATGCAAAAGAAGGGGTACCCAAGGAAAAAATTGCAAAAGAAGCACTCACAGTTTCTTCAATGGCAATTGAAGTGTCCACTCGATGCTGATAATACAGATCAATGTATTCCACACCTAGGCGCTTCAAGCTAGCTTCGCAACATGATCGCACATATTCAGGGTTACCCTTAACCACCACCTTAGAAGCTTCCACTCTCATTAAACCGAACTTAGTGGCAAGCTGAATATTTTCTCTCGGGAGCTGCTTCAAGGCCTAAATCGAATCGCAATATCATTAAATCAAGGTTGCCATACAAAGATGAGATTCCCTAATCTCTAGAAAAACCAATTAGAAGGAGAACATTTGTCTAAGGCAATTAATTTCTTCTTTTCTTTCTTTTAACTATCTTTGAGTACACGACTAAAGTGATCTGAAAAGGGTTAAGTTTGTAATAAGCAGGGGAGAAAATAAATCAAATTCCATATACCTAACCCTCCCTCAAGATGCAACCTCTTTCAGGCTCCGCAAAACAAGGAAGAGGCAGAGTCTTTTTCAGCCAATTTGATCTTAAGGAGAAGAATAGTAACTTTTGCTCTTGAGATAGAACTGGATGAATTGGCACAGCCCATTGATTTGTAAAAAGCAAATGTCACTGCTTATGCAAAGATAAGTACCTTTCCCACCAGAACTTCGTTAGCATTTCGTCCATACTCATCGGCTGTGTCAAAGAAGGTGACTCCCTTGCTATGAGCATCCTTAATTATGGTGATGCCGTCTTCTTCCGAAAGTGGAGAGTTATAGGCACCGGTCAAGCCCATGCATCCAAACCCCAACTTGGATACCTGAGGTAAGAAAAGAGGTGAGTTTACCACTTACCATTGTCAAAACGTGAATATCAGGAAAAGTTCTGTTCATATTTCCAAGCTGAACATTGCCATTAAAGTTCAAAAACTCCGATTTAGGGTGGGCACAAAAATGTGTCATGGTAGTAGTGATCTGCTCAATCTCAACTAGCAGATTAATCCTGCTTGACTTAATTCCTTTGCTATATGTGTGCTCAAATACCAAATAGCATTGAGCTACAGCTTAAAATTCTTAACATGAGCAGCTCACGAGCTTGCTGGAGTAGTTTGATAGAAGTTTTCAGTTATACATAAAAGAAAAGCATGCATAATGTTATTTCTTTGTTCCTATTGGACTTTGAGAACACGAGTTTATGCTCGAGCTCAATGACTTTAACTTGAGTTTAGACTAAATCAAGTGATGAGTAGTTGAGCATTCCAAATTCTTCATGGATTGAGCTCTGTTTCTTTGAAAATTCAAGCTAGATCGAGCTTAAGTCGAGTTTTTAAGGACTGCCCAGACTCCAACCTTGAACACTCGATTCAAGTAGAGTCAAACTCGAGCACAACTGAACCGTGTCGAGTTGACCTGGCTGGATAAGACCTCTGCTTCCATTGTAGACACAAATAAGAAACCAGATATCCAATTTCAATACTTGCAGCACCACAAAAAGCCCCTATTGGATCAGTGGATGTGTAGCAGAGAATTCTACTCATTACCCTCGGCTCAAGTTCGAAACTTTCATCATAAATCCAATGCCCACGTCCCAAACCACCCCAACAATTCATAAAAAAACATCAACTGATCTACACATCGACCACAGAGACATCGTCATCAAGCAGCAGAACAATAAAAAGTCCACCCCTTTCAGTACACGCACAATCAAGAAAAAACAACTAATCATTTCTTGAAAAAAACATGTAACGGGCACTAAAAAAGATCTGGGATTGCGTTGATGTTACCTCCAGTCCTTGGCTTCCGAGCTTCACCCTTGGAACCTCCACTCCTGCCATTGTTTCCTATAGGTGTGTTGAGGATATCTGCTTCTGCTTTTCGGGCAGAGGGTCCGTGCGATCTCAGAATTGCCCAGTTGCTTGGAGAGATTATATATACCTTGAGAACAGTATGAGGGGCATGACGCATGCGAGTATGTAAGCGGAAACGGTTTGGATATCGGTCGTTCCAATCTTTCGACTGGAGTGGACTTGCCTTGCGGACATGACGCACGCGGATATGTCAGCAGAGTCATTGAGTTTTTTCTTTTATTTTTCTATTGACATCCACGTTTCAGGTCGAAAGGGCAATAGAAGGACTTTTAAATTTCAACGTCTCCTTACATATTCTGTTTGTTTATCCCATCAAAATAAGTAAAAAAAAATGTATACTTTTAGTGTTTTCTTGGGATAATCTCCTTTCTCAAAATGAAGTAGATCACCGAAAGATTAAAAGGATAGTACAGATGTACATGAAAGAAAAAGACACCTAGAGTTTCTTCAATTGGACTTGATGTGTTCACTTGATGCTGCTGACACAGATAAATGTATTCCACATTGAGTCGCTTCAAACCATCTTCACAGCAAGAGCGCAGAACGCACATATTCAGGCTTGCCCTTAACTATGACGTTAGAATAGTTGGACCTTACTAAACCAAACTTTGTGCCTAGCTGAATATTTTCTCTTTGCAATTGCTTCAAGACCTTAAAAAAATTGTAGAACGGTAAGAAGAATGACAGATGAAAATGTTGCACAAAAATAATGACATCACGGTCTCCAACTTCAATATCAACTCTATTGCCATATATAATCGCGTTTCCCTGTACGTGAATAACTTTTTCCTTCATTTCTTCCTTTTTTCTTAGGAAATGAACTGATGGAAGCAAAATGAAAAAAACTAATTTTCGATACGATGCACGCAAATAAATAAAATGAATTGAACTGGGGTTGCAGCAAAACTCGAGAATTCGGGGTATATATGCTATCCCAACCAGAACTTCATTAACAATTGCTCCATACACCTCCGTATCAAAGAAAGTGATTCCCTTGCTACGAGCATGCTTTATTATGGCAACGCCATCCTCCTTGAAAATGATCGTATCGTAGAAACTGCTCAAGCCACTGCATGCGAACCCCAACTTTTATACATGTATTGAAACTAAATTAGGAAATGGATGTACCATACATATGAAAAAACTGCCTGTTCATCTAAAAGCTTAAGGTTGCACCGGGGGGTGTGGTAGTTAAACATGTAGGTGATTGCTTTGGGCATATGTAGGGTTTAGGTGAAAATCCTAGTGAAGATTTTCAGCGCTGCTCCGGGATCACTTGTCATGGACTTCAACAGACACAAACAGAGAAAAGATCAGACATTGACATGGGGAAAGATCACTGCCATACAATCCTGCGGTTGAAGTTCTTAACTTTGTTAGTTGGGTAGACTGTCACTCGGTTCTCTAGAAGCACCGAATCATCACTGCCTAGTGCCAACTTACTTTTGGGCTTTGATTCATACTTTCCATCAATACGAAAGTACGAGATCTCGTTCCCTAGTGAGCGGGCGGGAGTCATGGGGAGTAGTATCCCTGCTACGCTAGAGGGCTTTTATAGTTTGGATTTATATTTTATTGATAATTTGAGCTTAGGCCCATGAATAGCTACTGAGTATATATAATCATTTTTTTTGTAATTGAGACGTTATAATAGAAAAGTGAGAAGTAATAATTATGGTGAAATCCTCTGTTAGACGTAACTCTAGTTTGAGGGTGAACCGAGATAAATCTTGTGTCTCGATATTTCTTTCTCGCTTTATTTTTTATTTCGATGTGTTTGTACACCTAATCTTAACACTCACTTCACTAGATCAAGTCAAACCAGTCTAAATTATAGCACATTAAACAAACTCGCAAACAATTTTCAACCTCAAAACTGTAGGCTAAAATGTTCTGAAACGACCCTTGCTATTGCATGAATGGTGGTCATTACGATCTCCTATCGCACTCACTTAAAGTACTCTATGTCTCATATATTTACATGTATTTGTAATTAAGTTCAGTCCATCTCATCATCCCATAATCTATAA
Source organism: Syzygium jambos (assembly GCA_031216235.1). Classification (NCBI taxonomy): domain Eukaryota; kingdom Viridiplantae; phylum Streptophyta; class Magnoliopsida; order Myrtales; family Myrtaceae; genus Syzygium; species Syzygium jambos. The sequence continues at coordinate 38,622,441 of CM062227.1, read as the reverse complement.
CTTTAGTCTGCAATGGTTGTTTCCTTTTTAAGGTGACGCGAGTGAGCAAGCAAGCATAGGACTGTGGAGACTCTGTTGTCTTGGCTGGAGAAGACATCTGCTTCCATTGTAGACACAAAGCAGAAACCAGATATCCAATTTCAATATTTGCAGCATCGCAAAAAGCCCCCTATTGTATCAGTGGATGTGTCGCAGACAATTCTACAACTCATTACCCACGGCTCGAGCTCGAAACCTCCATGCATAAATCCAATGCCCACGTCCCCAACCACGCAAAATTTTGTGAGAATCAACTGATCTACACATCGTTATCAAGAAATACATCAATAAAAAGTCTAGCCCTTCCAGTACACGCAGAATCAAGAAAGAAATTTAATCATTTCTTGGAAATAATTGTAATGGGCGCTAAAAAAGACATGGGCTTGCACTGATTTTACCTCCAGTCCTTGTCTTCCAAGCTCTACTCTCGGAACTTCCACTCCTACCATTATTTTCTACCGGTGAAGTTTCCTCCTTCACTGTTTTGGATATGTCTGCTTCTGCTTTTCGGTTGGCATGACGCATGCGAATATGCTAGCAGACTTGCTAAGGTTTTCCATTTATCTTTCCCCTGGCTTCTTGTTATATTAGATATGTTATTGACATCCACGCTTCGGATTAAACCGAAAAAAGAACGACTTCTATTTCAACGCCGCTTTAGATTATTCTGTTTTTTTAACTCCCCTAAAACTAGCAAAAAGTTTTTTTTTTTTTACTTTCCCATCGTAATTCATATTATGAAAAAATTTCATATGAATTACGTGTCAACGTATGAGTGTACGAAAGTTGTGAGAGTTACGGATTAAAAGGAAAAAAAAAAACACGTGAGCAACAAGATTTAGATTAAGTAATATCTAAAAATCAATCAAGATGGACTTGGCATGCATTAAAATGCTCTTTAAGCTCTTTTCAAATGACTCTCAATTCCTTTTTTGGCAACAAGGAGAAAATCTATTTTGGCCGTGGAAGTAATAAAGACTAATATGTAATTAGAAAATAGTTGATAAATCACTCAAATTAATATTGATAATTTCGTATAAAAATTAGAAACTCTTTAACACGTCGCCGAACTACGCAATTTGATAAATTGTTACGATTGGTTTCCTCGAAGCAACCAAATAAATATTGGTAAGAGGCTTAAATAAGAGTTGGTAAACTAAAACTAGTTGCTAACCAAATTGACTAGAGTTGGTAAATCGCTTATATTAAGGTTAGGAATTTCATATGATAGTAACTTTAACATTTTAGTAAGCTTAAATTATACTGGTAAATTATTGTTTGAGTCGGTACTGTAAAGCAACCAATTAAACATTGTTAAATTACAAAATAAGAATCTGTAAACTAAAACTAGTAAATAATTTAGTTGTAGAAAAGTCGGTGAATATATCGAAGCAAGGATGGTAACTTGGTATAATTATATACAACTCATTAGTAATAATAAGAAAGCTGGGGAAATTAATACCATAAGTTATCAGTGAAATTAACAATTAGAAACAATCATATAGATGTGGTGAGTGACTGAAATAAGAGCTCATAAGCTAAAATTGGTTTGCAGCTTAATCAAAGAAAAGTTGATAAATCACTTTGGTAATTTTATATGTCAGTAATATTTTAAGAGGTTGGTAAGTTAGACAAACAATGTTGGTAATTAAGAGAGGTTGGTAATTTTGATGCGAGCAAATGAACATTATAAAGTACTCAAATAAAAGTTGGTAAGTTTAAATTAGTTGGAAGAGAATAATCGATAATTATATAAATTAATAACTTTAACACGTTGGTAAGTGACGCGAATGAATGTTCATAATTATTGAAATACTTGGTAATTCCAACACCATATAGGTGACTCAAATTAAGGTGGGTAATATATATAGCATAAAGTTAGAAACTTTAACACATTAATAAACCGACTAAAATAAATTTTGATAATTTGATAAAATAGCTTATAGTTTTGATTTAATAGCGTTGAACTTTAGTAAAAGTGTCGGCAACTTACCAACTCATTATGCACCAAGTATTATTATAAACGAGTCCTACGAGTTACCAAAGTTTTAAAAAGTTACCAGCACGGAACAGTATGCTATATTTGTGTACCATAAAACTAGAAATCTCAAAAATGGTAACAAACAGCAACGGCAAATTGCAAGATTGTTATTGGTGATTATTTCAGAATACATCACATTTCTTCAAACTTAGGGACTCAGCTACACGCTTTACCTTCCAGATCTAAGGGACTTAACAATCCCTGGCTTTATTTTTTCATCGATCCCATGATCGATTTCAGGCCTCGGTTACAGACGAGAAAAGAACAATGCAGAGAGCCAAACAATGCTTTATGTAACAGTCTAAGCTGACGATTTCCCGTCTCTCGGGGGCGTGTCTGCGTACCTCGGTGAGTAACGAGCAAACCCTTTGTGAATACTGCCACCATCAACCGCGTCGATCGGCACAGCATCCAATGTCTCTCACATCATCCTCTGACGATGTTTATGTCCAGTCGTCAACGACGTATTAAGTTCAGAGAATTCATAATGCTACGTGTCTGTTGATAAACCAAGAATTCATAAATTCAAGTACGCATAGAAATCGATCGACGGGCACCTGAAAACAGTCGCTAGTCTTTTTAGCAGTAAGTGGAAGGCGACTGCTGCTGACAGTCAGAATGCCCATCGCCAGTAGTTATTAGAGACTGACTTATAGGGGTTTAGGGACGGGACAGGCCATAGCAGTCCAGGTTTTCGTAGTTAAAGGGAATGTAATAATCATACAATTTATGCTTCCATTCAAGAAAAATGGGTACGAAAATTTGGCTAAACACCCAGGATCAGCACAACATGGTCCCCTTGATGGAGAACCCATGCCAGCACGAGCTGAATCGGGGTGCAATTGTGCTTGCTTGCTAGCTTCACGATTCGGGTGCAAAAGATTTTGTTCTTCTCCAAATTCTCCTTTCGAAACCTGGGATGTCTTTCCTGAAAAAATAAATTTAAGGAAACAGGAATATCTTGGAGAAGCTTGGACTAAATGATACGCTCACCAAAGAAATAAGACATGTCACATGCCAGAAAGCTTTTCTCAGGCATAGTTCCTGTCACTCCCATACCACCGAAGAACCCGCAATCGAGAGGACTATAGTATACGGCACTATGCCGATCCCATGCTCCGTGAAGATTCAAGAAGCGGACCAAAACGAAAAAAAGAAACTCTGCTAGTTAAATCCAAGTGTCTGACATACGTAATTAAAATGGACCAATTTATGAAGGTACGGAGTCTACTAGTATGACGGTGGACACAGTTTTCATCCACTTTTTTCTTGCAAATGTTTAAGAGATTAGAATAGATCGAGCAATCAATTTACCTGCCGAGAGGGACGACTTCTTGCTCGATGTCACGAGTCCAGAGCCACCACTTGATTTGTAAGGCAGTGATGGGATAAACCGCGCGTGCCGTACGTATGGCGTTGCGGCTGGCTTCCGACAAGTCAATGTACTTCACTTTTCCCGGTTCCACCAACTTCTTCAGTTCCTCCATCTGCAAATTTGCTTAAAACTGATGAGTTTAAAGTCTGTTGAAGCAGAGACATTACACAATTTTCTTTGACATTGGAAAAATTACAGTTTCCTCGGGATGAATACACTAAAATTGCCAAAAGTTTTTTTTTTTTTGATCACTTAAATGCCAAATTTTTTGAGAAATGATCTTTTCAGTGCCATCTATGATTTGTTTGGCCGAATATACAATAGAGCTCGCTAGAGTATCCAATCAGCATCTAAAACATAAACAACGTCGTTAAATGCCTTTTCCCTAAATAAGAACCCTAAATCTAGAGAGAGAAAATAGGCAGAGAGAAAATAGGCAATGTACTTCACTTTTCCCTCTTCTACCAACTTCTTCAGTTCCTCCATCTGCAAATATGTCGAAAACTGATGAGTTCTATTGGAGCGGAGAAATTATTCAATTTTCTTTGACATTTGAAAACTTATACAGTTTCCGCTAATGGGACCGATGTGTCAATTCGACGCACGTAATAGAGATACATGCAGTTGACATTGAGGCGCTTGAGGCTGGCCTCGCAGCTCGAGCAGACATATTCAGGTGTTCCTTTTATCAGCGCAGCGTATCCATCGGACTGGACCATCCCGAAGGCAACTTCTTCATTGCCTGTAGTTGTAGTCACTAAGTTTCTCTTGTTTTTCCTTCCTGTATAACTAAAATTGTATCAGCTAAAACTATAAACGATTTGAATTTTGCATGTTTCTGTTTACAATTATCTTCCCAGCAAGAATTTCATTAGCTTTCGGGCCATATGTATCCGAAGTGTCGAAGAATGTTATCCCCTTGGCGAACATGTCAGTGATGATGGATAAGCCGACTTCCTCCAGGACAGGATCGCTGTAAATTCCTGTCAGTCTCATGCAGCCAAAGCCCAACTTGGAAACCTGCAGCACCATAAAACCAAGAAATAGAACTAAAGAACTTGCACATTTCAGCAAGAAACGGCACTGAACTTGGTGAACTTGTCAAAGAGAACGCAAAAATATGCCATGGAAAATTATGATCTCTTCCCCTAATAATAAAGGAACCAATGAATCTATCATCTGCATTGCACTTCTGCTTTTCTTTCTGGACTCAGAAGTAGAATCTAAAACAAGAAATCATTCTCTAACGACAAAAAATCATGATCGATTTTCGCATTCTATGTGATCAAGAAGTAGATTTTGTGCAACTTGCCTCAAGACCCTGAGTTCCAAGTTTCACTCTTGGAATTTGAACTTCTTGCTCCTTGGCCATATTTCAGATGCACCTGCCAGGAATTGCTAGCTACTTTATTTTCTGGTTCAATCCTCATGAAGTTCCATGCATATATATATATATATATATATATATAGGAGTCAAGGCGACAAAAACACAAATTAAAATTGGTATTATCAACATCTGTAGTTGTGTTATAACTATGCTGAAATATGTTGTAGCGTGTATGTTTGACAACCCAAGTGTTTAGAGTTTCAACACCTCATTCATCGTCGACCGTTTTACGTGGCACGCTGTCACGTCAACAATTTTCGACGAAAATTAGCCTAAAGGACTTCATTGGAGTTTCACGTAAATATTTAGGACTCAATTGGAAAAATTGAGAAGTTTAGGACTAGATTGACATCCGTACAATAGTTTTAGAACTGATTGGACAATTTCCTCCGCAGAATTAAGCACATTCTGTGCACTGTTAGAACAATGATCAATTTTATGTATAGTTCTTGTAGTAATGTGCCACTGACAATGTCTTTGTCTGGGGATGGGGTTCTAAAGAATCTAATAGTAATGTGACACTAAGAGAAAAGTTGGATCTTGATCGGTTTGCCTGTCAATCGAGTAGCTGAAACATTTCCTAGGGTGTATATGGTTCCCAGAATTCTTCAAGAACAATTCGGACCTAATTTGAATGAATGAACTCCAGTGTCTACGAACGGCGTTGCAGAAACAGGCTTATCATATTTGGAAGGGAAGATCTTGATAGGAGCATGAGGAGCTATCTGCATACTTTGGATTTCATGTATTCATTGGCATCGTCAGACCAGTCACTTTCACTAGTTTCTGATAATGCTTGGATGGCACAGGTAGTGTTTGGAGTGGGTTCATCTTATTCAAGATCATCTTGGAGGGACATGTCCAATCACTTTTCAATTTTCTGAATAATGTGCATTCCTTTCTCTTTGGCATGTGGGCAGCTTTTTGCAAAGTGGCCCTTTGTTTCATGAAAAAGGGGTAAAACTAACACTACAAAAAAACTGGATTTTTGTCACGAAAATTTACGACGAAAAAATTTTCGTCGCAAATTTGCGACAAATTTTCCAACAAAAAATAAAATTCGTTGGAAATTCCCAACGAAAAAAAATTCGTCGCAAAATTCGTTGGAAATTTCCAACGAAAAATTTTTCGTTGGAAATTTCGAATGAATTTTGCGTTTTTCGTTAGAAATTTCCAACGAATTTTGCGACGAATTCAAAAAAACCCAGTATGGTTCGGCATTTTTTATATTCGTTGGAAAATTCGTTGGAAATTTCCAACGAATTTTCCAAAGAATTTCAATTTTCCGGGGAATTTTTTCAGTGTGTACAATTTTCGTTGGAAAATTCGTTGGAAATTTCCAACGAATTTTCCAACGAATTCAAAAAAATCGGTCTTGTTCGGCATTTTTTTATATTCGTTGGAAAATTCGTTGGAAATTTCCAACGAATTTTCCAATGAATTTCAATTTTCCGGGGAATTTTTTCAGTGTGTACAATTTTCCAACGAATTCAAAAAATATCGGTCTTGTTCGGCATTTTTTATATTCGTTGGAAAATTCATTGGAAATTTCCAACGAATTTTCTAACGAATTTCAATTTTCCGGGGAATTTTTTCAGTGTGTACAATTTTCGTTGGAAAATTCGTTGAAAATTTCCAACGAATTTTTCACCGAATTTCAATTTTTCGGGGAATTTTTTCAGTGTGTACAATTTTCGTTGGAAAATTCGTTGGAAATTTTCAACGAATTTTCCAACGAATTTCAATTTTCCGGGCAATTATTTTAGTGTGTACAATTTTTGTTGCAAAATTCGTGGGAAATTTCCCACGAATTTTGCGACGAAAACCCTACTTCTTCCTTATTCAATATTTTCGCGCTCAATTCCCTCAACTCTCAATTTCCACTCTCTCTCTCTCTCTCTCTCTCTCTCTCTCTCTCTCTCTCTCTCTCTCTCTCTCTCTCTCTCTCTCTCTCTCTCTCTCTCTCTCTCTCTCCTTTGCAATCCCTCGCCTTCACCTTCTCCCCCCGCCCTCCCTCGCCGCCGCCTCCTCCCCCGCCGCTTGAGCGAGGAAAGCCAAGTTACCTGTGGGGAAACAAGGTGGGGGCGACCCCATTCTGGAGCCGAATCTCGAAGCTCTCGGCGGCGGCCACGGAGGGGAGGTTGACGTGGGCGGTGAGGAGGAGGTTCTGGTGGATGAGGAAGCTGGTACCGGAGCCGGAGACGGCGGCCATGGCGGGTGACTTGCCGGAGAAGATGGCGGCCTTGGTCTTCTCGGACTTGCCGACGCCGCTGCAGAAGCAGAGGGACTCGGCGAGGACCCCCATCGCCGGCGGCGGCGGGTCGTCTTCCGCCTTAGGGTTTTCGCCGGGGGGAATGCGTCGCGTCAGGGCATCGCGGGGCTCAGATCTGAGGGGGAATGCCGGGGCGCCGCCGACGAACCCGTCTTCTTCTTCTTCTCCTCCTTCGCCGGCAACACCATTAACTCCTCCTCCTCGAGGAGAGAGAGAGTCTAGAGAGAGAGAGGGGTTAGGTTGTCCGTGAAACGAGCAAAGGAAGAAGACGGGATCGCCGGCGAGCCTCGCCCGCGACGAGGCTGGCCCTCGTCGGTCATGGCAAGGGCCGAGCTCGCCATGGCCGGCAAGCTCGAGCTCGCCCAGATCGGCCCTCGCCGGCGACAAGGCTGGCCCTCGCCGGCGGCGAGGGCCATTTTTCGACAAAAAAAAAAATTTCGTTGGAAAAAAAATTTCCACGATTTTTCGACCAAAAAAATTTTTTTTGTAATTTTTCCAACGAATTTAGCCATGAGTTTTCCAATGAATTTTCCAACGAAATAAAATTCGTCGCAAATTTCCAACGAAAATTGAAATTTTTCGTTGGAAAAATTTCCGACGACCTATTACCAACGAATTTTTTTTCGTTGGAAAATTCGTTGGAAATTCGTTTTCCAACGAATTTTTCCAAATTTTTCGTTGGAAATTTCGTCGGAAAAAACATGTTTTTTTGTAGTGTAAATAGAAAAAATTAACACGTAAATCTACTATACTTATTTAACGCCTAATAAAATATGAATTAACTTTGTATAAGGTAATGAAAAGAAACTATTTTCGAAGCGCTTATCGATTTCAAGATTTTATTTTTGGTCAAAATCTAGTCCAAGATGGCAAGTCAGTCAGTAGAGGGATTTTCTTTCCAAAAGTTATGTTGTACTTTAAACTTAAAGTGAGAGCGCGACAGTCTTTTAACATCTTTAATCAAAGCAAGGTCGACATTATCTATCATAAGATTTGGACTAACAAAATTAGTGATGGCTTTAGAGTCAATCTCAATGATGATCTTATGAAAACTAATGTGTTTTGCAAAGTAAAGTCCCAACCACGAAGCCCAAAGTTCTGCTTGTGTTGACGAACATGTTCCTACAAATGTGGCAAAACCACCCAGCCACTCACCCCCTTGATTTCTAAATAAACCCCCTGTACCAGTAAGTCCTTGGTTGCCTTTAGAGGTCCCATCAATATTCAATTTAATCCAACCAGAAGGTGGAGGATCCCACTAACCAAAATCGGAGAAGTGCATGATCCACATAATGTCGACTTATGCACAGTTGAAGATTTAAAGATTTTCTTTGTGTATGACCAAATTATTTGTACTAGATTTGAAGGGCAAACGAAATTGTTATGGAAAAGTGACTTGTTTCTCCATTGTCAAAAAAGCCACACACTTACTCTAAAAATTATGCTCCAATCATGATGAAAATTTGATAGCCCTTTATTTGAAAGATTCGAATTCAACCATTGTAACGAATTCATTGAGAAGAATTCTCCCAAATATTGTTATGGGACGAACTCAAGCTATATCCTGTAGACAATTGGACAATCTCTTAGAACATGTAAAGTTGTTTCCACATGAAACTCACATCTCAAGTAATATGGATTTCCTCCCAAGTTGCGAGACATCTTTAATTCATTAGTCAATAGTCGCTTATGAGCAGCTAGTAAGAGGAAAGTTCAAATACGTTGAGGTTCCTTCCACTTCCAAATTGTAGACCATATATTATCAAATTCTTGATTGCCTGCTCCATTGATTGCCTCGCGCATTGACTTAAGAGGGAAAGCCCTGCTTCCGATACTCTCCCACCAAAGAGTATTGTCCCCATCGAAGGCTAAAGAAGGTTTGATAGCTCTATAGTGAAAGATTATGTCTCCTAGTATAATTCCAAGAAATATCCGAAAATTCCAATTTTCATTCAACACAAAATCAAACTTTTCGGTCCATCTCAGAAAGAGGTAGCTGGGTACTAACAATACTATAGAGCGGCTCGTATCTATCTATCAGTCCAAACCTAACATGTTTTCCATTTCCCAAACTCCATAGAGCTCCTTCTTGTAAGGCCGGCCATACGTTCACAATCACCTTCCATGAGATCGAGTCTCTAGGTTTAGCATGAAAATCAGTTCTCTGCGAATAATATTTAGTAGTAAGAACTTGTCCCCAGAGATTATTAGGTTGAGTCTTGAGAACCCATGCTAGCTTCATCATAAAACCTAGATTAGTCAGTTCAAGAATTCTATAACCAAGACCACTACATTTTTTAGGCTTGCAGATGGACTTCCAATTGAGGAGGTGAATTCGATGTTTATCGCTTGCGTATCCTAATATGAAAGTATAACAATTCTCTTCAATATCTCGAAAAACTTGAGTTGGAACTTTAGTGCACTGCATGTGATAGCTAACGATAGACATAACTGCAGACTAGGATAAAGTAATTTGATCTGTCGTTGACAAGGTTTCAGATTTCCGTCCACTAAGCCTTTTATTTGCCCTCTCTGATATAGATTGAAAAGGACTCAAAGAATTTCTTCCATGAATCAAAAGCACTCCCATTTATTTGCCTAGCTCGGCACATACACCAAAACCAGAAATCTCGCTCAAATTATGTTTTAGCCCCAGAGAAATATTCTTTGAACAGAAAATTTTAGTTTTAGCCTTGCTCACAATGTCCTGATCTATTGCAAAAATCACCTAAACATTCTATGATGACTTCCATTTGATCTCTCAAGCCTCTGCCGATAAGAGGAGATCATCCACAAACATTAGATGAGAAATTCGTGGTCCACTCCTTTGAAAGCAAAAAGGTGTCCACCATTTTGAATTTACTAGCATCAGTAATAAGGTGAGATAACCTTTCCATGCATAACACAAAGATGTATGGTGAAATAGGGTCTCCTTGACGTATTTCCCTGCTTAGAAAGAATTTCTTCGTATTCTCGCCATTCCTCAAAACTTGCAAGGATGACGATGTGATGCAATTCATTATTAAATGAACCATAAAATCTAGGACACCTGACATGTGAATAGTCTCCTTAATGAAGGACCACTTGAGTCGATCATACGCCTTCGCAAGGTCAATTTGAAGGATCATATACCCCCTTTTCCCTTGTTTGCTCATCAAGTGAATTGCCTCTTTGCGATAATAACATTGTCCTGAATGTCTACCAAGAACAAAACTAGCTCATTAGGCAAGACGAGTGGCGGAAGCACTTCCTTTAGTCTGTTCACATCACTTTGGTAAGAATTTTGTAAGCAACGTTACATAGACTAATTGGTCTAAAGTTAAAAATTGATTCTAGTTATTTCACTTTTGGGATCAGTAATAGGAGAGTTTTATTAATCTCAGCCCAATTACAAATCCTAGACCATTCCTCAACAATAAAATTAACAACTAAATTATCAACCAGATTCCACTGATGTTGAAAGAAAACTGCTTGGAAACCATCCATCCCAGGTGCTTTGTAAGGTCCCACATCAAATAGTGCTCTGCGGACCTCTTCTTTGTCGACTAGCTTAGCCATATTCGAAGCTTGCGAAGAACTTACGACTTGAAATCTGTTAGGCAACGGAATTGCAGTTGGGGTTAGGTCTTCTTTAGTGAAAAGATTCTTGTAGAAATCCACCACAATGCCTTTCAATTCCTCTTGGTCAGACACTGATTATCCATTATTATTCTTTGGAACATCCATTTTATTTTCATGAACGGCGAATGATTATGGCAGCATGAAAAAACTTCCTATTTTTATCCCCAAACTGCAACCATTGATGTCTAGATTTTTTATATTGGTGGATTTCTTCCTAAATCGAGACATCAACAAACTCTTTCTGTAATTTCGCTTCAAGTTTCCACGAAAAAGGATTTGTACCTTTCTCATGTGCCTTTTGGATGCCTCCTAATCTGGCCAACAAATTCTTTTTTCTTCTATAAATGTTTCCAAAGACATTCTGATTCCATTCCTCGAGGTTGTTTTGTAGTTGGGACAGAGCAACATGAAGTAGCAACTCATCATTCTGATTAAGTTGAACAAACTCATTAAAAGAAGTATGAGTTAACCAAGTTGCTTTAAATCGCAAAGGCCGATTTAACTTAGGAGTCTTCTTATAGTACAAAGCAATCAAGAGAGGGCAATGGTCAGATTGAACTCTTGAAAGTACTCGAACTGTCGCATCAACAAATAACAAACGCTAGAAAAAGATTACATAATGCTTTGTCAAGGCGCTTGACAACCCAATTATATTCATTCCACTAGTGCCCATGCCATGTCAATCCACTCTCTAAACCTAGTACATATTGTAGCATGAATGGCGCACCCCCTTTTTCTCGTTCGGAAACGTAATGTCATGAATCTTACTTATACATAGATTATTTTTAGAATAACGATTTCCTATAAAAAATATACAATTTATTAATACAATAACTAGTTGGCTATTTTCCATATAAACTATTTTTTTGGAAAAAAACCAATCAAAGAAAAAAAATAAATAAAATGAAGAAAAAAAAGATAAGAAATAAGTTTAAATCAAGAGTGGAAAAAGTGCGGGTAGAATTGAAATTGAAAATATTTAAGTTATAATAGCATGTTAAAGTGGGATCCAACAAGGATAATATAGCCAATTCAATGTGATAAGAAGGTGTCTGTAGTCAAATATGAGATGACAAAAAGTGCGAGCCAAACATTAAAATGTAGTGGGTGTGGAGGAAGTGGCGCTAAGGTGAAAAAAGGTTGTTTGAAATGAGTAAGGTAATTCTATCTTTTAGTACATTTAAAGGTTGTTTGAAACCAGCTACCCACCCGTGGGTGGCGCAGTTGGTTTGAGCTCTCCCACCATCGTAGGAGGTGAGTGGTTCGAAACTCTGTGTCGTCAGCGATTAAAGTGGGGGGCCCTGGCGGTGGGTTGCTGGGCTAGTCTTCCCCCGGGTTTAGTACCGATTAGCCTGTCGGGCGAAAGGGAGGTTCCCGGGTCAAAAAAAAAAAAAAAAAAAAAAAAAAAAAAAAACAATCCAATGCTTTGGTAATTACGAAAGTTTCTCAACATATCCTAATGGTCTTTTAAAGGTAATAAATATGGCTCATTCAAAGTTGCAAGGCTATCTCAAGCCATATTTGTGGTATACCAGTATAGATATTTTTATAGATACATTGCATCTACTTTCTCTGTGTTAGTATAGATGTATGCCTACATAGAAACAAATGCTACATTTGATAGTCGGAATAAAATTTAGGATATGATATATTTTATCCTATTCCGTGTTTGGTGTCTACCCAAGACAGAATAAAATCGGAAATAGGAAGGACATAGCCCAAATAAAATTATCCCATGGGGAAGGTAGGATAAGAGTGGACAGGATTTCTAATCTCCATAATATAAAAGTTATTTTTCTTGAAGAACAAACTTGTTAAATTAATAAAATTAAAAAATATTTGAATTTTAATATAAAAAATTAAAAATAACAAAAACGTAAAAATAATTTCGTTTTTATTTATTCTTATTTTTATTTAAATATTCAAATTTCTTCCTATCTTATGTATAAATTTCATATATATAAATAAATACATTTAGTATTTATTTTTATTAAATATTTTAGGTATATTAGTATAGCTTACTATTTAATAAAATTTTATTAGAGAATGATGGAAGGGGGAAAATAAATAAAAAAATAAATTAATTAAAAAAGAGAGGGAAAAATAATAAAAAAATAAGCAAATAAAAATGAAGTAGGTAAAAGTATCGCGAGAGATTTTTATCATCTCCGTATGTATAGTTTTTAAGATTATTTACACTAATATGATGTTCATAGCAAATAATGGACATGGTAAAATGTGAAAATCTCTGGTTTTAATACTGCGATTCACCAAACAAGAGGTAGGGTATAACAGATCCCTTGGATTTCATATCCTATCTTATCCAGTTCTATCCTAACTAGAAATTCAGACGACCAAACATAACCAAATAGTATGCAAAGACAAAAAAGGTTACAAGTATAGATATTTTTATATATACATTGCATCTACTTTCGATGTGTTAGTATAGATGTATGCAGATAGAGAAAAAAATCTCAATGCGAGGAAAAAAAAGATACAAGTATGGATATTATGATAGATACATTGCATCTACTTTCTCTTTGTTAGGAAAGATGTATGCATATATAGCAACAAATAGGGACGTGAAGAAAAGAAAAGGTGTTTTGATAAATACATTACTAGATATTCCCAGTCTATACATATTTGGCCTCCACATTTCTCCATCTTAGTCCTCACACATGCCCTTTTTTTATGTTACCAAATGAAGCATCTTGATCTCCTCAAATATATTGCTCCACCATGCTTGATTGTGTTCAATTTCCAAAAGAAAAACACAGTTGATGAATATGCGTGTGTTTAAAAAAAACACAGTTTTCATGGTGTTCATAATCATTCTTGTCTTCCGACAAGCTAGCTCCTTTCGGAAAAGTGAAGTCCAAATTGTCAACAGTTTACCTGGAGCGGTGGTGCTTACGGTTCATTGCAAATCTAAGCAAGACGATCTTGGCTTTCATCAAATCAATCCTGGTGACATGTGGAGTTTTCGCTTCACTCCAAGCTTTTTTGGCTTTGGCCACACTCGATTCTTTTGCAGCATGCAATGGCCTGGACAGTTTCACTATTTTGATATATACGTTGAGTCTAGAGATTATAATCGATGTGAATCTTGTTTGTGGGATATATACCCAAATCATGCGTGTTTACGTGACTATAGATGTTATACTTGGAATTCATGAAATCTATGGCACCTGAGAAATTTGTGTTCTAAAGATTTCTAATATTTCGACATTCGATTATGGTTACGATGGTATTGTGAGCTCCCTTTCGGATGAAATAAAGATGGTTGCATATGTTTTCTATGCTGTCGAATGTCGATGCGTAAAAATGTCCTTTTCTACTTCACTTGCGTATGCAAGTGTAAGAAAAATCGATGGAGGGAGGGATTTGAAGAAGACGGAGAAGAAAAAAGAAAAAGTAATAATAGATTAAAAGAGTGGAGAAAAGGAGATGCAAAACTTACAAAAAAAAAGGATATGCAAAAAAAAAATAATAGTGAGAGCACAAAAAAAATGCAAAGCAAAGCAATTAGGTAGCCTATCAATCTGTAGTTAATATTTCCTGGCCTTTCTCTTCCCCTTCCTATCCTTCCTTTATTAAATGTAACTCTGGTTAATATGAGTGCGCAGAAGGTGTAGTGCTGAAGTGAGGGAGGATGCGCAGCGGTTTATATTATGCATACAACACTTTTTATATGAAACATTCATCCCTTACGCCACCTTCTAAACAAAGATTATCAAACACACCTCACTTATACCTCCCACTTAGTATGACCATTTAACACTGCCATTAGCAAAGTACCTTAGATTCCGCACGGCATTTGAACGATCACATAAAAGCATTTCCTTGACAGAGAAAGTCAAGCCTAAGTACTCAGATTTTAAACCAGTCTCTAGTGAGGTCGTCAAGCTGTCAAGCCCTGTCGACCTCAACTTGTTTCCTCTTTTATTGTTGATCGAATGAGACTAGAGTCGCCATGAACCTATTCTTTGTCGGTTATGGGTAAGGGGCGGAGGCCGCTTATTTATGTAATTCAAAGATTTCAGGTTCGAGAAATTGGTTACCCTAATTTTAACTAACGCCCGTTACCAATATCTTTAATCTTTTACGAAAAGGTTGTTTCATGCAATTTTTTCCAATTATTTTTGTTCCTAGTCATATAATTCTAAAATTTCCATGCATAAATGCTCAAACAATAAAATGAAACAATTTGATGATAAAAATAAGTAAAGATAAGGGAAATAAAAAAAACACCCGAGCCATATTGAGCAAAATTAACATAAGGCCTTACTACAAGCCTCGAGACAGGTATTGTGAGTCATTCATGAAAAGTAAACATGCACTAGTCTAAGGAAACAAAATATCAAAATGTATTTAGTGAGGCCAAATCAATCACAAGTGTTTCGAGGAAACCAACTAGTTAGCAGGACATAGATCGATGTGCTCTGACCAACCGATCGAATATACGTTGCTCTACGCACACAAAGATAGTGTCTTCCTTTCCATGGGCTAAGTTTGTTATCAACTTTCTATTCTAGGAAATGATATTTTTGTCCTACCTTTTCCTGGTTTGAAGAGGAGATTTTCAAGATACAATGCTTCGGGATGTGTTTTCGCTTGTGGAGCTTGTCCACACAAAACTTTTTGATGCCCATAGAAGTACTTTAGAGGAAAGGGCAGACGAGACAATTCAAGTTCCAACCACAAGCAATAAATGTCAATGGATTCCTTCAATGCTGACCCTTGATGCTTAGTGGCTTAGGCAACCAATAACAAGTCATCGGTATACATAAGGTGTGTTAAAGATGCGCATTCCTGCCCTACTCTTATTCTTGCTATCATCTTCAAATCCTCTGCCTTAAATTAAATTTAAGAAAGAAGTTCGGCATAAATCACAAACAAATATGGTAAGATAGGATTACCCTGTCAAAGCCCCTTTTGAGGTTTCAAACTTCCCACGAGTTCTAACAAAAAAAAAAAAGTTCCCACGAGTCTATCCTTAATGAGTAGAGTTTTTTTTTTTTTGGTTTGTTTAATGAGCAGAGTTAATGAACCGTGGAAACATACTTGTTTATGAGCCTACAAAAAAGGATCGAGAACCCTAGGCTACGGAGTATTGCATAAAGTATATTCCAATCTACTCTATCAAAGCTTTTGACATATCAACCTTGACTCCCATAAAAGTCCTCCCCTTTCTTTTCTTCCTCAGGGAGGGTAAAATTTCTTGCGCAATTACATAAGAATTCTCTTGTATGCTCCTACCCTGAACAAAAGCCAATTGTTGAGGACATAATTAACTTTTCGATACATCATGCTCCTGAAAATACTAGACACCTGCGTGGTATATTCGACCGAGGATGTCCATAAGTGCTGGAAGATAAAAAGTATAGTCCTCGTTTGCAAATGCTCGTTCAATTAGAAATCCCCATACCTTGCACACTGCATAGACTTATGGGACGAAATTCGTTAAAGGTTTGTGCACGTGCGCATTATGAGTTTTTGGGATTAGTACTAAATGATTGACAAGATGGGGCAATGCACCTGTGTTAAAGAAGTCTTGTACAAAGTGGACTACTTGGGCCTTCACCAATTCCCAACATTTGGGTAGAAATGGTATGGGATCCGTTCGAGCCAGGTGACTTAAGAGGGTCCATATCTTTCTATAAGCTATATACTTCATCCATCGTAGGATCGCCAAAAATCCAAGTTTTATTCTCCAGAAACAACACTAGGGAAGCGTGTCCCAATGAGAGGGTGTCGATCAAGTGAAAATCCCAAAAAAAGCTATGTGTACTTGGATAAAAAGAATCTTCTAATCTCTTCCATATTCATAATCCATCTTCCTTCACTGTAAGGATATAATTTTTTCTGTCTCATTGTGGTAGATAGGTGGCCGGAAAAACTTCGTATCCATGTGGAGCCCCTAAGTTCGCGTACGAATAAGCGTCCACATTCTAAAAAGTTATTTATATGATTAATTTACTAGCCTTAATTCGAAAGAAAAATCGATGTCACAAAAAAAACCTTGTGAGGTATTGGGTGATGCAAAACCTTAAGTACTGAACCTATGCTGGAGATCGCTCTTGATCATCTGCTTACGATAGGAGAGTTTCAACACCCAATTACAATAGGGTGGAGTATCTTCCTAAAATTTATTGTGATGCCATTGCCAATTGCAAATCTAGAAGTTTAGTTATGGCAAGCTGGGACCAAATTTGTCAACTGAACTTTTAATTACATCATTTAAAAAAAGAAGAATTCAAGTATTATTATAAACGTGTTCCACAAGTTACCAAAGTTTGGTCCTAAGCAAGACCTTAAAAAACTTCATCTCGGTCCTCATCTAGATCTCGAGATCACTGAGATGTAAAACACTTAGAGGCTATTCCCTCTCCTTGGGGTAGAAAAAGATAGGGAGATAATTAGGGATGCGAGGAGTGTGGGCACCGTCACGTTAAAATAAAAGAACACATCCATAGAGCTTGCCCCACAAGATATGATAGATCATGGAGGCCTTCGTAGGAGTGAAAGCTCTCTTTTTTTTGGGGAGCACCAACTATTATTATAAACGAGTTCTACAAGTTATCAAAGTTTTTAAAACGTTGTCGGCACAAAGCGGTGTTCCATATTTGTGTATCATAAAACTAGAAATCCGAAAAATGGTAACAAACAGCAACGGGAAATTGCAAGATCATTATTGGTGATTATTTCAGAATATAGCATATTTCTTCAAACTAAGGGACTTGGCCATGGCCAAGGAAGGGGAAGAAGAAGAAGAAAAAAAAAAGAAATATTAAAAAATTCAAAATATTATTAATAAAAAGAATTTTGGATAGTTACCAAACGCATTTATGTTCTTTTTCTATTTCAAGAATAGAAATTTTGGGCAATTACCAAATACCTTTAAATGCTTAGAAATTATTCCAAGTACAGAATAAAAAAGAATTATTTCTGAACATAAATTATTTTCGGGAACAGAATGGTTGCCAAACGCACCCTTAGCTACGCGCTTTCCCTTCCAGATCTAAGGGACTTAACAATCCTTGGTTTTATTTTTTCATCGATCCCATGATCGATTTCAAACCTCGGTTACAGACGAGAAAGGAACAATGCAGAGAGCCAAACGATGTCCAGGAAACAGAAGGAAGTCTAGGCCGACGGTTTCCTGTTTCTCAGGGGCGTGTCCGCATACCTCCACGAGTAACGAGCAAACCATTTCGTGAATACTGCCGCCAGCAAACTCCTCGATCGGCACGGCATCCGATATCTCCCTCACATCATCCTCTGTAAGTTTCACTCGCAAGGAACCGATATTGATGTCCAGGTTCTCGATCTTCGTGGTTCCTGCAGAGACGATGAATAAGTTCAAAGAATTCATAATGCGATGTGTCTGTTAATGAACCAAGAATTCATAAATTCAGAGAACTTAAAAGAATGAGGTGTAAAAATCTGAGCGACGGGCACTGAAAACAGTCGCTAGCCTCTTCAGAAACAAGAGGAAGGCAACGGCTGCTGACGGTCAGAACGCCCATCGCCAGTAGTCACTAGAGACTGTTTTACAGGGCTTTAGGGACGGGACTGGCCTTGGCAGTCCAGGTTTTCGTAGTTAAAGGGAATGTAATAATCATACAATTGATGCTTCCACTCAAGAAAAATAGGTACAAAAAATTGGCTGCACACCAGGGATCGGCACAACGTCCTCACCTTGATGGAGAACCCATGCCAGCGCGAGCTGGATCGGGGTGCAATCGTGCTTGTTTGCTAGCTTCTCGATTCGGGTGTAAAAGATTTTATTCTTCTCCAAATTCTCCGGTCGAAACCTGGGATGCCTTTCCTGGAAATTTGAACAAAAAGATTTGAGGAAACAGGATTGTCCTGGAGAAGCTCGGACTAAATGATACACAGAGCAAAGAAATAAGACGTGTCACATACCAGAAAGCTTTTCTCTGGCATAGTTCCTGTGACTCCCTTACCACCGAAGATCCCACGACCGAGAGGACTATACGGCACTATGCCGATCCCAAGCTCCCTGAAAATTCGAGAAGAGGGCCAAAAGGAAAAAAGAAACTCCGCTAGTTAAATCCAAGTGTCCGACATAATGGACCAATTTATGAAGGTTCGGAGTCTACTAGGATGACGGTGGACAGAGCTTTCATCCGCTTTTTTCTTGCAAATGTTTTGAGAGATCAGAATAGAGCAAGCAATGTACCTGCAGAGAGGGACGATTTCTTGCTCGATGTCACGAGTCCAGAGCAACCACACGATTCGTAAGGCAGTGATGGGATGAACCACGTGCGCTCTCCTTATGATGTCGGGGCTGGCTTCCGACAAGCCAATGTACTTCACTTTTCCCTCTTCCACCAACTTCTTCAATTCCTCCATCTGCAAATTTGTTGAAAACTGATGAGTTTAAAGTCTGTCGGAGCAGAGAAATTATTCAATTTTCTTTTGCATTAGAAAACATACAGTTTCCTCTATTGGGACCGCTGTGTGGATTCAATGCACGTAAGAGAGATCTATGTAGTTGACATCGAGGTGCTTGAGGCTGGCCTCGCAGCTCGAGCGGACATACTCAGGTGTTCCTTCTATCACTGCAGTGTTTCGCTCGGACTTCACTGTCCCGAATTTGGCAGCTAACTGCAACTTCTCGCGAGGCAACTTCTTCAATGCCTGTAAATGAAGTCACTAAGTTTATCTTCTTTTTCCTCACCATGTAACTAAAATTGCATAAGCAAAAACTATAAACGATTTGAATTCTGCATGTTTCTATTCACAATTACCTTCCCAACAAGAATTTCATTAGTTTTCAGGCCGTATATATCCGACGTGTCGAAGAATGTTATCCCCTTGGTGAATGCGACAGTGATGATGGATACGCCGACTTCCTCTGGGACAGGATCGTTGTAAATACCTGTCAGTCCCAGGCAGCCAAAGCCCAACTTGGAAACCTGCAGCACCATTAAACCAAGAAATAGAACAAAAGAACACATTTCGGCAAGAAACGGCACTGAACTTGGCGAACTTGTCAAAGAGAACGCAAAATATGCCTCGGAGAATTATGATCTCTCCCCGTTATAAAAAAGTAACCAAATGAATCTATCATCTGCACTGAACTTCTGCTTTTCATTCCAGACTCAGAAGTCGAATCTAATGACAAAAAATTATGATCAATTTTTGCACTATATGTGATCAGGAAGTAGATTTTGTGCAAATTACCTCAAGACCCTGAGTTCCAAGTTTCACTCTGGGAATTTGAACTTCTTGCTCCTTGGCCATATTGCAGATGCACCGGTTAGGAATTGCTAGCTACTTTATTTTCTGGTTCAATCCTCATGAAGTTCCACGCATATATATAGGAGTCGAGGCGACGAAAACACAAATAAAATTTGGTGCTATCAACACCTGTAGTTGTGTTGAAATATGTTGTAGCGTGTATGTTTGACAACCCATGTGTTTGGAGTTTCAGCACCTCATTGCAATAGCGTGGAGTAGCTTTTTTAAAAAAAATTATCGTGATGCCAATTGCAAATCTAGAATTTTGTTTTGGCGACCTGGGACAAAATTTTTTTAACTGAACTTTTAAGTAGATCATTTTAAAATTCTTAAAAAATTCAATTGATAAATTTTTTGTTGGCACGAGGTGCAGGACCATCACTCTCCCCTTAGCCTGCCAATCTGCCACTATGTATGAAGTGGTAAAGCGTTTGTCAAACACTTTCTAAAAAAATTAGATGCCCTTTTAAGATTAGCAAGTACTGCATCAAACGTGCTCCTAAAACTCAATCATTCAGATAATATTTACTTTCAAATTAACTTCTTGTATACATGTTAAGTAAATAGTTATTTTTTATAATTACCCTCAATGCCATGATAAATAAATATAATATAACTAACTAAATAAATGTACGATAACGGAGGTAGTTTGTAACATTTTACACCATATATCATGTGAAAATACTTTCTGTATTGATTAGATTGATTTCCTAATCAGCGATGGCTCTTTCTCTGCAATATGGTGGAACAAGAGCTAGTTAAGAAGATGCGCAACACCTCTGCAGCCTCCACGTGTTGTTGGACAACTTTAAAGTTTGCATCACCCGGTACGTCACAAGGCTTTTTTATGACGTCACTCACGCACATATAGCGAGAAGCATGTAACATTGTAGCCAGGTTACTTCATACACGTGATAACTTCCGACCACATGATGTGCTAACTAGGATGCACCCAGTAGTATTTGTCGCTTTTGCTAATTATAAATATGAACAAAACATCCCTTATTGTTGAATATAAATCCGCTTGTAACGGAGTATGATTGTTGATGTAAGCATTTACAAAGCCGAGCAGCGATCACTTATGATTTTACTCTATTGCTGCAAAGAATTAGGGGTGACCGGTTCAATGGAATCGATGGCATGTTCTGTTTTTTTTTTTTAAGCATGTACTCCATAATCCATTACTGATTCTTTATGAGAAGGATGTTAAACTCCTCATGGAAATTTGTATAGGTTAACAGAAAAGATTACGAACATAGTTGAAAGAAGACAGGAAGTCTTTGAATAGTGTTCTGTGAGGTCCCATATCAAACAGTGTTCTGCATACCTCTTATTTGTCGACTAGCTTACCCATATTCAAAGCTTGCGAAGAACTCAAAACTTGAAATCTATTAGGCTACGGAATCGCGGTTGGGGTTGGGTCGTCTTCAATGAAGACATTCTTGTAGAAATCCACCACAATGCCTTTGAATTCCTCTATGTCAGACACTGATTCTCCACTATTATTCTTTGGAACATCCATTTTATTTCAAGAACGGCGAATGATTATGGCAGCATGAAAAAACTTCGTATTTTTATCCCCAAACTGCAGCCATTGATGTCTAGATTTTTTATATCAGTGGATTTCTTCCTAAATCGAGACATCAACAAACTCTTTCTGTAATTTCGCTTCAAGTTTCCACAAAAAACGATTTGCACCATTTTCAAGTGCCTTTTCGATGCCTCCTAATCTGGCCAACAAGAAAATGCTTTGGCAATTACGAAAGTTTCTCAATATATCCTAATGGTCTTTTTAAGGTAATAAATATGGCTCATTCAAAGTTGCATGGCTGTCTCAAGCTATATTTGGAGTATACCAGTATAGATTTTTTTATAGGTAAATTGCACCTACTTTGGTAGCATAAATGTATGCATATATAGACAGAAATCTCGATGTGAGGAAAAGAAGGATACAAGTATAGATATTTTGATAAATACATTACTAGATATTCCCAATCTATACTTATGTGGCCGCCACATTTTCCATCTTAGTCCTAACACATGCCCTTTTTTTTATATGTTACCAAATGAAGCATCTTAATCATCCTTAAATAAATTGCTCCATCATGCTTGATTGTGTTCAAATTCCAAAAGAAAAACAAAGTTGACGAATATGTTTGTATTTAAAAAAAACACAGTTTTCATGTTGTCCGTGATCATTCTTGTCTTCCGACAAGCTAGCTCCCTTAGTTTATTCCCGAAAGCTGAAGTCCAAATTGTCAACAGTTTACCGGGAGCAGTGTTGCTTACGGTTAATTGCAAATCTAAGCAAAACGATCTTGGCTTTCATCAAATCAATCCTGGTGAAATGTGGAGTTTTCGCTTCACTCCTAGCTTTTTCGGCTTTGGCCACACTCTATTCTTTTGCAGCATGCAATGGCCGGAACAGTTTCACTATTTTGATATATATGTTGAGTCTAGAGATTATCTTCGATGTGATACTTGTGTGTGGGATATAGAACCAAGTGGTCCGTGTTTACGTGGCTTTTCATGTGGAGTTTGGAATTCCTGAAGTCTATGGCACCTGAGAAATTTGTGCTATAAAGATTTCTAATATTTCGACCTTTGATCATGGTTACAATGTTATTGTGAGCTTGCTTTTGGATGAAATAAAGATGGTTGCATATGTTTTCTATGGTGTCGAATCTTGATGTTTAAAGATGTCCTTTTCTGCGTTCACTTGTGTATGCAAGTGTAAGAAAAATCGATGGAGGGAGAGATTTGGAGAAGACGGAGAAGAAGACAGAAAATGTAATAATAGATTAAAAGGGTGGAGAAAAGGAGTTGAAAAAAAAAAGAGAATAGTGAGAGCACAAAAAAATGCAAACCAAAGCAACTAAATAGCCTATCAATCTGTAGTTAATATTTCCTGGCTTTCTCTTCCCGTTCCTATCCTTGCTTTACGAAATGCATCTCTGGTTAATATGTGTGCAGAAGGTGTAGCTCTAAAGTAGGGGAGGATACGCAGCGGTTTATATTATGCATACAACACTTTTAATATGAAACATTCATCGCTTACGCCACCTTCTAAACAAAGATTAGCAAACACACCTCACTTATACCTCCCACTTGTATGACCATTTAACACAGCCATTAGCAAAGTACCTTTGATTCCGCACGGCAATTGAAGGATCACATAAAAGCATTTCCTTAAAAGAGAAAGTCAGGCCTAAGTACTCATAGATGTTAAACCAATCTCTTGCGAAGTTGTCCAGCTCTCAAAGCCCTGTCTGATTGAATGAGACTAGAGTTACCATGACCCTATTCTTGGTCGGTTACGACTAAGGCGTGGGAGGCCGCTTACTTCGGAATATCAAAGATTTCGGGTATGAGAAATTGATTATGCTATTTTACCTAACGACTATTACCGATACCTTTTCTCTTTTATAAAAAGTTTGTTTCATGCGATGTCGCGACCGAACTCCCGAGCCCTTTTTGGATGACATGCAAAAAGCAGGGGGGCTCGCCTGGTACGTCCTAAGTCTATGTTTAGGACTTAACTCGGGCTCTCCCAAGCCCATACCATATCGCGACTTAGGGTTTAAATATTTAACATGCAAATGATTTATACCAAGGAGTCGCCACTAATCGATTTGAGGTGGGTCGATTAGAAACCCAAATAAGGTGATGGGAGAATCACCTTATTCCTACGAACCAGAGATTAACTGAATTCGGGGACTTGGTTACATTAGTTGGATAACTAATGCCCTTTCGGTACCTTTCTACCCTGTTCATTTTTTGAAAACATTTATCAGGCAATTTGGATTGTTTTTAGGACCTTTCTCCTAACATGTGAGGTGATCAAGCGAGTACATAATCAGAAATGATTAGCAGTCATGCAACCTATGGTTCTAGCCCTAAATAAGCCAGATGACATTCAAAACACAACAGTTCATGCAATTGTATTAAAACAAACATGCATAATAACAATGCGACGGTAATAATAAAACATGCAATATACTACCACGCGATTTCAGACTTGTTGAATTAAAATAAAACAACAACATGCATAATTATAAAAGATCAAAACATTCAGATAAGTCATACATAAATTTTTTTTTTTTTTTTTTCGGAATTTTTTTATTTTGATTTTTTTTTTCGAAAAAGAAAAAAAAATTATTATTTTTTGAAAATATATTTTTTTTAAAATTTTAATAAAAAACGGAAAATAAAAACCATTTTTTTAAAATTTTTTTTTGATTTTTTTTAAAATTTTTTAAAAATTTTTTTTTTAAAAAATAAAAATAAAAATAAAAATAAAGGACCGGTCGGGTCGGGTCGGATCCGATCCGGGTCAACGAATCCGACCCGGTTCGTTGACTCGGGTCGGATCAATTGATCCGGGTCGGTCGGGCAGACCCGGTCAACGGATCCGACCCGAGTCGTTGACTCGGGTCGGGTCAACTGATCCGGGTCGGTCGGACAGACCCGGTCAACGGATCAGACCCGGGTCGTTGACCCAGGTCGGGTCGTTGACCCGGGTCGGGTCGGCTGAATCGGGTCAGACCGAACCGAGGGAGCAGCCGCCGGCGAAGCCAAAAATCGGCCTCTCGCCGGCGGACCCAGACCAGCGCCGACCAAAATCCGGCCCCTGGGACCACCACGAGACCTCGTCGCCTACCTGGGTCGTCGTCCGGCCGTCGGTTCACCGGCCGGCGAGCCAAATCAGAACCGGCTCCTCTGGGGCATTGTGTCGAACACTTGGTGGGCGCGGTGGAAATCAGCCGATTTCGACCTCCTCCGGCGACACGGTCGGCTCCGACGGCTGCGGCTGACGTTCAACTGCGACTGGGGACCGGGAACGGCGACGGCATGGGCCGGGAATCGCGCGACACGGCCAGCGCGAGTCCCGGCCCTACCGAGCACAAAAACAGGGGAAAACAGGGGCGGTTTTCGGCCGGGGGGCTCACCGGTCGTCAGCTCGTCTGGATGGTCTCCGGCGGGCCTGAGGGCGTCGACGACCTCTCCTGGTTCGCCTTTGGCTCTGGCGTGACCTCGGTTCACCCCCTCTCTCTGTATTCTATCCCGGTTCTCTCTCCCTCTGTTTCTTTCTGAAAAATGGCCGGAGGGGTGCTCCGGGCGTCGCCGGTTAGTTTGCTGGAGACGGCGAGACCGGCTGAGCCGGCGAGACGCTCCTAGGCTACTCTCTCCTCTCTACTTCGTTCTCTTTCTCTCCCTGTTCTCTCTCTCTGTTCTCTGGAAAAAATGGCCGACCGGGGGCCTCTCTCTCTCTTCCGGCTTATAGATGGCGAGGACGACGACCCCCCTGTTCCCTTGCGTCTGCAATGACGCCGGCCTGCACCGGCCTACTCTGGTCCGCGACTTCGCGGTCATTTAGGCCGGTGCAGAGCAGAGTCAGGGGAACAGGGAGCCGAGAGGGAGGAGGGGATAAGGCAGCCGGGAAAACGGGGGAAGAAGGGACTGGCAATTAATGCCAGTCCCTTTGGCGTGCTCGGCCGAGCTTCCCTGGCCTGCTGACGACGATGACGAGGGGCGGCGCCGCCGTGCGTCGGCGTGACGACGTGAAGCAGAGGCGGACAGGGGCGTGGACAGCGACGGTCGCGCGTGGGGGAGAAGGAGAAAGGAGGAGAAGGCTGGGCCGGGCCAGGCCCAGTAGCGTGCGGAGGGGAAAAGAAAAGAAAGGAAGGCGGGCTGGGCCGCGCGAGGGGGGAAAAAAGAAGAGGAAAAGAGAAAGGGCCAGGGGCCCGCGCGGGGAGGAGGAGAGAAAAGAAAAGAAAAGGGGCCGGGTCGGCCCGGCCCCGACCCGGCCCAGTGCGATTTTTTTTCTTTTTTTTAATTAATTAATTAATAACTCTCTTTTTTTGAAATTTTATTTTATTTTTATTATTTATTTATTCATTTATTTTTACAAAACTCTACTAGGCTTTATTAATGCGAAATGTGCCTAATTTCTATATGCAATGTATTTAAATTGAAATATTTTTTTTGTTTTAGGAATTAAAAAATTAATCCCTAAATTTTGCATAATTAATTTTGGGCAAGTTAAAAAATAGGTGTCAACAGCTGCCCCTCTTTGAAGGTGAGCTCGCAGAGTTTGAGCTCGCAGAGGTTACGTTCAAAGATAAAATGACACCTAAATTTGGTCCATGCATGTTCAATGAATGTTATTTTTGGCGAGACTGGAGTCCCATTTTTATGATGCGATATAGGATGATGCATGCTAAAGCAAATAAAAGCTTACCTGGGGCTACTTACCTTGCCGAAGGGTAGAGTAATTCCAGATAGTTGATATTGTGTGTCGAGGACCCGAACCTTTCTTCGGTCGCCTTGACGGGGGGAATGGTTTGTCTAGGACCCGAACCTTTCTTCGGTCGCCTGGACTGGGGATTGTTTGTCTAGGACCCGAACCTTTCTTCGGTCGCCTTGACTGACTGGATTTTGTTTGTCAAAGTACCTGGGTGTTCTCGCCCAAGGGTTTGACGGTTTGCCTGCTGGGCTTCTGGCAGCAGGTCTTGGAAACTCAAACGATGAGCACCTCATCGATGAGCACCTCAGGGTCCTCGCCCAAGGATTTGATTGCCTGCTAGGTTTCTGGCAGCAGGTCTTGGAAACTCAAACGATGAGCACCTCATCGATGAGCACCTCAGGGTCCTCGCCCAAGGATTTGATTGCCTGCTAGGTTTCTGGCAGCAGGTCTTGGAAACTCAAACGATGAGCACCTCATCGATGAGCACCTCAGGGTCCTCGCCCAAGGATTTGATTGCCTGCTAGGTTTCTGGCAGCAGGTCTTGGAAACTCAAACGATGAGCACCTCATCGATGAGCACCTCAGGGTCCTCGCCCAAGGATTTGATTGCCTGCTAGGTTTCTGGCAGCAGGTCTTGGAAACTCAAACGATGAGCACCTCATCGATGAGCACCTCAGGGTCCTCGCCCGAGGATTTGATGTGAACAGAGGGAGTCAGTTCCATGCTCAAAAGGGTGAACAGAGGCGTCAGTCCAATGTTCAAAGGGTACCATAACAATTGTAGGTACATGGATTTTTTTGGAACAAGGCATGAGTAGAATATACTTACCTGGATACGTTCCTGCCTCTTAAGGGCATGTCTCCTGTCAGACAAGTTTTTCTTTGTACAAACACATTCATTGGAGAAATAAACAACTGAGGTCATTCTCGAGTGTTGTACGAAATATCTTGACCAGCTAGTCAAGATGCATTTCATTTTCAAAGGAACACCCGGTTTACCTTCTGGGTAGTTTGAAAAGAAATCTGATGATCTTGAGATCAGGTAAGGGTAGCATGTACTTACCTGGGCACATTCCCGAAGGTTTGATGTATCATCTGTTGAATAACCAACCTTTTCCGGGGCATCTCCCTTGGGATGATAATGAGGGCTTCTCCGGCGCCCAAATTTTTGTATTCTATCACTGGGGATTAGAACTCTGAACTGTCAAAGATGATTAGCACAAACATGCATACATTCATCAAGGATAGACAAGCTGAGCTAATCCAGAGTATGCATTTGTAAGTTCATGCATGATGATTTTACCACGTTTGTATCACCAAACATCCACCGTGGGTCAATCAAGACAATTTTTTCACAAGGTGGAATTTCTCGAGATGATGAACGAGGGACTTTCAGTCAGAAAGGACTTTCACTCGCTCTCACTGAAAAGGGTTGTTTGTCCCGTCCATTAATGCGGGAACATCGAAAACACTTAATCTGACCGCTATCATATCAACAAGGGTCTGAGTTTTCTCGCAAGCGATACGACGCTGCCAATCTGAGAGGTCTTCCTCAGGGTCGTAATGTAAGCTTGGTCAATGGCTTAACAAAGGAGACTGTCCGAGTCAAGGCCATGAAAGAAAATACTTTGCAATTATCTCCGGGTTTACAAGTCAAGAACCTTGCAAAAGAGATAGAAAATAGTCTTGCTCGCACTTCCTCGAGCGTTGTTTATAAACATTTGAAATCCCGTATTAATTCAAATGCCCCAGTCAGAAGAGACTTCATGAAGGATGTAACATGGGCTTGGTTTACGGGTTGAGGAACGAAATGATCGTTAGGCTAAAAAATGTGTGTGAGGGTAAGAATTGGTGATCATCTAGCATTGTCACCGGTCTTCTTATCCGCCGTCAGGATCCTTCTGGAAGACTTCTTGGGGTAATCCTGTGTTTTAGCATCTTTGACAACTTTTTCTTGAGGAGCTTTTGCGTCAAGCATTTTCCTGGATACCATTCTATCTGTCATGTAGCAAATCTTTGCCAAGACAGAGTTCCTAAGCAGGCATTTATATCAAGGAAGAACTCAAGTTTGAAACTTTTGGGGTTGTCTATTCTTCACCACTTAATGTCTTTGAGATATTCGAGAGCGCTTTCATCACGCCCATAGATCTCCATTCATGGGCATTGGCCTTGCTTTTACCAGGCACACTGCTTTTTCATGCCCCTATTTTTCAGCATTTTTTTTTGCTGTTCTCTTGGTGTTGTCAGGACTAGCCTAAACAAAGTTGAACAGAATAATGTTTTTAGGCTCTTGGAGTCTTCATCTTCATTCGGTACTTGAGACCGTGATGCTCAAACTGTGGTGACTTTTGCCTTGCCCCAGTGTGGGGGATGATCACCAATTGGGTTCGTACGAAATGAAATTAGCGGCTCAATTGGGCTAGCAAGGGATATAAGTGTATGGGATAGAAGAAGAACTGCTCTTCGTCATCCTAGGGCACTTAAATTATCATGAGAGTTCATCTGCAATAAAAACACTCAAAGATTAATGCAAGTGAGAGCAAGAAAATTTCTATTCATCTTTTTCACCTTGTGTGAGCTGTTGCAGCTGATGATCATAGAAAATTTTAGATATTACAAACTCCTCATCCTTCTTGTCTTGCATCACTGTTATCAATAAGATATTGGCATTTTGGACAAGCATTAGTTTGCTGCTTCTCTCTTGACAAAGCCCTCCTAACCTCGACTGTCCAGCCGTCGATGGTGTGCTTGTTTTGAAAGACTCTATTGAGGATCACCGACTCAGTGACAACGACGAGATCGAAAGCCACAGGGGTGGTGATCAGAAGGAAATGATGTTTTTCTTGTTTCCTCTGAGTTTGAATCCATCCTATGAGGCTGGTTTACCTCAAGCTGCCCCAATGTGGGGTGGTTCTTGACAGGGGTAATTTGAAAGGAACCTCCGAGTGTGTGGGCTCAAAAATGGTTAAGCAAAGGATTAATGGTAGTGTATGGGGCAGAGAAATGAACTGCCTCTCATCATTTTGGCTACCGTACCTTATGCGAGAAATCCCTTTACCTCGTAGAAATGAAACTCTTTCACTCATCTTGCAAGAGTTTGGTACTTGAGAATGTGTATAGATTAAGGATTGCCTCTCGTCATCCTGACACACCTCGTTCAATACATTGGAGCAGTTCAACACCTTTTGTCGAATTGTCACAATTTTCACGGGAGGATTGGTGAATTAAACAGGAAAAATTACCATGCAAGATTCTTTCCAAAAGACATGCAATGCACTTGAAGAAAGGTTAAGCAATCATTTGCTTTAACATGTTTTCTCTTTCTTTGCTTCTTTGTATTTTTAGGAGAAAATTTTTTACAGACAGAGATACTCACCTATGCCGCTATGGTGAGGCAAATCTGCAAGGCAATAGGAAAGACCGTGTTAATGAACGGCTCTTTAGAAAACAGGAATTGGGAACGATACAACATTACCCTTCGTGATTCCTTTCATTTGAGATTAGATTGACAACATCTTGAGTTCTCTCAAATGTTGATAATCTCCTTCTGACAAAAACATGGACTTATGTTAGAAGTGAGATGATTGAGGGTAAATTGAGAACGATACAGGTTACCCTTCTTCCATTTTGCCTTCAAAGCTAGCAGAGTCTTTTCTCCTCTTTACTTTGTTCAGCCTTCTTTGTCTCAGTCTGCTTCTCCATGTTCTTGGTCTCGAAACTCGAATGAGATCCTCTATGATTAGGGGTGCCTCCAATTGTAAAGTCCTATTGTCGGCGCATGCTGTGCCAATACGGTTCTGGCATGCTGAGGCATTTCTCGAAAATCCTCTGATTCCTGACATGCACAGGGCATGTGCAATTGCTTGCATGAGGATCTTCGCAGCAAAGCTAATCTCTACTTTAAAGGTCTTCGATGGATGCGGGCGTGACTGACGTCAAGACCTCCATGATTGGTGGGACTAGGATTGACTTTATCTTGTCATATGCAAAGTCCTTTCCAGCTGTTTGCACAGAATCTTTGCTCAAATTTGTCCTAAATAAAAGGAAAGAATGTATCATTTCTATTCTAAAGTGGATGAACTTTAGGAACGAAATACACCCTTTTTGATGGACTGGGGTATTGCATGCCCCATAGTCTACTCTTCCAATTGAGCACTTCTTCGTCATGCTTCATTTGAGAAGTCTCAGCATTGGTGCTCTATCCGGCTTGCTAGCACATTAGGGTCTAGCATGTTCCCCATTTCATTATCTGCAAAAGAAAAGGGATGGAATGTCATTTTCAAAATTTGTTTAGGAATAAGACGTACCTTTTCTTTCCAAAAGGGGTAATCTTTTCTTGATCTGTCCCCGACTTTTGTATGAAATGATGTTTCGCTCATCATGGTGTCAAGGAATGCTCAGCATTCCTTCTGACTTTCTGGAATTGATATCTCACACTAGAAGTGATGAGATTTGCCCCACATTTCATTTTGAAGGTTGGCTGATCTTTGCTCGGACTGCCCTTATCAAATGAGTTGGTCTGGTAGCATTACCAGTGTTCTTCAGTTTGTGCCATTTCCAAATGTCTCCTTTATAAAAATAAATTAAAAAGGAGTATGTTCTGAGACACAAAGTGAGCGAGTTAGAAAAACAAATAGGGCTATGAGCATGCATGTTTTTCTATCACTGTTCTTTTTGTTCTTTTGAAAAATGATAAAACGTTTGTTTAATTTTCAAAAGCTTAAAAACAAGAAAGCATGAGGAAGCCCGGGCCTCAGAACACTTTCCTTTACATGGCTGGATATCATCAACGGGCCGGTTTGGTGTACCACCTCATGCCCTCAAAACATTATTTACAATACATGAATTTACAACCTCAAAAGAGGGAAAGTTCGAAAAGACATTTCTTCCAACAGAAATGACGTCAAACAAAACACAAGGATAATCCCTTTTCCAGGGATTCATGTAGGAAGGAGAAGAGGAATTCTACTCAGGCGGGCTTGCGCCCATTCTCTCCACCGGTCTTTCGTCTATTGCACCGACGAAGAAATCTTCAAAATCATCATTCCAAGAATCCAGCTCATCGGCTTTTCTCTTCACTGATGTCAGCTTTCCAAAGTCGTTCCATCCGCTAGGAATGCTAATTTGCTGATCTTCATAAAAACTTGACGGCATCTGGTAGTCAACGTAATAGTCGAATTTACCACTGGGTTGGCCCAAGCTATCCATAATAGCCTTTCCTTTACGTGCCTTATCAGAAAGCTCAGGGGCGGCGGCGCGAAGGCTAGGCACCACCAAAAGGTCATCCTCACCATGACACAGCCACGGGGCACGAAAAGTAAATGCTCTGGCATCCAGTAGGTCTTGAATTCTATTCTTCAGAGCATCGCAATCATCTAGCGAGTGTCCGACCTCTCCTGAGTGAAAGTCACAAGATGAAATATAACATCCATGGATTTGGGAAATGGCGAGTATCGTCGTATATTGCCCTGCCACTGTAGGAGTTGGACATCTTGCCAAGTTCTGTCGGGAAAGGCACCCGACGGCAGGTTTCCTTCTGAACCAATTAATTGGGTCACCTGCTCCTGATCGGGCGATGGTGGTGACATCATCTTGATTGATGTAGGTGTGGGCATAAGCTTGCCCTGAATGGATTCCACCTGCTTTGTGAGATTTTGGATCGCGTTGAGGATCAATTTTATCTCATTTTCCATGTTATTGAGGCGAGCGTTTTCTTCGGCCATTTTTAACTACCTGAGAAAACGTTGAAATGAATGAGCATAATGCCTAATAAAGAATCATTTTATGATCTAGGCATAATATTGTTGCATATTTTCTTTATTTGCAAAGAAAAAATAAGCAAAAAGGGTTTTTATTAATATCAACATTACAAGTGGCGTCCCCGGGGTTCGAACCCCGGTCGCCTCGGACCGTTTTCCCCATTCCCGGATACCACTGGGCCGAAGGCCGCGGTGGTGTCACAAAGGGGCGAGAAAATTAATTTAAAGCTTAAAAAGCGGCCCGAGTTATATTAACATTAGTACAACCCAAAAACACTTTTAAGGAAGAAAACCAAAACCCCTAAACATAAATACTAGGGAAATGCACAAAAAAGGGCTTTTAACAAAAAGAGCGCCTTTCCCGGATGCTCATTTTATAAACGATGGGAAAGCTACAGTTTTCTCGAAGCTGCTTATTTTCATGGACAAGCTCCGCAGTAAACGTATCCCTCGTCTCGTCGGTCCCACCGTGCTAATAAAATTTTTAGGAGCGGGGACAAATTGGGCATCATTTCTTCCCATCGTGTATAGAATGCAATCAACGGGTGGCCTAATAATAACAAATCAATTGAATTAGTAGGCTGCATAATAAAAAAGAAAAAGGATAGAATATATACCTTTTCTTGAGCCATGGCAATCACAATGACATGCACATGAGGAGTGAGGCTCGATTTCTATTTTAGACTGGCTTTGACAAAGTGAAATTAAAAGGGTGCCTGACCGTCGCAGCCTCGCGTTGGTGTCAAGTCCTTTTAATCTCGGCCAAACCGAAAGGAATATCTTATAGTCACGCGATTAGCGGCTAAAGATATTTCTTTACGATTTTTTTTTTAGAAATGAATTTTGGGGAGAAGAAAGGCAACCTCTACATCGCGGGCTCGCGTTCGAGGTCGTATCTTTCTTAACGCCATCCTAAATGTCCTATTGCGGCCCAGGTCCGGCAGCGTGGTTGTGTGTGCAATAGTGTAGTGCTAAATCATTAAAGCATGCACAATAATTTATAAACAATCAATCTGAACCTGCAAAAACAAATAACACCTTACTGTCAGGCTCATACCTGGAATCCTTGCTGCCAAAAAATTATTTTGAACAGGGCAAAATTTTGGCTTAAGTCCACTTTAGAAAAATGCAGTCCCCAGCGGAGTCGCCAGTCTGTCGCGACCGAACTCCCGAGCCCTTTTTGGATGACATGCAAAAAGCAGGGGGGCTCGCCTGGTACGTCCTAAGTCTATGTTTAGGACTTAACTCGGGCTCTCCCAAGCCCATACCATATCGCGACTTAGGGTTTAAATATTTAACATGCAAATGATTTATACCAAGGAGTCGCCACTAATCGATTTGAGGTGGGTCGATTAGAAACCCAAATAAGGTGATGGGAGAATCACCTTATTCCTACGAACCAGAGATTAACTGAATTCGGGGACTTGGTTACATTAGTTGGATAACTAATGCCCTTTCGGTACCTTTCTACCCTGTTCATTTTTTGAAAACATTTATCAGGCAATTTGGATTGTTTTTAGGACCTTTCTCCTAACATGTGAGGTGATCAAGCGAGTGCATAATCAGAAATGATTAGCAGTCATGCAACCTATGGTTCTAGCCCTAAATAAGCCAGATGACATTCAAAACACAACAGTTCATGCAATTGTATTAAAACAAACATGCATAATAACAATGCGACGGTAATAATAAAACATGCAATATACTACCACGCGATTTCAGACTTGTTGAATTAAAATAAAACAACAACATGCATAATTATAAAAGATCAAAACATTCAGATAAGTCATACATAAAATTTTTTTTTTTTTTTCGGAATTTTTTTATTTTGATTTTTTTTTTCGAAAAAGAAAAAAAAATTATTATTTTTTGAAAATATATTTTTTTTAAAATTTTAATAAAAAACGGAAAATAAAAACCATTTTTTTAAAATTTTTTTTGATTTTTTTTAAATTTTTTTTAAATTTTTTTTAAAATTTTTTTTTAAAAAAATAAAAATAAAAATAAAAATAAAAATAAAGGACCGGTCGGGTCGGGTCGGATCCGATCCGGGTCAACGGATCCGACCCGGTTCGTTGACTCGGGTCGGATCAATTGATCCGGGTCGGTCGGGCAGACCCGGTCAACGGATCCGACCCGAGTCGTTGACTCGGGTCGGGTCAACTGATCCGGGTCGGTCGGACAGACCCGGTCAACGGATCCGACCCGAGTCGTTGACTCGGGTCGGGTCAACTGATCCGGGTCGGTCGGACAGACCCGGTCAACAGATCAGACCCGGGTCGGGTCGGCTGAATCGGGTCAGACCGAACCGAGGGAGCAGCCGCCGGCGAAGCCAAAAATCGGCCTCTCGCCGGCGGACCCAGACCAGCGCCGACCAAAATCCGGCCCCTGGGACCACCACGAGACCTCGTCGCCTACCTGGGTCGTCGTCCGGCCGTCGGTTCACCGGCCGGCGAGCCAAATCAGAACCGGCTCCTCTGGGGCATTGTGTCGAACACTTGGTGGGCGCGGTGGAAATCAGCCGATTTCGACCTCCTCCGGCGACACGGTCGGCTCCGACGGCTGCGGCTGACGTTCAACTGCGACTGGGGACCGGGAACGGCGACGGCATGGGCCGGGAATCGCGCGACACGGCCAGCGCGAGTCCCGGCCCTACCGAGCACAAAAACAGGGGAAAACAGGGGCGGTTTTCGGCCGGGGGGCTCACCGGTCGTCAGCTCGTCTGGATGGTCTCCGGCGGGCCTGAGGGCGTCGACGACCTCTCCTGGTTCGCCTTTGGCTCTGGCGTGACCTCGGTTCACCCCCTCTCTCTGTATTCTATCCCGGTTCTCTCTCCCTCTGTTTCTTTCTGAAAAATGGCCGGAGGGGTGCTCCGGGCGTCGCCGGTTAGTTTGCTGGAGACGGCGAGACCGGCTGAGCCGGCGAGACGCTCCTAGGCTACTCTCTCCTCTCTACTTCGCTCTCTTTCTCTCCCTGTTCTCTCTCTCTGTTCTCTGGAAAAAATGGCCGACCGGGGGCCTCTCTCTCTCTTCCGGCTTATAGATGGCGAGGACGACGACCCCCCTGTTCCCTTGCGTCTGCAATGACGCCGGCCTGCACCGGCCTACTCTGGTCCGCGACTTCGCGGTCATTTAGGCCGGTGCAGAGCAGAGTCAGGGGAACAGGGAGCCGAGAGGGAGGAGGGGATAAGGCAGCCGGGAAAACGGGGGAAGAAGGGACTGGCAATTAATGCCAGTCCCTTTGGCGTGCTCGGCCGAGCTTCCCTGGCCTGCTGACGACGATGACGAGGGGCGGCGCCGCCGTGCGTCGGCGTGACGACGTGAAGCAGAGGCGGACAGGGGCGTGGACAGCGACGGTCGCGCGTGGGGGAGAAGGAGAAAGGAGGAGAAGGCTGGGCCGGGCCAGGCCCAGTAGCGTGCGGAGGGGAAAAGAAAAGAAAGGAAGGCGGGCTGGGCCGCGCGAGGGGGGAAAAAAGAAGAGGAAAAGAGAAAGGGCCAGGGGCCCGCGCGGGGAGGAGGAGAGAAAAGAAAAGAAAAGGGGCCGG
The DNA here is from genome assembly GCA_031216235.1 of Syzygium jambos. Taxonomy (NCBI): domain Eukaryota; kingdom Viridiplantae; phylum Streptophyta; class Magnoliopsida; order Myrtales; family Myrtaceae; genus Syzygium; species Syzygium jambos. Next base: position 38,586,888 of record CM062227.1, on the reverse strand, counting down.
GTCGGCCCGGCCCCGACCCGGCCCAGTGCGATTTTTTTTCTTTTTTTTAATTAATTAATTAATAACTCTCTTTTTTTGAAATTTTATTTTATTTTTATTATTTATTTATTCATTTATTTTTACAAAACTCTACTAGGCTTTATTAATGCGAAATGTGCCTAATTTCTATATGCAATGCATTTAAATTGAAATATTTTTTTTGTTTTAGGAATTAAAAAATTAATCCCTAAATTTTGCATAATTAATTTTGGGCAAGTTAAAAAATAGGTGTCAACATGCGATCTTTTCCAATTATTTTTATTCCTAGTCATATAATTCTAAAATTTCCACGCATAAATGCTCAAACAATAAATGAAACAATTTGATGATAAAAACAAGTAAATATAGAGTAAATAAGAAAAAACACCTAAGCCATATCGAGCAAAATTAACATAAGGCCTTACTATAAAGCCTCAAGACATCTCTTGTGAGTTATTCATGAAAAGTAAACGTGCACTAGTCTAAGGAAAGAAAATATCATTATGTATTTAGTGAGGCCAAGTCCATGACAAGTGCTTCGGAGTAGCCGACCAAAAATCAGTATGCAGGACAAAGATCGGTGTGCTCTGAACAACCAATCAAATATACGTTGCTCTACCCACACAAAGATAGTGTCTTCCTTTCCATGGGCTAAGTTTGTTATCAACTTTCTGTTCCAGGAAATGATATTTTTGTCCTACCTTTTCCTGGTTTGAAGAGGGAATTTCCAAGGTACAATGAACCGTCGTAGCATACTTGTTTATGAGCCTGCAAAAATGGATCGAGAACCCCAGGCTACGGAGTATTGCACAAAGTATATTCCAATATGCTCTATCAAAGTCTTAAACAAAAGGTTCTTAAAAAGTACAGGCACGATATTCCCAAGACTTTGTTGATATGGGAAAACCCTGTAAATGGAAAAAAAGAAAGAAAGTATGGATTTCGTATTACATGCACTAAAAAAGTGACTCACAATCAACCACATTAACATATAGAAGTTTCGGTCAATACAAATAACCATCAATATCAACGGTATACGACTACATACAACAGACCGGCATACACTTGACGGTTCCATGAATATGTTGCTAGCAAGCACAGCTGAAGTACCTATTAAGTACATTCTTTCTGGTAATATGAAAGCCTTGGGCAAGAATTCAAACAGCCACCGAATTGCAGGGTTCTCATTCTTATTTTGCCCATCAAGTAAAAGGCTGTGTCATTAATTAAATATGAACTCAAACAGAAGAGTGAAGGGTCAAATCTCCAGAACCAACCTCAGAAAGGGGTAATTTTTTTTCTTGAGATCTGAGAAGAGACAACCTTTTATCGAAGCGGATGAGCTTGGTCGGTCTTGGAGACCAACTAATGCATCACAGCACGTGAAATGTTGTTGATGCTCATACTATCTTTTTTTTTCCTTACCGTAGGCCGCATGAGTTTGGAGCTTAGTGCTCCTACTATTTTAAGAATCGTTTCATGTGGACATCTTTATTTCTGAGATGCTTTTCATTGTCGGCATGTGCCTTGATAGATTAATAATACAGGAAGGTGACTTTTCGGGTCCATTCTTCCCCAGATAGATTAATTGCATTTTTAAGAATGATTCCATGTGAAGATGGCCGACAAGGTTGGCATGTGTCCACCCACCGCGATTAAATTATTGAACAAAAAATTATATCGGAAGCATCCGATTGAATTGCTAATGAACCTTATATAATGCATTAGATGCTGAAACACCCAAAATCACGTTACTGTCTGGCTGTACACTGGGAAACAATGGAGAGTGTGTACTGTGCATTGTTGATTTTGTCGCAGTATAATTACGTTGCAATATCTTATTCAAACAATATCACCATATCTAGCAAATTAGCAAAGTCTCCTCGTGGCTCTCGTGGTTCTTTAGTATGTATTTTCTTGAACAAAAGGTCCTCACAAAGGACAGGTAGAGACAATGCCCAAAACTTCGTTGATATGCGAAAACCTGTAATGAGAAAAAGTATGGGCTCTTTATTACATGCACCAAGAAGGTTACTCTCAACCGACCATCTTAACATGTAGAAAGCTCCATCACCACAAATAACCATCAATATCCCCAGGAAAGAAATACATACAATCGATACTTGACAATTCCATGAATGATGTCCCTACGTTATTGACAAATAAACATTGGTACCCATAAAATTGAAACGACGTTAATAATCTATTAAGAATTAATAATGGTAAAATAGTTATCTCTTTTGAAAGTAACAGCCGTTAACCGATATTACTAATGAAATATTTAAGCAACTTGTAATCTATAGGTGGAAAAACACACCCACTTGTAGAAGCAAACAACTATTCATAATCTATTGGAATGTTCAGCCTGGTAAATTGATTATTTAGGTAAAATGTTACCGACAAACATATATTGCTACTCGTAAAATTGAAACAATGTTGATAATTCTATTAAGAATTTATAGTAACCAAAACAAATTGTTATTTTGGTTAATATGATTAATTGAGACTACTAACATGTAAGCAATTTGTAATCTACTAGCGAAAATACTTATCCACTTATAAAAGCAAACGATTGCTCCTAATCTACAAGAGCATTTCAATTTGGTAAACCGATTTACTTCGTTAGTATATTACTGACAAATAAACATTGCTACTTGGAATTTATAGTTGTAAAATATATATTCTGCTCATAAGTTACAACTGTTAATCGAAACTACTAGTAAAGTACGTAAACATTTGCAATTTACTTGCGGAAGTACACACCCACTAATAAAATCTAAGAAAAATGGTAATATGCGACTTGGTTTGAGGATGAAAAAACTGTTATTTTATTAATAACTTGCAAACAGTTGATTAGACTAAAAAGTTATGGGTTGATTTTACTTACCGACGATATTTAATGGACAATTCACAGAAAAAAACTCTGTTTCTGGCTAACGGAATTTAGCAATGTGCAAGATTTCAAACTACAACTATCCAATCAAATGAACAAGTCTAGTTAATATTTTGATCCAATCTCGAAAGTGGAAGTCCACATCTCCAGAAGTGACATCGGGAAGAAATCGTTTATGTTCTCGAGATCTGAGAAGATTTGAACTTTCTTTTCAAATAGAAAACTCTACATTGTCCTATGACAAATGTGAATACATTGACGTTCTCCCCCATAAGATTTAAAACTCCTAAGAATTATTTATGTTCTCAAGATCTGAGAAGAGTTAAACTTTGCCTTTTTAACAAGAAAACTCTGCACCTTGCTATGCCAATTGCGAAAACATTATCGTTCTCCCCTTGAGAAAAATCACTATGGTCCGGGTTATTGGAAGGGCATTTTGTTAGCCTTGGTCCATCCACTGACTTAACCTTCCAATAATACTCACACATGTTGGCAAGCACGGCTGAAGATGTTAAGTACATTGTTTTTCTGGTAATATGAAAACCTCGGGCAAGAATCCAAACAGCCACCTAAATGCAGGATTCTTAATTTTTCCCATCAAGTAAAAGGGAGTGTATCTGAAATTAAATATTAACTCAAAAAGAGGAGTGGCCGGCCAAATCTCCAGAACCAACCTTAGAAAGGGGCTTCTTGAGATCTGAGAAGAGACAACCTTATCGAAGCAGATAAGCTTGGCTGGTCTTGGAGACCATCCTGGCACGTGAAATGTTGCTAATTCTTTTTTTTTTTTTTGGTTAATACCACCAAAAATCCTAAACTTGTACACTTGTAACAAATTTACCAAAAATTAATTTTTTGACCACAAAAAACCTCAAACTGGTACATATATGATAAATTTACGAAAAACCAATTTTTTGACCATAAAAAACCCCAAATTGGTACATTTGTGATAAATTTATCCTGTGTTAAATTGGATTAATACCATAAAAAATCACAAACTAGTACACATGTGATAAACAGAGGGTAAAACCCTAAACTGGTACACTCGTTAGTTGGCACGTGTCATCCAATTTAAAATTTTAACGGCAAAATTTAACGGAAACTAACGGAGGGTAAATTTGTCATGAGTATACCAACTTGGGGCTTTTGATGGTTAATTTTTGAGGTAAATTTATCACAAATGTATCATTTTGGAGTTTTTTGTGATATTAATCTTTTTTTTTTCACTTCCTCAAAGCTAGTGCAGTGTGGACATTGTTTAGGAAATGCCAGATGAAGGACAGTAGCCTTTTCCGATTTCAAGAGAATAATCTTTCGGAAGCTTTTATGAAATTGGAGTTGAATATTGTCAGGGGGACAAAAAAAAACGGTGCATTGAGCACTGTGTAGCGTGAACCCCGAACACCTGCACGTTCGCTCCTTGAGACTTGAGACTACCTTGGCTTGTTCTTGTACTTACTCCATCCTGATCTTGAGCGCTAGCTCTCGTCTCTGCTATTCCAACATTTGCCTGTGTGTTTCAAGCTTGAAAGCTTCTTGTTGCTAACTTACAAAACATTCGTAAATTACATAATTCCTATGAAATTTTATCGGTGTGATAAGTAAATTACCAAGATTATCAAAATTTTACCAACATTCCAATGAAGTAGTAAATTAACTCATTTGAATTTTTATCGGTGCTGTAAATAAATTACCAGCATCATTAGAAATTAACCAACATACCAATAAAGTAGTAAATTATTGACTCCTACAAAATTTCATGAGGGTGGTGAGTAAATTGCCTAGACAATCAAGATTTTACAAACATTACATGGAAGAATTAAATTACCAACTCTCTCAAATTCTACCAATGTGTTAAGTAAATTACCGACACTATAAAAAATTCACCAACATACCAATTAAATGGTTAATTACCAACTCTTAATACCAGTATTGTAAATAGATTACCAGCACTACCAAGAATTTACCAACATTCTAATGAATTAGTAAATTAACATATCCATATAACCAACAGTAGAGATCAAATAAATTAAATAAAAGAATCCATATATCTTGTCCTCGGCCAAAAATGGATAAGAGCATAAGAAAAATCATGGCGCTTGACACAATCGGCTAGAGAGAGAGAGAGAGAGAGAGAGAGAGAGAGAGAGAGAGAGAGAGAGAGAGAGAGAGAGAGAGAGAGAGAGAGAGAGAGAGAGAGAGAGAGAGAGAGAGAGAGAGAGAGAGAGATGCACATCTGGCCAATTTGTCAAGCAAAGAGGAAGGCACACTGAAATTAATTTATTTCACTGAAAAAATTTTGTCGCTGAAAAAGCTTTCAGGAAATCCAATTTTAAAGCAAGTGAACCATTTTCTAGAGTTTTTTGTGCTGAAAAATAAATTGAAAAAATTGGTTTCATGTAATTGACAATAAGTGAATCTACCAACGTGCTAATTAAATACATGGAAAAGAGAAACCCCCAAAACTCGCCCAATTAACAACAGGGAAGGAAGTGCACTAGTGCGGGAAAGGTTATGTCACATCCCGATTTTTGGGCCTGAGAAGCCGCAGGTAAATTGTAATGTCCTCAATTTCAATCCCTGGGAATTGGATATGAGTTAAATTTGGTGGTTTTCCAATAAGAACTAAGTTGTTTTCGCTTGTTTTGGAAAACCTAGTTTCTGATCATTTGTACCCCTTCATTTTTCTATTTTTGGGGAGACTTTTGTGATTCGAATTTTGAAATGATTTCTTCTGAAAAGTTGTTCCAAACATGATGAAGTTTCACATGATTTAATTTCAGAATTTTTGGAGTTGATATGAGTGGTACGATGGCTTGATTTTCGGACCATGTGAAACTGCCCAGAATAGGTATTTCGGTGATGTTTACACCGTCTCTATTTTCTACGATCTTTTCTGGGCCGATTTTGGAAAAGTTTCCTTCACGAAAGTTGTTGAGAACTTCCTTTTCTATAACGTGTACAAATTTGGGAATTTTCCGAGATGATTTGGATGCTGGACAGAGCTTATTTTGAGAAACAAAAATGCTGTTCCAGTGAACTGTTTTTGGTCTGTCTTTGAGTGACTGAAAATGGTATTTACAGAGAGAATTAGATTTTGTGTTCTTCATGAAAAATGTTTATTAAGGTCTTTTTTATGACATATCCGAATTTGAGAATTTTCGGAGTTCATTTACTATGATTTCAAGCCCGATTTCGTGAACAGTGCAAAACTGCCCGGTTTTGCCAGATTTCAAAGATTCAGCATTTTCTATACGAAAACATTGGAATTTGGACTTGGTGTCTTCTGGTGATTTAAAGTACACATTCCGAGATTTCAAATGAGACATTTTATGCCTTGATCGGAGGTCGGACCAGGGGAAAACGAAATAGAGAAGTAAGCTTGAAGTTTGTTCAAGAAGCCTAATTAATGGCTTGCATTTATTAAAGTTGGACTTTGGTGACCCTTCATTATGGTTTTTGGCTTATGTTCTTAATATCCATGTGAGGTAAGCAATGACCTCATGCCCAAATGACCTAAGCCATGACTTAAGTCTCATCATGATTGTGTGCATTAATAGTCTTGAGTGATGACCAAGTTTGGAGTAGGAAACCAACGTGAAGGCCATTCGGCCGTGATAGAGAGAGAGAGAGAGTAGCCGTGAGGGAGGGAGAGAGAAAGAGAGGACCAAGTTGGCTTCTTCATCAATTTTAGTCCTTTAATGACATTTATTTCATGCCATCATGAAACTTGACTAAGAAGCTTAGGCCATTAATGTCATTAATGAAGGCCATGATGGCTTTTGACTATTGTGCTTGGCTTCTTCTCCAAGGCTTATTGGCTATAAAGAAGCAAGAAGACTCACGTGAAGTTGCCCCCCCTCTCCTCCTCTCTCACGCCATCCTCATCCTCACGCCAACATCCTCTTCTTCCTTCTGTTTTTAGTTTTACTTCACGTTTTGACAGAGAAAGAAAGAGAGAAAAAGCTTACCGTCTAGCCGTGTCTCTCTTGGGGTTTGATCGAGTGAGAAAGCCACACCCAAGGCCCGTGTGTTCGTGTACAAGCCCGAAGTGTTCCCGAGCTCACCCGTTTCGACCCCCGTTCTCTAGTTTTGTTTGTGGTTGAGTAAGTAAATTTCCTAATATCGGGAAAGGAAGTTGTGATGCGTTGTGACACGGTTTGCTTGGATCGTTTCTCGGTCATTTGGTTGGTTATGGTTGGTTCATTTCTCGATTTACTCATGTTTCGTGTTTGAAGTTTGTTTCAGAGGTAGAATCGAGATTTGACTGGTAAAGTGCGCATGTTATAGCCATGCTTGATGTTCTTGTGTATGAACTTTGCTATTGATCTGCCATTGATGTGGGTGCGGTAAGGGCCGGCTTGTGCTAACGGCGATCCCCTCGTCCTCGCTTGGTGTTAGTTGGTTTACTTGCTGAGTCTCCCCGACTCACACCCCCCATTTCCCCCTCCTTCAGGTTCATAGGCTGGTTAAATGGACGGCGGCGACAGGAGGAGTTCGAGCCATGTTAGAGTTCGGGGAAAGCGAGGAGCGAGAAGCAGTAGTGGGCTTAGGACACCCAAGCCATAATATTTGTTGTATAAATGGCTAAAGACGACTAAGTTGGCTTGTAAAACATGTTTGCATGCTTTGTATACATAAGGTTTGCTCATGATGTTTGTCTTAATCCCGCTGTGTGAATTAATTGTGATCGTCCCGAGTATGCTTCCGCTCGTGCGTAAAGAAAGATAATAATGAACGGGACGTCACGTTTATGGCCCCGAGGTCGGGGGCGTCACAGGTTAGATAGGGCCCTTTGTAATATAAGCTGGAGAGTGAGCTTCCCAAATGCGGCAGCCTTTGCATTGCCTGCAATAGGATCCGATCATAGTCCAATTCTATTGTCCCTTCAACCAAACAGGATTAAAAGGAAAAAAGAATTCAAGTTTGAGGCTTATTGGATAGCCGATACAGAGTGCAAGGAGCTGGTGAAAGTAGCTTGGGGTGAACTGGAAGACAACCCAACACAGTTCGTGAGAAAATTGAAGAAGACTACTGAAGCCTTAAAATTATGGAGTAAGCAGAAATTCTCTAATGCCCACAACCAGATCGAGATCCTAAACAGAAGACTTACGATCCTTACAAATTCAGGAAATGGAGGTACAAACAAAAAAGAAACGCAGCATATCAAAATGCAAATACAGAATTTATGGAAACAAGAAGAGCAATATTGGAGTATGCGATCTTGCATAAATTGGATTAAGTGGGGAGACAAAAACACAAAATATTTCCATGCAGCTACGGTCCAAAGAAGACAGAAGAACAAAATTTCAATGCTGAAAATTGATGATAATTGGTGTAGAGACCCCAAAGTTATTAGCCAGCACATTGCCAGTTATTATGATTCCTTGTTTAAGACAGTGGATACTAGGAACTTCAATCCAATTCTAGACCAATGTTCCTTCCCTAGCCAAGGAGAAATGAATGTGGCTTTGATGGCACTGGTCACCTTAGAAGAAATAGAACAAGCTACATTTCAGCAAGGAGCTACAAAGGCCCCGGGACCCGACGGGATGAATGGCCTATTTTACCAGCATCACTGGGAGGTATTAAAGCACGATTTACACGGACTAGTTAGCTCCTTCTTCCAATCAGGACACCTTGACCCAGAGCTTAACAAAACACACATCGTGATTATCCCTAAAGTTACAACCCCATAAAGCATTACACAATTCAGACCTATCAGCCTATGCAATTTCAGCTACAAGATCATCTCTAAGGTGATGGCCAATCGCCTTAAGCCCTGGCTCCCAAATCTCATAGCAATAGAACAAAGCGCCTTTGTCAGCGGGAGACAAATTCAAGATAATATTTTCATAGTCCAGGAGATCCTTCATCAGTTAAGAGTTCGGGAGAGAAAAAAGAAGTTCCAGGCAATCCTAAAGCTGGACATGCAAAAAGCTTACGATAGAGTTGAGTGGGACTTCCTTTGTGCTAGCATGAAGAAAATGGGCTTTTGCGAAGAGTGGGTGTTGCTGGTGAAAGAGTGTATCTCCTCGGTTACACTCAGTGTAAAAGTGAACGGAGAACCTTTAGAGTATTTCCAACCGTCTCGGGGAATTAGACAAGGAGACCCACTATCTCCTTACTTGTTTATAATCATGGCGAACATGCTATCGTCCCTACTAAGAAAGGCAGTAGATGTTGGGAATCTGAAAGGCATCAAATTAAACAGGAACTGCCCTACTCTGTCACACCTGTTATTCGCTGATGATGCTATCTTCTTCCTGGATGGGAATATAGGTGAATGTCAAAATCTGGCCAATATCTTAAACCAATACTGTTTCGCATCGGGACAAGCAATCAACCTAAATAAATCCGGGATCTTCTGTAGCGCGGGCTGCCCGCAAATCCTTAAAAGCAATATGGCGTCTCAACTAAGAGTACCAATCATGGAGAAAACAGGGAAATATCTTGGCATTCCATCAGACTGGGGACAAACTAAAAAACAGATGTTCGCGTGGATACTAGCAAGGGTAAACATGAAGTTGGAAGGCTGGAAGGAAAAGCTGCTCTCAAAGGCAGGCAAGGAGATCTTAATTAAAACAGTGGTACAAGCTCTTCCCCAATATGCAATGTCCATATTCAAAATCCCCATTTCGGTGTGCAAGGAAATTGAGCAAAAAATAGCCTCCTTTTTGGTGGAAACAGAACTCATCTAAATCGGGTATCCACTGGAAAAAATGGGAAATTCTCAAAGAAAGGAAAATAGATGGCGGATTGGGCTTTAAGGATCTAGTCACTTACAACAAAGCTATGCTAGGAAAGCAAGTTTGGAGACTTGTCCAAGACCCGACAGCATTGTGGAGTCAGCTACTTAAAGGAATTTACTTCCCCAACGGAAACCTATGGAAAGCTACAAAGGGATCCCGCCCCTCATGGGGGTGGCAAAGTTTACTAATGGGTAGAGATGCCTTAAGCCCAGATGTGAAATGGCTGGTCGGGAATGGAGAATGCATTAACATCAGAGAGGATATATGGCTGGAACGGGGATTAATTGGCGGCCCAGCAAACCGAGACGACCCACAAATAGTCGCAGAACTGATCAACCAGGAGACAAAAACATGGGATGTTAATAAGTTACAAAGGATGTTTCAAGGGGAAATCGTGAGCGAAATTATGGCCATGCGGGTAAAGCCAATCCCGAACGATGATAGACAAATTTGGACAGGAAATTCATCAGGGGAATATTCGGTAAAACAGGGCTATTCCAAGCTACGAGCTGTGACAACCAAGCCAAATACAGATCTAGCGTCATCCTCTTACCACCATCCCCGCTCACTATGGACAAAGATATGGAAACTACAAAACGAGCCAAAAATCCGTTTCTTCCTGTGGTGTATGTGTCACAATGCTCTGCCTACTTCAGAAAATTTATACAAAAGAAAGGCCTTACCCGATCCTTTATGCCCAATCTATCGGGAACACCCAGAAACATCAGAACACTTATTCGCCTATTGTAGCTGGACAAAAAACATTTGGTCAGATCCGAGGCTTCGAGTGGATGTATCACCAGCAAATTTATCAAGAATGGATAAATGGTTTGATGAATCCCTTACCAACATCACAGAACAGTCTGGCCGTGAGGTGCTTGCTGGAATTCTCTGGCAAATTTGGAAGGTAAGGAACGCCTGGGTTTTCCACCATATCAGTCCAAGATCGGGAGCAATAGTTGATGAAGCAATTAGTCTAATCGGGAGCTACAGGGACCAAAACTTACCTGTGTCGCGGAGCTGGCGGGCGAAATCCGAAACAACGCGATGGACGTGCCCAGAACAAGGAAGCTGGAAATTTAATGTAGATGGGTCGTGGATCGAAGGGGAAATAGAGGGATCGGTGGCTGGGGTATGCAGGGATCACAGAGGTTTATGTATATTGGGGTTTGCTAGAGCTGCGTCTGCATCCTCCTCGCTGGAAATTGAAGCTGCAGCAGTGAAGGAAGCACTACGCTATTTGGGAGAAGAGGCAGCGACGCAGAACAATCTGGTTCTGGAACTCTGCGTACAGTCTAATAACGTAGAGGCAATAAAATTTACCCTTGACCCAACTTTGAGCCCATGGGCTTTGAGGAGTCTGTTTGAAGAATGTAACAACTTACTCTCCCAACTAAAGAGGGTTTCTCTAGTCCACTGTCAGCGCGAGTCCAATCAAGCAGCAGATTGGATCGCCAAAAATCATCGAAAAGGGAGGCTTCCATCCAACTGGATGTCTAGACCGCCCCAAGTCCTTTGGGATTTATTTTGTATTGACGTTGGTCATCTTCACTCTTGTAATCCGTTGTTTAATGTATGAATGGAAATCTGCTCTTTGACCCAAAAAAAAAAAAAACAAATACGCTTTCATTTCCGACCAAAAAAAGAAAAAAACAAGTTACGCTTTCATACTTGATATTTGACTGGAATCAAGTCTTCTTTTAATCAAAGTTTATGAACTTAGAGCCCCGTGCTAATGCCTTTTTTTAAGACTTAAGACTTTATGCTATATGAACAATCGTTTGAAAGAAATGCCTAGCGATGTTGATCTTGGACCTTTCCTAAAATTTTGATAGATTACATGGGGCTCTCAGCCACCACGATTAGGATAGCAAAGGAAATTGAGGAAGCATCTTGGAATCTCTGATGAACCTTCTGTTATCCATTAGGCCTTGAAAAACTCGAAAGAATCCAACCATATTAAATCATTGATGAACCTTATTTTATGCTTTGGGTGTTAAAAAAAGTGCACTTGTCAACTTTGACAGGCTGGAGTGATGTTGCAATGAATCATTCTTAATGACCAATCATAGCAAACTAGTCCATGACTGTCTGCATGTTTAGCCAATCCTGGCTTCTAAGGATCTGTTTAGTAACGCTTTTGTTCCCAGAAATAATTTCTAATCAGAAATAGTTTTTTCTATTTTTATTTTTAGAAATAGTTTCTGAGCAAAAAAACGCGTTTAATAAGGGTACATATGGTAACGTTTTTGTTTTTGGGAATAATTTCTTTTTAGAAATAGTTTTTTCTATTTCTATTTCTTGGATGAGTTTCTAAGTAAAAGAATACGTTTGGTAACTGTACAAAATTTCTATTCTTGGAATAGAAAAAGAACAGAAATGCGTTTAGTACAAAAAAAAAATTTCTATTCCCAATTTTTTGCATTCAAATCTATATCTCTTATTTAACTATAAATACAAGTTATAAGTGAAAAAAAAACCAATAAGCATGGTTTATTGGTTTGTCTAATCCTTTTTATGGGTTTAAAACCCTTTTTAATCCCTAAATTAAGGAATCTTCAAACATACCACTTGGGCACCTCAAAAAATTTAAATTTCACTCAAAGTGAATGGTCACAAGTATTTTAAGCCATTCTGTGAATTTTTTTTTATTTTTTTGGGGAAAAATTTATGAAAATATTTTACTTTCCCTAAATCTGTTTCTTTTTTATTTTCCAGAAAAATTTTTATGAATTTTTTTTTAAATTTTTTCAATTTCGAAATTTTGCAAATTTTTATGGGTTTTCTGAGTTTTTTGATTTTTATGGATTTTTGGAGAATTTTTTTGATTTTTATGAATTTTTGGAATTTTTAAATTTTCTAATTTTTAAGGTATTTTTCTGAAATTTTTCTAGTTATTATGAATTTTTTGGAATTTTTTAATTTGTTCTAAGCCATTATGTGAATTTTTTATTTTTGATTTTTTTGGGGAAAGTTTACTAGAATTTCTTACTTTCCTGAAATCTGTCTCTTTTTATTTTCCAGAAACATTTTTATGAATTTTTTTAATTTTTTCAATTTTGGAATTTTGCAAATTTTTATGGGTTTTCTGAGTTTTTCTGATTTTTATGGATTTTCTGAGAATTTTTCTGATTTTTATGAATTTTTGGAATTTTTAAATTTTTTTAATTTTTTAATGAATTTTTTTTATTATTCTCGTTGGAAATGGACCGGACCGGTGCTTTGAGACAGTCTACAAATGACAGAGGATGGAGGAGGAGCTGAGGCCGTGGCTTGAGGACCGAACCTTTCTATTTCTATTTCTATTTCTAGGAACAAAGAAGTAGAATTTCTACTTCTTATTTCTGCTTCTAATCTATTTCTTGGCCACTTTTCTATTCCGAGGAATAGAAAAATAAAATGCTTTACCAAACAAATTTATGTTTTTTTATTATTTCAGGGAACAAAAGAATAGAAAAATAGAGAAACAGAAGCATTACCAAACACACCCTAATTGCACAAAATTTCTATTCCTACAATAGAAAAAGAATAGAAACACGTTTAGTAACTGCACAAAATTTATATTTCCTAAACTAAGGATTTTCTAAAAAAATGCCACTTGAGAACTTTCAAAAATTTTAATTTTACTTGCAAAAGTTGGCCACAGTATTTTTGAGTCATTCTGTGAATTTTTTTTCATAAAATATTTTTCTGAGAATTTTCACTTACTGAGAGCTAATTTTTATGTTTTGGAAATATTCTCTTGAAATTTTTGAAATTTTGAATTTTTTTTATGGATTTTCGAATTTTTGGATTTTTTAGTATTTTTCTGAATTTTCACATTTTTTTAATTTGGTTTTTCTACATTTTCTGAATTTTTATGAAGTTTTCTGAAATTTTTCTAATTTTGTGAATTTTCTAAAATTTTTTTATGATTTTTTTATTTGATTTTTTTTTAAAATTGTCAAAATTTTTAGAATTTTTTAGATTTGTTAGAATTTTTATTTAAAAAAATTCTTCCCGCTGGAAAGGTTGAACCGGGTTGACCGGAAAAGGCGATGAAGTGAGAAAGAGATATTTTACTCTAGAGGGTTCCAGAAAAAAATTGTTTCTTTTTTTTGTTCCAGAAATAAGAAGTAGATTTTTTTTTGCTTCTTATTCTGTTCCAAATGTATTTCCTAATCACTTTTTTGTTCTGATAAATAAAAAAACTAACTGATGTTACTAAATGGATTTCTATTCTTTTCTTGTTTCGGGAAAAAAAAGAACAGAAAAATAAAGAAACATAAACGTTACTAAACAGATCCTAAGTTTAATAATCTACAGAGTGTGCCTTGGGTTTTGTCTATTGAAGTAGGACCCCTTAAATCACGCTGAAAAAGCAGCACGGTTTGATCTTAATTCAAATTCTTCAGAAGTCCACGTGGAACCTTCGCATTCCAAACCACATTTTTTTAGTACAGGTCCTTATTCGTTGACACTCGGTACAAAGGCTAATTCATCTATAACTGAATTGAATTATTTAGGAAATTCATTTCACATAGGCCTGTAGTTTCTAATTTGGTCTTGTCGGAACATAGTTTGGTTCAACACAACCTTTTAATTCCTTCTTCTTTTTACCTCCAACAGACACTAGGCGAAAAGGTGAGTTCACAAATAGAATTGCCCAAAAGGTTTTCAATGAGTTTTTTTTTTAATGGTTAACAGGTTTTCAATGAGTTGAAAAAGGCTTATCTTGCTTGTAACAGACTCTTTGGTCAGTGTCGCCAACATGTGGATGTGATCATAGAAACGATGGGCACTCCAACAAGTGAAATACATATTGTTGAATTCCGTGAAATGGGTGGCATTGAAAAGATAACTATTGCCAAAATCATCTACAATCAATTTTCACACGATTATGAGGATCGTCACTTTCAATCAAAAGAGAAACTTCAAAATTCGAGGGCATTGAGTGCTTGTGAAAGATGGGAGGTTAAGGGCCCATTTGGTAACGTGCCAAACAGTGAAAATTTCTGTTCTTTTGTTCCCAGAATCAGTTTAGGAACAGAAATCCGTTTGTTAAATTTTTTGATTATGGGCACAAATTCTTGCAAAATTGTGCCCAGAATCAGTTTTGGAGCAAAATCAAGAACAAAAAAAAAGTAGCTTCTTGATTTTGGGATAAGAATCAGAATTAGTAATTTTTCTTTTTCTTTTTCTTGATTTTTAATGTAGTTTCTAATGTCCGACGCGAGGGCCGCCCTCACCATATCTTGCGAAATTAAAATATTTTAATAAACAATATTATAATAAAAAAATATTTTATTGGTTATGGCCGGTAACCATGCCATGGCAAAAAAAAAATAAAAAATATTTCCAGTAAAAATATTTTTTATTAAAATATTATTAATAAAAAAATTATTTATAAAAAAAAATATTCTACCAGCCATGGCCAAAAAAATAAAAAAATATTTTAATAAAAAAATATTTTACCGACCAAGGCCAAAAAAATAAAAAAAATTATTTTTAATAAAAGTATTATTAATAAAAAAAATATTTTACTGGCCATGGCCAAGGAGGATAAGAAAAAAAGAAAAAAAATAAATATTAAAATATTTAAAATATTATTAATAAAAAGAAATTTTGTGCCGTTACCAAATGCATATTTGTTCTTTTTCTATTTCAGGAATGGAAATTTTGGGCCGTTACCAAACGCCTTTATATGTTCAGAATCAGTTCCCGGACATAGAATCAAAAGAATCATTTCTGCTTTTGTGACCTCCTTAATATCCTTTCTTGACTCAAGGCCTTTATTGTTTGAAGAACCTCGGAGACTTGTGGCTTCGGGACCTTCCATAGAGCAAGATATTACCTGATCTAAGTAATTTTAACAAGCTAAGAAGTCTTCAACTATGATATTATCATAATCCGGTTGAAATTCAAGGCCAACTACCTAAATCATTGCAAGAATTGGAGATTTTGTCCGGCTAGTCTTTGGACAAGTTGCCTCATCGAATTCCTCAAAAAATTTCCAGCGCCGTACGTAAATTACCATCACAGGACTACCGGCAATGGCTACGGTCCATCATTTCTATGAAATATTTGATGACGTTGATGTGGACCTATCATAATATTTTGATAGATCGAAAGGGATCTCGAAAAAGGCAGAGGAAGCATCAAGGAAATCGCTGGGCCTTATTTTAAACAATAAACTACAGTTATATCAGGTGTCATCAATCAAAATTTATGCCATAAATTACACGCTCAACCGACTTACCATTAAAAAAAAAATTAGCTTCGTGCCATGGGGGCATTTGAGTAATTTGGCAGCAGCAAAATAGAACATCCAATTGACGATCAACAGATCCCAGAAAATGACGTGGTTTTGGCCATTTGGGGTAGGTGCGTGCGTGTGTGGGGGACCAAAAATGTTAAAAGGAAAATTTCCACGATCCGGCACAGGAAAAACAACTCATATGACCAGACAGTGGAGATAAAAGAGAAGAATTGAGTTGGGAGGGGCCACTTTGGTGCTAAAAAACCTGCATTCGTCAACTTTGACAGGCTGTAATGAATCATTCTTATTGACCAATTCTAGCAGATTGGCCCTCGACTCTCTGCATATCTACTCTATCCTGGCTTCTAAGTTTAATGACCTACAGCGACCTCCATTTGTAGTTCTGGCCTCTAAACTTTTTCCATCTCTAACTGCCACTGGTTTTGCTGCTATACTTTTCGAGTTTTTTCTTGAAGAGAAGATCAAGTGAGATCAATGGAGGGGAGGGCAAAAAAAAGACGCATATGTGAAAATGATGGAACGGCAGGAGGCGCTTCTTCTACTCACTCCTCAACAGAAGGTCAAGGAACGGATACTTCACCAGGATATGACTATGAAGTATTCTTGAGCTTCAGAGGACCGGATACTCGAGCAGGTTTTACCGACTTCCTTTACACTTGTCTTAATGATACGGGAATCCGCACATTTAAGGACGATGAAGAGCTCCGTGTTGGGGAAGAGTTTGCCCCAGAACTTCTCCAAGCAATTAATCAGTCGAAGATCTCAATACCTATCTTTTCGAAAGGTTATGCCTCTAGCGTATGGTGTCTCAAGGAGCTAGTCCAAATGGTTGAGTGCCAGAAAACTGGAAGACAAAAGATCAAGCCCATTTTTTATGATGTGGCCCCTTCAGAGGTTCGATACCAAAAAGAGGGTTATGCAGAGGCCTTTCTTGCACATATAAAGAAGAAGCGACATGACGAAAAGACTATTCAAGAGTGGAAGGATGCTCTCGGTGTAGTTGGAGCACTAAACGGATGGGACCTGCATAGCGAGGAGGAGAACAGGTGACTGCTTTTAGCATTCCGTCTAATGTGCATTGTATCATTAAAAGTGGATGCATATCAATTGGTTTCTTTTTCAGATTTGTGTTAGTCTTGTTAAAATTGAATTTTATGCTACTAAAGTTATCCCGCAGAAATCACATTAACTAATGGCACAATCCCAAGTTTGTCCTATTTCAATCCAAACAACATTTTTTTCAGTTCATGTCCTTCACTAACCGTCTGTACCAACGCTAATTCATCTACAATGGAATAAATCGTTGAAGAATACATTTCAAATAGGTCTATAGTTTTCAATTTGGTCTTGTCAGAAAATAGTTGGTTCAACACAGTTTTCTAACTCATTGCCTTTTGACCTCCAACAAACACTAGGCGAGAAGGCGAGTTTGCAAAAAAACTCACCAAGGAGGTTTTCAGCGAATTGAAAAAGGCCTATTTGGTGGTATCAGATTGCTTGGTTAGTGTGGACAACCATGTTGATGCAATCATGGAAATGATTGGTGTCGAGACAAGTGAAACACGGATTATAGGAATCCATGGAATGGGTGGTATCGGAAAGGCGACTATTGCAAAAGTCATCTACAATCAGCTTTCAAAAAAATTTGAGGGTTGTTGCTTCCTTTCTAACGTCCGTGAAACGTCAAAACTCAAGGGCATTCACCACTTCCAGCATCAGCTCATCTCTGACATCCTCAACACGAAATGGATAGATATAAGAAATATTGATGAAGGGATTAAGACCATTAAAGATAGGTTGTCTAATAAAAGAGTCCTCCTTCTTCTCGATGATGTGGAAGAAAAGGATCATATGAATGCACTTGTAGGAAAACGTGATTGGTTTGGTAGAGGGAGCAAACTCATCATTACTACAAGAAAGAAAGATGTTCTCAAAGAAGTGGACTGCACTTACGAGGTTAATTTCATGGATGACCATCAATCTCTTCAACTTTTTAGCAAACATGCCTTCAGAAGAGATTCCCCTTTAGATGAGTATATCAACCAATCCCATAGGGCAATACGCATTGCAGGAGGTCTTCCGCTAGCTCTTGCAGTCATAGGTTCACTTTTATCCGGCAACAATAAGAAAATGTGGGATGCCACATTGAAGATGCTAGAAAGTGTTCCTGATGATAAAGTTCAAAGTAAATTGAAAATAAGTTATGATGCATTAAATGATCGGCAAAAGCATATATTTCTCGATATAGCTTGTATTTTCATTGGATATGACAAAGACTTTGTGGTTCATTTCTGGGATGAATCTAAATTTCCGGAAGAAGCCTTGGAAGTTTTGCAGAACATGTCTTTGATAAAGATTGGAGAGCATAATAAATTGTGGATGCATGACCAACTCAGAGACCTCGGAAGAGAAATGGTTCGTCAAGAAAGTAAGATGAAAATAGAAAAGCAATGTAGGGTGTGGGATCCTACGGAAGCATTGAAATTGCTAAGGAGACATGAGGTAAAATCTCCCGTGCAATAAATCTCCATGTTACTTGTGGACATTTTCTTTTAAAAAAAAGCCAGTTACTTTTTTGTGTTCTCTAGCACTATTGTGACCTACTCAAACCGATATTTTTGCTCTGTCAAGATTAAAGTAACGATAGCACTCCAACTCAACCCCTTAAAATAGTGAACTTGAATAAATGTGTTTCGCTTCCACTCTTTTGTTTTTAAATTTTTCCATTGGGCAGGGAGAAACAAAAGTTGAAGCTCTTCGTCTCCACTTCGACCATGAGCGGCAGTACTGTTTTACCTATAAGGACTTTAAGAGAATATCAAATCTACGGTTTCTTCAAGTTAACGGTTCGGAGGAATATTTTCGTGCCGAAGAGAGGCTTCTTTGGCACGAATCGCCGTCAAATGTTCTTCCAACTAATGTTTTGCAGGAGAATTCAGATCTCCTTTCACATTTACGATGGCTTTCTTGGCACGGTATTCCCCCAACATTTAACATTACAAATTTCTCCATGGAGGATGTGGTTATTCTTGATCTATCTCGGAGTAAGATTACGCACGATTGGCAGGGGTGGAGTCATATGAAGGTATGTTATATGCTAGACAACACTTATTATTCCGTCTTATGAGATTCAAAAGTAATCTTTGCATGATTTTTCTTTTTAAAGGTGATGAAGAATTTGAAAATTTTGAATCTGACCGGATGCGATTGCTTGGAGAGAACTCCCATCTTCTCTGCTCATTCAAATTTAGAACGTTTGAGCCTAAATGGCTGTAACAAATTAGTCAAAGTTGACGAGTCGATTTGTCAATTGAAAAGCTTAGTTTCTTTAGATTTAGGGTATTGTGGGAGTCTGCAGAGGTTGCCAGACAAGCTAGGTGGAGATCTTGCAAGCCTTGAATACCTAACTTTGAATCATTGCAGACGTTTGGACGAGCTTCCGAATACAATCGGAAATTTGGAATCACTGATTGAATTGCATATATCAGGAACGGGGATCGAAAAACTACCCGATTCCATCGGAAACTTGAAAAATTTGAAAGTAGTGAGGATGGGACGGAATCCCACAAAAAAAATACTTGATGTTCTCTGGACGATTGAGAAGCTCGAAGAAATAGATGCCCGAGATACAATCGAAGGAATTGGTGAAATGGCTGCCGAATATATGGTGGTTGAAATGGATGCCCGAGATATTATTACCCCTGGTTTCGATGTGGAAATTGGAGATGGCATCTCCAGAAATCGATCTCTGAGGATATTGGGATTGGAGAAAGCTGAAATAAACGCACTACCGAGGCTTCTTCCTGAAAGTCTTATCATTCTAGAGTTGTCTGCATTGCGCATGCACACGTTTCCAAATCTCTCAAACCTTACTAATTTAAAGAAATTGAAACTGAGGTTTGTCCCACGTGATGGTGAACCTGTGGAAGAATATGAGATGCCACGGTGGACTGGGAAAGTAAGCAAACTGGAGTGTCTTCTCCTAGCCTCTCCACAAGTGACCGTCTTACCCACAGAGATTAGTCTCCTTCCTCGACTCCGACACCTTTACCTCGATGCCCCTAATCTGCGTGACCTCCCGAGCCTTCCCTCCAGTTTATTATCCTTGGCTTTGATCTCTGATCACTTGCCCACCTTACCCACAGATTGTCGGAGTCTCCTTCCTCGACTCCGAAGTCTTCACATCCGGTGCCCTAAGCTGGGTTGCCTCCCAAGCCTTCCCTCTAGTTTATCATCCTTGGCTTTGGAAGGTTGCAGGTCATGTTGCTCCACGGGGGATATATCGAATTTGAAGGAGCTATCAACTCTTAAGATTTGTGACTGTGCAATCTCAGAGATTCGAGGGCTTGACGGTTTACAGAACCTATTCCAACTGTGGCTTGTGGAGCTTCCGCTGGTGGAGATATATTTCGATCTAAGTAATTCCAACAAACTACGGCAGATTGACATAGCCGATTGTAGTGATCTGGTTGAGATTCAAGGCAAACTACCACCGACTTTGAGCTTTTTGTATGTTCGATCCTGTGGATCTTTACGGAAGTTGCCAGATCTATCAAACTTGAAGAGAGATCGAGTTCATACAGAGCGTTGCGAGAAAGTAGATGTGGATGAAATTCTTTGCTCAACTCGAAGAATGTAGTCAGATTGTGGGAGACCGAGACAGATTAGAGGGAGAAAACAAATCTGAAGAGCGAATTGAACATGGATCCGAGGGAGAAACAACGAATCTGAATGTGAAATTGAACATGGATCCGAAGGAGAAGACCGACGAATCTGAAAGCGAAATTGAACATGGATCTGAGGATGAAGACAACGAATCTGAATGCGAAACTGATGGATGTGTGCACGTTGCTCTTGAAAGCTTCTTGATCCCCGACCACAAGTCGTTCCCTTAACTCAAAAACAAATTGCGGTAACTTATTTCATCTGACAACCGATGTTTTCCCTTTTCTGCAATCAAATTTCTTTCACGGAAATGAACAGAGAAGTTTCATATGCACTTTTTAGTTACCTTTTCACGAGTTGATAACTGAAAATATGATGAAGGTATTGATATTATGATACCTCCGTACAACCAGAGGTTCTTAATTATGTACAAATGTACGTTCTCTTTTCCTAGTTTGGTTTGGCTTTGTTTAGCTGTATTCTCTTTGGATGTTTTCTCCTTGCTTTTATGTTTCCCAGCTGGAGGTACGCATGTCAATTGCGTTGTTTTTATTTGATATGTAACAAATTATTAGAGATCCGCGTTGATTTGCCGTTTCACATGTTTCGAAGTTGATAACCTCGCTTCGCATTGGAGATAACTTCGTTATGCTGTGAACAGTTAGATGGAATGTGTGCTGGATGGTCATGTAACCATGGCTCATCCTGGAGCTTTACAGCTCCCCTTTATTTTCTTCCTCACGGAGGGTAAAATTTCTTGTGCAATTACAAAAGAATTCTCTTGCATGCTCCTACCCCGAACAAAAGCCGATTGTTGATGAGGTCAGGATTAAACTTTTGATTAATTACGACCATGAAAATGCCAGACACAGGCACGGTATATTCTACCTCAGATGTCCATAAGTGCTGGTAGATAAAAAGTATAATCCTCGTTTGCAGATGTTTTCAATTACGAAATCCTCGTACCTAGCATGCTAGGTAGACTTATGGGACAAAATTGATTAAAGGTGTGTGCGCTAGCATTGAGTTTTTGGGATTAGTACCAAATGATTAACATGATGGGGCAATTCACCTGTGTTAAAGAAGTGTTGTACAAAGTGGATGACTTGGGCCTTCACCACTTCTCAACATTTGGGTAGAAAAATGGTATGGGATCCGTTCAAGCAAGATTATTTAAGAGGGTCCATCTCTTTCAAGATGCTATGTATTTCATCCATTGTTGGATCACCAAAAGATCCAAGTTTATTTCTTCAGAAACAACACTAGGGAAAAGTGTTCCAATGAGAGGATGCGGATCAAGTGAAAATCCCCAGAAAAGCTCTTTATACTTGGATTAAAAGATGCTTTATTAATTTCTTCCATATTCATAATCCCTCTGCCAGCATCTTCCTTAACTGTAAGGATATAATTTTCTGTGTCTCCCTGTGGTAGATAGGTGGAAAAACTTCGTATCCATGTGGAGCCCATAAGTTCTTATATGAATAAGTGTCCATATCCTAAGAAACTATTTGTATGATTAATTTTCTAGCCTTATTCCGAAAGAAAATCAATGTCATAAAAAAGCCTTGTGACGTATTGGATGATGCAAAACCTAAGTTCTAAAGGGGAAAAGTACTAAAAAAGTCATAATATTATATTAGTATCAATTCAGTCTTAAACCTTTCAATTGAACTAGTTTAGTTATAAACCTTTTCGAATTGGTACTAATTTAGTCTATCTGGCCAATTTAGGCAGAAAATCGTTGACGTGGATGCCAGCGGTCTTACATGGCACATCGACGCTGACGTGGATAAATTTTATAACTTTTAAATAATTTTTTCAGATTTTTTAAATATATATTTTTTCTCTTTATTCTTTTTATGTACACTATTGGCTGACGAGGTCGTTGGTCGACCATCGCTAGCCATAGGCGAGGACCGGCGACCCCCGCTTGGTCTCGATGGGGGTCGCTGGCTGACCATCGAAGGCCACAGGCGAGGGCAGCTACACTCTCGTCGGCCACAAGCGAGGGCGTCAGGGCCTTGCCCAAATCCAGGCGAGGGCTACGATGCCTTCCCCTGCCATGAGCGAGGGCCTTCACCTATGGCTGATCTGGACGAGGGTGTCGCAGCCCGTGCTTGAATCTGGGCGAGGGCACAGCGGCCCTCACCTGTGGTCGCCTAGTTGGTGAGGGCGCAGAGGCCCTTACCTAGCCAGCCTATGGCCGACGATGGTCGGCCGGCGACCTCGCCGGTCAATAGTGTACAGAGAAAGAAAAAAAAACATTAAAATAATGAAAAATTATTAAAGAATTATAAAATTACATTATTTAATAAAGAAATAATTCAAGTATACAATATAAATATTTTTTGGAACCGAAGGCGATAGCTCCCTTGGTCCGCCATTATACGAGGAGCTGTAAAGTGGTTGTTAAACATTATATAAAAGGTTAATTGCCCTTTCAAGCTTAGTGAGAACTGCATGGAATACTCTCTTCTTAATCAAACAATTAATGTAAATTTGCTTTCGAATTAACTTTCCGTAAACAGATCATGCGAACGGTTTTCTTTTAGAACCATTTTCAACGCCACTATATGCATAATTATCTAATTATATAACTCAACAGGTAACAAGGGTAGCTCGTAATATTTTTACACAAATATATCATGTGAAAAATACTTTTCTTAATTAGTTTGATTTCCTAATCCTAGACGGCTCTATGGCTGCAATATCGTGAAAATTTGTTGGAACAAGAGATGGTTTGACCCATCAACGTAAGCAGATGCGCAACGGCTCCGCAGTCTCCGCGGGTTGTTGGATACTCTAAGGTTCGCATCACCCAGTACGTCACAAGTCTTTTTTATGACGTCACTCACACACCGATGAATATCGAGAAACTAGTAATATTATGGCCAAATTACATTATACATGAGATAAAAGTCCAAGAAAATGACATGTGCTACCTAGGATACCTACTATAGTTTTTTTTTTGTTGCTAAATGGGAATGTAAACTAAATAAACCTTATTGTTGAGCAGAAATGCAATTGTAACATGTAGGATTATTGTTGATGTAGGGGTTTACAAAGCCAAGCGAGAGTCACCCGGTATCATAATCTACTATTGGGGAAAATGATCCAAAAAAATCCTAAACTTTTTAATTTTACCAATTTAGTCCCGAACATTTTGAATATTTGCCAATGCAAGCCTTAATCACTGATACGGATGGTGGCCATCCTACGTGGCACAGTCAGCGTTGACATAAACAATTTTTGCAATTTTTAAAATAATATTTATGATTTTTTTCTTTTCTTTTTTTATTGTGAACCGTGCGACCATCGCCCAGTCACAATGCCCCCACTGGCCAATGCCGAGGCTGTGGGCCGTAGATCGACGGAGGGAAATAAGAAAAAATAGGGGAAAAAAAGAAAAAAAATTTAAAAATTTGTAAAAATTGTCATCTTCTTTTGGTGATAAACAACAGTTGCACTAGCAATGAAATAATAAGATGGAGAGCCTTTAAGATCAAAGGACGTAAGGATGTTCTCCGCAGGACATTCACGTGACATACTGGGTGATGCAAATCGCCGAGGTTATGACTGCATCTTCAGGACAGAAGGAAAACAAATCGCAATGCTCGTGACGTACTGGGTGATGCAAACCTTAGAGTATCCAACAGCTCAATACATGTCTGCTTACGTGATGGGTCATGGTCTCGCATTTTGACTGATAACAATCTGAATTTTCCTTTCTTTATCCTCGTCACCTAAACTCCTGTATATATGCATGAAGTTTGATGATCACGAGACCAGAAAAAACAGCAAGTAGCAACAAGAAGATATCATCTGAAAATGGCCGGGGTTCAGATTCCACGAGTGAAACTCGGAACTCAGGGTCTTGAGGTTTGTATTGAAACTACTTCTTAGCTCGTTGAATTTAATGGTGTGCGTACAGGATCAGAATTTCATCGCATCGTTTCATTGCTTGGGGTTGATTAAATTCTTGTGGATTCATTTAAGCTGCTTCATGCCGAGATGTATGAGTTGTCATTTCCTCTTCTTCTGTTGTTTTCAAATACTTGCAGGTTTCGAAGTTGGGTTTTGGCTGCATGGGACTCACGGGTATTTACAATGATCCAGTCCCGGAGGAAGTCGGCATATCGATCATCACCGACGCATTCGCCAAGGGGATAACATTCTTCGACACGTCGGATATATATGGACCCAAAATCAATGAGATTCTTGTTGGAAAGGTAATGTGAAAAAAAAGAAACACACAAAACCGGTAATTTAGTCTGTTAGCTGATACATTTTAGTTATATGGATATTAGAAAACTTGGTGAAATCATTGTCGCAGGCATTGAAGAAGTTGCCGCGGGAGGAGGTGCAGCTAGCAACCAAATTCGGTGTGGTGAAACTCGAAGCGGACAATGTCGTGATCAAGGGGACGCCTGAATATGTCCGCTCGTGTTGCGAGTCGAGCCTCAAGCGCCTAGGTGTCGAATACATTGACCTCTATTACGTGCATCGGATTGACACAACAGTCCCGATAGAGGAAACTGTAAGTTCGTTTAGCAACTTTTCCTGCTCGTGGATGATTGCCAATGCTCTAAACTGGCTTTAGCGATCAGCAATTAATAAAACCAAATTGCTTAAAAAAAACATAGATGGGGGAACTGAAGAAGTTGGTGGAAGAGGGAAAAGTGAAGTATGTTGGCTTGTCGGAGGCTAGCCCCGACACCATACGGAGAGCGCACGCGGTTTATCCCATCACGGCCTTACAGATGGAGTGGTCGCTCTGGACTCGCGAAATCGAGCAAGAAATCGTCCCGCTCTGCAGGTATATTGCTGTTCACCTCCATTGAAGTAGACTTCAGATTCTTTCCCAAGTTGTTCTCCAAAAACAGCCTTTTCCCTTTGTAGGTTGTTTTCTTTTCTAATCTTTTGGCCCCCCTCTCGAAATTTTCAGGGAGCTCGGAATCGGCATCGTTCCATATAGCCCTCTCGGTCGTGGGTTCTTCGGTGGCAAGGGAGTCACAGAAACTGTGCCGGCAAATAGTTCTCTGGTATGTTAATAGTTAATGGGTTCTTTCTTTGACGTTTCACATCACATACACGATGGTTTAAAAGCTTCTTCGCTAATCCTCGCTAATTTTTCCCCTCATTTCTCAGAGAAATTTTCCTAGGTTTCAAGCGGGGAATTTGGACAAAAACAAGGTTCTTTACGCTCGAATGGAGAAGCTAGCGAAAAAGCACAATTGCACCCCTATACAGCTTGCACTCGCATGGGTTCTCCATCAAGGAGATGATGTTGTGCCCATCCCTGGTGAGGATCGAACTTTTATGACAATCATTGACAGATAACATGTATTGGGATTTCTGTTTTGAAATCATGCGGTTTCTGCAGGAACGACGAAAATTAAGAATCTCGATGATAACATTGGTTCCTTGAGGGTGAAGCTTACGGAGGAAGACGTGAAAGAGATCTCGGATGCTGTACCGATTGATGACATTGCCGGCGATAGGATCAATGAGCACTATGTCCGCTGCTCGTGGAAGTACGCGAACACGCCCCTGAGAGATGGGAAACCGTCAGCTTATTAGATGTCTTTTGAGTGTGTTGATGAAGCATTGTTTGTATCTCTGCTCTCGTTTGCTCCTTGTAACTGCAGTCAGATAATAAAACTCAGAATAGCTTAAATAAGAATAAAATCAAACATGGAAATTCTGAGTTATTGGCTTCTTTAGTGCTCGTGAAGCATTTGTCTGCTGGTTTTTCTTCTCTGATATAATAACGTGCCAGAAATCAAAATGTCAACGACAAATATTCATTCTAGTGTACAGACAATGAAATTCCGTCCAAAAAAAAAAGAAGAACGGACAATGAAATTAAAGCCGCCTAGACTAAGTTGCGGATTCTCTCTCTCTCTCTCTCTCTCTCTCTCTCTCTCTCTCTCTCTCTCTCTCTCTCTGGCGTAACAGCTCGATATGGATGCCTCCAATGGCCTTTTCTAACTCTAGCTGGTAAAGTTTGTCGGACGACAGCACGAGCCCTGCAACTGCTTGCATCCGAAAAATACATACCACAATTACTGTTAGTTGACCGAAATTATCATTTCCCCGGTGTTTTCATGTAAAACATGTTTCTTTTCTACACCTCTTCAATTGAAGTACACACGCAATTTTTTTCTGTATAGTCTATTCTTAACACACTAAATGTTTCAATGGGCTCATAATTCCTTATTCCAGTAAATAGTACCTGTTCCCTCGCATTACAAAGCAAGCACGTAAAATTCCCTCGTTTTATGTTCAATCTATTTTGTGATGCTTTCTGGACTCAGTCGCATACAGGCATAAAGGCAAGAGAGCCAAAACAACGCCTCACATACTACACAGAACATGTCTTAAGCTGGAAAATTGCCATCTCTCGGGGGCGCAATCGCATTCTTCCACTGGTAGTGAGCATAGTGCTCATTTATCCAACTCCCAGCAACCTTGTCAATATGATGACACCCGAGATTTCTTTCAAATCATCCTCCATGAGCTTCACTCTCAAGGAACCAATGTTATTGTCAAGATTCTTTGTCTTCGTTGTTCCTGTAGAAACGTCACACTTTTTCAACTCGTTATAATGCATTGTGTCTGCTAATGAGCCGAGCATTCTGGAGAAAAGGCATTGAATAATGGCACAATGCTTCGAGTTGAAAAGATTGCACAAAAATATAGCTGCTGACCAGGGATGGGCACAACATCTTTGCCTTGATGAAGAATCCATGCAAGAACGAGTTGGGGAGGGATGCAATTGTGCTTCACAGCTATCTTCTCGATTCGCGCATAGAAGCGCTTGTTCTTGTCCAAGTTCTCCGGTTGAAACCTCGGAAAATGTCTCTCCTGAGAAAGAAACAGAATCAAAAGGTTTAGCAAGGTAGACTAGTGAATGAAGCTTTAAGACTGTATTATGAATAGGAGATGAACACGATTCATTTAAGGGTTAATATCACGAAAAACTCCAAATTAGTACATTTGTGATAGATTTATACCGAACTAATTTTTGGACTATCAAAAATCCCAAACCGGTATACCTGTGACAAATTTACCCTAAATAAATTTTTTGATCACCAAAAACCCCAAATCAGTATACTTGTGATAAATTCAGCCTATATAAAATTTGATTAATACCGCGAAAAATCACAAATTGATAAACTTGTGACAAATTTAGGGGTAAAATCCCAAGGCAAACCCCTTCACCTCCCAAAAACTCTTTCCTCTTTTGAAGCTCTCCTGTAAGCTCTCAGCTTCAACTTCTAAAGCCGAGAGCCTATTTCGCCTTTGATTTTTCTTTTGATTTGATTGTCACGCCCCGAACCCGAACGGGCACGCGACATCCGCCTCTGGTCGATTCAAGCGACGTCCCAGGAATGTCGCTGACCTCAAAACGTTATCAGAGATTCAACGCACAACGGAAACTATAAACACCCTGACAAAATAAACTGGGGAGAACAATCAGGGAGAATGTACATATCTTTTTCATTACCTTCTTGAACCATAATATTTACATTTATAAACTGTCCCATACATGTACATGCACACTGCCTTTCTCAAAAACCGATACTCCAAGAATGAAGACCTGGGTTTACTACTTCTCCAAAAATGGTGCTCGCCAAAAACCCCCTTTTGAGTTTGATTCCTTGTCCTCTGAGTCTGAGTCCCCTTATACCGTCCCATCTACTGAGGACTCCAAAACGTTCTGGTGGCGGTGGCGGAAGATTCAGGGATCCTGTCGGGGTTCTGAAATTGTTGGTTGAAAACAACCGTGAGACACTTCTCAGTAAGTACACCCCTAAACCCAACCTAGGCTATCACGTACCTCCAGACAATTTCACAAAACAAACAAGCATACACGCATGCCACATAATCACACAGCAAACAATTTAATACAATCACGAGCGTGCAAAATTTTCATGTCACACACTCCTTTCATTCTCACACTATTCCATCCACATTCCTCGCCAGTGACCCGCGTACACGTACACGCCTCAGGTACATTGCGACCTCTTTCCACAACACTTCCCACATCACTCGCCAGTGACCCGCGTAAACGTACACGCCTCAGGTACACTACGACCACTTTCCACAACACTTCCCACATCACTCGCCAGTGACCCGCGTAAACGTACACGCCTCAGGTACACTGCGACCACTCATCACATCATTTCCGGCCCGCGTTGAAGTACACGCCTCAGGCCATGTTTCTTGCCCGCGTAAACGTACACGCCTCAGGCTCAACATCTACCACCTACTGCACAACCCGCGTAGAAATTCACGCCTCAGGCTGGCAGTCTTCCGGTAATACCGGGCATTTCTCAACCCTCGCCAGTGACCCGCGTAAACGTACACGCCTCAGGTACACTGCGACCACATCTCACTTTCGCACCTTCACACATTTTCCCACCATCACTTGCCACACTACAATTTCCTTCTCACTCATGCCATGCTCCACACGCATTTATCACATTGCAACTGGCCCTTCACACGTGGCCCGCACACGCATTATTTTACACGTAGCTCATGCACATTCAGCACCCAATTACCACAATCAATTGACCCGCTACTCACAGTCCACATGCGCATTATTTAGCTCATCATTCAAGCTCACTCATCATAGAACGTGGTAACATCAATAATTAATTTAATCAACCTCACGAGTACACCCAACGAGCACATATAATCACCCAATTGCACAATCACATGCTCAATTTGTTCACCACCATTTATTTATAATTAACTAAACATCCAACATGTAAATTCTTATTTTTCTCCGACTAATTGGCGTCGGATTAATTCCGAGCCTTCACGGAACTTTCTTCCCATCATTTCTAGGTTCCAAAAATTCAACTCGTGTCTCAATCGGACCCTCGTAGCCCCGGGAACAGTAATTTACAGCTGGTGAACAGTGTTTCGAGGCAAATGAACAGTAACTCGCAGCCCCAATTTTCTGAATTTCTAATAAATATTGTCCGAATTAATTCCCGATGCCCGCCATAAAATTTCCACTCCCTATTCATGCTATTCCGCACCTAATTTCATACTGATTTGTCCGAAAATCATCCGCGATACCCGAAATCCTAAATTAGGTTTAGGCGCGACTTACCCGCGTTCTAGACTTTCGCGGCTAGAACGGAGAGCGGCGGCCCTTAATCGGGGATGACGGCGACAACGTACAACTCCCGGTTGGTGGCAAGCGGCTTAGACGGCGACGGTGTGACTTGCGCGTGGCCAAAAGCCTCACGGCCAAGAGAGAGAGAGGGAAACCGAGAGAGAGAGAGACGGCGGGAGGGTGATCGGTGTGAGGGCGGCATGAGGCGGGGACGGCGGTGGCTCGGCGGCGGCTTGACCGGCGGCGATCGTCGGTCCGGCAAGGTGATCGGCAAGAGAGAAAGGGAGAGAAAGAGAGAGAAAGTGAGAGGGTGTGTATGTTTGGTTGGGGGGGTTTCTCAGGATGGGGATGAAGAGAGGAGAGAGAGAAAGACTTGTCTAGACTAAATAGTAACTTTGACCCAAAATATCCAAGACACAAAATGACCAAAATGCCCCTTGCTCCTATAACTAACCTTTTATAAATCATCAAGGGCAAAATCGTCACTTTCTCCATTTCTTGTCCAAATCGAGTTTTTCCGAAGGATTTGAGCGCACCAAAAATTCACACGTGTCACGTGTAACGTCGTCCTAATGTTCCGGCGTGACTTCCTAATTTTCCGGTGTCCAATTTGGGCAAAATTTCCATAATTAAATTCTATTAAGCGCAACTCGAGCGTTTCTCGAGCTAACGGGCGGCTTACTAGGGAAATTCGCGAAATCGACTCATGACCGATACTAAATCGAGTCACGTGCAAGTCCATCCGGTGCGTGATGACCTCGATTGTCATTAAAATCGCGAAAATCAATCACTTGATCCGAGGGGTACGATCGTTCGGTATAATTTTAGAATCATTCGTCAAGTCGTTTCGTGGTCCAACGGAATCACCCGCGATCCACTACTAGGACAATGGCGAACTGACCCCTAACTATCCTTGGATTGGCCAACAGTGGCTCAAAATATCACTTGCGCGATTTAATGGTCGAAATCTATTCACGATCAAATTTTCTTTAGTCGTGCGAATTTAATTCCCCTATTAGCCTTTCCCTAATGGTTAGCATTCCCAGGAATGATCAGTTCCGGGCGAGAAATTTACTACGAGCACATCTCGTAAAACTCAATTATTTAATAAATTCCAATTGGCAGAAATTTCGGAATGTCACAATCTTCCCCCCTTATGAAATTTCGTCCTCGAAATTTACAGTCTTACTACTACTTAAGATTTACAATCAATACTGCTACTCAAACAACTGGGGGTACTGACGTTGCATCATTTCTTCGCTTTCCCAGGTTGCGCCCTCAGTCCCGTGGTGCTCCCAGATAACCTTAACCATCGGGATTGTCTTGTTCCTCAAAACCCGCTCCTTTCGATCTTCAATTCTGACCGGTCTTTCAACATATGACACTTTGTCATCGATTTCTATTTCTTCAAAATTCAATACGTGCGTAGAGTCCGGTTCGTACTTCCTTAACATTGATACGTGGAACACGTTGTGCACTTGCGATAAGTTTGGTGGTAACGCAAGGCGATACGCCAAGTCTCCAATCCTTTCTAGTACTTCAAAGGGTCCCACGAACCTTGGACTTAATTTGCCCTTCTTACCAAACCGGGATAATCCTCGCATGGGCGATACCTTTAGAAATACGTGATCCCCTACCTGAAATTCCAGAGGTCTTCGCCTTCTGTCTGCATAACTCTTTTGGCGGCTCTGCGCTGTCCTCAGCCTTTCACGAATGATCTTAACCGCTTCAATCGACTGCTCAACCAATTCTGGCCCTGTTATAGCTCGTTCTCCCACCTCATCCCAACACACGGGCGTTCTACAAGCCCTACCATATAGCGCTTCAAAAGGCGCCATTCCAATGCTTTGCTGAAAACTATTATTGTAAGCAAACTCCACTAAGGGCAGTTGCTCTTCCCATTTACCCTGAAAATCCCGCACACATGCCTTGAGCATATCCTCTAGTGTCTGAATCGTCCTCTCAAATTGGCCATCTGTCTGAGGATGATAAGCCGTACTGAACTGCAATTTAGATCCTAACGCCGTCTGCAGACTTTTCTAAAAATTGGCGGTAAACCTAGGATCACGATCCGATGTTATAGACACTGGTACCCCATGCAAACGAACTATCTGCTGTACATATAATTCTGCATATCGTTCCAACGCGAAATCCTTTCGCACTGCCAGAAAGTGTGCCGACTTAGTTAGTCTGTCGACAATCACCCAAATGACGTCATGACCTCTTTGACTCCTCGGCAATCCCGACACAAAATCCATGGTTATATGCTCCCATTTCCACTCTGGAATTTCCAACGGTCGCAACAATCCTCCAGGCTTGCAATGTTGCGCTTTCACCTGCTGACACGTTAGGCACTTAGCCACGTGCTTAGCTATATCCGATTTCATACCATTCCACCAATAAAATTGTCTCAAATTCCTGTACATTTTGGTACTGCCGGGGTGAATACTATACTGGCTACGATGCGCTTCAGTCAAAATTTCTTCCTTAATTCTCGCATCATCCGGAACACACAACCTTCCACGAAATTTCACCACACCGTCCTCCGATATCTGAAAATCCGGCTTTCTTTTAACAACATCCATCCCAATAATCTTTTGTATCTCCGGGTCCGTAGACTGCAAAGCTTTAACTTTAGCCTGGATCTCTGGCTCAATTCTCAACGTCGCTAACAGGTTCGAGACTCGACCTACTTCCAACTTGAACTCTGCATCTCGCACTTTCTCCAATAAAGTCCACTCCTTGACCATCAAATGCGCAATGCTTGATTTCCGGCTCAACGCATCCGCCACTCGGTTTGCTTTTCCAGGGTGATATAGAATATCACAATCATAGTCCTTTAATAATTCCATCCAACGTCGCTGCCTCATGTTCAACTCTTTCTGCGAAAATAAATACTTGAGACTCTGATGGTCAGTATAAATCTGGAATCTCTCTCCACATAAATAATGTCGCCATCTCTTCAGGGCGAATACTATTGCGGCTAATTCCAAGTCATGCGTCGGATAATTCAATTCATGTGGCCTCAACTGCCTGGATGCGTAGGCTACCACTCGCCCATGTTGCATCAGCACACACCCTAATCCCTTCAACGACGCGTCACTATATATTTCATACCCTCCAGGTCCTGATGGAATTGTCAACACTGGTGCCGTTGTCAACCTCTGCTTCAACTCCTGAAAACTTCTTTCACACTTATTAGTCCACTCAAACTTCGTTTCCTTTTTCAACAAATGCGTCAACGGCGTTGCTATTGATGAAAACCCTTCCACGAAACGACGATAATACCCCGCTAAACCCAGAAAACTCCGGACTTCCGTTACCGTCGTTGGTCTAGGCCATTTCATCACAGCTTCAACTTTCGATGGATCCACAGAAATCCCTTCTCCGGAAATCACATGCCCCAGAAACGCTACTCGACTGAGCCAAAATTCGCATTTGCTAAGCTTAGCATACAATAAATTTTGCCTCAAAGTTTGCATAACCTTTCTCAAATGAAATCCATGTTCCTCAGAACTTTTTGAATACACCAATATATCATCAATAAAAACAATCACGAACTGATCTAAGAATTCCTTAAACACCCGGTTCATCAGATCCATAAAGGCAACAGGGGCATTCGTTAATCCGAACGGCATCACCGTAAATTCAAAATGTCCATATCTCGTCCTAAATGCCGTCTTCGGTATGTCCTCCTTCCTAATTCTCAACTGATGATATCCCGTTCTCAAATCTATTTTTGAGAATACCGAAGCCCCTTGTAACTGATCAAACAAATCATCAATCCTCGGCAAGGGATACTTATTTTTAACTGTCACCTGATTCAATTGCCTATAATCAATGCACAACCTCAACGATCCATCTTTCTTTCTAACAAATAACACCGGTGCTCCCCACGGAGATGCACTGGGCCGAATAAACCCCTTATCTAACAACTCTTGCATCTGCACCTTTAACTCTTTCAATTCCGACAATGACATCCTATAGGGTGCTTTCGAGATTGGCTCAGTTCCCGGTGCCAACTCGATCACAAATTCTACCTCCCTTTCTGGCGGTAATCCCGGTAATTCTTGAGGAAACACATCGGGATATTCACATACTACTGCTATATCCTTCATTCTTGGCTCTTCAGCCGTTGAATCCACTACTGTAGCTAAAAATCCTTGACACCCCTCATTCAACAACTTCGTCATTTCCAATGACGAAATCCATGGAATCGAGGATCCTCCTCGACTTCCCACAAATTTAAATTCCGGATGTCCAACTGGATTGAATTGGATCACCCTGCTATTGCAATCCATAACAGCCCTCTGCTTAGACAGCCAGTCCATTCCTACTATCACATCAAAGTCGTACATGTCTAAGACCACTAGATTAATCAGGTCCTCCCTATCTCCAATTACGATCTTACAGTTCGGACAATCCAGTGAAATCAACCTCTTATCATTCAAGGGGGTCGTCACACATAGTATAACATCAAGCAATTGCGGTTCCATCCCAGCTAACTCAACAAACTGTTTCGATATAAAAGAATGCGACGCTCCAGGATCAAATAAAGTGTACGCAGCATGGTTGCACAGAGAAATCGTACCTGTGACAACCCCTGGTGCGTTCTCAGCCTCTCGTCTGGCCATCGCATACACTCGTCCTTGCGCTTGAGGTCTATTTGGGTTCGCTGTCTGGACCGCTCCAGTCTGATTTCCATTTCGAGGTGGTGGCAATGCAGGCGGTCTACTCTGCCTAGGACTTGGGCAATTCCTGATGTGATGCCCAAACTCTCCACATCCAAAACATGCTCCACCTCTATTTGGACATGGCCCATTTCCATGACGACCTCCACAAATTCTACACGGACCATTCCCAAAACGGATAGGCTTTCCAATATTCCTTTTTGCTGGTGGAGTGAAACGCCTATTATCCACCATCGGCCTCTTCCCAGGATTACGATTATTCCAACTCGGGACAAATCTCGATCCAGATGCAGTGGCTCTATCTACCTGATCCCGTTCAAGGATCTGGGCTCTATCAAATATCTGTTCATACGTTCCCAGATTTACTAGTAACAACTGGCTGCGGATATCAGTCCTCAATCCATCCAGAAATCTTCGCACCTTATCCTCAGGATGTTCCACCATTCTCGGCGCAAACTTAGATAATCTCGCGAATTCCGCCTCATACTGATCAACTGTCATCTGGCCCTGGCGGAGTCTCATAAATTCTGCGAGTTTTCTTTCTCTAGCACTAGCTGAAAAGTATTTCTCATAAAATCTCTCAGTAAAAATAGCCCAAGTTTTGGCTGTACCTTCAGGAAAAATCCTATCCTTGGTGGCTTTCCACCAATCGTTCGCATTATCCTGCAGCTGATAGACTGCCAAGGTCACTTTCTCATGATCATTACACTCCAACACCTCAAAAGCTTTCTCAAGTTCTTCGACCCATCTAGGTGCAGCCTCAGGATCACTTTTCCCAGAAAACTTAGGGGGTTTCAGCTTAATAAACTGCTCTACTAATTGGTGCATGGGTCTATTTGCAACCACCTGCTCTTGATCCTGATTCTCATTATCATTAGCAACAGCAACGGACTCAGCAGCTTCAGCAATCGGGGCAGCTCGCTCCTGAGTCTGCCATTCCAATAAATCACCAATCCGCTCTAGAGTTCTCATGACAGCTTCCATTCTAGGGTCCTCAATAGGCCTAGCTTCCACTCTGGGGTCCACTGCAGGTCCGGCATCAGCCCCAAGATTTTCTATTGCTTCGACACCCATTCCAAGGTCTCCTACCGCTCTAACTCGAGCACGACCTCTACCCCTTGCTGTTCTGCCTGCGCCCCTTCTTAGGACTCTTCCTATTCCTCTTCCTTCGCTGCTCATCGTCACGATTCTATCGCTCTACTACCTGCTGTAATTCCATTCAGGAATTAGCAGTCTAAACCAACTAGTTCAATCTGATTCTAAGCAGCGATTTAACACAAAAACTCACTCAACAAACTATTTCCCACTACCAATCACGAAATCACAATCGTAAAAGCCTGAACACTTACCTCAGGTCCAGACGCACCTGCAATTTAGTTACCACACAACAATCGATTTACTCAAATAATCACAACCAACAATCTGGAGTACGTATAGCACTAGGTATATCCAGGGTTCACTAAAGTCTCCCTAAATTTCTACCCCCAAAAATCTCTGCTCCTTATCACTCCAATTCGACCAATCTTAGATCGAGCTGACCTTGCTCTGATACCAATTCAAACGGGGTTGTCACGCCCCGAACCCGAACGGGCACGCGACATCCGCCTCTGGTCGATTCAAGCGACGTCCCAGGAATGTCGCTGACCTCAAAACGTTATCAGAGATTCAACGCACAACGGAAACTATAAACACCCTGACAAAATAAACTGGGGAGAACAATCAGGGAGAATGTACATATCTTTTTCATTACCTTCTTGAACCATAATATTTACATTTATAAACTGTCCCATACATGTACATGCACACTGCCTTTCTCAAAAACCGATACTCCAAGAATGAAGACCTGGGTTTACTACTTCTCCAAAAATGGTGCTCGCCAAAAACCCCCTTTTGAGTTTGATTCCTTGTCCTCTGAGTCTGAGTCCCCTTATACCGTCCCATCTACTGAGGACTCCAAAACGTTCTGGTGGCGGTGGCGGAAGATTCAGGGATCCTGTCGGGGTTCTGAAATTGTTGGTTGAAAACAATCGTGAGACACTTCTCAGTAAGTACACTCCTAAACCCAACCTAGGCTATCACGTACCTCCAGACAATTTCACAAAACAAACAAGCATACACGCATGCCACATAATCACACAGCAAACAATTTAATACAATCACGAGCGTGCAAAATTTTCATGTCACACACTCCTTTCATTCTCACACTATTCCATCCACATTCCTCGCCAGTGACCCGCGTACATGTACACGCCTCAGGTACACTGCGGCCTCTTTCCACAACACTTCCCACATCACTCGCCAGTGACCCGCGTAAACGTACACGCCTCAGGCCATGTTTCTTGCCCGCGTAAACGTACACGCCTCAGGCTCAACATCTACCACCTACTGCACAACCCGCGTAGAAATTCACGCCTCAGGCTGGCAGTCTTCCGGTAATACCGGGCATTTCTCAACCCTCGCCAGTGACCCGCGTAAACGTACACGCCTCAGGTACACTGCGACCACATCTCACTTTCGCACCTTCACACATTTTCCCCATATCACTTGCCACACTACAATTTCCTTCTCACTCATGCCATGCTCCACACGCATTTATCACATTGCAACTGGCCCTTCACACGTGGCCCGCACACGCATTATTTTACACGTAGCTCATGCACATTCAGCACCCAATTACCACAATCAATTGACCCGCTACTCACAGTCCACATGCGCATTATTTAGCTCATCATTCAAGCTCACTCATCATAGAACGTGGTAACATCAATAATTAATTTAATCAACCTCACGAGTACACCCAACGAGCACATATAATCACCCAATTGCACAATCACATGCTCAATTTGTTCACCACCATTTATTTATAATTAACTAAACATCCAACATATAAATTCTCATTTTATTCCGACTAATTGGCGTCGGATTAATTCCGAGCCTTCACGGAACTTTCTTCCCATCATTTCTAGGTTCCAAAAATTCAACTCGCGTCTCAATCGGACCCTCGTAGCCCCGGGAACAGTAATTTACAGCTGGTGAACAGTGTTTCAAGGCATATGAACAGTGCTTCGAGGCAAATGAACAGTAACTCGCAGCCCCAATTTTCTGAATTTCTAATAAATATTGTCCGAATTAATTCCCGATGCCCACCATAAAATTTCCACTCCCTATTCATGCTATTCCGCACCTAATTTCATATTGATTTGTCCGAAAATCATCCGCGATACCCGAAATCCTAAATTAGGTTTAGGCGCGACTTACCCGCGTTCTAGACTTTCGCGGCTAGAACGGAGAGCGGCGGCCCTTAATCGGGGATGACGGCGACAACGTACAACTCCCGGTTGGCGGCAAGCGGCTTAGACGGCGACGGTGTGAGTTGCGCGTGGCCAAAAGCCTCACGGCCAAGAGAGAGAGAGAGGGAAACCGAGAGAGAGAGAGACGGCGGGAGGATGATCGGTGTGAGGGCGGCATGAGGCGGGGACGGCGGTGGCTCGGCGGCGGCTTGACCGGCGGCGATCGTCGGTCCGGCAAGGTGATCGGCGAGAGAGAAAGGGAGAGAAAGAGAGAAAGAAAGTGAGAGGGTGTGTATGTTTGGTTGGGGGGGTTTCTCACGATGGGGATGAAGAGAGGAGAGAGAGAAAGACTTGTCTCGACTAAATAGTAACTTTGACCCAAAATATCCAAGACACAAAATGACCAAAATGCCCCTTGCTCCTATAACTAACCTTTTATAAATCATCAAGGGCAAAATCGTCACTTTCTCCATTTCTTGTCCAAATCGAGTTTTTCCGAAGGATTTGAGCGCACCAAAAATTCACACGTGTCACGTGCAATGTCGTCCTAATGTTCGAGCGTGACTTCCTAATTTTCCGGTGTCCAATTTGGGCAAAATTTCCATAATTAAATTCTATTAAGCGCAACTCGAGCGTTTCTCGAGCTAACGGACGGCTTACTGGGGAAATTCGCGAAATCGACTCATGACCGATACTAAATCGAGTCACGTGCAAGTCCATCCGGTGTGTGATGACCTCGATTGTCATTAAAATCGCGAAGATCAATCACTTGATCCGAGGGGTACGATCGTTCGGTATAATTTTGGAATCATTCGTCAAGTCGTTTCGTGGTCCAACGGAATCACCCGCGATCCACTACTAGGACAATGGCGAACTGACCCCTAACTATCCTTGGATCGGCCAACAGTGGCTCAAAATATCACTTGCGCGATTTAATGGTCGAAATCTATTCACGATCAAATTTTCTTTAGTCGTGCGAATTTAATTCCCCTATTAGCCTTTCCCTAATGGTTAGCATTCCCAGAAATGATCAGTTCCGGGCGAGAAATTTACTACGAGCACATCTCGTAAAACTCAATTATTTAATAAATTCCAATTGGCAGAAATTTCGGAATGTCACATTGATTGTCTTTTCTTTTCTCTCTTGATCTGTTTTGGAAGATTGTGTGTGTGAAAAAATTTCTATAACTGATCTTGGGTAAAAAGTAGAGTTTAGTTCAGCCATTCGTCTAGTTGACAGCTATTGAGGAAGATGTCCGTGACGTGGCTCCACGACCACTCCGAGATTAGGCCACTCTTCTCTTCCAATTTAGATTTAGGTGTAGTTTTGAGAGTTTTACTCTTTCGATTTAGATTTAGGTTTAAGTCTGGGAGTTGCTTATAGGTATGTGATTTGTGTGCTTTGTGACATTCCGAAATTCCACCAATTGGAATTTATTGAATAATTGAGTTTTATGAAATGTGCTCGTAGTAAGTTCTCGTCCGAAACTGATCATTCCTGGGGATGCTAACCATTATGGAAAGGCTAATAGGGGAATTAAATTCGCGCGACTAAAGGAAATTCGATCGTGAATGGATTTCGACCATTAAATCGCGTAAGTGATATTTTGAGCCACTGTTGGCCGATCCAAGGATAGTTAGGGGTTAGTTCGCCACTGTCCTAGTAGTGGATCGCGGGTGATTCCGTTGGACCACGAAACGACTTGACGAATTGTGACGTCCCGACCTCGGGGTTATTCATGTGACGTCCCGTTCATTATTCTTTTTATTTATACACATGCGGAAGCATATCTCGGGACAATCACATTCAGAACAATAGCGAAAATAAAATAAACAACATCATGAGCAAACTTTATGTTTACGAAACATGCAAACATATTTAAACAAGTTCTTCTCTTGGGTCATAGCAAACATCACACATATTCTATAAGCCTATTCCGAAGGCTTTTCGAATTACAGGCCGACGTGGCTTGGGCTTTCCTATCCCCACTATGATTTCTCGCTCCTCGCTTCTTCACCTTCACCCCGGTCCCGTCCGCCTGGCCATCTCACATCCCACCCGTGGCTCTATCCCGGAGCCGGCCCGCCCTGAGGCACCAAGTCCGTTAGGCCCTCATCACCAGCATCGTGATTCGGCGATAGGCGCGGTCTTCTCTGACATTTATCACGGTGAGCACTTCGGCTCTCGGCTTCACGGGATTGCCAACGCGAGCTGGGGGAGATGCCATCCCTACGGACCCGAAAAAGGGGAAACAACGGGGGATGAGTCGGGGAGACTCAGCAAGTGAAAACACTAATATCAAGCGAGGACGAGACAATCGTCATTTACACAAGTCAATTCTTACCGTACCGGCATCAATGGCATTTCAAATAGCAAAGTCATGCTACGAAACCAACAAAATAAACATCAAATGTGAGTATCACACGTAAACATCATTAGATGCGAAAGAACGAACAATCATGAAACCAAGAAACGGGCCAACCAACCCATGTTACAACGTATCGTAACTTCCTTTCCCGATATTAGGGAATTCACTTACTCAACGTCAAACAAAACTTAGAGAACGGGGGTCGAGACGGGTGAGCTCGGGAAACTTCGGGCTTTTTCCTTGCTTCCTTCTTGCTTCTTTCTTGCTTGGCCGACCAAGACGAGGCCTACCAAGGCCAAATCGTGGCTCTTGGATGGGAACGAGTAGGAACACGAGGCGGTTCGGGGTTGGTTCGGACGTGAGTTTCTCGGCCAAAGTGAGAAAATAAGAACAAGGGAAGAAGAAGAAGAAGAAGTTGGCGTGACAAGAAAGGAAAGAGGAAGGGTGGTCTTGATTCTTAAAGAGTTCCAAGAACTCTAGAAGTCTTAACATGCACCAATAAATAGAGTCCCTTGGTCAATAGTCATGATAGCCTTGCTTTAGTCATGTCATATGTCATCCAAGCATGAGGTCATGGCTTAGGTCACAAAAGATAAGACCATTTATGAACATTTATGAGTTAAATGATGAAGGCTAATACGCATCTTTTCTCTATTGGTTCTCTCTCTCTCTCTCTCTCTCTCTCTTCCTTCCCTCTCTCTTCCTTCCTCACGGCCGAATGGCCTTCACGTTGGTTTCCTTGGCTTGGCCTTGCCTTGGTTCCATAATGATAGGACCTCCAAAGTCTAATGTGATTAATGCTTGTCATCATGAAATAGGGCTTCTAAGTCAAGGGCCATTTAATAGCATTAATGAAACTTAATGATGGAAGCTTGAAGGAGAAGCTTTGACCATGTCAAAGCCTTATCTTCTAGTTCCTTCCCAATGAAACAAACACGTAGCCTATTTTAGTCTTCTAAAAATGTCGGTTCGGCTCACAATGACTCAGCACCATCGGTTTACACAATAACAACTAATCAACACTTAAGTCGTAAACCCACATCATAATCAATTTCATGATTTCCGAGGGTTTTCCACGACAAAATACGTATAAAAATCTTATTCAACTCGAGGTTCGCTGCGGGAATATCCTTAAATATCACCAAAAGACATCAAGTCCAAATTCCAATGTTCTCGTAAAAAAATGCCGAATCTTTGAAATCTTATAAACACGAACAGCTTTGCACTGTTCACGAAATTGGACTTGAAAATGTAGTAAATGGACTCTGAAAATTCTCAAATTCGGATATGTCATAAACAAGGCTGTAACAAACATTTCTCGTGTAAAACACAAAATCTGAATCTCTTTGCAAATGCCATTTTCAGTAACTCAAAGTCAGACTGAAAATAGTTCGCTGGAACTGAATTCTTGTTTCTCAAATTAAGCTCTGTCCAGCATGCAAATCATCTCAGAAAATTCCCAAATTTACACACGTTATAGAAAAGGACGTTCTCAACAACTTTTGTGAATGAAACTTTTCTAAAATCGGCCCAGAAAAGCTCGTAGAAAATAAAGACGGTGTGAACATCACTGAAATACCCATTCTGGACAGTTTTACATGGTCCGAAAATCAGGCCATCGTACCACTCATATCAACTCCAAAAATTCCGAAATTAAATCATGTAAAACTTCATGATGTTTGGAACAACTTTTCAGAAGAAAGCGTTTGGAAATTCGAATCACAAAAGTCTCCCCAAAAATAACAAAACGAAGGAGTACCAAGGATCCGAAATACGGTTTTCCAAAACAAGAGTAGAAATTTTTGTTCCAATTGGAAAACCATCAAACTTAAACCATAGACATTTTCCAGGGACTGAAATTGAGGATGTGACACGAATGATTCTAAAATTATACCGAACGATCGTACCCCTCGGATCAAGTGATTGATCTTCGCGATTTTAATGACAACCGAGGTCGTCACACACCGAACGGACTTGCACGTGACTCGATTTAGTATCAGTCATAAGTCGATTTCGCGAATTTCCCCAGCAAGCCGCCCGTTAGCTCGAGAAACGCTCGAGATGCGTTTAATAGAATTTAATATTGAATTTTTGCCCAAATTGGATACCGGAAAATTACGAAGTCACGCCGGAACGTTAGGACGACATTGCACGTGACACGTGTCAATTTTTGGTGCGCTTAAATCCTTCGGAAAAACTCGATTTGGATAAGAAAAGGAAAAAGTGACCAAAATACCCCTAGGATTTATTAAAGGGTATGTTTTAAGGGTAAATGGCATTTTGGTCATTTCCACATGTAGTCAAAATTTACTATTTAGGTCAAGAATGTCATCTTTCTCACCCCATTCTTCTCTTCCTTTGCCGTGAAGCCCCCCCCCCCACCGTGGACACTCTCTCCCTCTCTTGGCTTCTTTTCCTTTTAGCCGTGAGCCAAGCCACCGCCGCTTGCCACACCGCCGGACCGCCACCTTGCCGTCGTCGTGCCGCCCTCCAACTTCACCGTCTCTCTCTCTTTCCCCTCTCTTTCTCTCTTGGCCGTGAGCCCCCAATCGCCGCCCAAGCCACGTCGTCGCCACCCAAGCCGATTGCCGCCACCTGGGAGCCGTACACCGTCGCCGCCGTTCCCGATTAAGGGCCACCGCTTTCCATTCTAGCCGTTTTAGCCTAGAACGCGATAAGTCATACTCTAATCCCGATTTAGGATTTTGAGTATCGCCGAACAAATTGATTTTGGGTGAAATTGGACTTGTGCGGGTGCGAAATGTTGGGGCTTTAGACCGGGAATGTATGGCGGGCCTTAAGGAATTAATTTGGAATTTTTGGAGGACGATTTGAGGGAATTTTAAGCTAAGGATCACTGTTCACGAGCTGTGATTCACTGTTCACGAGGCTGTGATGCTCGGATCGGGACGCAAGTTGGATTTTTAGAATCGGTATTTAATGGCGAGAAAGTCCCATGAAGGATCGGAATTAACCCGACGCCACTAGAACGCGGGTAAATCGCGCTCTAAACCAATATTAGGACTTCGGGTATCGACGGGCGATTTCGGGCGAAATCTGTATAAAGTTAGGTGCGGAATTGTATGAATTGGCAGTAGAAATTTTATGGCGGGCCTTAGGATTTAATTCGGGCATTAATTATTGGAAATTAGAAAATAACAGTGGCTGTGATTTACTGTTCACGGGGCCGTGATGGGCCGATCGGGACGCAAGTTGGATTTTTAGAACCAAGAATTTATGGTGAGAAAGTCCCGTGAAGGACCGGA
The DNA here is from genome assembly GCA_031216235.1 of Syzygium jambos. Classification (NCBI taxonomy): domain Eukaryota; kingdom Viridiplantae; phylum Streptophyta; class Magnoliopsida; order Myrtales; family Myrtaceae; genus Syzygium; species Syzygium jambos. Next base: position 38,543,552 of record CM062227.1, on the reverse strand, counting down.
ATCGATTTGGCGTTGTTTGGTAGGAGAAAAATAGCGATTTCTGTGTTTAATGTGCGTTTGGAAACAATTAGGTTGTGGTGGTGAAATTAAATGTTCGATTGTGCAATTGGTTGATTTAATTATGTTTGTTGGGTGCACGTTTGGGCCAGATTGATTTAATTGATAAAATTGGCCATGTCAAATGTTTGATGAGCATGGATAGCGTGTATTTGTTACGTGCGCGGGCCACGTGTGACTGGCTATTTATGTGGCAAGTGATTGTTGAATGTGTGAAAGAACGAGAAATAGTGCGTGACATGGCACATGCGTGATTGAGAGAATCATGCCGTCCTGAGGCGTGTACTTCAACGCGGGACGATGCCCGGTATTACCGGAAGATTGCCAGCCTAAGGCGTGTACTTCAACGCGGGTTACGCAGTAAGTGATAGATGTTGAGCCTGAGGCGTGTACGTTTACGCGGGTACACGCGGGTTACGCAGTAGGTGATAGATGTTGAGCCTGAGGCGTGTACGTTTACGTGGGCAAGAAATATGGCCTGAGGCGTGTACGGGTACGCGGGCCTGAAGTGTTGTGAAAAGTGGTTGCAGTGTACCTGAGGCGTGTATTTCAACGCAGGTCACTGGCGAGTGAAAGTGGAAAATGAATGATCGCAGTGTGCCTGAGGCGTGTACTTCAACGAGGGTCATTGGCGAGTGAAAGTGGAAAATGAATGATCGCAGTGTGCCTAAGGTGTGTACTTTAACGCGGGTCACTGGCGAGTGGATACGAAAGTGAAAATGAGAATGGAAGGAATAGTGGGATGAGAACGATACATTCACGTGTTTGCATACGATGTGATTGTGATTGAGTACGGGTGTGCGCATGTTTGAGTTTGACTATATTATTTGATGTGCCTGCAATGTAATGATTTGATGTGTACGAATACACGTGTATCTATATGATTGTCTGGAGGTACGTGGTAGCCTAGGTTGGGTTTAGGGATGAACTTACTGAGAAGTGTTCTCACGGTTATTTCAACCAAACAATTTCAGAACTCCGACAGGATCTATGAATCTTTCGCCACCGCCACCAGAACGTTTTGGAGTCCTCAGTGGATGGGATGGTATAAGGGGACTCGGACTCAGAGGACAAGGAATCAGACTCAGAATGGGTTTTTGGTGAACACCATTTTTGGAGTAGTAGTAAACCCAGATCTTCATCATTGGAGTATCGGTTTTTGAGAAAGGCGGTGTGCATGTACATGTATAGGACAATTTATAAATGTAAATATTATGGTATAAGAAGGAAATGAAAAAGATATTTACATTCTCCCAATTCTCCCTAGTTTTATTTGTTCGGGTATTTCATGGTTTCCGTTTGCGAAATGGAATCTCTGATGTTTATTTGAGGTCGGCGACATTCCTGGGACGTCGCGCAATTAAATCGACCAGTGGTAGATGTCGCGAGCTCGATAGGGTTCGGGGCGTGACATTCTTTCAACATAGTGATATTGGTGTCTCTGCATGACAATGGTAATGAGGACGTTGAACCTAGATGCGCACAGCAAGCCGTTGCAAATGGAGTGGGGGATCTCGTCGTATGCTCATCACTAAATCTGGTGATCGGCCGCCAAACGTTTACAGTGGCAAATCTGTTCTTGAGAAATAAAAGTGTGATTTTAGCTGCAAACTGTGCTTTGTGCTTTGTTATTTGTGTTCTAGTATTTGCTTTGTTCCGCAGTTGTTTGGGATTTGATAGGCTTGTATGATTTCTATGTACCTCCAACAAGTGGAATTTTTCTTTCAAACGAAGAAAAATGTTATATGTCACTCAACTCAGCAATTTGACGGTAAAATTTAATGGAAACTAATAAAGGATAAATTTGTCATAGGTGTACTAGCTTGAGGTTTTTAGAGGTAAAAAAATTAGTTTGGGATAAATTTATCTCAAGAGCACTAGTTTGGAGTTTTTCTTGATATGAACTATTTTTCTAATCAAGGCATGTCTAAAACAGAGTAGTTACATCCTAGAAATTTGTTTGGACCCATGGCCAAGAGGACTGTAAGGAACAATGCCGATATCGAGTTTTCTTCGACATTCAACAAGCCGACCAAAAGAAGAACCCCTGTAATTAAGTCCAGCTTATTATCACGTTGTTAGAAAGCACCCAACGGTACAAGTTATGAAGTTTAAAGTACAAAATGTGGTGAGTAGAGTTTCCCATGTTCTTATTTGTTTTTGGTCCTGAAAGTGACACAACAATATAATGTAACCACCAGCAAAGTGGGACAATCTCTTGCTCCATGTCACGAGTCCTGAAGGACCACTCCATTTGTAAGGCCGTAATGGGATGGACTGCGTGTGATGTTGGTTAACAGTATCACCTAGAGGGGGAGTGAATAGGTGATAGTAAGAAACTTGACAAATATTGCAAAATTATGATGGTCGAGTTTAATATAAGTTGAACCGGGTGAGATAGTGTAGATAGTGATATGATCGGAGAGATAGAGAACAATGCACACAAAGATTATAGTGGTTCTGCTCGGTGTAAACCTATGTCCACTCTTCAATATTAATAGCCTTCTGGCTGAATTTTACTAGAAATTATCTTGTAGTTACAGTGGAATATGCCGCTTATACTCAAGCACTTCTCCTTGAAGCTAGTGCCTCTTATACCCAAATTGATAGATTTCACTATCTCATACCTTAGCACAAATTATATCATGCCAACGCTTCTCAAAAGAATACAAATTTAATTCTCTTGTAAGGCAAATGTAAAATGAAAAGCTCTCTCTAAATTTGAATTTATGAATTCTTGATCTCTTACATTCTTCTACGCCTTGGTTTTCTTTTATACTCCTCAACATGAAAAACTTACTGTTGGACAATCTTTCAGAGGATCAATATCCAAACTAGCCATTGGTCAATTATTTAAAAGATCAGGGTCAAAATTACCATAAATTTAGTCACCCATACAATCAAATCTTTGGTTTCCAAAAATAGAGTGGCTCATTTATGGAATGTATCTTACCTTCATGACGATTGCCAATCCACAAAGATGTTACATTTATACGAATCTTTCCCGTAGATATACTTTGAGATTAATAATCAATTATATCCTTTCATAATTGGAATTCAAACCAGATCACTGACTATCAAAGAATGAGATAAAATATCTTAAAATAATTATCTTGAAGATCGTGACAAGATTGACGTCTCGAGTAGTGTAAGTGTTTTGCTTATGTCCACGCAGTACGATGGTTATATCCAACTTCCCAGTCAACTAATAATATCAGTCTTTTGCTTATATTTAGCTAGCGTAGTACTTTTGATATTCAGCTTCCCCTATATTCTGCCAATATCCAGCTTAACTTGTACTATGTTGATATCCATGCAGTACGCTGCCGATATCCACGGAGTAATTGAAACCCATACAATAAGCTATGATATCCACATTATAACTGGTTCTTATTTATATCTAGCCTTTAGTGCTTTGTTGATATTCAAGTGATAGATACATCTTGCTTCGTGGTTATATTCAAGTGTAGATTGTTCACCTTGTCCGATACTTCTAAGTCTCCATGAACTTTCCATTCTTCTTGACTTACTCACCTTCGTAAATGTCTATCCAATTTTCGTTAGTCTTTCACTTCATACTTCATATACCTTTGATATAGGCAAAGTACGTCAACTTCTTCACTCTAACTTCTAACTTACGGCCCTTCCATGCAGATTGGTAATCATGGCTCTACCTCACTACTCACCTATCCAAGGTACCTTAAAGCTTATTGAACTCCCTGTTCTAGGCTAATGAGGGAATTAAATTCGTACGACTATTAGAAAATTCGATCGTGAATTAATTTCGACCAAGAAAATGGCCGAGGTGAGATTTTGAGCCACTGTTGGCCGATCTAAGGGTAGTCAGGGATCAGTTCGCCACTGTCATAGTAGTGGATCGCGGGTGATTCCGCCGGACCACGAAATGACTTGACGAAATATCCTAAACCTATACCGAACAATCGTACCTCGCGGATCTAGCGATTGATCCTCACGGATCTAGCGATTGATCCTCGCGATTTTAATGACAATCGAAATTGTCACGAACCGAACGGACTTGCACGTGACTCGATATATTATCAGTCAGGAGTCGAATATGCGAATTTCCCCAACAAGCCACACGTTAGTTTGAGAATGCTCGAGTTACGTTTAATAGAATTTAATTATTTAATTTAGCCCAAATCAGACACCGAAAAATTTGGAAGTCACAACGGGACGTTAGGACGGCGTTGCGGTTGTAATGTGCGATTTTTTTTGTGCCCGAATCCTTCAGAAAAACTCGACTTTGATGAGAAACGGAGAATCGGACCATTTTACCCTTGAGAATTAACAAAGGGCATGTTTTATGGGCAAAGGGCATTTTGGTCATTTTGCCCATTTTGCCCCTAACTTTTTGATTGGACAATTTTGCCCTTGGACTTTTTGATAAATTACAAGTATACCCTTGGATATTACTGGTTAGATTCGATTTGGGCCGTCGATTTCAAGATAAGATCGAATCTGGACCGTCGGATCAAAAATGTGAGAGAAGGGCATTTTGGTAAATTGCCAAAAGGGGTCAAATTGCACTATTTAGGTCTAAATTGACCATTCTCTCTCCTCCATTTTCTCTTCCCCCCACCGTGAGCAGCCTCCCTTGCCGTGAGCTCCTCTCCCTCCATCAATCTCTCCCTTTCTCCCTTCGCTGTTGCCGCCACACCATCACCGCCGCTCATACGCCCGCCGGGCCGCTGCCGTGCCGTGCGGTCCTCGCCACCGCCCCACCACCAGCCCCACGCCATCCCTCTCCCTTTCAGTTTCTCTCTCCCCTCTCTTGGTCGTGAGCCTTGCCGGTTACGCCCAAGCCGTGCTGTCGCCGCCCAAGCCGATCGCCGCCACCCGGGAGCCGTACACCGTCGCCGCCGTTCCCGATTAAGTGTCACCGCTTTCCATTCTAGCCGCGATAGTCTAGAACGCGGGCAAGTCGCGCTCTAAACCCAACTTAGGACTTCGGGTATCGACGGACGATTTTGGGTGAAACTAGGCATAGGGTGGGTGCGGAATTGCATGATTTAGGAGTGGGATTATGTGGCGGGCCTTAGGATTAAACTCGAAAAATTTTTATTGGAAAATTGAGAATAACAGTGGGCTGTGGACTACTATTCATGGAGCTGTGATGGGCCGATCGGGTCGCAAGTTGGATTTTTAGAACCGAGAATTTATGGCGAGAAAGTCTCGTGAAGGACCCGAATCGATTTCAGGCCATTTGGTTAGAGAAAAATAACGATTTCTGTGTTTTACGTGCGTTTGAAATATAATTAGGTTGTGGTGGTGAAATTGAATGTGTAATTGTGCAATTGGTTGATTTGATTATGTCTGTTGGGTGCACGCTTGGGCCAGATTGTTTGAATTATTAAAAATTGGCCGTGTCAAATGCTTAGTGAGCATGAAAAATGCGTGTGAATTGTTGCGTGCACGGGCCACGTGTGACGGGCCAGTTGGGTGGCAAGTGATTGTTGCGCCTGTAAATGAATGAGAATTTGTGCGTGGCTTGGAAAGTGTAATTGTGGGAATCCCTGAGGCGTGTACTTCAACGCGAGGAATTGTGCCGTCCTGAGACGTGTACTTCAACGCGAGACGATGCCCGGCATTACCGGAGGACCGCCAGCCTGAGGTGTGCACTTCAATGCGGGTTGTATAGTAGGTGGTAGGTGTTGAGCCTGAGGCGTGTACTTCAACGCGGGCAAGAAACATGGCCTGAGGCGTGTACGTTAACGTGGGCCCTGAAGTGTTGTGAAAAGTGGTCGCAGTGTCCCTGAGGCGTGTACTTGAACGCGGGTCACTGGCGAGGAATGTGGAAAAGAAATGATGAGAATGAAATGAATGCCTGTGACGAGAATTGTGCCTGCTAGTGATTGCACGTATGTGATTGTGTTGTTTGAATAATTGTTTGGAGGTACGTGATAGCCTAGGTGGGGTTTAAGGGTGTACTTACTGAGAAGTGATCTTACGGTTGTTTCAATCAACAATTTCAGAACCCCGACAGGACTCATAAATCCTCCGCCATCACCACCAGTGCATTTTGGGATACCAGTGCACACCGAGAATGATGTTGCAGAATTCCCTATGCCAGATAACGTGACATGGATTAGGCATACTACTACAATTTTTGTAGAGGTAGGACTACCTTTGTGGGAAGCCCATGTATATACTGCTTGGTTTTTCCGGGATACAGACGGGGATGAATTCGGACCCGTCAGGGGTTTCAATGTTCCGTTTGATTTAGTTGGTGATTGGGACCCGTCTGCAATACCCCCTATTGACGGTGAGTTGACCAGCGTAGAGACTAGCCTAGCCCAGTCAGGGATGCATTAGGCATCGGCCGCGCAAGTATCATCATAAGTTGAACATGAACCAGAACCAGAAGTATCTCAGGCTGAGGACGACCTAATGGACATAAATTTAGAACGGATTCCCGAGGAGGAACCAGAAGAGGTAGAGCCCGAGGTAGAACCCGAGAATGAACCTGACGAGTCTGAGGAGCCTGAGGGGGAACCGGATTACATACTTCCATATGAGCAGTATATGGATCCTAACTACATGCCGGAATTCAACGTCTTTGATGGATTATGGGAGGAGGATCAAAATGATGTTTCAGCTGAGTCGGGTGACATCAATCACCCGATAGAGATCGAGGCAGAACCGGAGTCTTCAGAGGAACAGACCGATCAGGAGAGTTCGGATTCCGAAGAGGAGGAGTCAGACTCTGAATGGACGCCTAGTAAGGGGCGTAGGGGCTAATGTAAGGGTTTGGAATAGGAGGTTTTTAGGAAGCATCATTTTTGAGGTTTAAAATGCCAGGTCACTAGTTCTTTTGACATCAAGGATTTTAATACGATGTGCACATGTATAGTATAAGTGTGAATGAGAAAAGAACATGTTTATTCTCCCTGATCTTTCCCCAGTTTTTCATTGTTCGGGTGATTTATGGTTTCCGCTGACGATTTAAATCTCTGATGGTTGCTTGAGGTCGGCGATACCCTGGGATATCGCACTAATTGACCAGTGGAGGGTGTCGAGCGCAATTTTGGGGTTCGAAGCGTGACATCCCCGTTTGAATTGGTATCAGAGCGAGGACCGCTCGATCTATACTGGTCAAAGTTTGGAGTGATAAGGAGTAGAGACCCTGGGGTAGTATTTAGGGAGATTTTAGTGAGTTGCAGGGCGGAATGAGCTACACATGCCTCCAGATTGTTTGTTGTGATTGATTGAGTGAGTTAATTGTTGAGTGATAATTGAAATGCAGGTGCGTCTGGACCTGAGGTAAGTGTTCGGACTCTTGTGCTTGCGACTTTGTGATTGGTAGCAGGGAATTGTATGCTGAGTGCACTCTGGTATTAATTCACTGCTTATAATCAGATCGATCTAGTTGGCCTAGATTGCTAATTCCTGAGTGGAATTATAGCAGGTAGGAGAGTGGTAGAATTGTGACGATGAGCAGTGAAGAAAGAGGCGTAGGAAGAGTCCTAAGAAGGGGCACAAGAAGAGGAACGAGAGGTCGAGGTCGTGCTCGAGCTAGGACTGTAGAGGACCTCGGAATGGGTGCTAGAGTAGTAGAGAATCCTAGAGTGGATGTTAGAGCTGCAGGGGACCCTAGAGTGGAAGTTAGACCTGCTGAGGATCCTAGAACGGAAGTCATTATGAGGACATTGGAACGAATTGGAAATCTGTTAGAACAGCAAACTCAGGAAAGAGCTGCTCTGATTGCCCAAGCTGCCGAGGCCGCTGCTACTGTTAATTATAATGAGAATCAAGGGCAGGGGCAAGTGGTTGTAAATAGACCGATGCATCAGCTGGTAGAGCAGTTCATAAAGCTTAAACCACCTAAGTTTACTGGAAAAGGTGACCCAGAGACTGCACCTCGATGGGTAGAGGAGCTTGAGAAGGCTTTTGAGATGCTAGAGTGCAATGATCATGAGAGGGTAACTCTGGCGGTATACCAATTGCAGGATAATGCAAATGATTGGTGGAAAGCTACCAAAGATAGAATATTTCCGGAAGGTACTGCCTGAACTTGGACTGCCTTTACCGAAAGCTTTTATGACAAATATTTCTCAGCCAGCGCTAGGGAAAGAAAGCTCACAGAGTTTATTAGACTCCACCAGGATTAGATGACGATAGATTAGTATGAGGCGGAATTTGCGAGATTATCTAAGTTTGCGCCAAGAATGGTAGAACATCCTGATGACAAGACGTGAAGATTTCGAGATGGATTGAGGGCTGATATTCACAGTCAGTTGTTGCTTGTAAACCTGAGCACGTATGAGGAAATGTTTGATAGAGCCCAGATTTTGGAGCAAGATCAGGTGGATAGAGCCGCCACCTCTGGGTTGAGGTTTGTCCAGGGTAGGGACAATCGTAACCCTAGAAAGAGGCCAATGATGGATAATAAGCATTTTACTCCTCTAGTTAAGAGGAATATTGGGAAGCCAGTTCGGAGTTTTAATGGTCCGTGTAGGATTTGTGGAGGTAGACACGGAAATGGACCTTGTCCAACCCGGGACGGAGCGTGCTTTGGATGTGGAGGGTTTGGTCACCATATCAGGACTTACCCCAATCCCAGACAGAATAGGCTGCCTGCATTGCCACCGCCTCGGAATGGGAATCAGGCTGGGACAGCCCAGACAACAAATCAGAATAGCCCACCGACACAAGGACGAGTGTATGCTATGGCCAGAAGAGAAGCTGAGAACGCACCAGGGGTTGTCACAGGTACGATTTCTCTGTGCAACAATGCTACGTATGCTTTATTTGACGCTGGAGCGTTGCATTCCTTTATATCGAAACAGTTTGTTGAGTTGATTGGGATAGAACCGCAATTGCTTGATGTTGTGCTATGCGTGACAACTCCTTTGAATGAAAAGATGTTGGTCTCGATGGGGTGTCCAGATTGTACGATTGTGATTGGGGATAGGGAGAAAAATATTGATTTAGCGGTTCTAGACATGTACGATTTTGATGTGATAGTAGGAATGGATGGGTTGTCTAAGCAGAGGGCTGTTATGGATTGAAATAGTAGGGTGATTCAATTTAATTCCGTTGGACATCCGGAATTTAAATTTGTGGGAAGTCGAGGAGGGCCCTCGATTCCGTGGATTTCGTCGTTAGAAATGACGAAGTTGCTGAGTAAAGATTGTCAGGGATTTCTAGCGGCAGCAGTTGATTCAATGGCTGAGGAGTTGAGACTTGAGGATATAGCTGTGGTGTGCAAGTATCCCGATGTGTTTCCTCAAGAATTGTCGGGACTGTCACCAGCAAGGGAGGTAGAATTTGTAATTGAGTTGGCACCTGGAACTGAGCCAATCTCGAAGGCACGTTATAGGATGTTGTTGTCGGAGTTGAAGGAGCTAAAGGTACAGATGCAGGAGTTGTTGGATAAAGGATTTATTCGTCCCAGTGCGTCTCCGTGGGGAGCCGATGTTATTTGTTAGAAAGAAAGATGGATCACTGAGGCTGTGTATCGATTATAGGCAGCTGAATCAAGTGACGGTTAAGAATAAATATCCTTTGTCAAGGATTGATGATTTGTTTGATCAGTTACAAGAGGCTTCGGTGTTCTCTAAGATTGATTTGAGAACGAGGTACCATCAGTTGCGAATTAGAAATGAGGATATACCGAAAACGGCATTTAGGACGAGATATGGACATTACAAATTTACTGTAATGCCATTTGGGTTAACGAACGCCCCTGCTGCCTTTATGGATTTGATGAATATGGTGTTTAAGGAGTTCTTAGACCAGTTTGTAATTGTGTTTATAGACGATATACTGGTATACTCGAAAAGCCTAGAGGAGCATGAATTTCATTTGAATCAAGTGTTGCAGACTTTAAGGGAGAACGCGCTATATGCTAAGTTTAGCAAGTGCGAATTCTGGCTAAGTCGAGTAGCATTTCTCGATCATATAATCTCAGTGAATCCATCGAAGATTGAAGCTATGATGAAGTGGCCTAGACCAACGACAGTAACTGAAGTTCGGAGTTTTCTGGGCTTGGCCGGATATTACCGTCGTTTTGTGGAAGGATTTTCGGCAATAGCAATGCCGTTAACACATTTGCTGAAAAAGGAAACGAAGTTTGAGTGGACAGATAAATGTGAAAGAAGTTTTCAGAAGTTAAAGTATAGATGGACAACGGCACCGGTATTGACGATTCTATTAGGACCCGGAGGATATGAGATATATAGTGACGCGTTGTTGAAAGGATTGGGATGCGTACTCATGCAGTATGGACAGGTAGTGGCCTATGCGTCAAGGCAGTTGAGGCCACATGAATTGAATTATCCGACGCATGACTTGGAATTAGCCGCCATAGTATTCGCCCTGAAAATTTGGTGTCATTATCTATGCGGAGAGAAGTTTCAGATTTATACAGACCATCAGAGCCTCAAATACCTGTTTTCTCAGAAGGAGTTAAACATGAGGTAGTGTCGGTGGATGAAATTGTTAAAGGATTACGACTGTGAAATTTTGTATCACCCCGGAAAGGCAAATCGGGTAGTGGATGCGTTGAGTTGGAAGTCAAGCATTGCGCATTTGATGATTAAGGAGTGGACCTTATTGGAAAAAGTGCGAGACTCGGAGTTTAGATTTGAAGTAAGTCAAATCTTGAGCTTGCTGGCTACACTGAGGATTGAACCGGAAATCCGGACCAAAATTAAGATGTTTCAATCTTTGGATCAGGAAATCCAAAAGATTTTAAAGATGGAGGAGGCCAAGAGAAAGCCAGATTTTAAAGTATCTAAGGATGGGATACTGAAGTTTCGTGGACGATATATACATGCCTGACGATGCGGAGCTTAAGGAAGAAATTTTATCGGAAGCGCATCGTAGTAGTTATAGTATCCATCCGGGGAATACGAAAATGTATCGGAATTTACGGCAGTATTACTGGTGGAACGGTATGAAGGTAGATATCGCTAAGTACGTGGCTAGGTGCCTGACATGTCAACAAGTGAAAACGCAACATTGTAAATCCGGGGGATTGTTGCTACCACTGGAAATCCCAGAGTAGAAATGGGAACATATAACCATGGACTTTGTGTCGGGATTGCTAAGGAGCCAAAGAGGCCATGACACTATTTGGGTGATTGTCGACAAACTGACCAAGTTGGCACACTTTTTGGCAGTGCAAAAGGATTTTGCCTTAAATCGGTATGCTGAGTTGTACGTACAGTAGATAGTTCATTTGCATGGAGTACCAGTGTTGATAATTTCTTATCATGATCCTAGATTTACCGCCAGTTTTTGGAAAAATCTGCAGACGGCTTTAGGATCCAAGTTGCAGTTTAGTACAGCATACCATCCTCAGACAGATGGCCAGTCTGAGAAGACGATTCAGACTCTAGAGAATATGCTTCGGGCTTGTGTATTTGATTTTCAGGGTAAGTGGGAAGAGCAACTGCCCTTAGTAGAGTTTGCATATAACAATAGTTTCCAGCAAAGCATTGGAATGGCGTCTTTTGAAGCGTTATATGGCCGGGCCTATAGGACACCTATGTGTTGGGACGAAGTGGGAGAAAGAACTATAACCAGGCCAGAGTTAGTCGAACGGTCAATTGAGACAGTTAAGACTATACGCGAAAGGCTGAAGACAGCGTAAAGCCGTCAAAAGAGTTATGCAGACAGGAGGCGAAGACCTTTGGAATTTCAAATAGGGGATCACGTGTTCCTTAAGATATCGCCCATGAGAGGATTATCCAGGTTTGGTAAGAAAGGGAAGTTGAGTCCGAGGTACGTGGGACCATTTGAAGTATTGGAAAGAATTGGAGATTTAACCTATCGTCTTGCACTTCCGCCAAATCTATCGCAAGTGCACAATGTGTTCCACGTATTGATGTTAAGGAAATATGAACCGGACCCGATGCATGTTCTGAACTATGAGGAAATAGAGATAGATGACAAAGTGTCTTATGTCGAGAGACTAGTAAGAATCGAAGATCGCAAGGAATGAGTTTTGAGGAACAAGACAATCCCGATGGTCAAAGTTATTTGGGAGCACCACGAGACTGAAGGCGCAACTTGGGAAAGTGAAGAGATGATGCAACGTCAATATCCCTAGTTGTTTGAGCAGTAGTAAGATTTGTAATTTCTGAGTAGTGGCAAGATTTGTAAATTTCGATGACGAAATTTCTGTAAGGGGGGAAGAATTGTGACATCCCAAAAAAATAGTTCATTTGGGATTTATAAAATACTGAGTTTTATAAATGTACTCGTAGTTAGTTTTCGCTCGGAACTGATCATTCTTGGGATGTTAATCATTGGGGAAAGGCTAATTAGGGAATTAAATTCGTACGACTATTAGAAAATTCGATCGTGAATTTAATTTCGACCATAAAATAGCCGAGGTGAGATTTTGAGCCACTGTTGGCCGATCTAAGGGTAGTTAGGGATCAGTTCGCCACTGTCATAGCAGTGGATCGCGGGTGATTCCGCCGGACCACGAAATGACTTAACGAAATATCCTAAACCTATACCGAACGATCGTACCTCACGGATCTAGCGATTGATCCTCGCGATTTTAATGACAACCGAAATTGTCACGAACCGAACGGACTTGCATGTGACTCGATATATTATCAGTTAGGAGTCGAATATGCGAATTTCCCCAACAAGCCGCTCGTTAGTTTGAGAAACGCTCGAGTTACGTTTAATAGAATTTAATTATTTAATTTAGCCCAAATCGGACACCGAAAAATTTGGAAGTCACAACGAGACGTTATGACGACGTTGCGGTTGTAACGTGCAATTTTTGTTGTGCCCGAATCCTTTAGAAAAACTCGATTTTGATGAGAAACGGAGAATCGGACCATTTTACCCTTGAGAATTAACAAAGGGCATGTTTTATGGGCAAAGGGCATTTTGGTCATTTTGCCCATTTTGCCCCTAACTTTTTGATTGGACAATTTTGCCCTTGGACTTTTTGAGAAATTGCAAGTATACCCTTGGACATTTTTGGTAAGATTCGATCTGGGCCGTCGATTTCAAGATAAGATCGAATGTGGACCGTCGGATAAAAAATGTGAGAGAAGGGCATTTTGGTAAATTGCCAAAAGGGGTCAAATTGTACATTTTAGGTCTAAATTGACCATACTCTCTCCTCCATTTTCTCTTCCCCCCACCGTGAGCAGCCTCCCTTGCCGTGAGCCCCTCTCCCTCCATCGATCTCTCCCTCTCTCCCTTCGCCGTCGCCGCCGCACCGTCACCGCCGCCCGTATGCCCGCCGGGCCGCTGCCGTGCCGTGTCGTCCTCGCCACCGCGCCACCACCAGCCCCACGCCATCCCTCTCCCTCTCGGTTTCTCTCTCCCCTCTCTTGGCCGTGAGCCTTGCCGGTTACGCCCAAGCCGCGCCGTCGCCGCCCAAGCCGATCGCCGCCACCCGGGAGCCGTACACCATCGCCGCCGTTCCCGATTAAGTGCCGCCGCTTTCCGTTCTAGCCGCGATAGTCTATAACGCGGGTAAGTCGCGCTCTAAACCCAACTTAGGACTTCGGGTATGGACGGGCAATTTTGAGTGAAACCGGGCATAGGGTAAGTGCGAAATTGCATGATTTATGAGTGGGATTATGTGGCGGGCCTTAAGATTAAACTCGGAAAATTTTTATTGGAAAATTGAGAATAACAGTGGGCTGTGGACTACTGTTCATGGGGCTATGATGGTCCGATCGGGTCGCAAGTTGGATTTTTAGAACCGAGAATTTATGGTGAGAAAGTCACGTGAAGGATCCGAATCGATTTGAGGCCATTTGGTTAGAAAAAAATAACGATTTCTGTGTTTTACGTGTGTTTGAAATATAATTAGGTTGTGGTGGTGAAATTGAATGTGTAATTATGCAATTGGTTGATTTGATTATGTCTGTTGGGTGCACGCTTGGGCCAGATTGTTTGAATTATTAAAAATTGGCCGTGTCGAATACTTAGTGAGCATGAAAAATGCGTGTGAATTGTTGCGTGCACGGGCTACGTGTGACGGGCCAATTGGGTGGCAAGTGATTGTTGCGCATGTAAATGAATTAGAATTTGTGCGTGGCTTGGAAAGTGTAATTGTGGGAATCCCTGAGGCGTGTACTTCAACGCGAGGAATTGTGCCGTCCTGAGGCGTGTACTTCAACGCGAGACGATGCCCGGCATTACCGGAGGACCGCCAGCCTGAGGTGTGTACTTCAACGCGGGTTGCACATTAGGTGGTAGGTGTTGAGCTTGAGGCATGTACTTCAACGCGGGCAAGAAACATGGCCTGAGGCGTGTACGTTAACGCGGGCCCTGAAGTGTTGTGAAAAGTGGTCGCAGTGTACCTGAGGCGTGTACTTTAACGCGGATCACTGGCGAGGAATGTGGAAATGAAATGATGAGAATGAAATGAATGCCTGTGACAAGAATTGTGCCTGCTAGTGATTGCATGTATGTGATTGTGTTGTTTGAATAATTGTCTGGAGGTACGTGATAGCCTTGGTGGGGTTTAGGGGTGTACTTACTGATAAGTGTTCTCACGGTTATTTCAACCAACAATTTCAGAACCCCGACAGGACTCATGAATCCTCCGCCACCGCCACCAGTGCGTTTTAGGTTACCAGTGCACACCGATAATGATGTTGCAGAATTTCCTATGCCAGATAACGTGAACTGGATTAGGCATACTACTACCATTTTTGTAGAGGTAGGACTACCTTTGTGGGAAACCCATGTATATACTGCTTGGTTTTTCTGGGATGCAGATGGAGATGAATTCGGACCCGTCAAAGGTTTCGATGTTCCGTTTGATTTAGTTGGTGATTGGGACCCGTCTACAATACCCCCTATTGATGGTGAGTTGACCAGCGTAGAGACTAGCCTAGCCCAGTCAGGGATGCATTAGGCATCGGCCGCGCAAGTATCATCATAAGCTGAACATGAACTAGAACCAGAAGTATCTCAGGCTGAGGACGACCCAATAGACATAGATTTAGAATCGATTCCCGAGGAGGAACCAGAAGGGATAGAGCCCGAGGTAGAACCCGAGAATGAACCTGACGAGTCTGAGGAGCCTGAGGGGGAACCGGATTACAAACTTCCATATGAGCAGTATATGGATCCTAACTACGTGCCGGAATTCAACGTCTTTGATGGATTATGGGAGGAGGATCAAAATGATGTTCGAGCTGAGTCGGGTGACATCAATCACCCGATAGAGATCGAGGCAGAACCGGAGTCTTCAGAGAAACAGACCGATCAGGAGAGTTCGGATTCCGAAGAGAAGGAGTCAGACTCTGAATGGACGCCTAGTAAGGGGCGTAGGAGTTAATGTAAGGGTTTGGAATAGGAGGTTTTTAGGAAGCATCATTTTTTAGGTTTGAAATGCCAGGTCACTAGTTCTTTTGACATCAAGGATTTTAATACGATGTGCACATGTATAGTATAAGTGTGAATGAGAAAAGAACATGTTTATTCTCCCTGATCTTTCTCCAGTTTTTCATTGTCCTGGTGATTTATGGTTTCCGTTGATGATTTAAATCTCTGATGGTTGTTTGAGGTCGGCGATACCCTGGGATATCGCACTAATCGACCAGTGGAGGGTGTCGTGCGCGATTTTGGGGTTCGGGGTGTGACAAGAATAACCCTCGCTCAACAAAGCCTGGCTTATTTTGCTTGTTGTAGCCGCATCAACCATATCGGCTATGTTTGTTCAGTTACTTTTTCGACAGCAAAGTCAATGGCTATTCCCCTCTTGAGAAGACGTGTCTGGCCTTAGTTTGGGCAACCCAAAGGTTGAGAGATTACATGCTTGCTTATCTAGTCAAACTACTCGTCAGGATGGATCTCTTGAAGTATCTATTTGAAAAACGTGCATTGACCAGAAGGACTGCTAGGTGGCGATTCATTTTTTCTAAGGACGCATGTTGTTCGGCTCCAACAGCAAAGACGATCGTAAAGGACATGTGTTATTGGCCTCCAATTCTCAACTTTTCACTTCTCGTTTCGAGAAGCCGACACTACCACCAAACTTGCCGCCGTTAGATGAGCAACATACTGAATCGTCAACGGAAGATTGAAGCCATCATCACACATAGCACCACACGCCCCCCGCCTTGGATGCGTTGAGCTTTGATTTCGTTGATAAAAAGATTTCATGGAACTGTTATGATGTTAAAGATAATTATGGATTTCTCTAAGATAATTTCCTAGGTTAGATAATTTTGTTGTTTCTATGTAACTCTCACAGTTGTGCGTATATCTCCCTTTGATTGTATATGTCTTGATTTATATATGTTACCTCATAGTTGTATCATAAATCCTAAAAATAGGTTAATGTAATCTTACATTATGATATATCCAAATATATTGAAATTTCACAATTCTCTCTTCCGCTTCATTATTCTTAACTCGGCTAAAGGATTTCAATATTCCGATTTTGTGCACTACCTTCCCGACTAGAATCTCATTAACTTTGGGTCCATATACGTCGGATGTATCAAAGAACGTTATGCCCTTGGCGAGCGCGCCGGCAATGATTGATAGGCCAACTTCCTCAGGAAAGGATCATTGTAAACTCCTCTTAGTCCCATGCAGCCAAAACCCAACTTGGAAACCTGCAATCATTGAAAAACAAAACGAAGAAGATCTTCATATATTTGAGCAAGAAGCTGCAATTGTAAGTCCTCACATGAATCTACAAAAATCATCCCCAAACCAACAAACCATAGTGTTTCTTAATGCAAACATGGAGACCGAGTTCCAAGTTTTACTTGGGGAATCCAACGTTGATCGTCGGCCATTCTCGGATACTGTTGCGGTTGCTACTAACTTGTTTTTCTGGTCTCATTCGCGTAAAATTCCATCAATACATATGCAGGAGTTTGAGGGGATCAAGGCTCGAGGGAAACGAGTTAATATGATTAATGACAGTCGAACATTTAAACGTGAATTAAAAATTTATCCTGGACTGAGCTCAGTTTCCTAATTCACTGCGGCCGCAACAGCAATGCATCCACGTGACAATTAATCTGTTAAGATGTCTTCAATAATCCGTGGTCCTAAGTTAAGCCCTGTTGAATGCAGTTCCCTGTTAAACTTATGGATTAATATCACGAAAAATCTCAAACTGATACATTTATGATAAATTTACCTTAAACTATTTTTTTGATCACCAAAAGCCCCAAACTGATATACTTATGACAAATTTAACCTTATCTAATTTTCTAACCATAAAAAACTCCAAAATGGTACAGTTGTGATAAATTTACCTTTCATTAGTTTCCATTAAATTGGATCAATACCATGAAAAGCTACAAACTGGTACATATGTGACAAACAAAAGGTAAAACCACAAACTAGTACACCCATCAACTACCACGTGTCATCTAACTCAATAATTTGATAGTAAAATTTAACGAAAACTAATGGAGGGTAAGTTTATCACATATATACCAATTTGGACCTTTTGGTAATTGAAAAATTAGTTTGGGGTAAATTTATCACAGTCATACCAGTTTGGAATTTTTTGCGGTATTAACTCTAAACTTAAAAAAAAAAACTCTAAACTTAAAAATGCAGTTTGGTGAATTTGAATCAAGACACGGATGTTTATTTGACCCGGTAAAAGAAAGGACAAGTGGCCTTTGACCTTGACCCACTTCTTAAGCAGATGCTCGAGAGCGATCTCCAACATAGGCACAGTACTTAGGTTTTGCATCACCTAGTACGTCATAAGGCTTTTTTATGACGTCGATCTTTTCTTTCGGTATAAGTCTAGAAATTAATCATATAAATAGTTTCTGATAGCAATTTGTATGAGAAGTTACGGGGCCCGCATCATTCAGTAAGCTAATTTTGCAAATCAATCTTAATATCCCTAATAATTTGTATTGTTCTTTTTTAATGACGAAAAAGCTTATTTAGAGTTAGAAAAAGCCCTCGTAGGCATGCATGCATGCACCTTATTGTATCGATTTTATTTACTGTTGACATTTCCGGTATAATGAATATTGCAGGTTTTAAGTTTATTGTCTTGGAAGAGAAGATCGAGAAGAAGTATGTCACCTTACCAGTCATAGCACCAATTTTTGAGGAGTGAACAACACCAGGAAAAGGTGAAACGTCAGATTCCTCTGACATAACGTCACCATCCTCTCCAGGAGCGGCACAAGAAGAATCTACTCCAGAATCTACTATTATCACGGTAAAATCTCTAAGAAAAGTTTATGAAACTTACAATTTTATTGCCTTAGAACCAGAATGCTAAGAAGATGCTGCCAAAGAAGAAGCTGGATAAAAGTTATGGAAGAAGAAATTTTTCAACTGAACTTGCAAATCTAGTGGTTTAGTTTTGGCGAGTTGGGACCAAATTTTTCAAGTATACAATATAAATATTTTGGGACTAGAAGAGCGGGACCATCACTAGCTCCCTTGGTCTGCCATTATACGAGGAGTTATGAAGTGGTTGTTAAACATTTTATAAAGGGTTAATTTCCCTTTTAAGCTTAGTAAGAATTGTATCGATGATGCTCTTTTTAATCAAAGAATTAGGACGCGAATGATAATCATTATGTTTCCCTGTTTTTCTATTTTTTTTTTGTTCCTAGAAATAAGTTTGGAACAGAAATCTATTTGACAAAATAATTTTATTTTTTTAAATTTCTGGGCCAAGAAATAGATTTGGAATAGAAATGAGAAGTTAAAAATTTCTATTTTTTTTTAATTTTTAGGACAGAAATAGAAATAACAACTCTTTTTTATTGCTCACCCTTGTTGTCCACCACTGACCACTTGCCGCTGGCCGCCCATTAGCCACCCGCCACTCATTGGTCGCCTGTCACCACTCACTGGCTAATCAACGTTGCCCACCCGCCACCCCCTCCCCTCGTTGGCCGTTCACCATCACCCGCCGCCGCTCGCCGGCAATTCGCCGTCACCCAGCTACCGCTATTCACCATTACTAGCCCCCCGCTGTGACATCCTGAAAATTGGTCCATTTGGGATTTATGAAATACTGGATTTTATGAATGTACTCGTAGTTAGTTCTCGCCTGGAACTGATCATTCCTGGGATACTAACCATTAGGGAAAGGCTAATGGGGGATTTAAATTCGTACGACTAAGAGAAAATTCGATCGTGAATCGATTTTCAACCATAAAATCACCGATGTGACATTTTGATGCCACTGTCGGCCGATCCGAGGATAACTAGGGGTCAGTTCGCCAGTGTCATAGTAATGGATCGCAAGTGATTCCACTGGACCACGAAACGAATTGACGAACGATCCTGAACTTATACCAAACGATCGTGCCCCTCAGATCTAGTGATTGATCCTCGGGATTTAAATGACAATCGAAATCGTCACAAACCGAACGAACTTGCACGTGACTCGATTTATTATCAATCACGGGTTGAATCTGCGAATTTCCCCAAGCCGCCCGTTAGTTTGAGAAACGCTCGAGTTGCATTTAATAAAATTTAATTATTTAATTGAGCCTAAATTGGATATTGGGAAATTAGGAAGTCACAATGGAACGTTAGGACGACGTTGCGGTTGAAACATGTAATTTTGGATTGTCCCGATTCTTTCAGAAAAATTCGATTTCGATGAGAAATGAGGAAAGTGACCATTTTACCCCTAAGAATTTCTAAAGGGCTAGTTTTATGGAGCAAAGGCATTTTGGTAATTTTGCCCCAAAATTTGGAAAAAGATACTTTTGCCCTTGGACTTTTTGAGAAATTCCAAGATTACCCTTAGATATTTTGGATGAGATTCGATCTGGGCCGTTGGTTTCAAGATAAGATCAAATCTGGGCCGTCGGATGAAAAGTAGAGAGAAGGGCATTTTGGTCATTTGGCAAAAAGTTGATCAAAACTTGATTTTTAAGCCAAGACCTCTCTCTCTCTCCTCATTTCCTCTCTCTCTCATCTCACGGCATCACTCTTCCTCTCCCTCACCCACCGAACCAGCTCCCTCCCCTCGCTGAGCAGCCGCACGCCAGTCATCGCCCGACCGGATCACCACCGCCGCTTGCTGTCGCCACCGCCAAGCCGCGCCGCAGCGCCGATCGCACCCGTTTCACTCTAGCCGCGTGAGTCTAGAGTCGGGTAAGTAGCAATCTAACCCTTGCCTAGGACATCGGGTATTAACGGGCTCGTTTAGACACGGTTTAGTGTAGTTTTAGGGGCTGTTTAGAGTTGGATTAGGGGCTGATTGTGATAGAATTAAGTGCTGGAATTGTGGACGAATCATGACTGAGAAGTGGGCTAGATTATGGTGATCTAGAGATCAATTTAGGGGCTAGTTAAGGCTGATTTATGGGCTGGGTTAGAGCTAGAACTTGAATTTTTGAAGTTCGGTGTGCATCTCGGATTCGCGGTTACTGTACGTCTTCGATTTGCTATTTTCGTAGAGAATTTTCTGGGCTGAATTTGAGGAATTTTTCTTTATGAAAGTTGCTCCCAACATCTTGAAGTATAACATATTTTAAATTTGAAATTTTTGGAGGCCATTTGGATAGCACGAAAACCCATCTTCAGATCGTGTTGAAACTGCCTGGAACACTGTTCATCCCGACCTTCGTGTCTTGCCGAATTTTTATAAAATTTTCCAGAACTATTTTCAATAAATTTCCTTCACAAATGTTGTTGACGAATTTCTTTTCTATGACATGTAAAAATTTCAAGGCTTTTCAAGGTAATTTGGGTATTGAAAGAAATGTATTTTTAGGACAAAACGGTCTGTTAGAGCGAATTGATTTTCATCTAAATTCAAGGGACCAAAAGAGATGTTTATAATTGGAACTGGGTTTCGAGATCTACACGGAAAATGTTTATCAAGATGTTTTACGCAACATATCCAAATTTCATAATTTTTGGAGTTCGTTTACTATTTATTTGAATGGGATTTCGGTCACTATGTAAATTGCCTAATTTTACCCTGATTATTTGGATGTTCGTTTTTATGAGCGGAATGGTGGGGGTGTCGAGGTTGAATAGTTGCTGTCCTTGTTACGGGAATTGATCCTGAATGTGTGTTTGTACGTGGATGGTGTGTTTGTAAAGTGGTTGTAGTTGTTGGTTGATTTCTGAATGATTGTTGGGTTGAATATTGAGTGGTTGTGTGCCCTGTGTGTATGGCCGTGAGGTGTGTGGTGTGATTGCGAAATGAGCTCACGTGTCAAGCATGTGTGATTGTGTGATGTTTGTGTGGCAAGGATGTGCATTTGCGAAGTGAGTGTGAGGCGCGAGATTGTGTGTGGCCGTGTGTATAGGTGGCCGTGTGATAAGTGTGCAATAAGTGGAACGAAGATACGAGAATGTAGGATTGGTTGGAAAAGTGATACCCTGAGACCTGTTCGTTTACGCGGGGTAAGTTTCGTCTTGAGGCGTGTTCGTTTACGTGGGACGATGTCGTCCCTGATAAGGTGACGATGCCCGGCCCGACAGAGTGACGATGCCTGACGAGGTCAGAAGACCGTTGACTTGATGCGTTTTAAGCGGGCGCGGTAGAGAAGGAAAGTTGAGAATGTAGGATTTCGTCCTGAGGCGTGTTCGTTTACGAGGATGATGCCGTCCCTGACGTGGTGATGATGCCCGACCCGACGGGGTGACGATGCCTAACGAGGTCAGAAGACCGTTGGCCTGATGCGTTTTACGCGTGCGAGGTAGTGGTGGAAAAGTTGAGAGTAAGCCAGATTTGGTTTGACGCGTGAGGTTTGTGAAAGTCGATGCATGGCGTGAGTTAGTGTGTGAGTGTGGTTTGCCTCGCGTGATATGGTGCTGGATGAGTATGGATATAAATAAATTAGCTGTATTATTGTTTGACATGCAGGGATGTGCATGATGGATCCCGGTAGGATCGCATGTGATTGTTAGTACGATTGTGTGGATGTTGTTTGTATGTTGCTTGATTCGGTGTTTGGACTTGTCTGGAATACGTGGTAGCCTAGATAAGGGTTAGGTTGTGTACTTATTGAGAAGTGTCTCATGGTTGTATCAACCAAACCATTTCAGATCAACCGCCCGAGTCATGAACCTTCTGCAACCGTCGCTACCGCGTATTTGGGATTGTTATGCATACTTATCATGATGTGGTAGAATTCCCGATCGAGTTGAGGTCGATTTGGAGTCGTCGGATGAAGCTGTGCCTAATGAGGATTCGGACGAGGATTCCGAAGGGAGTGAGTCAGAGCGGACGCCATCTAGTGGGCGTAGGGATTAGTTGGAGCTGAGAAAGAGTCTAGAAGTGTCCCATTTTGGTGTAGCATTACCCAGGCTTCTAATCTTTTATGATATCGGTGGTTTGCAGTTTAGTAGTTCAATATGTATATTTAGCTTTGTGGTTTCAGAATTAGCGGTTGTGGCATAAATTTATGTTGTAAATTGATATTGTGCTTAAATTGAGGTATAGTATATGATTTAGTGGTTTGACAATTTATTCTCCCTAGCACCCCAGGTAATTTATGTTTGGGTGTTTGATGTTTCTGCCGTGATTAAACTCTGATGGGTTCGTTTGGGTCGGCGACGTTTCCTGGGATGTCGCACTAATTCGACCGAAGAGGGATGTCGCGTGCTCGATGGGGTTCGGGACGTGACACCCGCCGCCGGCCATCGCCCCCGCCACTGGAAACAGAAATTTAAGAATAACCTATCAAACGAATTTCTATTCCAGAAATACAAATTGTATATCATTATCAAATGCTACTTTTTGCTTAGAAACTCGTCTGGGAAAGAGATCTATTTCTAGCCAAAAATAGGGCCAGGGTAGAGAATTGTTGTCATTCGCTCTCTTAATATAAGTTTGCTTTTGAATTAAATTTACATAAGCAGATCATGCGAACAATTTTCTTCAAAACTATTTTCAGCATCATGATATACATAATTATTAAATTATATAACTCAACAGGTAACGAGGGTAGCTCGTAACATTTTTACGCAATATATCACGTGAAAAATACTTTTCTTGTTAATTAGTTTGATTTCCTAATCCTAGACGGCTTTATGGCTGCAATATGGTGAAAATTTATTGGAACTAGAGATGGTTTGACCATGACCCATCAACGTAAGCAGATGCGCAACGGCTCTACAGGCCCCATGGGCCGCTGGATACTCTTGAGGTTTGCATCACCCAGTATGTCACGAGTCTTTTTTATGACGTCACTCACACACCGATACATATCGCGAAGCAAGTATAGCCAAGTTACATTATAGATGAGATAAAAGTCCAAGAAAATGGCGTATGATGTGCTAACTGCTCAGTAGGATACCTACTGTAGATTTTGTTTTGGCTAAATGTGAATATAAACTAAATAAACCTTATTGTTGAGTAGAAATCCAATTGTAACATGCATGAGTGTTAGACCCGTCAAAATGGGTCATAAACCCATTTTTTAACCCATTTATCATTAAATGGATCATAAATGGGTTTGTTATATTAAGTAAATGGGTAAAAACATAATGTGGGTATTAAATGGATCGTAAATGGGCCATAAATGGATTTACACCTTATTTAAACTCAACTCATCTCTCTTGCTATTATTCAATCTCATGCTTACTCACTCTGCACTATCATTTTAGTTTGGGCATGAGTTTTCTTAAAATGAATTAAATATGGAAATGTTTTAGTAATATGGATCGAGTCGGGTATGGATCATTAGATTTGCATTACATGCAAAATGAGTCAAAACGGGTTAAATGGGTCTATTTGGGTTGGACCATTTTCGACCCGACCCAAACTCGACTCGACCCCTGTTTGATAGGTCTAATGATTGTTGTTGATGTATGGGTTTACAAAGAAAAGCAAGAGTCAACTGGTATCGTACTCTACGGCCGGGGAAAATTATTCAAAAAGTCTTAAACTTTTGAATTTTGTTAGTTCTTTTGACAATTTTCTCATGCAGTCTATCCAGAAATCACTGATGCAAATGTCGGCCATCTTACGTGACACAGTTAGCGTTAACATGAACAATTTTTGCAATTTTTTAAATAATCTTTTTTTTGTCCTTTTTTCCTTTTTTTCCTTTTCTTTTTCTATTGTGAACCGCTTGATCCTCACCCAGTCACAACGCCCCCACTGGCCAATGCCGAGGCTGCGGGCTGCAGACCAACTGAAGGAAATACGAAAAAATAGGGGAGAAAAAAGAAAAAAAATTAAAAAATTTGCAAAAATTGTCATCATCTTCTTTTGGTGATAAAGAATCGTCACACTAATAAGATGGAGAGCCTTTAAGATCAAGGGACGTAAGGATGTTCTCCGTAGGACATTCTCGTGACGTACTGGGTGATGCAAATCGCCCCCGATATGACTGCATCTTCAGCACAGGAGGAAAACAAATCGCAGTGCTCGTGAGTCGTGACATACTGGGTGATGCAAACCTGAGAGTATCCAGCAGCTCCACACACGTCTGCTTACGTGATGGGTCATGGTCAATCGCATTTTGACTGATAATAATCGAATTTTCCTTTCTTTATCCTCGTCACCGAAACTCCTATATATTTGCATGAAGTTTGATGATCACGAGACCAGAAAATACAGCAAGTAGCAACAAGAAGAAATCATCTGAAAATGGCCGGGGTTCGGATTCCGCGAGTGAAACTCGGAACTCAGGGTCTTGAGGTTTGTATTGAAACTACTTCTTACTTCGTTAAATTTGTGGTTGATTAAATTCTTGTGGATTATTTAAGCTGCTTCATGCCGAGATGTATGAGTGGTCGTTTCTTCTTCTTCTTCTGTTGTTTTCAAATACTCGCAGGTTTCGAAGTTGGGTTTTGGCTGCATGGGACTCACGGGTATGTACAACGATCCTGTCCCGGAGGAAGTCGGCATATCGATCATCACCGATGCATTCGCCAAGGGGATAACATTCTTCGACACGTCGGATATATATGGACCCAAAATCAATGAGATTCTTGTTGGAAAGGTAATGTGAAAAAATCGAAACACCCAAAACCGGTAACTTAGTCTTTTAGCTGATCATTGTACTTACTTGGTTATTAAGAACACTTTTGTGATATCATTATTGCAGGCATTGAAGAAGTTGCCGCGGGAGGAGGTGCAGTTAGCCACCAAATTCGGAGCGGTGAAAATCGATGTGGACAATGTCGTGATCAAGGGGACGCCTGAATACGTCCGCTCGTGCTGTGAGTCGAGCCTCGAGCGCCTTGGGGTCGAATACGTTGACCTCTATTACGTGCATCGGATTGACACGTCAGTCCCGATAGAGGAAACTGTAAGTTTGTTTTGCTGCTCTTCCTGTTTGTAATAATAGCCAATCCGCTTTAGTGATAAGAAATTAATAAAACCAAACGGTTTCAAAAACCCACAGATGGGGGAACTGAAGAAGTTGGTGGAAGAGGGAAAAGTGAAGTACATCGGCTTGTCGGAGGCTAGCCCCGACACCATACGGAGAGCGCACGCGGTTCATCCCATCACGGCCTTACAGATGGAGTGGTCGCTCTGGACTCGCGAAATCGAGCAGGAAATCGTCCCGCTCTGCAGGTATATTGCTGTTCATCTCCATTGGAGCGAATTCTTTCCTAAGTTGTTCTCCAAAAAACAGCCTATTCACTTGGTACGATGTTTCTTTTTTAATCTTTTGGCCACCTCTCCAAATTTTCAGGGAGCTCGGAATCGGCATCGTTCCGTATAGTCCTCTTGGTCGTGGGTTCTTCGGTGGCAAGGGAGTCATAGAAACTGTGCCTGCTAATAGTTTTCTGGTATGTTAATAGTTAAATGGGCACATCTTTCTGCGATGTTTCACGTTCATATACACTATGGTCTAAAAGCTTCTTCGCTAATCGTCGCTAATTTTTCTACTCTTTTCTCAGAGAAATTTTCCCAGGTTTCAAGCAGGGAATTTGGACAAAAACAAGGTTCTTTACGCACGAATGGAGAAGTTAGCGAAAAAGCACAATTGCAGCCCTCCACAGCTTGCACTCACGTGGGTTCTCCATCAAGGAGATGATGTTGTGCCCATCCCTGGTGAGGATCGAACTTTTATGACATTCATTGACAGATGACATGTATTGGGATTTCTGTTTTGAAATCATGCGGTATGTACAGGAACGACGAAAATTAAGAATCTCGTTGATAACATTGGTTCAATGAGAGTGAAGCTTACGGAGGAAGACGTGAAAGAGATCTCAGATGCTGTACCGATTGATGACATTGCCGGCGATAGGACCAATGAGCACCATGTCCGCCGCTTATGGAAATACGCGAACACGCCCCTGAGAGATGGGAAACCGTCCGCTTATTGAAATTCGTTTGAGTGTGTTGATGAAGCTGTTAGTAATTACACTAAATTCATGAATGTCCTGCATGCATGCATGTTGACTGTTCATGTTTCTATGTCTATTTTAATATTTTGTAAATTCAGGGAATCCATTTCCTTGAAATGCTAGATGCATATATTAGTTATTTAAGATTAAGAATAATGTAACAAGCCTATATAAAAGCAAGTCTTGTAATCATTTCATAAGGAGAAATAAAAACAAAGAAAAAGAAAAGGCTTATTCGTCTCCTTCTCTTGATTAGAGTCAAGTTGAGTGAATTGCAAGTGTTTCACCTTCAAATTATTCTATCACAAGCATCGTTTCGCTCTCTGCTCTCTTTCGCTCCTTGTAACTGTAGTCAGAAAAAAAAAGTAAAACCAAACAGAAAAATTCTAAATTATTGGCTTCTTTAGTGCTCACGAAGCATTTGTTCGCCGTTTATTCTTCTCTGTTACGGTAACGTGCCAGCAATCAAAATGTCAACGGCAAATATTCATTCAACTGTACCTAGACAAAGTTGCGGACTCTCTCTAGCTGTGTGGAGTGACAGCTCGATATGAATGCCTCTGACGACCTTTTCTAACTCTAGCTGCACAAGTTTTCCGGAAGACGGCACAAGCCCTGCAACTGCTTGCATCCAAAAAATTTCAGACGACGGCACGAGCCCTGCAGCTGCTTGCCTCCGAAAAACACACACCACAATAGCTTACAGTTAATTGACTGGAATTATCATTTCCACTGTGTTGTCATGTAAAACATATTTCTTCTAGTAATGGGTTGATGATAACTCAGGTTGCTCGTACATAAGTCTTGCCTTTCTTTTCCAATTCGTGGACGGCTTCATTCTTCAAGAATGAATTTGTGCGTGCGGGCGGACGAAGCTTACCACATAAATTCACTTTCTAATCCCACCAAATGCAAACAGCTTCAGGTTTAGGCCCCTCCACTCGAGCCAGGCGCATACGATTAAGGTGGTATTTTATGGAACGGACCGCATGCAGTCTTCTTATGGTGTTATTATCCCATCAAATAGATGATTAATATTTTTTTTAATTCCATTTATTTGTTGCTACTATAAGACTAAAACTGAAGGATTCTAATCATGCATAGAAAAACAAATTTTAGGCACAATTAGAATCAAATGCGGAAAACAGGATCGAAAATAATTGACCTCCAGCCATTGTTCAACTTTACGTTCATAAAAAATCCACGGTAGTTCGACGTTAATTTGACAGCGATTACGGGCGCACTCTACTAACCCAATCCCCTCGCGTACTGATGGTGTATTACCGAATGAGAAGATTTGCGTTAGATCTTGTGTCTGCCCTTATGGAATGAACGTTTGTCTTTATAAATCGTTTCCCATTAAGGCGGTTACCGAAGAGGGCGGTTGTCACCGAAGGGGTACGAAGCGTGGAAAAACCGTATGTAGATAACCGTCACTTAAAAGAGAAAACATGGGTCAAACCCAATGGATAAGTTTTTATTTCAAAACTATATTCCTAAATGTGGGATCACATTATAAATATAACATTCTCCCACTTGATCCCAACATTTTCATCATACAGATTACCTAACCAAATCCACGAAAACCATATGCTTAAGAAAAGAAACAAGACACATGAATCATGGCGACATGTCCTCTAAGAGCGAGTAATATCTTCCATATATCATAATGCATCTTATTCCTTTAATGTCAGCCCATATGTGATAACACATCGTAATGAATAAACCCTATGTTTATTCTAGAACCAAGGATAATTGTTATTCTCATAAACAAGTACACCAAAAATTAAGAATAACATTACAAATGAATAAGAGTTTCAAACAACAAAAGTCGTCCGTACAACAATAAATCACATTATGGGAACTATTCCCATACTAGCCACATGATCCTTATACTTCATTGGTGGCATGCTTTTAGTTAAAGGATCAGCTATCATCAATTCAGTGCGAACGTGTTCAATGACCACTTTATTCTTCTTAATACATTCCTTTATGGCTAAATATTTAATATCGATGTACTTACTTTGACCGCCACTTCTAGCATTTTTAGCCGTAAAAACCGCAGCTGAATTGTCACAATATATTCTTAATGGCCTAGAAATAGAATCAACAATTCTAAGCCCTGAAATGAAACTCTTCAACCATACATCATGCGAGGTAGCCTCAAAACAAAAAACGAACTCAGCCTCCGTAGTGAAAGTAGCAGTCAAAGTTTGCTTCGCACTCCTCCATGACACGGCTTCGCTAGCTAACATAAAATGTATCCTAATGTTGATTTTAGAGAATCAACGCGACTAGCGTAATTCGCATCCGAATAACTAACTACGTCCAAGCTGTCAGTTCATCTATACAAAAGCATGTAGCTTTTAGTACCTTAAAGGTATCTCATTACTTTCTTTGCAGCTTTCCAGTGTTCTATCCCTGGATTACTCTGATATTTTCCCAACATTCCCACAGCAAAAGTGATGTCAAGTCGAGTGCTAACCTTAGCATACATCAAGCTTCCGACAGCAGAAGCATATGAGATATTCTTCATTTGTTCCCTTTCCAGATCGTTCTTCGGGTACTGGTTCAAATTGAACCTATCACCCTTGACAATAGGTGCTATACTTGGTGAACAATCTTTCATCCGAAATCTCTCCAAGACCTTATTGATATAGGTTTCTTGAGATAATCCTAAAACTCCTCGAGTTCTGTCTCTATGGATTTTAATGCCAATGACATAAGATGCCTCACCCATATCCTTCATGTCAAAACTATTAGAGAAGAATTGTTTCACCTCATGCAACAACCCCTTGTCATTGGTTGCAAGTAGAATATCATCCACGTATAGCACAAGAAAAAAAATTTTGCTCTCACTGACTTTCTGGTATATGCATTGATCCATGATATTCTTTACAAAACCGAATGAAGAGATGACATCATTGAACCTTAAGTACCATTGTCGAGATGCTTGTTTCAAGCCATATATAGATTTCTTAAGCTTGCATATCAATTGCTCACCTTTACTAGAGGAGAATCCTTCAGGTTGTTTCATGTATACCTCCTCCTCTAGTTCTCCATTGAGGAATGCCGTTTTCATATCCATTTGATGTAATTTCATATCAAAATGGACAACCAAGGCCAAAACAATACGAAGAGAATCTTTCTTAGATACAGGAGAAAAGGTCTCAGTGTAATAGATTCCTTCTTTTTGAGTGAATCCTTTGGCAACGAGTCTAGCTTTATATCTCTCAATGTTGCCCAACGAGTCCTTCTTAGTTATGAAGACCCATTTACAACCAATGGCTTTTGTACCATTAGGCAACTCAGTCAAATCCCAGACTTTATTTGATGCCATAGAACTCATCTCATCCTTCATGGCATTGTACCACAAATTAGATTTATCACTACTCATGGCTTGTGAAATGTTTCAAGATCATTCTCAGCTCCAATATTATAGTCAGACTCTTATAGATACACAATATAATCACTAGGAATTGTTGATTTCCTCATTCTAGTAGATCTTAATGTTGTATCAACATTCTCTGGGGGAGCGTGTTGTTCAAGTGGTTGTTCAACAGCTACTGGTAATTGTTGAACAACTGGATCTACCGAATCATTATTAGCAAGTTGTGGAACTTCAATAGTTGGTTGTTCAATAGCCGGCTGAATTGAAGGGGCGTTATAAACAACAACCAACCTAATACTTGAAGTAGAAGGTTGAGTATCTGAATGATCTTTCTCAGGAATAATGTCCTTCAATTGATCACTCCCACTAATCAAGTCACTTTCAAGAAACTTAGCATTTCTTGATTCTACAATCCTAGTAGTATGAGATGGATAATAAAACCTGTATTCCTTGGATTTTTCGGCATATCCAATAAAATACCCACTTACAATCCTTGGGTCAAACTTCTTTTCCCATGGATTATAGACTCTTACTTTAGACGAGCATCCTCAAACGCGTTCATGTCGCAAATTTGGTTTACAACCTTTGAATAACTCAAAAGGCGTCTTTGGGACAGCCTTGGTTGGAACTCGATTTAATATGTACACTGCCGTCTTAAGAGCTTCAGTCCACAAGGACTTAGGAAGTTTAGAGCTACTAAGCATACTCTGCATCATGTCCAATAGAGTTCGGTTTCTTCTTTTTGCTACGCTATTTTGGTCCGAAGAACCTGACATAGTGTATTGGGCAACTATCCCATTCTCTTGAAAAAACTTTGCAAACGGACCAGTTGCTTGTCTATCTTCAGTGTGTCTACCATAAAATTCTCCACCTCTATCTGATATCACGATCTCAATTTGCTTGCCACATTATTTCTCTACTTCCGCCTTAAAAACCTTAAAGGCATCCAATGCTTTATACTTATTATGAAGCAAGTAGAGATACATGTAACGTGAGTAATCATCAATGAAGGAGATGAAGTATTTCTGATCATACGAGTCCATATCAGGACTACAAATGTCCGTACGTATGATTTCTAATATGTCTGTACTCCTCTTGGCACCTTTCTTTGTCTTGTTGGTCTGCTTTCCCTTTATGCAGTCCACGCAAATATCATAATCAATAAAATCCAAAGTACCGAGTACTTCATCATTTACTAATCGCTTAATTCTATTTATGGAGATATGTCCCAATCTCTAGTGCCACAATATAGAGGAATCTTCATTTACAACACATCGTTTTATACCAGCATTATCATGAACATGCATCGCATTATAATAGGTATTGTCTCGTAAATTAATTCGAAAAAGACCATCAAACAAAATACCACTCCCAACAATTTCATATTTAAATAATAAACTGAAGTTTGAATCCAAAAAGTTAAAAAAGCAACCCAAAGGTACAAGTCTTGAAATTGAAATGAAGTTTCTAGAGAAACTTGGAACATAAAAGGTCATTTTCAAATCCAAAACAAAGCCACTATTAAGAACTAATCTACATGTCCCAATCGCTTCTACATGCGAACGCATCTTGTTTCCCGAATAGATGCTTTGCTCACTTCCTACTGGCTTCCTGTGGTTTTGAAAACCCTGCAAGGAATTCGAAATATAGATTGTAGAACCAGAATCAATCCACCAAGTGTTGTGACTCACATCAGCCATATTAGATTCATAACAAACATAAAAGGTTGGATTACCTTTCTTCTCGAGCCAGGCTTTAAATCTGACGCAATCCTTCTTCATATGTCCCTTCTTTCTATGGAAGAAACATTTGGATTCCTTCTTAATGTCAGCTTGGGGAAGTATTTTACCTTTCCCCTTCTACTTGCCGTGACCCTTATTCCCTTTTTGTGTTGTTAAATGAGCACTTTCTCCCAATTCCATAGTCAGCCTCTCTTCCTCTTGAACACACATAGTCATAAGTTTATTAATTGACTATTTATTCTTATGTGTGTTGTAAGAGATCTTGAAAGGTGCATATTGTTGTGGGAGAGTGTTTAGAATGTAGCACACAAAAAATGATTCAGATATCTCAACCTCAAGGTTTTTCAGCTGAGCTGCAATGTCCCTCATCTTCATGATGTGCTCACGCACACCTCTAACACTGTGAGCTTTAGAGATGAAAACTTCACTATTAGGGTCATGGCATGTACCTTTTCTGAAGTCTCAAACTGCGCATCAATGGTCTCCAATAAAACCTTAGCATTGTTATGCTGAGCGATTGAACCACGGATACTAGGAGATACTTTAGTCCTTATGAATATTACACTAAGGCGGTTGGACCGCTCCCACTGTTTATAAAGGGCTATCTCAGCTGTAGTGCTCGTGTCAGTGGGAGCAAGTGGTCCGTCTTTTCTTATAGCATAATCAATGTCCATGCACCCCAATTGAAGAAGAATTGACTCCTTCCAAACTTTATTGATTTCACCATTCAGTATGGGAATATCACTCTTAAATTTAGAGAAATTCACAGGTTGCAAAACTGCATATCAAATAATTATGCTTATGTCACAAAATTTGAGACAAAATCAACATATATCATGTTCTACCAATGTAAGACATGTCACAAAATATGAATCACATAACATAAAAACTGCCTGTGGGCTAAGTTTTTAATTTAAATAGATTCATAAATACTTCATGAAGAAATTATCATATTATATCCCTTCCTTAATCCCTGTGGGTAAATTAAGAAAAATAATATAATATTTCCACCTAATTAATCAAATTAATATAATGAAAATTCCTGTGGGATAAAATTCATCATATTAATCAGATTAATTACAATCAATGTCCATTTCCAAATGTGATCCAAATGCTCTTAATATATAATTTCATTAATTAAAGATGCTCTGGCTACTCCCCAATTAATTAAAATATATGGATCACTGGACATTTAATTTCATGCATAAAAATATTCATAAAATGCATGAAGGACAAAACAATAAATTTAATTCGGCAAGGGGCAGAATTGCAATAACATATAAAGTCAGGGATAGAAGCGTAAAAAATAAAGAAGGGTTTCGCCGGTCCCAAGGCGCGTGCGGCACGCGCCTTGCCCTATGCGTGAGCGTGCGGCACGCACGCACCTTCTTTACAGCGTGGGCGCGTGCGGCGCATGCGCCTGCAGTTGCGCGCGCGTGGGACGCACGCGCCTGTAGTTGCGTGGGCGTGGCGACCACGCGCCAACGGTTGTGCGCGCGTGGGGCCACGCGCCTTCTTCCTCCGCGCAAACAGAAGCCTTTTCTCGCCATTTTTTTTTCACCGTTCCGCCAGGCTTTCGACCGAATAGGTATCCTCCAGTAGCCCATCTCACACCAAAATAATTTATGGGTTTCGAAGACCACGTCGGCGCGACCACATGGACCCAAACATCGGCGAAACAACCAAGAAATTGACTCGAATCAAGCAAAATTCCGTCAAAACGCACAAACCCTAACTCGCAACTTCTACCTCTTAAACAGCCTCCGGCGATCACCGATTTGCCAGATTAACTTAGGGCTATTCTTCTCCATGGCAGTGCAACCGTGCCGGTCCGAATTCGAGCGGTGGGTTGCCGGAATTTGGCCGAAATCGGCGATTTCCCTCTTAACGCCAAAAAGCCGAATTAGTGTTCATCTCAAAAGCCCAAAAAATGCACCCAAAAATTCGACAAAAACAAGGCAATGGAACTAAACATGCTCTGATACCATATATAAGACTAAAACTGAAGGATTCTAATAATGCATAGAAAAACAAATTTTAGGCACCATTAGAATCAAATGCGGAAAACAAGATCGAAAATAAACCGACCTCCGGCCATTGTTCAACTTTACTTTCGTCAGAAATCCACGGTAGTTCGACATTAATTTGACATCGATTACGGGCGCACTCTACTAACCCAATCCCCTCGCATACTGATGGTGTATTACCGAATGAGAGGGTTTGCGTTAGATCTTATGTCTGCCCTTATGGAATGAACGTTTGTCTTTATAAACCGCTTCCCATTAATGCGGTTACCAAAGAGGGCGGTTGTCACCAAAGGGGTATGAAGCGTGGAAAAACCGTATGTGGATAACCGTCACTTAAAAGAGAAAACATGGGTCAAACCCAATGGATAAATTTTTATTTCAAAAACTATATCTCTAAATGTGGGATCACATTATAAATATAACAGCTACTCTTCTTAATGTTTCCCCAATGTATAACCTAGACTTTATATGTGAAAGACATTATATTTGGGTAACACATTGATCTAGCAACCAAGGCAGGAAAAGTAGTCATAAGTAGATAAAAAGTTATTAGATCATGTGAGCAAGTGCAGTGTTCCGAACTTTTGGCGCATGCATCGACTTCATGACAGATGATTATTTGGCCCACATCAATTAAAGTACACATGCACTTTTTTCTGTCAATGCTATTCTTAACAAACTCAATGTTTCAACGTGCTAATATTTTCTTATTCCGGAAAATAGTACATGTTTCCTCACATATTCTTAATTCAAAGCATGCACATAAAGTTCCCAGGCTTTATTTTCAAGCTATTTTGTGATCCTTTCTGGCCTCAGTCACGTACAGGCATAAAGGCAGGAGAGCCAAAACAATGCCTCACGAACTACACAGAGCAAGTCTTAAGCTGGAAAATTGCCGTCTCTCAGGAGTGTGTTTTCGTTCTTCCATGAGTGGCAAGTATGGTGCTCGTTTCTCCGACTCCCAGAAACCTTGTCAATAGGTATGACACCCGAGATTTCTTTCAAATCATTCTCCATGAGCTTCAATCTCAAGGAACCGATGTTCTTGTCCAGATTCTTTGTCTTCCCCGTTCCTGCAGAAACGACGCTCATTTTCAACTTGTTATAATGCAATGTGTCTGCTGATGAGCTGAGAATTCTGCAGAAGAGGCATTGAATTAATGTCATGATGCTTCAAGTTGAAAAGATGGTACAAAGTTTACCTGCTGACCAGGGATAGGCACAATATCGTTGCCTTGATGAAGAACCCACGCAAGCGTGAGTTGTGGAGGGATGCAATTGTGCTTTTCAGCTATCTTCTCCATTTGCGCATAGATGCTCTTGTTCTTGTCCAAGTTCTCTAGTTGAAAACTAGGAAAATATCTCTCCTGAGAAAGAAACAGGATCAAAAGTTTTAGCAAGGTGGACTAGTGAATGACGCTTTAAGACCATTAGGAAGTGAACACGATTTTTCTAATCAAGGCATGTCGAAAACAGAGCAGTTACATACTAGCAAATTGTTTGGGCCCTTGCCACCAAAGAACCCGCGGCCGAGAGGACTGTAAGGAACAATGCCGATCCCGAGTTCCCTTAGACATTCGATAAGCCAACCAAAAGAAAAACCCCAGTAATTAAGTCCAGCATGCTATCACGTTGTTAATAAAGCACCAAACGGTTCGAGTTACGAAGGTTTAAAGTCTGAAATGTGGTGAATAGAGTTTTCTCTGTTCTTATTTGTTTTTGTTGTAAAAGTATTAGATAATATGAAAAGTAAGAATCGCTATAAATCTATTGGAAAA
Organism: Syzygium jambos; assembly: GCA_031216235.1. NCBI lineage: Eukaryota > Viridiplantae > Streptophyta > Magnoliopsida > Myrtales > Myrtaceae > Syzygium > Syzygium jambos. The sequence goes on along the minus strand of CM062227.1, from coordinate 38,508,310 downwards.
AGTTGATAAATAAGATTAATTGTCTAAGGTGTGCAATGATTGTCCTTAAGAATAATTCCAAAATACGAAACTCAGTGCGATAGTCTCTAGCGACTATCCTTTTAAGGTATAACAGACCTTTTTTACTTCGCACTGAATAATAGAAACAACAAGAACAAGTGTATAATCCAGCAAAGAAAGAAAAAGAAGAAGAAGAAAATATTCTCTCTTTTTTCGGTGTCTCTCTCACTTAATTGTGGTTTTAAGTTTATGTTTTATATTCAAAATAGAAAGAGAGAACTGTTAGGAAACCGATATAAATTACTTGGTAATTATTGAAGAAGATGACCATTATATAGCCATTATAAAATAATGAAGAGTTTATGAAGTAATAAATCAAACGTTACAAAGTTGCTATAAAACTATTATAAAACCGTTATATGACCATTGTAAAACTGTTACAAAATGATGGCTCTTATGATGGTCATAATTACTATCAAAACAGTTATTTTCAAACATTTCAAAACTACTGAATTATTCAACAATCCCCCACATATTTCAAAAAAATTTAAAAAAAAAATTGAATAATCTCCATAAAATAATGAAATATAATTCACGAAATCATTGGTGAAGTTTGAAACTTCTATAAATCAAGAATTTCTTTTTGTGAATTATAATTTTCACCAATCACATTACACCTCGACAAATTTTGTTGCTCAACACAATTTTGCACTTAGAGGCCATGTGCGTACCTGGTTTATTCTTAAGTGTTATAGAGATTATCACCAATAATTCTCATAGGAGTGATCTCACTCCACACTTATATAGATGATTCCATCAAGTGTATTATGTCATTTAATACACCACTAATAATGCCTATGAAATTCATTAAGGCTGCGTTTGGTTATTCGAATTTCTAAACAGGATAGGATAGGATAAGAAATTTCGGGATTTCTTCATGTCCTATCCATTGTTTGGTGAACTACGGATTTAAAGTCAAATAGAATAATTTTTTTTTTGCTATTCATGGGTCGAGAGGAGTCGATGAAGGAAAAAAAGCCAAGAAATTTTTTTGGTGAAAGCGCACAAGGTACGTGAAGATGACGGCAAGTGGAGCGTAGGGTTTCTGGAAAAATAGGCATTAGAAATCTTATCAAGTCTATCCTACCTTCCTCGGACTTTTTTATCTGGGCTATATCCGGTTTATATCCGACCTTATCCTATCCTAAATCACTATCCGGTTGACCAAACGCAACCTAAGAGCTTAGCTCAACCTCTTTTTCATTGCAGTATTGCACTATTCTCACCTTAGGAGGGACTTAAATTTTTAATAGTGCATCACATATCAACAAGTGACTTGTTATTACTCATATGAACCTAATTCATGAGATCGCCAATCACATAGGTTGGGTTACCATCACTATTGATTTTCTTCAACTAGCTTAAGCCTCATTCCCCTCACTATATAGTTAGAGGATTGGCCAAAGTCACTTTTGACTTCATATAACCAATGAACATAATTTCATCTTAAGGCAATTTTTTACCATATTATGTCTCCATTAGATGTGTCTCTTTCTATCATTGAAAGTTGCATTTTTTTTTCAATGACTATTGTCACTTTGCAATGGCTATTGCCACTTGGCAATCACAATGCGTAGACATGGAAGATGTTGGTTTCGTTCCGTTTCCAAAGAACTTGAACAGTTCTCAAATCACTAAGATTAACTTTTTTTCTCCTTCCCCTACCGGAGTATAGGAGGATAAGATATTATGTTTGCACATATATGCCTGGTAGCACCTGAGTCTACCACTCATTCTTTCACTCTCATCCTTTTTGTCATCAACAAAAAGAACATGTCATCAGCAAAAGGATAAAAGAATCAAACAAATAACAGAGACTAGGGTTTCTTGGGTTGCTCGGATTGGGTTGTAACAAGATAGACTAAGGATGGTACGCCCTATTTTCAGTATGTACTGTCCCATGGAGGCAATGGAAGCCTTGAGTTCTTGGACATCAGCTTGGAGTTGCAGAAAAGCAGGAGAGGGACGTAGATCCACAGGAGATGTGATCTTTCAGGTCTTGGTGGATGAGCAACAGATGGCCTATGCACAGGCACTTGTGCTTTTACCTTCCTCCTTCTTTCCATCTCAGTCTGTTCCTTTACTCTTTCCTTCAGGATGTCCTTTTTCCTTTCATCATCTCCTTAGCCTATGGGGATCACTTCATCTCTAAAGTTCATCGAGCCTTCTAGAGATACCCTTGGCATCATATTCTTGAGGGTTTCTGTCACGCCCCGTACCCCACGAAGCATGAACATCCGCGTATATGTCGAAATGAGGTGCAACGCTCCCAAGTTACGTCACCGACCCGAAAACTCAAATCAGAGAAAAACACGCCACATGCGGAAACGACGTATATATAATAGATATATACACCAAGACAATTTAAAAGCAATCATGAATAGCAAGGACTAACCATTAACAAACGATTAAAAACAACATATACTTTCATTTGAAAACACTTATATACAATATCCATTATAAACAAGATACAACAAAAGGGCCACTAAAACAAAAAGGGATCAGTGGCCTAGGGGGATCGGACTAACAACCGAAGGGCTACAGTCAAAAAGTATCGGCCCTCGCTCCTAAAACTGAGGTCTGCCCTAGGGTATCCAATCGGGGTTAGATCTAAACGTCTCGGAAGAACTCTCGGACTGCTCTGGCTCCTCCTCTGAACTCAAAGCCTCAGACTCTGTCTCGGGCTCGGGGTCCTGCTCCTCGGCCCCAAAATTCATGGCGGGGGATCTGAAAATATCGGTTTTACCACAACCGTGAGAAAACTCAGCAAGTACAAACTACTAATCCTAAACTAGGCTAATGTGCACCTCCAGAAGGGTAAATAAAACACATCAAGCTACGAACCAGTATAACATTAAACATTCCCGGCTCACAGCCCAAATTACTATCTCAACCCTGCAGGTTAGGCGTTTAAATTCGTTATGAATCATGCACAATTATAATGAACCGAAGGCCCACAATTGAATATAACGACCCGTAGGCCCGACTCGAAGGCCAACAGTTTGATTAAATCGACCCGTAGGCCCGACCCGAAGGTCACAATTGGATATAACGACCCGTAGGCCCGACCCGAAGGTCACAATTGGATATAACGACTCGTAGGCCCGACCCGAAGGCCAACAATTAGATATATCGACCCGTAGGCCCGACCCGAAGGCCAACAGTTTGATAAATCGACTCGTGGGCCCGACCCGAAGGTCACAAGTTTAATAAACTCAAGCATGTGCTTCAAGGCACTTAATTTCACCCATAACACAACCTACTTTGCGAACCACAATCCGGGAATTCAAGCCCATTGCCAATGCCAAAATACCAAACATAATCAATCATCGATTAAACGAATTTAACGCATTCTCGGCACATCCAATTATTTCCATTGTAATCCAACCATTTCAACATTTATTCCGCGCCTTTGTTACAATTCAATTTTCATGTGCCTCGGGCCCGCTTTGGGCAATTCAGTCTCGGTAGTCGTTTTCACCACTTCGGGGTCATACGATAGGATTCATACAAGTCCTACTCAACCCCTAAAAATGCCTAAATTCTTGTCATTAATTAATTACTCTATAATATTCAACTTGGGCACAAATTAGGCATTTTCGGTACTGAATGAACAGTACCAGGTTTTAGCACCAAATAAGCCCTAAACCATGTTTAAACCATTCCATAAATCCCCAATCACAACTACTAATCACCCAACAACCAAATATACTTTATTAGACCTCAAATAAGCTTAATCAGCCCCTAAAAAGTCCAATTCCAAGTCATTAGCAATTGAACCCAATTAGTGCAAAACTTAGGCAAATAACACAAATTCGGTACTGTATGAACAGTACCAGACCGGAGCACTATTTGGATATTAAACCACCTTTAAACCATCTCATTAAGGCCTAATCACCTACCCTAAACATCCAACCCCCAAATACACATAATTAAGCCTCAAATGAGCCTAATTAACACTTGAATTGTCTAATTCCAAGCCTTGAATCATTGAATTCAATTAGTGCAAAACTTAGACAAATATGCACATTTTCGGTACATAGTGAACAGTACCAGAACATGGGCTGTTTTGGGCCTTAATCCACCATTAAATCATCTCATTAGGTCCTAATGACCCATACAAAACATCCTACACACAATTAAGCCTAACTAAACCCCAATTAGGCCTAATTAACCCCTAAAAATGCACAATTAAACTAATTAGGGGTTTAGGGGTTTATACTCGCCTATTAACGACTCGGGACGACGAGAACGGGCGGTCAATCACCGACGTGCGGTAAGGATCGATGGCGGCGTTCCAGGTGCAAGCCGGCGGTCCGCGGTGACATCGGCGAAGGCGATCGCTGCTGTTTTTGTTCTGTTTGGGCTAGAAATGGCACTGTGGATGGCCGAACAGGTGAGAGGAAGGTCCAAGGGTGCTGTGGTGTGCGGTGGTAGGCGGCCAGCAGCTCCGGCCGGTACTGTTCCGGCGTGAACAGTACCAGAAAATGCAGAAACGTGCAAAACAGAACAGAAACATGAAAAGAAGAGGAAATTTGCGGGGGAAATGGCCGAATGGTCTGCTGGAGAGAGAGAGGGTCTGGTCAAATGGGTCAAAGATGGTCTAAATGGAGTCCAAGTGTCAAAATCTTAGGCCAATGGACAATTTTGCCCTTGATCCAAAGGCTAAGATTTGATCTAATCCATTAATCCAAGGGTGAAATGGTCATTTGTCCTTAACCATGGTTGACTAGACCTGAGTTAAGCCTAACTAACCTTGGTTAACCCCCAAAAATTAACCAAATTTCGGAATTAATGAAAAATGGCCTAGGGGCATTTTCGTAATTTTCCGATCCCGAACCGAAATTTCAATTTTTATCCATACCGGTCCTATATATTCATGGTAGACATAATCCGGTGTCGGATCCTTAAAATTCATCCTTTAAGCTATCGAAAACCAGCCCAAAAGTTTGGAGGGGCAAAACCGTAATTTTTCGTTCCGTGGTCGAAATTCCAATTTTTGACCATATGCACTCCAGACGTGCATGGTTTCCCTAAAATGGCATCGGTTCCGAAAAATAATTTCGTTTGGGCCTCGGAAACGAGCGTCGAGGTCCCCAGGGGCAAAATTGTAATTTTCCCCAATTTCTGTCGAAATTTCTATTTTCAGCCGTTCTTGTCCAAAACTTATTTGGCCACTATAAAATGATGTCCGTCTTGCAAATTAGTCGTAATTACCCTTGAAATTTTGATATCGAAGTTCGGGCTCAATATCGCGATCAAAATAACTCGTTTTGAAATCTTAAGGTCTCTCACTAACGGGTGGCTGTTTAGGTGTTACGCGTATCGATCTAAGATTGTCTGAATCGTGATGGCCTTGAATTTCGAGAGAACGAGAGGAATTATCGCTAGTACCGGGGGTCGCGATCGTTCGGATTAAAATCGGAATTCATTGGTCAAGCGTACTTTCGGTCGTGCGGAATCACCCGCGATCCGATCGTACTTTACTGACTATATAAATCCGTCATTCTCCTAAGATTGGTCCATATTATTTCAAAATATTTCCTCGACGTTTCTCGAACTCGGACCTCAATCGTGATCGGGTCCTCGGTCCACGTACCTATTCTTATTTAGCCTTTTCCATTTGGTTAGTATCCCGTGATTGATCAAGTCCGGGCGAGACTTACTAAAATCAAATGAAAATTAATGTACACTTTATTGGTCTCGGGAACGGGTCAAAATTCAGGATGTTACAGTTTCCTTTCCAATTTCGACATTGATCAAATTACTGTCGATCACATTAGCAAAGGCTATACCCTTGGATCGAAAGATTTAAGTGATGAGAGCAGCATAGAGTAGTTTGCCAACTTTCTTCCTCACACAGCAGTACAAATGAATGATTATTAAGTGAGAAAGGAAAAGGGAAAAGTTCTTGAGGATGGCCCAAATAAGTCATGCCTCATATCGAGAAACATCATTAGTTGAGGATGACTTGGGTCGAAGGCATGGGGTCAAGATTTTCTGAATGAAATTTACTTTCAAATAGTGTAGGCTCAAGGGAACATGCTGCTTGTAACCATGAGTGAAATTGGGAATTTCCAACACAAAACTATATGCTTCATCAGTAAACGGGTTTATAAAAGCCACAAAATATTTTTGCCGGAATTTCTCACCAGAGATACTTAAGTGATCGTATTTTCTCCGATTTGATACTTAAGTGAGCCGGCAAATACCTTTGGTATTAAAATGGGTGCCGTACATGCTTTTGGCAGTTGCGTCCTTATGCTAATTATTTTTAGATTAATGACTTCTTGTAGAAAACAAATATATATAGACACACAATTCATTAACACAATAACTAGTTGGCTATTTGCCAAACTATTTTTGTTTTTTTGGAAAAGAGGGACACTAGTTTCGTCAAAAATGGAAAAAAAATTAATAAATGAAAAAATTAAACAAAATGAAGAAATAAGCCATAAGAAATAAGCTTAAATTTAGAGTGGCCCCCACATTTAACTTCGTCTCCGTTGTGCAAGTAGAATTGAAAGTGAAAATGTTTAAGTTCCGGTAACATGTTAAAATGGGATCCAAAAAAAGATAATGTGGTCAATTCAAGATCATATAGGGTGTCTGCAGTCAAATATGAGATGGAAAAAGTGCAAGCCAAACATTAAAATGTAGGGCTGTGGAGGAAGTGGCGCTAAAGTGAAAAAATGTTATTTGAAAGGAGCAAGGATAATTCTATCTTTTAGTACATTTAAAACACAATCCAATGCTTTAATATTTACAAAAGTTTCTCAACATATTCTAATGGTCTATTAAGGGTAATAGATATGGTTCATTCAAAGTTGCAGGCTGTCTCAAGCCATATTTGGGGTGTACCAGTTGTTGACACCTATGTTGTTGCCCAATTAAATTAATTGCGCAGTTAACTCCCAAAATAAAAATACTTTCATTTAATTGCATGGCTTGAGACATTAGGTGCATTTTGGACTATTAAAAAATATTTCCTTTCCTCCCCAAGGACCGGGCCCTATTCCCTTTCTCCCCCTCTCTTCATGCAAGCTGGGCTCAACCCGGCCCTCTCCTCCTTTCGCCCTCGGCCCGGCCCGGTGTCTCCCATTCTCTGCCTCTCTCTCCTTTTGATGTGCTGGACATCGCACAACCAAGGAACGATAGAACGGCGTTCCACCAAGTAAAATGAGCGGCAAAGAGAAAGGAGTAGAGCAGAGTAGAGGCTGTGCGGCCTAGAGAGAAGGAGTAGGCAGCCGATGACCACTATAAAAGCTGGAGAGGAGAGAAAGAGAGGTTGGCCATTTTTAGAGAGAGAAACAGAGCAAGAAGAGAAAGGAGAGACAGAGAGGAAGAGTAAGATTTGTGCAGGTATAGAACCGGAGGGGAGGCCAGCCAGCCTCGCCGTTACCTGCAAGCCGACCAACGAACCCCCAAACGCAGCCTCAGCCAATAAGTCTCTTACTACCCCTGTTTTCCTATGCAAGTTGGCTGGGACTCGCGCCAGTCGTTTCTTGAGAATCCTAGCCCATAGTGACCGTGCTTCTGATCTAGTCGTCGCCACCGAAGGTGAGTCGTGGCCGCCAGAGCAGGCCTAACCCTCAAGATAGGTCACAGATCCTCTCTTTTGGTCATGAGTGCCAATGGTTCGATAAAAAGCCCAATAGAGGCTACTTTGTTTTGGTCATCGATCGACAAACAAGTAATCGGATGTGGCCTTGTTGCAGTCATCGAAGACCGTAGGCGGCATTGTGGCAGTCACTGGAGACTAGGGATGGCCAAAAGCTGGCATGGGTTAGCCAGCCAAGCCTCGACTGATGTTTGAGCCCGAATGGGCCCTAGATAAGGCTCGGCCAGCAACCGTCCTGGCTGGCCATCAGGCAACCGACCAAACGGGTGGCTTGATAGTAGAGGGAGGGCCAAGACAGGTGCCAGCCAATGGCCGATCCAGAGGCCGGTCAGCTGCTTGTTTTCAGCCTTCATCGGGGTCTCGCCACCCGAGGCGCGTAAGAACCAAGTTGAACTGGGCCTGCAATTCCGTTCAAATTGGTTTGTAGGTCCTAGTTAACCCGGGTAAGTTGATTTGGGTCGGGTTTACAGATCAGGGTTGGTTCTTACCTGGTTCGAATATGAAGATTCGACCTGGATATGTTTACTATGTAATGTAAAAATAGTATTATTTTAATATTTTTAAATTAAAACAATAATAATAAATATTTTTTAAAAATAATTTTAAAATTCGAAAATTAAAAATGAAAATTGGGCTTATAGTCGCCTTTTCTTGCTTTCTTATGTGATGAATGCCATGTTTGAGTACACGTTGGTTAATTCGCATGTTTGAATTGTGTTTTTAATAAGATCATGCATGTGCCCGATTAGAGGCATGCTAGGTCTTTGTTTGCGCACTTTCAATGCATTGTTTGTCGTTTTCTTAGCCTAGTTAGAATTTGAACCTTATGATTCACAATAGATAGGAAGATTGCTCAAACACTTTAAGCAGAATTTGAACAAAGTTAAGTACCAAAAGGGCACTAGTAAGATAACTAGTATAATCAAGTCCCTGAACTCTTTTGAATATCTAGTTCGCAAGTGTAAGACGATCCTCCCCTAGACTTACTTGGATTTCTAATTGACTCACTCTAAACTAATTAGTGATGACTCCTAAACAAAATTGATTTGCAGATTAATAACTTGAACTATAAGTCGTGAGTTGGTATAAGCTTAAGAAAGCCCGAGTTAAGTGTTAGGTTTAGACTTAGCAATCCATTAGCATCTTATCCACCCTGTGGCCCCCTGAAGGCTGCTGCGGGGAGGTCACGACACCAGTATAGATATTTTTATAGATAGATTGCACCTACTTTCTGTAACGACCCGGTCTTGCAAGGGATGAGAGTACGACTCCGCCTCGAGGATGGCGAAGGTGGCAACAAAGAACTAAATCCCACATCGCTTAGGGAAGGTGAAGTGATGTGCTACATGAGGTGTAGTGCCGGTCTTAATTACCAACGAGGCCCTTTGGTAATACCTGCTGCTATGCTAGGGACAAAACCAAGGATGGCAATGCTGCTGCGTCTCATAGAGAAAAATATCAGGTCAGGCTAAGGGATAGCAATGTGGCTACACCTCTACCCTGAACGAGGTCTTTTCTGGGCGAATACCTGCTGCTATGCTAGGGACAAAATCAGGGATGGCAGTGCTGCTGCGTCTCATAGAGAAAAATATCAAGTCAGGCTAAGGGATAGCAATGTGGCTACACCTCTACCCTGAACGAGGTCTTTTCTAGGCGAAGCCCAGAGGAACAAAACCGTGAGGGTTGCAGTCCAAAGCGAACAATATTGTTGATAAGTGGGACCAGAGGTCGGATGATGGTGGACTCACAAAGCCGTGGGAATGTGCCCGAGAGGGTCTATTGGTCCTCCTAGAGCACAACCTGCTGGTCCTCTCAGAATGTAAATAGATTCCATCCTCCTAGTGATGATAACAACATGGAGCCCAGGGAACTTTTTAGCACGAGTGTTTCCAGTCTCCTTCGCAGTGGTATATGTGAAAGTTTGGATCAGCTCATATAGTCATATGTGGAAAGGTGTGGTGGAAACGTGTGGTCGTACTCTCATTGAAAGAGATTTGCAGAGAATGTTCCCTGTGGTCCTGAATTCTTTCACCATGATTGGAATAGTTGTTGCTGTTGCAGGTCTTAGCGACTTGTGGCAAGAGCAAAATTTTATTTTGGGCATTGTATTTTTAGATGCTTATGCAAGATGCAGAATTGTTGGTGGCTCTTACAAGGTATTTCCGGACTAAAGAACACAAGTTTGATTTCTTTCAATGCGGTCATTACTGGGCTTGTGTATAATGATCCTTTCAAGGAGGCCCCTACCGTTTAACGAACTTAGGCTGCGTTTGGAACCGCTTTTAGGGAAAGTTTTTGGGGAAATGCAAAGGACTTTGAGTTGAAGGAGTTTTTTAAAATGCAAATTGCGTTTGGTAAATTGTAACTTAAAAGTCCCTTAAAAAGCAACTTTGGGCAAAATAGCGTTTGGAAAAATTATACTTGCAAAGCTCTTTTTTTATTTTTTATTAAAGAAAAGTTAAAACCCTTCGCCGGAGCCGGCGAAGGGCAGGCGGCCGCCGGCGAAAAAGATCCGGCGCCAGACGACCGTCGTCTGAGGCGAAGCGAGCTCGGGCAGCCCCGGCGACCGCCGGCGAGGGCCGCCTGGGCTCGAGCGAGCCCCCACAAGGGTCGCGAAACCCAGGCGAGGGCCGTCGGCGACCCAGATCTGACTAGGTCCGGCGCCGGGCGGCCGGCGGCCCTCGCCTGGGTTTCGCGACCCTCGTCGGGGCTCGCTCGAGCCCAGGCGGCCCTCGCCGGCGGTCGCCGGGGCTGCTCGAGCTCGCTCGGCCTCAGACGACGACCGCCCGGCGCCGGACCTAGTCAGATCTGGGTCACCGACGGCCCTCGAAGGTCGTTGAGGTCGCGCGACCTCAGGAGCCCTCGCCTGGGTCGCCGGATTTGGGTCGCGCAGCCCCTCGCGGCGGTCGTGTGGCCCCTCGCGGCGGTCGTGCGAGCCCAGGCGACGGTCGCCAGGTTGCGCAACCGCACCGGCCCCCCTCTGGCGGTCGCCGCCCCTCACAGCCATGCCGTCCAAGGTGCAAGCGAAGAAGACGATGAACAGTAGCAGATGAGGCTAAATCCGGAAAATCAAAAATTAGACGAGGGTAGTTTTGGAAGAAAATTTTTGTCACTTACCGGCACTGTAGCATGCCGAAAATGCTGAAATGCCCAAGGCATCTCCTAGGGTGCCTTGGGCTTTTGGCCTTTTGAAGGCCAACTTTGGCTTAATGGGTCTTCAAAAAATAATTACCAAACACTAAAATTTAGCCAAAGGGACTTTGGATGCCCAAAGTCCCTTGGCAAAGTGGTTCCCAAACGGGGGAACAATTTTGCAAAGCCCTTTGGACCTCTAAAGGCCCTTAGGCAAATGCTAGTGTATTTGATATTTATTTTTGGGAGCCCATTTCCCAAATGCTAGCATTTATAAAGCCTTTTAAATGCCTTTTATCTCAAGGTTCCCTCCCACCTAGTCATGGCCACGGTTCGGAACCGACCGATTCCGGTTTGTGGCCAAGTATGAACCGGAATCGGCCGGTTCTGGTTCAAGTTCGGAACCGGTCGGTTCGAAACCGGTTCCGAGCCTATTCATAATTTTTCTTTTCTATTTTTTTTCTTTTCCTTTTCCTTTTCTTTTTTTTTCTTTTCTTCCTCCGCCGGCTATAGCCGGGGCCGGCGGAGGTCGCCAGCCTCAGGCAAGGCCGGCCTCGCCCGACGCCGGCGAGGCTCGACCTCGCCGGCAACTGGCGAGGCCGGCCTCCCCTGAGGCCGGCAAGGTCGAACCCTCGCCAGATCTAGCGAGGCTCGACTGTTACAGGCGAGGTCGCCCTCGTCCGACGCTGGTGAGGTTGAGCCCTCACCCGATTTGGCGAGGCTGGCCTCGCCTGAGGCCGGCGACCTCCGTCGGCTCCGACTATGGCCGGCGGAGCCTGCAGCTTTCTTCTTCTTCTTTTTTTTTTTTGTGGAACCGGGCCCGGAACCGGCGGTTTCGGACCGGTTCCAAATCGCGGGCCCGATCAACGGGCCGGGCCCGGATTTGACCAGGCCGGTTTCGGGCCGAAATCAGCCTGTGGCCATGACTACTCCCACCTGCCTTGGCTTTCTAGCTTTCTCGCCACATGAAAGGCCGGAATTCAATGATTTTTTTTGAATTTCCAATCTTACTCTCACTTACTGATCATAATTCAACATTTGCCCCCTTTTAACGTAAGAACTCTTGCCCCTCTCTCTCGCCTGGTCGCTTGGTTGCCGATCGCCTGATTGACGGTGGCACCGTCACTCCAGATTTGTTCTCGCGAGGCTCGCCGAGGTAGCGCGACCCAGCTTCTACGTGCCTGGAGTGTGGCGACCTCGGAGCCCAGGCAATTCCCGAAGATCTTCATCCCAAACGCAACGATTATGGAAGCTCCTAAGTAATGGAATGTCACCTTCGCTAAGCACCAGAAGCAAAAGCTGAAGCGCAACGTCTATCGCGACGGCTTCCCCTCTCTCTCTCTCTCTCTCTCTCTGCACCTCCACCGGCAAGGTACCTTCGCTTTCACTACTGATCTCTTCTGCCACCGATGTACATCTGAATCCGATCGGCAGTTTAGTTGCCTTTGGTCGGACTCGGCAATCGATTTGTTACCGTTTTCCTCCCTAAATTTAGTTTGCTCGATCGAACTGAATGGCAAAAGCTCGATACTGCTTAGGATTTCATTCTATCTTTCATAGTGGATTGTTTCCTGTTTTGTGCTTTTGGTTGTAATACTCTTCGTGATGGATCTGGTTATGAGTAGATTAATCCATGCTGTGATTGATGGTCGAAAAATATGACAGGTAATGCTGTATGATGGCAGCGAGCAGCTGTTGGAATGCGGGATTTTGAAGAATGATGAAGTTATTTGTTTCGGTGAGACACTGATGTTCAATGCTTGTTTGGTTGATGTTGGAGACCCTGAAGGAGGGCAAAGGCCTCTAGATGATACTTATATCCACAGTCAAGAAAAGAAAATGACTCAAGTGTACAACTTGGCTTCATAGAAACAAAGTTCCTTAACATATTTGTTTTTCTTCATGCTAGTCTCTCGATTGGTTTGAAATTTGACAACTCATACTTGAACATATGCAATGTTGTGATCGTACCTGATTATTGCATAATCCACTTGGCTTACGTTTTAAGAAGTTAGACGAGCAAAGCGGAGATGGATAAACGGCAGACGAATGGAGTTCCTCTGCCTGATTATTGTTGGGCAATGGGATTTATAAGTTTCCTCTGCCTAGTGTATTGCTTGCTTGTCTTCTTCTTCATAGTTGTTTTGTTGGGTCAAATCATCAGTAGGTGCAATGTGATGAATGTGAAGTTCTCGGCTTTGGTTCGTTAAAAGTCTGCATGGGTATGTTTTACTTCTTGTTTGTCTTCGAAAAAAGAGTGTTGCTCGCATACATATACGCATAGACCCTCCTTTGTTAGGCTTTGCTTGTTGTTCATTTGAGAAATTAAATATTTGTTCTTTTGCTTGGTTAGAACAACTACTTGGGTATTGTTCAGTATATATTTTGATTGATTTAGAACCTAGATGTAAACATTTGCAACTGATCTGTTGTTGCTTTTTTTTTTTTTCCAATGTGCAACTGGCCTTTTGAAACTCTATATTTTTTTTTAAGTTTTTCCTTTTGTTAACCTTACTTTCAATTGATGCAGAGTTTTGGTTGAGTTTCTGGTGTAAGGTTCACTATAATCCCCTCTATGAAATACGAGGTGTGTTTTCCTTTTGGGTACTTAAATCCTTTGGCATGGAATCTAAATTTGTATTGCCTCCATAACTTTTCATTTTCTACAGATGCTCCAATTCCTCAGAAACCGAAAAAGAAACACTAGTAATTTTAGAAGAAGCTGGTCGCTCATGATGTTGCAACCTGCAGGAAAATGGGAACCAAATTTATACCGTCCATATACCTTACATGTATAGATTCTGCATTCCAAATAGCACACCTTGCTTTAAATTGCCTCCAAAGGATTCCTAACGAGCGGCCTTCCATGACTGAAGATGCGGAAGAACTGGAATCAATTGACGCTGCCGGTGCCAATAGAATGCCATGGAATGCTGAATTCACTTATCATGTCATTCTTACTTCATGTGAAGTAAATCAAAGTCTGTTGCTCCACACTTTTCCATTTTTCCCAGGATTAATCTAGGGCTTTGTATGTTCATTTCCACTGTACTCAGCGGTTACTAGGTGTTGTCTTCTCTTGTAAGTTCTTTGGAATATCCGTGACATGTATATCAATACGTGCATCAGCTTGTGAATTGAGAGGTTGTGATTGTACTTTTGTCAGCAATCTGAGGTTCACAAAAGAAGTCCGTGGCTCTTCAAGAGTCCGAGCTCTTTAATTTTCTTGCATGCTTAGGCTTTGAATATGAGCAGAAGCTCAATTTTATAGCCATCACGAATGTGTTCATGTGGTACTCGCTCTGCAATCAATCTCCAGAATGAACAAGATATGTCATTTGGTGCTATCATGTTCCAGCAACGACACGTCTAATTGTTTTGTTGCTGAATGAATAAGAGACCTATTTCTTATCACGTCAATTTTAAACAAATTAAAATAAAAATCTTAAATTGGTTACATTAAAGGACTTTCTAAATATATGTTTACCAAACAGCATTTCCACAAAGTTGCTTCTTAAGCCACATTTTGATTACAATTTATCAAACAGTCTTTGCATTTCACTAAACTCCTTTAGGCTAAGGCCTTTGCATTACCACAAAGGCTTTTTCCAAAAGCCAAACCAAATGCACCCTTAGGATGGTTGGCATTGTACCTGGTTTAGTGATAATGGTGTCCGTAGTCTAGACATGTACTGCTTTAGGATCACTGAACTAGAATCTGTTCACAGCTTGATTATGAAGGATGTACACATTTTGGACGTCCACAAGAGGCTTTATGCCTCTGGGTAAGAGCACGAGAGTAAGAAAGCTTTCGCCATGATTCAATGTCGTTTGGTTGGTGTTCTAGTCGCTTCTGTGGAGCTCGCTGCGCTGGATCTTTGTGAGCAACTTCACTGTCGTGCATTCGGATCTGGTCTTTTGACATGTAGAACAGTCCATAATTGTCTCAAATCGGCGTACTCAAAATGTGGGCTCATGGAACCAGCCCTTCATATGTTCAAGGAGATGGGTTGTCTTGAGGATATAGTAGTTTGGAATGTAATGTTGAAAGGCTATGGAGTTAATTGTTGCGACCTAAAATTTTGTTCAGGCTAATGGATTATTAAGATTAAGCTTAACTCGGACCCTCCCAAGCCCTACCACGCAACTTAGGATTTAAGTTCTTAATGTGCAAATGTTTTCATGCTTGGAGTCGCCACTAATCTATTTATGGTAAGTCAATTAGAAACCTAAATAAAACATAGGGAGATATGTTTTATTCCTACGAACTAGAGATTCTAAGCTCGGGGACTTGATTACGCTAGATCTAGTTTAACGCCCTTTCGGTACCTTTTCTTTTAAAAAAATCTTTATGCAGGCAGTCTGGATCCATTTTAACTTAGTCACTAGCATGTGAGATGATCATGCGAGTGCGCAGACCACCAAAGTAACACCCAATAATCAAAACATTAAATAAATTGTAAGATTGAGAGAATTACTTACCTCAAAGCAACGTAAGCATCCACATGGTTAGCTAGAAAATCACATCAACAATCCTAATATGATTTCTAATTAACAAACGGTTCACTCAATATTTTTTAGGATTTTCACTTATTTAAATGAAAGCTAACCTCTATGTAATGACGTGCAAAAATTAACACGCGATTAATGCAGCCTAACATGCAAACTATATGTTATGTGACGATGTGACCTAATTCTAATGACGAACAAATGATTTATTTTTGATTTTTTCAAATGAAATTCGGAATTAAAAATTACTAAAATTAACATGCAATCTATCCTAGAGAAAATGATTTGATCTATCCTAAAGTGATTCTTTTTTTGGGATTTTTATTAAAATTCGAAATTATTAAATATCCTAAATAATCCACTAAGATTAAAACAATCTCTAATTTAAACTAGGAAATATGCTGCCCTAAATCCCAATTTAAATCAAATAATTATCTTATTCTTTTGGATATATTTAAGATTCCCTAAGCATGCAAAATTTCTAATTTAAATCTAACTAACAAATTTTTGGATTTTCTTTATTTAAAAGAAAACAATCAAACGAAGATAACAATCACATTCAAACAATTCACGGAATCCGCAAGATTCTTCAAATTCAGATAAGGCAAAGAAATCAAACTAACGGTCATATCTATAGGGTTATAGATATCGACGGAAAGCTTGTTGCTCAAATTTGAAAAGCAAATAAAATCTATTATCGTATCCAAGTGATTATGGATAAGATAACGATTTTCCGTATCACCGCGTATCGTACCTTAGGGATAAGGTCGGATAGTCGTCCAGTTACGTTGCCAAATTAGGAAAAATTATGAGTGTTTTCGAATATTGCGGATAAGGCAAACATTATTCTAAGATATCTAGCTATCCACCAAAATATTCATGAAATATTCAAACACCCGAAAACTAGGAAATTAAATACTTAAAAGAAATATTCTGATAATCTTACCTGATTGGCGGATAATTCCAAATTTGAACTCGGATCGAACTCGGCTTGCGGATCGGGACGATGACCGACGGTGACGGTTCTCACGATGGTGACATGGTGGTGGATGATGTATGATAACAGGATTCGATGGATCAACACCAAGGTTGTAGAATCGCCAGAAAAGATCGGAATTTGCTAGTCCAGTAGAGAATTTCACGGTAATCCTTAGTTAGGACTTCGAACGGCAACCGGAGAACGCGGCAAGGAGGTTCCGTCAGTGGAGGTTAGGAGGATCACGGAGCCGCCGGACGATAGAGACTTGGACGAATGCCCACTAAATTTCTATCTAAAAAAATCTCCGTTTATTTGCTGCTCCTTTTCCACGTTGCCCAGAATTCTCTCCTTTTATCTTACCACACCTCCACCAATTGGCTTTCTATGATCGTGTTCTCTTCAATGATCACTTGGCATCTTCTGCATATGGAATTCAGCGGGGGGTGAAAATAGAAAGAGGAAAAGAATAATAATGGGATGCAAATATTATATGTTGATGAAGAATCAGCCTCCCCTTTTCTTGTCTTCTTCTCCTCGACGTGCATTGCCCCTGTGAAGAAGCTTGGACCCGGGCGTGAATTGTTGAAGTGTGGATGACCAGCGCACTCCATCACCAACTTCTTGTTCCTCGTGTTTTGCGGCGAGTGTTGCCGAGGAAGCAACACCAGCCTCCCTCTCTATTTCTGTTCATTGCCGTCTCTCAATGTGGTTGAGTGTTCAATATGTGGCCTCCCTTGCTCTCAAAAATTGTGTTTTATGAAAATTATGAGAGCCTCCCCCTTCATTGAAGGGTATAATCACATATTTATATTACAACCCTAGGTTGATTGACCAGACTTCATAGTCCTAATGGGCTTAGACTTAGGCTTTTATCCCTTAATTTTATTTTAATTCCAAATGGGCTAAATAATTCGGGCTAATTTAAGGTCAAATTAAAATAACCAAAGCCTTTTAAACTTGTGAATTTTGGCCCCCAATCCCTTGAGTGAGCCGAGTACCCGAGCTCGGTTTACGCGATGAATTTTCAGCTTTCTCGCCACCGCCGGTCCAATGCGGAATGCAATTAACCTATATGAACCTAAACTATATGCTATGCAATTTTAATATTTTTGTTTATGAGTTAAAATTTAATCCCTAATTTTCTATATAAATTATTATTAAATGATCGATCGAAATTTAGGTGTCAACATTAATGGTGCCGGAGAAATTGCAATAAGTTTCTATGATGAGATGAGGATGCAGGGGATGGATTCTGTTAGTGCGACTTACTTGATTGTTTTGGATGCTTGTAGTCCTATCGAGCTGGTGGAAGATGGACTGAGGGTTTCAATCAAATGGAAGAGAGCTGAATTAGGCCTCACAAGCAGCATTTGCAGTGCTTAGCTGACTCGCTTGCTCGCACGAAATGCTTGTTAGTTGCACATGGCTTTGCCAACAATGTTTTGGAGTAGACAACCTCAGACGTTTGGAAGGCTCTATTTAATGGGTGCGTGATTCATGGGAATGTGGAGCTTGCAGAACTGGCAGCAAGAAGGTTGTCAAATAGGAAATGAGGAGATCGGATCAAGTTGTGCTTCTATCAACTGTTTATGTATCAGCTGGGAGATAAGAGGACACTGAAGTTCTGAGATCCAGCAAGGAAAATAAAGGTTTAACAAAGAATGGAAGTATGCGGAGATGACGGCTACGATATCCATTTTTTAGTTGCAACAAGATCAATCATCAACGAGGAAAGGTTTGTCCACATCTTGCCGGTCCAGAGTAGCTCACGAGGAAGTAGGGTCATGTCTTACAATGAATGATACAAGCAATGGGAATCTTAGTGTAGGTTTGGAGCATCAGGGAAAGCTTCCCCAAATCCACAGTCAAAGTTTGTACTTCCAGATATTTCAGGATTTGCACCGATTGGTTGTTGCACTCAAAATCCAGTTCCGTGGCCAACAGTTCATGCTAATGGGCTAGTGTGATACCTGCATCCGAGTAATTATCTATACACTGGTCATGAGGAGTTGGGTCTAGATGGAAGTTCTATCAGCTAAAAATAGATGACGGCGATGGTACTCGTTCTATAGATAGGAAGATGAATGACATATACGGAGTCTCCGAGAACATATGTGAAGATACAATAGTAGAACCACGTGGAAAGAGAGGCCAATTGGGAGCATAAGGAGCAATGAGATCAAATATTTGTATTTGTTTAAAAGTTGAGATAAGTGCAAATTTTGAAGACAAAATTTCTGTTATGGAGGAGAGAATGTGATATTTGGATTTTTTTTTAAAAAGGAAAGACAACTTTGAAAAGTCAACAAGACAGCTACAATGGACTTCTCCCTTTTTAAAAGGACTGAGAGCACCCTCGACAGAAAACAAAGAAAGAAAGAAAAAGGAGAGAGGGGAAAGAAAAAAAAGAAGAAGAAAAGAGAGGGAAAAGAGAGAGCATGTTCTCGTTATGGGAGCCTCGCCAAGCCGGATTTACTTCGTATTGCAATGCCCAGTATGTACTCGCGCTCCTCGTTTGTCCAATCGGAGCATTTTTCGGAATTAGGGCACAATTTTGGAGTTTTGTGAAATTCAAGCCACAAAGTCCGATTTTTTAGCTGCTGAGCTGTGTATGTATATAAATCATAGTTTGGGGTGTTATGAGGCCATAAGATTTTACGGATCTTGATTTGGACTTACCTTTTGCTCAAAACGAATTTTTGAAGTTGAGTGCGCTTTGTTAACATTGCGCGACCAACGGCTTTTAGGCCGATTTTCGTCGGTTTGTGGCTCGATTTTGAGATGGCCAAGTTGTGGATCTTCTGATGCTTTGAAAGATCTTCCTTTTAACTGTAAGTTTTCTTGGAACGAGATTTGGAGGAGAGAGTTATGGCACCACCAAATTTTGCCAAGTCATGGTTGCGGTAGCATTTTACTCAATTTTAATTGCTTTAGATGAGCGATTTGTGGGCACCTTTTAGTCGTTATTTTAGCACTCATGCCTAGTTTAGCCGAGTCATGATTGAGGTAGCGATTTACTTGATTCTAATGTTGTTTCTTGCTTATTTGATAGGATTGCGAGTTTGACGGTTCGAGTAATCTTTGTTGTTTGGTCATAGGCGTTCCTAGGTGAGTAGTGCTATCTTTTTTATGAATTTCTAAACTTATGTTTTGAAAGCGAAAGACATTTAATATATTATGAGTTGTGAAAGATCATGTTTGTTGCATAAAAGTACGGATCGGCCATTTACTACATTTTGGTATTTGTAAATGAGTTAAGATATGTTTTAGGAATGGTGTTGCCGAACGAGGTATATGTATTGTGAATTTGGTTTATAAAATGGGTATGTGAAATGTATTATGGTTTAAAGAACGAGTTCTCGAATGATTTGAGAAATATTTACAAAAAAAGGATTTCTGAGGGTTAAGTTGAGTTTTGAAATGTCAGATATAATTAGTTTGTGAAATGTATTATGGTTGATGAATGAAGTTGAGAAAAAATGTGTTCTGTTTTGCGAAATCAAATGGTGATATTGATTGTGGATTTTATTGTTGTTATTGGAGGGTGTGGGTTTTGTATTCAATATCGTTGCGCACCCATTGAGGGATTTGGGGTATGTATACATAGTTAGGATATCCTTTTGAGCCAAGCCACCGGCTTTGTAGGTGGAGACCTTGCCAAAAGGGGATTCTTAGTAGCCTTGTCACAAGGCATTATGTCGTGACTATAACTTGATATTGGGCAATAGATTGATTAATGGAATGGACCATCGACATGTGATGTGTTATGAGATTCATTAATGAAATAGATCAATAATGTGTGACTTGAGATTAGTCAATGGAATGGACCATTGACGTGGTTTTTAATAGAGATTGATCAATGGACTTGATCATTGATGATTATGATGACTTAAATGAGTATTTTTTGAATTATATAAAGTCTTGTTGAAATGAAACAACTCTTATGTGATTTGATATGTATTTTATCTCTTGAGTTTGACTTCTGAAGTTCTAGTATTGCTTTGTATATATGCATAATGGCTGCTCGATGTGCTGCTAAGAGATACGTACTACTTACTGAACTGTGCTTACTCACCCCTCTCTTTCCCCAATCTTTTAAGGTACCTTGGTTGGTAGCCAATAAAGTGAAAGCAATGTTATGGGGACTTTTGGAAGTTTGTTTATTGGTTGTTGTTTAAGGTTGCATCCTTTGGGTGGAAAGACAGCCGTGTCATCCCCTATCCCAGTAGGTTCTAGAGTGTGACATCCTAAGGTATCAGAGCTAAGCTCAGCCGAAAGTGTGTGGTTCCAGAACGAATCAAGCGGAAGCTGGTGGGCCTGTAACGATCCAATCCTGCGAGGGATGGGAGTGCGACTTTGCCTCGAGGATGGCGAAAGGGGTAGGAATAAACTAAATCTCACATCACTTAGGGAAGGTGACATGATGTGCTATTTAAGATGTAGCACCAGTCTTAACTACCAATGAGGCCCTTTGGTAGTAGCTTCCTCTGTGCCAGGGACAAAACCTTACAAGGGATGGCAATGTAGCTGTGCCTCAGAAAGGACAATATCGGGTCAAGCTGAGGAATGGCAGTGCGACTGCCCTTTACCCTGAATGAGGCCTTTTTTAGGCGAAGCCAAGAGGAACAAAACTGTGAAGGCTGCAGCCCAAAGCGGACAATATCTTTGGCAAGTGGGGCCAGAGGTCGGTCCTTACAATGGTATCAAAGTTAAGCTCAGTCGAAAGTGTGTGGTTTGGGGATGAACTAGGCGGAGGCTAGTGGGTCTTTAACAACCCGATCCTGCGAGGGATAGAAGTGCGGCTCGCCTCGAGGATGGCGAAAGGAGTAGGAATTATCTGAATCCCACATCTCCTGGGTATGGTGAGGTAAATGACACCTAAATTTTGGCTAACTATTTAGTAATTCATTGCATAGAAAAATTAGGGATCGACATCGGCCCCTAGATAAAAATTAGTTAAATTGCATATAGATATTAGGATCATTTGCATTAATAGTTAGGCTCGTATAATTGCATTTGTATTGAACCGGTGATGGACGAACTTAAATAGTATTGAGCTTAATTTATGCTAAGTAGACTAAGCCCGTGGTGGGAGAAAATTTAGCCCGGTCTATGAGTATTATAAGAGCCGAAATTTTCCTATAGGATAATTGAGCAATCTTGATTATAATTTAAATCTTGAAAGATAATTGTTCGATTTGGTTTGATATTATCAAGATTCTAAGAGATAAATAAAAGTTTCATATGAGTAAAATGTACCTCTTAGAATTTAAAATTGAAAATTTAAATCTAAACCTAGTACTATATAAAAGGACGTCCATTCGCGTTTGAGAGGGGAGGACACACACGACAGAAAAGAGAGAAGAGAAATCGTGGTAGATGGCCATAATAGAGAGAGAAACATGACAGTGGCCTTGAAGAGTGAAGATGGTGATCCAACATTGATGTGTGTGGTCTTTCTTGTGAGTGCGGTTTGACATGGTCAAGCATTCACTTGCGGTCAAATTCAAGACACCCACCTAGAAGATTTTCGTGTCCCTCGCACGACACGGGAGAAGAACGCACGCTCCCTTAGTGTTGTCGCTGCCATCTCGCCATTGGACCTTGCACTCATGCTACTGCTGTGTCGGTCTCGGTGACGCAACTTCAACAACACCGACGCTTGTTGCCTTCATACGATTCATCACCACGAGTCCCTCGGTTTGTCCAACAAACACCAGAGTTGTTGTCCACATCACGAGGCTTCCTACACCGTGACACCCGCCTATGCCAAGACGACGCTGCCAAGCCGAGTCCCACTGCGAGCTACTCCTCGCTGAGCCAAAATCCGTGGCTAGGAATTTCTCTATTTTGCAGGTTGCTCTAAGCTTTTCTGTAAATCGAGGCAGCCACTAAAACGATCAGCAGCCTCCGCCGCTGAACCCCGTGAAGACACCCAGCCTAGGACCTCATCTGCAGCTGTCCAACGTCAAGCACCTGAATCACCACGAGCCACCATCCGTAGAGTCCCATGATCCACAATCTCGAGGCATTTCGAAGTTGGAAACTATCCGCGAAATAGGTTATCTTTATCCAATTTGATTTGAATATTAATTTCTAATCACGGATAGATTTTATTGAGATCCTAGGCATTATCCAATTAGGGTGTTATCGATATAGGTTGATTTAATTACTAATTTGATCCGTGAAGATGTCGGATCATTTTTTTAATTATTCCAACTTAATATTGGATAATTGTTGTGCCTAAAGATTGCAATAATCTTTAATTTAACCCGTGAGACGATGGGTTATTTTTTTAGATTATCATAATCTTTAATTTGAAATCTTCGGGGATTGCATGTGTGGATTAGGTAAGTCTTTGTCTTTGGTTTGGATAACTATCCTTGCTAGGCTTAATAAGATCGTTAGGTAACATTGCTTATTTAAATAGTGTTGCATATTAGGGTAAATTCTAGAATAAATTAGAATAGGTTTTAGATATGATTTTCCTTAATGGATGGGATTTTAGATAATGCTTGCATGTTCAAATACAGTTTTCTAAGACGGATAGGATTTAGTTTGAATTAATCCCCAAACTAGATTTGATAACTATTCTTTTTCAGATAGTTCAATTAAAGTATTTATTAATTCCGAATTTTAATAAAAATACCAAAAATATCATATGCATATTAGGAAGTCGCATGTCATGTAGATTAGACTTCATTTAAAGATAAAAGAAAACACCAAAAATAGTTGTTTGTTTAGTGATGTTTGATTTTCAATTTCTTTCTTGCTATTTATTGCTTTTCCTTAAGTGTTACATTAATGGTTCACATCGCATGTTAGTGGATAAGTTAAAATCAATTCAAGCTGCTTGCAAAATATTTTTTTGAAAATAAAAGAGAAAAGGTACCGAAAGGGTGTTAGAGTAACTTAGTGTAATCAAGTCCCCAAACTCATAATCTCTGATTCATAGGAGCAAAGTAAATCTCCCAATACTTTACTTAGGTTTCTAATCTATCAACCAAAAATAGATTAGTGACGACTCCAAAATAAAAATGATTTGCATGTTAAGAACTTGAACAAGTTACAAATTGGTATGTGCTTAGAAGAGCCCGAGCTACATTTAGGCTTAGTAATCCATTAGCCAACCCCTAGGTGGTGCACCCGAGGGTAGGTCGCGATAGTGCCATATATGTGGTGGCACTTGTCCAAACTTGTAATGAGGGATTTTCTAGGTGAAGCCTAAAAGAATAAAACCGTGCGGGATCCGGCCCAAAGTTGACAATATCGTTACAAGTGGGCTCTAAGCATCACAATGGTATTAGAGCCAAGCCTAGCTGGAAGTGTATGATTCGGGGACGAACCAGGCAGAAGCTGGTAGGCCTTTAATGACCCAAACCTGCAAGGGCGGGGAGTGGTTGCCGAGGCTAGAGGGCCTGGACAAGGACCAACTCCTAACAGGCTTCAAAGATGGCGAAGGGGACAGGAATAAACCGAATCTCACATCTCCTGGGTGTGGTGAGGTGAAGTGCTATAAATGTGGTGGTACTTGTCCTAACTTGTAATGAGGTGCCCATAATAACAAAACCATGCGGGCTCTGGCTCAAAGCGAACAATATCATTACGAGTGGGCCCTGGGTGTCACATTTTCTATATGTTAGTATAGATGTTTGCATATATAGAAAAAAATCTTGATGCGAGGAAAAAAAAGATACAAGTACAGATATTTTCATAGATACATTGGATCTACTTTCTCTATGTGAGTATAGATGTATGCACAAATAGAAACAAATTGAGATGCAAAGAAAAAAAGAGATTTAAATAAATACATTGCTAGATATTCCCATACTACCATATGTGGCCTCCACTTTTTTCATCTTAGTCCTCACACATGCATGCTATTTGTTACCAAATGATGCATCTTAATCATCTTTAAATGGATTGCTCCATCATGCTTGATTGTGTTCAAATCCCAAAAGAAAAACACAATTGACGAATATGTGCGTGTTTGAAAAAAACGCAGTTTTCATGGTGTCCATGATCATTCTTGTCTTCCGACAAGCTAGCTCCCACCAATTTTTCCCGAAAACTGAAGTCCAAATTGTCAACAGTTTACCGGGAGCAGCGGTGCTTACGGTTCGCTGCAAATCTAAGCAAGACGATCTTGGATTTCAACAAATCAATCCCGGTGCCATGTGGAGTTTTCACTTCAGACCTCGATTTTTTGGCCACACTCTATTCTTTTGCAGCATGCAATGGCCTGGGGAGTTTCACCATTTTGATATATATGTTGAGTCTAGAGATTATAATCGATGTGAAACTTGTGTGTGGGATATAAAACCAAGTGGTCCATGTTTACGTGACTTTACATGTGAAAATTGGAACTCCTGAAATCTATGGCACCCGAGAAATTTATGCAATAAAGATTTCTAATATTGTTGTATATGTTTTCTATGGTGTCGAATGTTGATATATAAAGATGTCCTTTTCTGCCTTCACTTGCATATGCAAGTGTAAGAAAAATCGATGGAGGGAGAGATTTGGAGGAGACGGAGAAGAAGAAAGAAAAAGTAACAATAGATTAGAAGAGGGGAGAAAAAGAGTAGAAAAAAAAAAAGACAGAGCACCAAAAAATGCAAAGGAAGCAACTAAATAGCCTGTCAATCTATAGTTAATATTACCTTTCTCTTCCCCTTCCTATGCTTGCTTTACTAAATGTAACTCTGGTGAGTGCGCAGAAGGTGTGGCGCTGAAGTGAGGGAAGATACGCAGCAGTTTATACTATGCATACAACATTTTTAATATGAAACATTCATCCCTTACGCCACTTTCTAAACAAAGATTAGCAAACACACCTTACTTATACCTCCTACTTGTATGACCATTTAACACAGCCATTAGCAAAGTACCTTAGATTCCATACGCCAATCGAAGGATCACATAAAAACATTTCCTTGAAAGAGAAAGCTAGGCCTAAGTACACAGACTGTAAATCAGTCTCTAGCGAGGTCGTCAACCTGTCAAACCCTGTTGACCTCAACTTAGTTTCTCCTTTATTATTGATCGAATGAGACTAGAGTCGCCATGAACCTATTCTTGGTTAGTTATGGGTAAAGGGTGGGAGGCCGCTTACTTATATGTAATTCTAAGATTTCGGGTTCAAGAAATTGGTTACTCTAATTTTACCTAACGCCCATTACCGATATCTTTTATCTTTTACGCAAATGTTGTTTCATGTGATCTTTTCCAATAATTTTTTTTCCTGGTCATATAATTCTAAAATTTCCACGCATAAAGGCTCAAACAATATAATGAAACAATTAAATGATAAAAATAAGTAAAGATAAAGGATATAAAAAAAAGGGCTGCGCTTTTTTTACTCCTCCTATGACTTACTAACTCTTTTTTTTGTTGATTTGACCATCTCATCCCTTATGGGGCCACAACTTCTGATACAATTTTATATGATCCCTTCTTTTTATTTTGCTTTTTCTTTTGCTCCATATGGTTCCCATTTTCCTTCTTATTCTTTCTTTTCGTGCCTCTCCGTCGTCTCTCTGTTTTTTTTATCTTGCAGGTCGTTCTCTTTCTTCTACGCCTCCCACTCCTCCTCCTCCTCCACTTTTTTCTTCCATAAACCCCATCATCCCATTGTCCTCTGTTTATTATCTATGATGCCAACCCCGTCGTTTTCCACACATTCGTTGGCACGGTATTGGGCTCACCATTGACCTCCCCAACAAGCCATTTTCTCCATACGCAGGCTCTTTTTGCACCATGGAAAATGTTGAGAAGCACTGCTTCTCGCTCTTCCCTTTTTTTTTATCCTCTTCTTGCTTATGTGAGAGTATAGAGAAAGAAAAAGGTGTCTCCACCATGTGTAGCCATAAAAGTCAAGCGCTATAGGCAATAGGCTTAAGCTTTTAAGCTTTGAATTTCAGGTGAAATTGCAAAAAAGTAAAGCAATCTACTCATAGACAACTAAACAAAACCCCCAACATGGAAATCAAAACCATCTAGAATGAAGAGAAAAAACAGACCAAAAGAACAACATAAAGCTAATTGCAGTCACTCTGCTACATGTGACTAAAAATAAAATTCAAGCAACTACGCAATTAATTCACAAACATTGTTTGATGCATGCTACACTCTGCGCTCTAGACGCTGGAGTGAAACACAAGATCAAACATTTCCATGACCCAAAACTCGATTCACTTTTAAGAAAAAATATCAAAAAATACTCAATAGTGACTGGAATGAGCATGATTCGAGACCAAGAAAACTAAAAAGGAAAAAAACAAGTTTTCGCTAGAACTGTACCTCTAATAGCCAATGAGGAGGGCGTAAATTAGTGAAATAAGCGATTCTTTTCGGATTGCAAATGCAGTAGAGATTTGTGGAAGAAGATGAAGAACAACAACAAGTAGGACGCATAGAAAGAAGAGAATGGCCTACAAGAGAGAACAAAGAGATGAGTGAGAGGCATGGAAAGAAAGATGAAAAAGTAAAGTGGGACCGTAAGGAATAAAAAAGAGTTTATCAAATAATAATAAAAAGGACCATAAAATATTGTACCAGAAGCGATGGGCCCCACTAGGGTTAGGATGGTCAAAACAACAAAAAAAAAAGGGAGTGTTTAAGTCATATGATGAGAGAAAAAAGTGCTATCCTAAAAAAAAAAAAAAACCTAAGCCATATTGAGCAAAGTTTAAATAAGGCCTTACCATAAGAGAAAATATTTAGTGGGAACATACTGCCATGTCACCTACTGATGTGGCATGTATGTGTCCAGTCAGCACCAGTGAAATTTTGACACATGTAAATTTGAATCTTCTCAAAATAAGAAAAAAAAAATTAATTGGTGTCAGCCTAGCCTGCTAAAGCAACCCATCCATGTCAACGCAATTAATGCTCCGAAATTTCAATTGAGCGCCCTTTCTCCTTCCCTCGTTGTCCCCGCTAATCAAACTCTTTCTTCTTCCTTTTTTGCTCTTCTTCCTCGTTTCTTTTTTCTCTCTTGCCCTTTCTCCTTCCCTCGTTGTCTCCGCTGATCAAACTCTTTCTTCTTCCTTCTTTGCTCTTCTTCCTCGTTTCCTTTTTCTCTCTTTTTCAGTTTCTGAAGGAAAAATTTCTGTTACGGAAGTGCAAAACTCCA
The DNA here is from genome assembly GCA_031216235.1 of Syzygium jambos. Classification (NCBI taxonomy): domain Eukaryota; kingdom Viridiplantae; phylum Streptophyta; class Magnoliopsida; order Myrtales; family Myrtaceae; genus Syzygium; species Syzygium jambos. The sequence goes on along the minus strand of CM062227.1, from coordinate 38,480,872 downwards.
CTTCGCACAACAAAATAGAGGTGCGCTGCAGGACGCTCTGGTTTGCGCAAAACAGAGGTGCTTTGCGGGACTTCGCTTGGGTTCGTGCAAAACAGAGGTTTGTGGCACTTCACTCTGGATCGTGAAAATCAGAGATGCGTTTCTGCCCTGCTCGTATTTTGCATTCGGAAAGGTCTCAGTTTTGTAAATGAGCTGCATTTCGCTATTGTTCGATCTTATGTAGACTTTTCTTGATCCTATAAATTGTTGTATGTAAATCATGGCACATTGCTTTGGCACCACCAATCCGAATTCCATCAGTCAACTAAAACTTAGGGTAGTGGGGCGTGGATGAAGGGGTTTTAGAAGGCGAGCTTATGCAAGTGAGCTGCTTTTAACAATTATGAGGAACCCCAATGATGCCTACCAACTGTTTGCACAAATGTCTATGCGTGAATTGGCTTAGCAATTGTGATTGTTTTCACAAATTGTGGTTGTTTTCACAAATGATCCTACAACGGAAGAAAGGAAAAAAAAATTAATACCCTTGAACTCAAGCTGAAGTCGCACCGGTCTGTATATTTCTTTCTGTTTTTCCCGTCTATCATAAGTGTTGCTGGATGATTGAAAAGCTTAGATTGAAATTGAAATTTCAATATAGAAGATAATAGTGCTACAACGAGCTGCAAATAAGATTTTTCTTTTCAAAGCTTGCAAATTAGTGGTTATGGTAGATAAACTAAAAGGTTGTTGCTGGATAGTTTTTGAAAGGTTTCCGGATAATTCACATTCGATGATTTCTTTTGCTTGGACTTCATCTATTTTTTTATTATCATGACTATAAGTTTAACTACCTATGACATTATGAAGCAAAGAGATGCAGGGGTTTAGCAATCCACCTTCATTGCGAAGTAGAAAGGTGCGAAGGTTGAGCATGATTGACCACGGTTAGACATTCCAGCACAACCACTCAAGTGCTCTCATCCTTCAGTCATAACAGATTCTCTCTCTTATGTAGATGATTTCAGATTTTCTAGGCAAATTTCTTGTAATTGGTGATGACTGATGATGGTGGTGGATCTTACCTAACTTATATTTTAACATGTGTGTGGCAGATTATTCCTAGTCCCTGTAGCTAGCTCAGCTTGTTCTTGACATAAATGGGTATGACCTCATCTTTTGTTATAACTAAACTTGTTTTAACTTTATCTTTCTTCTTTCAATGATTAGAATTTTTTGTTGTAGACTCAAGAGGATAATAGTATCATGCATAAGGTCGATAAAGAATTTAAATTTAGAATTGGCATGACATTTGCTAATGAGGATGAAGCATATAATACATACAATGCATATGCAATTTGCAAGGGATTTGGAGTACGAAAAGGGCAAAAAGCATACAATAGTAAAGGAATATTGCGTAGATGCACATTTCTTTGTAATTGTGAAGGACAGTCTCCACCAATCCCACTTCATGAACATAGAGATGTTTATAGAACAGTGAAGAGAACCGAATGTCAAGCTTGCATTAAATTCAAAATTGAAGATGGAGTTTGGATAATTACCGAGTTTAAGGATTCTCACAATCATCCTTTCATTGATGATAGACAAAAGCACTTGATACGGTCATATTGACGCATTACAGATACTAGTAAAAGGGGGGAAGAACAGCAGAAGTACCAAAAGTTATGTATGAAGCTCACTTTGGTGCAAAAAATTTCATTTGGATCACTTAAGTACCAAATCGAAGGAAAAATGATCACTGTGGTGCCAACGGCGAGAGATTCTAGCCAAATTAATACGTGGCATTTATAATTAAATTTTTAATCTTAATTGGATTTTTTTTAAAATTAGTCTATGTGGCATTTCCACGTATATATTTCGATTTTTTTACATACTTTTCTAAATTTTCTTTCTTTTTTTCTTCTTTTCTTTTTAAATACTTTGCCACGTCAGACTTCCGACCAAACTAATCGGAGTTGGCACTTAAGTGATCGTTTTTCAAAAATTTTGGCACTTAAATTATCCAAATAAAACTTTTGGCATCAAAGTGAGCTACATACACAACTTTTGGCACTTTTACTGTTCTTCCCCTTAGTAAAAGTATTTTGACTTCCATGGCCAAGGCGGGTATAAGGGCTACGAAAGCATATTCCTACCTAAGTGGTGAAGTAGGAGCACTAGATAATGTTGGGTTTACTTTATGTGATTGCCAAAAAATTTTACAATCAAAGAGAAGGAACTTGATTAGTGCAGGTGATTGTCAAAGTCTCATTAACCATTTTAATTGCTTACAATCAAATGGAAGCAACTTCTCTTATACATTTTACCTAGATAATGAATAGAGATTGTAACAGTTTGAATTTTCGATCCTTTTTCCGGGATTTATGAAATGAATATTTTGATCAATGCACTTATAGTGAGATCTCACTTAGAACCGCGCATTCTCGGGATGCTAACCTTAGGGGTAAGGCCAACATGGGATTGAGTTCGCACGACCAAAGAACTGGACCTTGATTTGATCTTGACCATATCGACTGGCGAGGGAATGTTTAGAGCCAATAGAGAGCGGTCTATTTGATTGATCGTGTCCGAAGGGAACTAGTGACAAACCCTCGCAATTATATGACAATCAATGGTTGCCTTGGTTCGAGCAAACTTAAACGTGATTTGACTTAGTGTCGGTCACAGATCGAGAGCGCATAATCCCAATGAGCCACCCGTTAGAAAGAGATAAGGTAAAGTCGCGATTGTTTGATCTTAGTCATTTCTTGGAATTCAGGCCCGGAAATCGAGAATTTTGAAAGTGACAATTTCGAGTGGCCGATGACGTTTTTGGCTTGGCCAACCTTGGGGCCACCCATTTCTGCAAAAAAATGGATTTCGATCCGGGGCCGAAAAAATGACCGTTTTGCCCCTGGGACCGGGAACGAATTTTAAGGACTGGATTAAGTCAGGGGACTGAGAAATACCCTGTGTGGCCAAAAATTTGAAGGACAGGAATGCCCCTCTCCCTTTTTGGATAATTACATTTTTGCCCTTTGGCTTGTTGGATACGATTTGACGTGGGCCATCGGATGAGGATAAGATTAAATCTCGGCCATTAGATCGTAGAGTAGTTAGAGGGTTATTTTAGTAATTTTCGGAGACCAATTATTGGGGTTAGATTATTTAAATCTATTTCTCTCTCTCTCTCTCTCTCTCTCTCTCTCTCTCTCTCTCTCTCTCTCTCTCTCTCTCTCTCTCTCTCTCTCTCTCTCTCTCTCATTTCTCACGTTCTTTCTCTCTCCTCACCCCCATCGATCGGTCTCTCTCTTTGTCTCCCCTCCCCCGTGCGTGATCCCCCCCCTTGGCCAATCACTAGCTCGCCCAGCCGCTTGGTCGCCACCGGCCAGCCGCCCGCTGCCGCTGCCTCTTCTCCCTTAGCCGCACCTCACCGTCTGCCCGCTTGTCTCTCTCTTCCTTTCACTATTCTGTTCAGCCCAGCCATCGCCGAGCCACCCTTGGCTGCCCTTCCCTGCCCTGTACGACCTGGATGCCGCCCCCAATCTCCCGTGAGCAGCCCGCCCACGGTGGAGCAGCCGATCGCCCGTCTGGCCGCCGACGCCGCTGTTGCTGCTCAGTTGCTGCTTCTGTTACGGCCGTCCCAACCTCTGTTCAGCCCTGTTTGTCACGCCTTTTCGGGGTAAGTGACCTCCCCAAACCTTACCTAGGACCTCGGGTATTGTTAGACGCGTTTAGGACTCAGTTCGGTTAGTTAGGTGGCTGTTTTGGGACTGAAATAGGGGTTGGTTGTTCGAAGGTTGTGGACTGAATTGGGGATTGAAAATATGTGGTTTGGTAGATTCGGTTAGGGCTGAGGTGGTGTGGAATGATCGTGGCTGAATTGTGCGATTGGTTGGTAGTTCTCTAGCTTGATTGGGTTTAATTGATTGATTGTATGGGTTGTGATTGTGGGCTAGTTCGGGATTGTGTTTTGGGCTGATTGTGATTTGGCCGTGTGTCTCGTGGGTGTGGTCGTGGGTGTGATGGTGTGATTGCGAATTGAATTCGTGTGCCAAGCATGTGTGTGATCGGGTGGCGTGTTCGTGTGACGAGAAAGTGTGTTTGTGAAGTGTACGTGAGATGTGAAGTTGTGTGTCACGCCCCGTACCCTATTGGGACGCAACATCCCGTCGACGGTCGATTATGGTGCAACGCTCCCAGGAAGCATTGCCGACCCAATGCCCAATCAGAGATCAAACACATGCGGAAGCAACGTATATAATTAAATATATACACCCGTACAGTAAAACACATGAGACCAAGGTAGAACAACCAAATAGTAGTCAAGCACCTAAGAAAATATATACGTTTTATACTATTATCAAAAGATCCTTTACAACCACATATACACATCGGGATAAACAACAAACTAAGAGACAATAACAGCCACAGGCACGTTAAAAGTCTGAAGAGGGGGTTCAGTCACTCCGCCAGCTCCTTTGAAGTACCACGCCACATACTCTTGAGTATGGTAATAGTCCTCTCCCACGTTCACAAACAAAACGGAGTAATATCTCACATAGGCTACTCCGTCTCCACAGGGATGTACGCTAGACGACCGCTGGATATGATGCGGTATCTCAAAAAAAGGCGCTCTCCTCGGCATCCTATGGCTGGGGGTCTGAAATGTGGGTTGATACAACCGTGAGACGAATCTCAGCGAGTATAACCTCCTAAACCTAGGTTATGCTAACATGCAATTCTCCTGACCGATAACACATAATCACATTGCAAGTTTACTCATAAATAATTTCTGACCTAGGCCCTCTGGTCCAGATCTCTTACCTGGCTGACCCTGCAAGTTATTCACAATAATCATATAATCAAATCACATACCCAAGCACTCGGTTCATACGTACGTCAAGCGTATGTTCATGCTCAATAATGATAACATCACGTACTATTCGCCGAGTCCCGCACACTCGCATTCTGGCCCACGCATTCTTATGCATGCAAATGTCCACATTCATGTCTCGGCTCACTAGCCCACACTGGCACACTGGAACTTTCTCAATTTATCATTTAATATGACCCGCGTAAAACGCATCAGGTCTCTTTATTTAATCACAACACTTCGTGCCCCGCGTTAAAATGCATCAACTAGCCTAGTGTCTTTAGCCCGCGTCAAAACACATCAGGCGCAACACCGATCTCCTCACGAACCAGAGCCCGCGTATAATGCATCAGGTTGGTCATCTTTCGGACGTACCGGGTATCCTCGCGCGTAAAATGCCTCAGGACGGCATACCCTACGTAACACGCATCAGGGCGAAATGTGATCACACAAACACACGATCAATTATTATCTGAACCCCGCGTAAAACGCATCAGGGCATAATTAAGTGATCACATGCTCATGGCAGGCACGCATTCTTGCGCTATTCATCACACGTCTCCTTCTCGGCACTCAAAATGCGTGTCCATGTGATGCAGTATGATGCACCGTGAGCATCAAATATAATTAGGCACTCAGTCAATTTCATGCCACAACAATCGTTCATTGGCCAATTAATACCGTGTAGCCCAATTTCACAATGGATAATTCAATAATATTCAATAATCCAATCAAGCCATTAGATGGCCAATCACATTCCGCACGAGTTGGCCACACAGTCACACGACATGGCATTATTCAAATTTCCCAACAATTGGGTACCGAATCAACAAGCCAATCAGTCCGGACATACCCGGCAGTCCAATCATAAAATCCCCAACTAATCCAAATTAGCCCAATAATTATCTCTAATAATCCCACTAATTTTCTTGGATTTATTCCACCAATTGATCCTCAATTCAATTCGGATTATCCACCGATACTACCTAAGCCAGTCCCGAATACACTGATAATATCTAAGCCAGTCCCGAAAAACGCACTATCAGTCCTAATCCGGGTTTAGGAAATATACTCACATAATTTTCGGACCACGGCGACGGGGAACAGCGGTCGATTACTGGTGAACAGTAGAACCGACGGCGCTTTTTCGGCGATGGTACTGTTCACGGGGGGTACTGTTCACGGCACTGTTCAAGCGGTATTGTTCGCGCGCACTGTTCACGGGGGTGCACTGTTCACGCGGTACTGTACGGACGGGCAAGAACGGCAGCCGGCGAGACGGCGGCAATGACTGCGGCGGGCGTACGACGCGTGAATAGTGACCGTACGGACGTTGGCGAACAGTAACTTCCGTACGGACACTGTACGGACAGTGCTGAGCGGCAACGTATGAGCAGGCTGGACGGCTGGGTGGCGACGGAACGGCGATCAGAGCTCCGGCGAAGCTCCGGCGAGGCTCCGACGCGGCGGCGGTGCTAACCCGGGAGAGAAAAAGAGAGAGAAAGAGAGGGAAAGGGAGAGAGAAAGGGCTGGACAGAGGCGAGGCTGAGGCTGGGGGGCTGTGGTGGTCGACGGTGGGGCACGGCGGTCGATGGCGATGCTCCGGTGGCCGGCGGCAAGCTCCGGCGGCCGGTGGCGAGCTCCGGCGAGGCAAAACCAAGAGAGAAAATGAGAGAAAAAGAAGGAGAAGCTGCTGTTCTGGGCTGATCTTCCATGAGAGAGGGGCTGAGGAGAGAGAAAACAGTCCAAATTGGTCAAATAAATCAGCCTAGGGGCGCCACGTGTCGTCGATCCGGGCCGTTTGACCAAAATACCCCTAATCCAACGGTTTTAATTCGATCCTATCCAAAAATGAGGGGCAAAGTGGTCTTTTGGTCCAATAATGCAGCTGATAACCCTTGACAATTATCCTAAAATTTTCCCAAAAAAAATTCGGAATTAATACCGGCCCAGGGGCAAAATCGTCATTTTTCCGGTCCCGGGGCGAAATTTCAATTTTCGCACATACGCGTTCCATATGTGTGTGGCCAACATAATATGGCATCAGAATCGCGAAATTCACTTTTTAAGCCTTCGAAAATCGACCGCGAAGTTTTCGGGATTAAAATAATATTATTTTTTGCTCCCGAGCCAAAATTCCAATTTTTGACCGAAACCACTCTAAATGTGTGTGGCCGCACCAAAATGACATCAATTTCTAAAAATAACCTCAAACAGGCTCAAAATCCAACCTCGGGGCCCACAGGGGCAAAACCGTAATTTTCCCCAATTTTTGTCGAAATTCCAATTTCTAGCTAGATTAGCCCCAAATGTGTGTGGCCACACCAAAACGACGTTGGTCTTGAAAAATAATCGTAAACGTCCACCAAATTTCGACGTCGAAGTTCGAGTCTAATAATGGCCTCGATTTTCGAGAGAGCGCGAGGAATTATCACTAGTACCGGAGGTCTCGGTCATTTAGGTTAGTTCGGGAATCGTTCGCCGTGTGTACTCTCGGTCATGCGGAATCACCCGCGATCCGCTCGTACATCATTGGTCGAATCGAATCCGTCATCTTCCTAAGATCGGCTCACACTGGTCTAAAATATTCCCTCGGCGTTCCTCGAAGTCCGTGCCTAACTCGCGATCGGGTCCCCGGTCCACGTACATATTCCTATTTAGCCTTTCCCAATAGGTTAGTATCCCGTGATTGATTAGGTCCAGGCGAGACTTTCTAAAATTAAATGAGAAATAATTTACACTTTATTGATCCCGAAAATGGGTCGAAATTCAAGATGTTACATTGTGCGTGGCCATGTATGTGTGTGGTCGTGTGGTACGTGTGGTATGAGTGGAACGAAGGTATGGGAATATAGGATTAGTTGGAAAAGGTCCATCCCAAGGCGTGTTCGTTTACGCGGGACGATGCCGTTCCTGATGAGGTGACGATGCCCGGCCCGACGGGGTGACGATGCCTGACGAGGTCAAAAGACCGTTAGCCTAATGCATTTTACGCGGGTGCGGTAGAAGGCAAGTTGAGTGTAGGATTCCGTCCTGAGGCGTGTTCGTTTACGCGGGACGATGCCATCCCTGACGAGGTGACGATGCCCGGCCCGACGGGGTGACGATGCCTGATGAGGTCAGAAGACCGTTGGCCTGATGCGTTTTACGCGAGCGCGATAGTGGTGAAAAGGTTGAGAATGAGTGGGTTTTGGCAAGACGAGTGAGGAGTGTGAAAGTTGACGCGTGACATGAGTTCATGTGCGAGTGTGGTTTGTATCGCGTATTGTAGTGCTCGATTATGGAGTAAAACCTGCTAAGCATAGTATGGGACATGCCCAAGTAAGTTTTGCCTTATAATCGGGGCGTACGCACGACTGTGATGCATTACTATGGTATGTTGGTTGTATTATGGTCTAATGTGCAGGTATGCGCATGACGAGTTCCAGGTAGGTTCGTATGCGGTTATTAGTTTGGCTGATCGTTGTGTGTTATGCAAGTTTCTTCTAGCGGTACGTGAGTGCCTACGTGGGGTTTGGGGTTGTACACTTATTAAGATTCGTTTCATGATTGTATAACCACCACTTTCAGACCCCCAGTCGTAAACCTAGGAGGTCCGCCTCCTCTTTTTGGAGTTTGAGGAGCTGCCTTGGTGCCCCGGTGGAGCTGTAGAACGTGCAACTATCTCAGGAGATCTTCCAAAGGATCGGGTCAGAAGAATCAGGAGCAGAATGGAAGATGGCGACTAGTAGCTTCCATAGGGTAATTTTTAGGGGTTTGTAAAATAGGTCTGACCAGTACCCTTTTGATTTATAAGTTGACCTGTAGCGAAGCTAGGTTAGCCTAGCCACCTGATCCTTTTGTTTTGTCAAGGGTTCGAACGTTAGTTTGTTAAAAATGCTTGTTATAGCACTGTTTATAAATGAATGTTGTTGCTCTTTGACTGCTTGATGATCTGCCCGTTGTTGTCTTTATAGTCAGGGGTTTTATTATTTGCTTCTATATGTGTTTCTAATGTTTGGGTTGGGTCGGCGATGTTCCTAGGACGTCGCAACTATTCGACCGGAACAGGGGAGCTCGCGAGCTCGTAAGGGTTCGAAGCGTGACAGAGATTAACCAATTTTTTTTGGTTTGATGGTGTATCCAAGTTGGATTAAGACAGTTTTGGAGATGTTGTGGTATTTGATACCACTTACTGTACGAATAAGTACAATATGATATGTGCACCTTTTGTTGGCTTAAATCATCATTGGAAGAATGTTCTCTTTGGTTGTGCATTTCTATTGCATGAAACTATTGGTTCATTTGTTTGGTCATTTCAATCCTTTTTTAAGGTAATGGGCGATGAACTAATAGTTTCATCTAATAGAAATGCACAACCATATCAATTCGCAAATTAAGGTTTAAGTTTTTAATATGTAAATAATTTTCAATTAGGAGTCGCCACTAATCAATTTACGGTAAGTCGATTGGAAACCCAAGTAAAGTATCAGGAAAATTACTTTATTCTTACGAACTAGAGATTATAGATTTGGGGATTTGATTACGCTATATTACTTTAACGTCATTTTTGTACCTTTTCTCTTTTATTTTCAAAAATACTTTGATAGGCAGCTTGGATTCATTTTAACTTAACCACTAACACGTGAGGTGTAACACTCAACAATCAAAACAATGTATAAATTGCAAGGAAAGGGAGGATACGCTTACCTTCCTACTTGGGAAGGGGGAGGTTCAGACTTTGATTCCCCACTTTCTCAGGGGCTAGTGGTGGAAACATTTAGGCTCCGTTCATTTGTCGGAAAATATTCTCCTTTTGGAAGATATTTTCCCAGAAGTCATTTTCCTGAAAAATAATTTTCCGGTGTTCAGCTAAAATTTTAAAAAGTTTCGAAAAATATTTTCCGGTGTTCGGAGACCGCCGATCCGGCGGTGTCCGGCGACTGGCGGCGACAATCGGTGACCAGCAGCGGGGGTCGGCGACAGGCGGCGGCCGGCGACCGGCAGACGATGGCAGTGACCTGCAATCAACTTCCTCTCTCACGAAAAACATTTTCCCTCCCATGGACAATTTTGCCTTGACTTTTGGGGAAAATGATTTCATCTTTGTAAAAAGAGGAAATCATTTTCCTCAAAACAATGAAGGATTTGGGGGTAGGGTCCGCCCCCGAACACAGGAAAATGCGGAAAATGTTTTCCGGAAAAATATTTTTCCGGAAACGAACGGAGCCATAGTTTCAGATATGGATTTCAACTCTCATGCTCTACAAAGAGGTATGGCAAAAATCTAAGAATGAGTTGATAGCTAGAATAAAATAAACTGAAAAAGCAATGAAAGTATCTGCAATATTAGCTAGAAAATCACATCATCATCCTAAATATGATTTATAATTAATACACAATTTCACTCAAATCTTTTTTAGGGTTGTCACTTATTTAAATGAGAATTAACCTATACACAATGCATGTAATACGATCATTCTAACATGACATGCATCAATTAAATGACCTAATATACAATTTCTAATGACAGGTAAAATTGATATGCAACTATGACACAGCAAGTTATGAATGACGTGGTAAGATGACATGCGACATAGCATACTTGACACAGAGTAATAACATGATAGTAATAATGCAAACATGATGCAATTAATCTATATGACATGCACATGATATTTTTGTATTTTTTTATTAAATTCAAAATTAATTAAATACGTTAATGTAAACATGCAATGTTATCTATTATAATTTATCTTGATCCTATCTAATATTTTTGGAATTTTTTTTTGTAACATAGAATCACATCAAATTAAGACAAAGATCAAACAAATATCAAAGATATCATCCAATCACCCAAGATATCATCCATATCCATTTAAATTTGAAAAATAAATCAATAAATCGTATCCCAAGCATGAGGATCGGATTGGCCAAGTTTCCATGTAGTCACGAATTGTATCTCGGGCATGAGATCATATTGATGACCAATTTTCAGTGCAATCGCAAATCATATCTTTGGTGAGAGATTGGATTGAGGATTTTCTATGCGATCGCAAGTCGTATTTCAAACATGAAATCCGAGTGGCAATCATATCCATGTTGTGAAATTAGGAAAGTATCCTAATTCATGGATTTCGCAAAGATTTTTGGATATAACAATATTGACACAACTTCTAATCAAGATCAAAATAAACTCAAATTAGGCAACGTAATATCAAAATTGAATATGACCTAATTCGAAATATTGCACGAATGGCAATTTCTGAATTTGAACGATGGATGGCTCGAGTTCAGTGACCGGCGGTGGGGCTTTCAGTGATGAGCGGCAAGTGGGGGAGATCACCAGCGACTTATCGTATAGGTGATCGACAATGGAGTTCTAATCCTGTCAAGAGACCAATGAATATGACTTGGGAATGGTGGATTGTTGCTGAACGCACGCGGTAGCTACAGGAATCTGAGCGTGATGATCATGGTAGAGAAGACATGGCTTTTGAAGACTCTTCCAACTTCTCCCTTTTTCTTTTCATGGACAAATTTCTCAATCGTGGATGTCCCCAAAATTGTCGGTCGTCTCTTCGTGGATCTTGCCAAGAACTTGCCAGGACCGTATGCAAAACCTGCAAAGGACGAAAAACTAGCTGGGATTGTTAGTTTAGCATTGAGCAGAGGCTGATTCGGGGTCGGATCTGGCTACTTCGCTGGATGTCACTAGCCAAGAGCAACCTGAGTTGATGAGGCTTTGCCCGAACTGGACAGAGGAGACCATGCGCAGCGGGAACTCGTCGAAAAGCCTGGACTCGCTGGCAGGCGTTGAGAAAACCTGCAGGAATAGCTAGTTTGCTTTGCAGGCGGTGGCGGCTACTAGGACGAACTCGGCAGCCACACCAAGTTGCAGTCGCAAGTAGTCGAGCGTGCTTGCAAGGCTGGAGAAGACAGTAAGCGCAGGTTGAAGCGCTGAAGTGGAACACCAAAGGAAGAAGAGGACTGCTTTTCTCTCTTTATCTCTCACTTCCAGTCACGATCTCTCCCTCCATTGAAGCTGCCCCTATATTGTGGCCGTGTATTCAATATGCGTGGCCTCCTTCTTTTCTCATATCCTGGGCTCCACTTGGTAGATCTTCGAAATATTCAATGGATCGAATTTTCAATGGAGTCTAGCTTGACATCTTTTCCCTTTGTCACGAATTTTCTTGCCAAAATCTTCACAAGATATTACCTCCACTTGTTGCTTTTTGCTCCCACCTCCGTCTCAGTGTTTAATATTTTGCCGATCTCGCCTTTCACTCGCTTTCTTCATTCCTCAAAATAATGGATCGATTAACTTCCATAAAGAATAAAGAGTATCTTTCTCAATTTGCTCGACAGGTGCAATACCCACGCAATTATCAATTATGCTGAATATTTAAAGGGCTTGGCCGGATTCCACGTTCTTGTGGACTTTGCCCAATTTAACTATGACCTTACTTCACTTAGAGTCCATCCGCCACCTGTCCGATTAAAATGCAATGAATGAATCAAACTATATGCTCCTAAAAATCATATGCAATTAAACAACTATTGTTCTTGTTTAAAAGTCGAGATTGATCTCTAATTTTATTATGCAATGAATTACTAAATGGGTTGCCAAAATTTAGGTTTAAATATATACCACAAGTGCTTCATGGTAGCCGACCAGTATGCAGGATATAGATCGGTGTGCTCTGAATAAGCGATCGAATATTCATTGCTCTACCCACTCAAAGATAGTGTTTTCCCTTTTCATGGCCTAAGTTTGTTAACAACTTTCTGTTCAAAGAATTGATATTTTTGTCCTACCTTTTCCTCGTTTGAAGAGGGGATTTCAAAGGTCCAATGCTTCAGGATCTGTCTCCGCATTTGGAGCTTGTCTATACAAAACTTTTTCACGCCCATAGAAGTACTTTAGAGGAAAAGGCAGACAAGACGATTCAAGCTCTGACCAAGAGCAATAAATTTCAATGGATTCCTTTAGTGCTCTCACTTGATGCTTAGTCGCTTAGGCAAACAAGAAGTCATCAGCATACATAAGGTGTGTTAAACATGGACTTTCCTGCCCTATTCTAATTTTTGCTATCATCTTCAAATCCTCTGCCCTAAGTTAAATTAGAGAAAGAAGTTCGGCATAAATCGCAAACATGTATGGCAAGATAGGATAACATTTTCAGAGCCCCTTTTGAGGTTTTAAAGTTTCCACGAGTCTACCATTGATGAGCAAAGTTAATGAACCGTCAAAACATTCTTGTTTATGGGTCTGCAAAAATGGATTGAGAACCCTAGGCTACGGAGTATTGCATAAAGTATATTCCAATCTACTCTATTAAACATGCAAAACTTATAATTTAAAGCCTAACTAATATATTTTTTTTTTAATTTCTTTTTAAAAGGAAAATAAATCACACACAAGATAACAATCATAGATCAATCATCCACGCCATCCGCAAGATCTTTCTCATCATGTTCGAATTAGGAAAGGGAATCGAACTAATGGTCATATCTATAGGGTTATAGATATCGACCAAAAGTTGATTGTTTGAATTTGGAAAGCAAATAAGATTTATTATCTTATCTAAGTCGTTATGGATAAGATAACGATCTTTCCGGATCACTGCATATCGTACCTTAGAATTAAGGTCAGATAGTCGTCTAGATACATTGCTAAATTAGACAAAATTCCTAATTTAGGTATTTTCAAATATTGCGAATAAAGCAAACATTATCCTAAGATATCTAGCTATCCACAGAACATTCATGCAATATTCAAATTATTCTAAAGGTTCCAGTCATTCTGGATACAATTTTTAAATATTGGATCTTTCGGTATTTAAATCGTGTATCTCCATCACTTGTAGTGATTTATCATTCAATGAATGACTGATCCAACTATAATATTTGTTACTTTGTAACATAAGGTACATAAGCAAAGCATTTCAATTTTGAGACGTACTTACTCTTTCTACCCTACAGGGATTTCACCTACTCCTATATTCCAGTAAAATGATTTCAGTACAGTAAATAGCAGAATTGTGGATAGGGAACTATACAAGCGACCTACCTAATTTTATTGTAGAAATTTTTGGGATCAATGATTGGACCATGCAAACTAAAAACACCTTTTCTTGGATAAAGAAAGAGATTATTCGATCTATTTCCGTATCGCTAATGATATATATCATAACTCGGACATCCATTAGGCAATTGAGTATTTTAAGAATATGGATAAGAATTATTACCTAATTTCACAGATAACTTCCAAGGGCTTGTGGATCACGGGACAGTCAACGGCGGGTGGACCGGAGGCGGCAGCCGCAGCGGCAACTATGGACTATGGACATGCTAAGATCTGCTTGAAGTCCACCGGAATCGCTACAGGAATGCTTCGAATCGACTGGAAGTTGCGCCGCAACGATGAACTCGGAGATGAGAGAGAGCACTTTGTGCATCACTTGCTCAGCGTCACGTGTCTCTTGCGTTGAGGGCGTAGCTTCTTCTCTCTAGCGTTTTCTCTTGTGGACGCCTTCTCTTTGCAGAGGAAGAAAAATCCGTTGTCGACAAAGATGTGCGACAGAGACTCCTTTGTACAATCAGTGGAGATAGACAAAGAAAAGCTTCTTTTTTCCTTTAGTGAAAGCTTCCTCTGCCTCTCTCTCGGCTTGGACTACTCCAGACGAAGACCACCGCTTCAAAGTCTTCTCCCTTTTTTGTGGTTTTGGTTGCTCTCTTTCTTTCTCCGGATTGTCTCTTGCGAAGTGATGGTGCACCAATCGTGAATTTTCTGATGAAGACGCCCAGACCAGCAACGGGAGACGAGACACAAATAACTCCTCAAATGGCCGACCTCCCTCTCTATTTTTCTCTCTCGATTTATTGTGGCCGTGTATGAAATTGTGTGGCCTCCAATGTACAGAACTTGTATTTCTTCTATTTTCTGTTGTCGGAGAAGCAAGTCAGGTGTAGCTTGGTGCTTGCTGTCTCGCGAGCTGGCTGGAGATCACGATTGGAGGGTGCAAGTGACGCAGCGGTGGAGGAGTAGCGGCGACCGTTAGGGCAGCAGCGACGGGAGGCTTAGGCTGGGTCGTCGGCGCGGTGGTGGCAGCAGGGCAGCGCAATGAAGGCGGTGTGGTCGCGAGGAGGCGCAACGATGGGGCAGGCGTGTACAGGACCAACTCTCTCTCTTACTCTTGCTCTCGCTCGTGTGTGTTTCTCGCTCTCTCTGAAAATTCTACTCTGGGAATTATGAGAGACCCTGACCGAGGGGTATAATCATATATTTATATCGTAACCCTAGGTTAATTGGCTAGGCTCCCTAGTCCTAATGGACTTAGGCTTAGGTTTTATCATTTAATTTTTATTTAATTCCAAGTGGACTAAATTCATTTGGGCTTTTATTCAATTAAACTTGATGGGCTAATTTAAGCTCAAATTAAAATAACCAAGCCCTTTTGTCTTGTAATTTTCGGCTCTTATTCCCTGAGTGAGCCGAGTTTCATTCGGTGCCCGAACTCGATTTACGTGATAAATTTTAAGCTCGCTCGCGACCGCTGGTTCAATGTGGAATGCAATTAACCTATATGATTCTAAATTATATGCTATGTAATTTTAATATTTTTGTTTAGGGGTTGAAATTTAATCCCCAATTTTCTATGCAAATTAATCACTAAATGATTAGTCAAAATTTAAGTGTCAACAAAAAATAAAAAGTATAATCCTCATTTGCAGTCGCTAGTTTGATTACGAAATCCTCATACCTAGCACATTGTGCAAACTTATGGGGTGAAATTGGTTAAAGGTGTGTGTGCGCACTATGAGTTTTTGGGATTAGTGCTAAATGATTGATAAGATGGGGCAATTCACGTGTATTAAGGAAGTGTTGTACAAAAAGGACTACTCGGGCTTTCACCACTTTCCCAACATTTGCGTAGAAAATGTCATGGAATCCGTTCAACTCAGGTGATTTAAGAGGATCCATCTCTTTCAAGACACCATATATTTCATCCACCGTTGGATTGCCAAAAGATCCAAGTTTTCTTCTTCAAAACAACAATAGGGAAGAGTTTCCCAATGAGCCGATGTGGATCGACTGAAAATCCCGAGAAAAGCTATGTATAGTTGGATAAAAAGAAGCTTTTAATCTCTTTCATATTCATAATCCATATGCTTCCATCTTCCTTAGTTGTAAGCATCAACTTTACCTAGAGTGATAATTCTAATCGGAAATTTTTTTTGTTTCAATAAAAAGCACAAACTTTTAATCGAGACCCAAATCTGGCACCTATGATGTAAAATTTTCAAATTGTTCAAGCCATATTTGAGATTTAAGTGAAAATTGATGATTTTTTATGGGAAAAAAAAAAGTTCCGACCAGAATTGTCACTCAAGATAAAGTTAAAGCTTTTTTTTTTTTTTGAAATCAGGCCTAGTGGAGCCCATAAGTTCTTATACGAATAAGTGTCCATATTCTAAGAAACTATTTATATGATTAAATTTCTAGCCTTATTCCGAAAGAAAATCGATTTCATAAAAAAGCCTTGTGACATATTGGGTAATGCAAAACCTAAGTTTTGAACCTATGCTGGAGATCGCTCTTGAGCATCTGCTTACAATAGCGGACAGCTTCAACACCCTATTACATTAGGGTGGAACAGTTTCCAAAAAAATTCGCAAGGCCAAATGCAAATCTAGAATTCTAGCTTTGGCAAGGTGGGACCAAAAATTTCGACTGAACTATTAATTACGTTATTTAAAAGAAGAAGAATTCAAGCATACAATATAAATATCTTTTGCTATCGGACCCGTGGGACCATCACTGGCTCCCTTGGTCCGCCATTACACGAGGAGTTGCGAAGTGGTTGTTAAACATTTTATAAACGGTTAAATGCCCTTTCAAGTTTAGTGAGAACTGCATCGAACACCCCCTCTTCTTAATCAAAGAATTAATGTAAATTTGCTTTCGAATTAAATTTACGTAAGCAGATCAAGTGAACAGTTTTCTTTTATAACTATCTTCAACGCCACGATTTACATAATTATTAAATTATTATAACTCAACAGGTACGGGGGTAGCCCGTAACATTTTAAACAATATATCATGTGAAAAATAATAATTCTTATTAATTAGATTGATTTCCTAATCCTAGACGGCTCTATGGCTGCAATATGGCGAAAATTTATTGGAACAAGAGATGGTTTTGACCGTGACCCATTAACGTAAGCAGATGCGCAAACAGTCTCTACCTCCTGTTGGATACTCCAAGGTTTGCGCCACCCAGCATGTCACAAGGCTTTTTTATGACGTCACTCACACCCGATACATATCTAGAAGCAAGTAATTATACATGATGTAAAAGTCCAAGAAAATGACACATGACGTGCAAACTAGGATACCTACTATTGTATCTATTGTTGAGCATAAATCCAATTGGAACATGCATGATTGTTGATGTACGCGTTTCACCTGCTATCCTAATCTACTGTTGAGGAAAATTATCCAAAAATTTCTAAACTTTATGATTTTTAAAGTAAGTCCTTAACCTTTTGACGATTTGTCAATGCAGTCCTTTCAGTCAATTTTGATTGAAAATCACTGACATGGACACCGACTGTCTTACGTAACACAGAAGACATTGACATAAACAATTTTTTCTGCAATTATTTTAACAAATTTTCTGATTTTTTTCTTTTTTTTATTATGAGCCGGCAACCTTGCCTAGTCATAGCGCCCTCGCTGGCCACCACTAAGGCTGCGGACTGACGGAGGGAAATAAGAAAAAAGGAAAAAATATTAAAAATATTGCAAAAATTGTTCACGTTAGTGTCTGCCAATCATGCCACGTAAAATAACCGGTGTTCATATAAGTGAATTCCAATAAAGATTAGTAGAAAAGACTGCATTGGCAAATTCTTAAAAGGTTTAAAATTAAATTAATCAGTTAAAAGGTTTATGGCTGAATTACACGTACAATAAATTTAGGAATTTTTTGGTAATCTGCGTCTTCAGGATAGAAGGGAAGACGATTGCTCGTGACATACTGGGTGATGCGAACCTAGAGTATCCAACAGCTACACACACGTCTGCTTACGTGATGGGTCATGGCCAATCGCATTTTGACTGATAATAATCTAAATTTCCCTTTGTCGCCATAAACTCCTATAAATACGCCCGAAATTTAACGATCATGAAACCAGAAAATACAGCAAGTAAACTTCAAGATATCATCTGAAGATGGCCGAGCAACAAGGGGTTCGGATTCCGCGAGTGAAACTCGGAACTCAGGGTCTTGAGGTTTGTATTGAAACTTCTTCTTACTTCGTTAAATTTGTGGTTGATTAAATTCTTGTGGATTCATCTAAGCAGATTCTTGCTGAAGTTTATGGGACTCCGTGTCTTCTTCTTCTTCTGATGTTTTCGAGAATAATTGCAGGTTTCAAAGTTGGGTTTTGGCTGCATGGGACTCACGGGTATGTACAACGATCCTGTCCCGGAAGAAGTCGGCATATCGATCATCACCGACGCGTTCGCCCAGGGGATAACATTCTTCGACACATCGGATATATATGGACCCAAAATCAATGAGATTCTTGTTGGAAAGGTAACGTGAAAAAAAAGAAACACACAAAACCGGTAATATAATCCTTTAGCCGATACATTTTAGTTTTATGGTTACTAGAAAAACTTGGTGATGTCGTTGTCGCAGGCATTGAAGAAGTTGCCGCGGGAGGAGGTGCAGCTAGCTACCAAATTTGGTGCGATGAAACTCGGAGCAGACATCGTGATCAAGGGGACGCCTGAATACGTCCGCTCTTGTTGTGAGTCGAGCCTCGAGCGCCTTGGCGTCGAGTACATTGACCTCTATTACGTGCATCGGATTGACACATCGGTCCCAATAGAGGAAACTGTGAGTTCGTTTAACAGGTCTTCCTGTTTGAGGATGGTTGCCAATGCTCTGAAAGGGCCTTAGTGATAAAAACTTAACAAAACCAAACGGTTTTGAAAAAACGCAGATGGGAGAGCTGAAGAAGTTGGTGGAAGAGGGAAAAATCAAGTATATCGGCTTGTCGGAGGCTAGCCCTGACACCATACGGAGAGCGCACGCGGTTCATCCCATCACGGCCTTACAGATGGAGTGGTCACTTTGGACTCGCGAAATCGAGCAAGAAATCATCCCGCTCTGCAGGTATATTGCTGTTCAACTCCATCGGAGGAGACTTCAAATTCTTTCCTATGTTGTCCCCCAAAAAACAACTTTTTGACTTTGTAAGTTGTTTTCTTTTTGAATCTTTTGGCCCGCCTCCCGAAATTTTCAGGGAGCTAGGAATCGGCATCGTTCCGTATTGCCCTCTCGGTAGTGGGTTCTTCGGTGGCAGGGGAGTCACAGAAACTGTGCCCGCAAATAGTTTTCTGGTATGTTAATAGTTAAATGGGCCCATCTTTCTTTGATGTTTCACATTCATGTACTCGATGGCCTAAAAAGCTTCTTCGCTAATCGTCGCTAATTTTTCTACTCATTTCTCAGAGAAATTTTCCTAGGTTTCAAGCAGGGAATTTGGACAAAAACAAGGTTCTTTACGCACGAATGGAGAAGTTAGCGAAAAAGCACAGTTGCAGCCCTATACAGCTTGCACTCGCGTGGGTTCTCCATCAAGGAGATGATGTTGTGCCCATCCCTGGTGAGGATCGAACTTTTATGACATTCATTGACAGATGACATGAATTGGGATTTCTGTTTTGAAATCGTGCGGTTTCTTGCAGGAACGACGAAAATTAAGAATCTCCATGGTAACATTGGTTCCTTGAGTGTGAAGCTTACGGAGGATGACGTGAAAGAGATCTCGGATGCCGTACCGATTGAGGACGTTGCTGGCGACAGGAACAGTGAGCACACTGTCCGCTCCTCGTGGAAGTACGCGAACACGCCCGTGAGAGATGGCAAACCGTCGGCTTATTAGACTCCTTTTGAGTGTGTTGATGAAGCAATTAGTAATTAAACCAAATTTGTATGTCCTACATGCATGCATATTGACTGTTCATGTTTCTATGTCCAGTTCAATATTTCGTAAATTCAAAGAATCTATCTCCTTGAATAGTTTGTCCCTTGCCTTTTTCGTGGTATCACTGTAAGAGCCCTTGCGTCCTTTTACAGTTGCTCTACTAAAACACTCGCACCTTATTTCGAAGCCGTTTATCTTTTTTCAAAGATGTCCCGTATGTATAGTCATAGTTATTCCCATCAAAAGTAGAGATGGGTAATTTTCGTAAGGAAACGTCGGACATAGTTTGTGTCTTGGAAATGTAGTTGGGTGATATAGTAGAATTGATTAGGACAAATGCCCAATACCAACCGGATGAGGCTCTAGCTCTGGCTCTGGCTTTAGTAGACGGTGGTAAGGACAAATGCCCAAAAACAGCCGAATGAACCTAGCTTTGATACTAATTGTTGGATTTTGGTTTGATACTAATGTTGGGTTGCAGAAGATACTACTGCCTATTTTTGTTGAGTGGGTGCAAGTGTGTATACGTGTGTGAAACAAGACTTTGGTAAGTGTTGGGAAAACTCAATCCCGATCGAGTCGTTCGAAACATATTCGGAACGAATTCGATTAGTGCGGAAAACGTGCCCGAGAATCAACAAACTTGTATCACCGATCGTACAGGCATATCACACAATGAACATACCCGGTATTGTCACAGATTAAGTGCCACTTTGCGCTTGAAGGTTCTTCAATCGTCTTTCGCGTTCGAGTTCGTCCCGAAGAGAAACAGAGAAGATCACGTTCTTCAAAGAGTGTGTTTGCATGTATGAAAGTCACGTTACATTCCAAAGGGTGCCTTTCTATTATAAAAGGGAAATAACTACCTCGTGGGCCCTTGTGGCTCACGGGCCGGGTTTGGCCCATCTTGGGCGGTCCACCCATTATATCCTTCATCTCCCACTCGCTCACGATGGGCTAAACACAACTCTCTTTCTTGCAAAGTTCATATTGGCAAATAATCCGTGCGACCAGCATACTACGAGAGCTCGTTGTTATACATCTGTTAGGAATATATAACAGCTCAGATTTGGGCACTATGCAGAGTAGAATTAGTATGCAGTTCCCTAGATCAATCAGTCACATTTTTATCTCTCTTGATCTCTTTTAGTATATCGTATATTGTATTCACAATTATGATTTACTTAAAATCAAAATTGGTCGACCTGTGAATACAAATATAGAATGTGACATCATAAGTTAAATTGATCTTCCTCTTTCCTTAAACCTCTCCATTTCAGTCCAACTTGCTTTTCTAGAAATGCCCCGTTAGACCGAATTATCATGATCATCGGCAACATCCTAAGATAGCAAACACTGAATAGAAATTTTGAGAATAAGTAAGAGTCGTGAGGGCACTTTAATTGAGAAAAACTATTTTCCTCAAGAGTCTCACACGACTTAAAAATTGAGATCATAATTTTGTCAACTCTTATCGGTCGTTTCATGCATACGTAATATGAAATATGTATTACGGTATTATCTCCTTTTCCCATAGAGCGTATGTCTTTACTCTCAATACCGTACAGATGATAGTTTAGACATACTCAATGTCTAACTTGAGTTCACAAATCTACTCTATTCATAAGCATCTATCAGAACTCATATCTGGCATTAAAGACAGGTAAAGTGAAATATGTGGGTCATTTCACTTTCGGACATAATAATCTATATGTCCTCATCCTAACATTCTGTTAAGGCGACGTCCATGCTTTAAGCTTGAGCTCTCAATTATCACCTAGATAACAAGCTTAAAATTGTCTCATCTCTATTCATCACACAGTGAGTAGAGGCGATTACCCGTGTGAGTGGGCTAATCTCTCATCTGTCCGACATACCTTTTCAATATAATGCACTCAGCATCGACATTCACAAACGTCATACAAACTTATAGGCATTGATAATAACAAACTTCATTAATAGTGAACATTCTGGGAAAAATACAATATACAGTACATCATATTCTACACAGTCCTAGAGATCTCACATGACCATGGAAAACTTCTCTAGGAATCGGCTTCGTCATAGGATCTGCTATCATCCTTTGTGTAGATATGTACTTCACGTTCACTTCCTTTCGTGCAACCATGTCCTTGACATAGTTATACTTGATATCTATATGTTTGGTCTTTCCATGGTACTTGGGATCCTTAGTGTATGCTATCGCTGCTTGGCTATCACAATAGACCAATACTGGGTTTGCAGCTTTCTCAGTTACACCTAAGTGATCCAAAAATCTTCTAAGCCAAACAGCTTCTTGTGCCGCTGCTGATAGAGCCACGAACTCGGCTTCCATTGTAGATAAGGCTATGCACTGTTGTTTCTTACTGCTCCAAGATATGGCGCCATTATTCAGTAAGAATACGTATCCAGAAGTAGATTTCCTTTCTTTTAAATCTCCTCCCCAGTCAGCATCTGTATAGCCTTCAAGGTGTAGATCACTTCCTTGATAAGTCAGCGCATAGTCGGCACTTCCCTTTAGATATCTCAGGATTCTTTTGACAGCGATCCAATGTGCTTGACCTGGATTGGATTGGTATCTACTTACCATTCCAACTGCATAACAAATATCTGGTCTTGTACACATCATAGCGTACATCAAGCTTCCGACAGCACTAGCATATGGAACTTGTTCCATTTGCTTCTTTTCTTGTGAAGTCTTAGGACACATTCTGTCGCTTAATGCTTCGCCCTTTGCAATAGGAGTATCTATTGATTTACAGTCTTGCATACGAAATCGCTCAAGAATTTTATTCACATACGTTTCTTGTGAAAGAGATAGGGATTTCTTTGAGCGATCTCTTGAAATCTTAACTCCAAGAATGTATGCAGCTTCACCCATATCTTTCATATCAAAATTGGAAGATAACCAATTCTTGACTGTATTAACTAACTCCATACTACTTCCGGCAATTAGTATATCATCAACATATAATGATAAGATCACAAATTGATCTTTGGATCTTTTGATATATACACAATTGTCTTCACTAATCATTTCAAAATCATATGCCATTATTGCATTGTGAAAACGTATATACCATTGTCTCGAAGACTGCTTAAGGCCATATATCGACCTCAATAGTCGACACACTTTGTGCTCCTGGCCTTTTGTAATGAAACCAACAGGTTGTTCCATATAAATTTCTTCCTCTAATTCTCCATTGAGGAATGCAGTCTTTACATCCATTTGATGTAATTCTAGATCCATACTAGCTACTATTGCCAGAATAAGGCGAATAGAGGTAAATCTAACCACAGGAGAAAAAGTTTCTTCAAAATCAACTCCTTCCTGTTGATTATATCCTTTCGCCACAAGGCGAGCCTTATACCTCTCTATTGAGCCATCAGCCTTACGCTTTATTTTGAGAACCCACTTGTTCCCAATGGCTTTGCGTCCTTTTGGAAGGTCAACCAATTCCCAAACTTGGTTTGATCTTAATGACTCCATTTCCTCTTCCATTGCATGTATCCATTCTTCCTTATCAGGGCATTTTAGAGCATCGTTCACATTCTTCGGCTCATCTTCATCTTGTGGGGCAATCATGAAGGCTTCTCCTTCAATGTCAAAACGTCGATGGGGAATCCTATTACGACTCGACTGTCGTATGGAATGCTGTACTCCTGATGATTCACCACGTTCCATTGCGCTCCCACTCGAATGAGATAATGGTGGTGTCGTCTCTTTAAGTGGTTGCAATTGAGACTGGGTTGCATTCAACTCTCCATTTGTCACAATGCTCCCACTAACTTCACTATCACGATCCACAGATTCGTATAGTGAGTAATTACCACCTACTTCGCCCTTTTTAGGAAATTCATTCTCTAAGAATGTGACATCCCGTGATTCAAATTCAGTTATACTTCCGCTTTCTTGCTCACCTATGAATACATATCCCTTTGAGTGCTCTGAGTATCTTATAAAAATACTCTTTTTGCCTCTTGGGCCTAATTTTCCATACTTGTGAGAAGACTCACGAGTATAGGCAGCACAACCCCAAGGTTTTAGAAAGCTTAAATCAGGCTTTCTGCCTGTCCATAACTCATATGGAGTAGAAGCAACTGATTTAGAAGGCACACGGTTAAGTATGTAGGCAGCAGTCAACAAAGCATCACCCCAAAAGGTGATGGGCAAGTTAGCATGTGCCATCATTGATCTAACCATTTCCATTAGAGTTCTGTTTCTTCTTTCCGCAACACCATTTTGCTGAGGAGTATATGGAATAGTCAATTGTCTTTCTATTCCCTTTTCATCACATAAATTTCTGAACTGATCAGACAGATATTCTCGACCTCGATCGGATCTTAATGCTTTTATTTTCTTGTCTAATTGATTTTCCACTAAGCTCATAAATCTTTTAAAGCAATTTAAAGCTTCGGACTTATGAGAAATCAAATCGACATGTCCGAATCGAGTATAATCATCAATGAATGTGATGAAATAAACAGACCCGTGCCTTTCTTTTATATTCATTGGACCACAGATATCAGTATGGATTAACTGCAAAGGAAATTCAGCTCTTGTTCCTTTTCCAAATGGTTTCCGTGTTGTTTTTCCTTCTAGGCAATGCTCGCATATGGGCAAATCAACCTTTTTAATATTTCCCAATAAGCCATCTTTAGCCAATCGATTCATTCTTTGTTGGCCAATATGACCAAGTCTAGCATGCCACACGTTCACATCATTCTCATAAGAATCAGATGATGTAAATAAGGAATAACTAACATTAACTTCATAATAGTCAACATCTAGTACAATGAAACCATCTAAGAAATATCCGGAACCATAATAACTTGTTCCTAAACACAAGTCTACACCATTATTATGGAAGTTTACAGCAAAACCAAGTCTAACTAAAACCAACACCGAAACTAAGTTCCGACGAATCTCTGGAGCAAATAGCACATCATGTAGGAACAATGTACGTCCACCGCGCATAAGTAGTTGACAGGTGCCAATGCCTCTGACCTCCACTCTTGAATTGTTCCCCACGTATATCCACTTCGTTCCTTGTGGAACTCGTCGGAACTCCACGAAAGCTTCTCTGTCCTTCGCTACATGGTCTGTGGCTCCCGAGTCTACAGTCCACAAAGGATTAGATTCGGTTAGAAACACTGAACTTGACACATAAGTAGCATTTTCATGAATGCTAAAGGTTTCTACCTTCTTTGGCTCGCCACAGTCGCGAGCAAAGTGACCCTTCTTGCCACAGTTGAAACATTTCACTCTTGAAATGTTCTTCTTGAAAGGACGCTTTCCTTTCTCCCGTTGGTTGAGCCTCGGCTTCTTCCCTGAAGGACTTGGCCCTTTGCCTTTCCACTTCCTTGACCCAGTAGGGTGCTTCCTCTTGGAGCCCGAAACTCCATGCGAGCTAGAACCAGCAAAATAAATATCAGTTTCTGGCTTAGCCGCTATGAGGCGATCCTCTTCCAGCTCAAGATGCCGCATAGCATCCTCGAAGGTCTTGATACCCTCATTGTGGGTCAAATGGATCTTCATATGCTCCCAGCTTTGAGGCAAGGAGCGGATTACTGCCTGCACCTGTTGTTCATCAGTGAGTATGTGCCCGGCATCCTTTAGCTCACTGATCATATTCGACATCTGCCTCAAATGTTGTTTCATGGTCTTTCCATGAGACATCTTGTAAGAGTCGAAACGGATAGTGAGTTGTCTCAGTTTGGTCACAGAAGTTCGACCAAATCTTGATGCCAGTGCAGCCCACATCTCTTTAGCGCTCTGGAAACGTCCGAACTCTCGCATGATGTCATTGTCCATGCTGCTTAGCAACGTAATGCGAGCAAGAGAGTTCTTTCTTTTCCAAACAGTGAAGGCATCTTTATCCCTCTTGTATTGGGCAGTTGTCCCTTCCTCAGGTTCTTCCATAATCTGGTTAAGAGCTTCGAGTGCCTCTTGCTCTTCCAGCACATATTGGATTTTGAGACTCCAAATCTCATAATTGTCGCCATTCAATTTTTCTCCCTTATTTAGTTCAGCCACTATGTTCTTAGTTGCTGAAGCCATCGTATCTAAACATTTCAGACACATACGCACGAGTTATTAAAGCCTATCTTAATGCTTCATCAGCATCAGGATTACATAAACTAATTATGTTAATGAATAGTTTCACTAAAGGTCTTAGAGTCGAAAGTTCACTATGTTCCCAATCATCGTCTAAAAAGCCTAATTTGAAATTACCATTAACATAATCATTTTATGTAAAAAATTGGTTCTTCAAAAGTTATACAAATTTTAAAGAACTTCCCACATAAACATAACACATGATATGGCAATTATAAAATGAAAAACATCAAAAATTCATAGCCACATATATATCATAAAACATTCACAAATGTTTAAGAATATGTAATATCAACCAAAGACATGTACATAATTGGTTCCAAATTCTAAAAGAACAACATCAAGTGTACCAATCTAACACATAGACAGGAAATGACTCATAAAATTCTTCTGAAAGTTTTATTTTCTTCGGAACATAAATAGAAGCTCCCGGAAAACCCCTAGATCCTGACCATGATTTGCCCCGAGACCCATTCAATGCAAGGGTTGATGTCCTTCTTGCCCCGACCTTTATGTATTCTTGCACAAAATTCTCCACAAGCATCTTATAGCTTGGACCATTTAAGGTTTCTCTAACCTTATCAAGCATTCTTCTCAACTCCTCAGGAATAGTGCACTTTAGGGCTCCGACCATTACATACTCCGGCATTATAAAGCCGTTCCAAATGATATCCTGTATCATTTTGTTGACCTTGATGATGTGTGTCATCATATCATCTCTGGCGTCCCATCGATAAAGGGCTAGCTTGATTCTTAGGTTCTCAAGCTTCTCCTTTTGAGCCGCCGTTCTTGGGATGATCGGAGTGCGTCTCAAATGTACCATTGTTCCTGCAACGAATGCAGAACAAAGGATTACTTATAATCCATGATACATTAAGGTAATGAATGCTTATTCATATACATATGAGCTGACACTTGTATTTCAAAAGACTATAGAGAAATACTACAGAAAATGCCAAAAAAATATGCCCCTAAGTACGTGTACATAGGGTTTATCGTGCATTTTCACATTCATAAGTGCAGCAAAAATGTAATATGAATACACCATAACGTAGAGCATTCCGATACGAGCACATCGATACCAAGAACGCCCAAATCGGAGCTCAAATGAGCTCGAACGGGCCGAGAGAAGACACAAGGGTCATTCTGCCGGTTGAACCGGTCCGGTTCGACCGGTCTGACCGGTCGGACCGGTCCGACCGGGTTGACCGGTCAACGGTCAACGGTCAACTCGGGTCGGGTCAACGGGTCGATCAACCGGGTCGGGTCAACGGGGTCGGGTCAACGGTCAACGGGTCGGTCAACCGGGTCGGGTCAGGTCGGGTCAACGGGTCAACCCCCGGGTCGGGTCGGGTCAGCCGAGTCGGACTGATGACGTCAGCGTGACGTCATCGTCGGCGGTTCCGCGGCAACCGACGCGCCGTTTCGCGGGGGCCGCGCGTGGGCGTCACGCGCCGTCGCGCGCCTGGACCTTGCCGGCGCGTGAGGGCGCGTCTGGCGTCCTCCGGCGACGCGCCGCCCACCATTTTGCTCGTCTCGACGAGCCCTTTCCGTTTATGCAATAAAATTCTAGTTTTTACGAAAAACAGAAATCGAAACATGCATGAACAGTTCGGTGAGGCGACAAAGACGAACAAAAACGAGACCAAAACAAAAAACAAGCAGTATACACTTCAGATGATACATAAGCATGATCGGGAAACAAGTAAACGGGCTCTGATACCAATGTTGGGAAAACTCAATCCCGATCGAGTCGTTCGAAACATATTCGGAACGAATTCGATTAGTGCGGAAAACGTGCCCGAGAATCAACAAACTTGTATCACCGATCGTACAGGCATATCACACAATGAACATACCCGGTATTGTCACAGATTAAGTGCCACTTTGCGCTTGAAGGTTCTTCAATCGTCTTTCGCGTTCGAGTTCGTCCCGAAGAGAAACAGAGAAGATCACGTTCTTCAAAGAGTGTGTTTGCATGTATGAAAGTCACGTTACATTCCAAAGGGTGCCTTTCTATTATAAAAGGGAAATAACTACCTCGTGGGCCCTTGTGGCTCACGGGCCGGGTTTGGCCCATCTTGGGCGGTCCACCCATTATATCCTTCAGTAAGGGATCAAGCGAAGGAGCAAGAGAGGCAAGGAAGGGAAATTCTATTGAGTAGTGCAATGGTGTTACAACGAGAGTGGGACTTTGAGAGTTCGTGCAGCAGAAGTGGAGGAGGTCAAGGAGATGGATCACTCTTTTAACAGAGAAGAATAACCAACGAACAAATGCTTCATGAGCACAAAAGAAGCTATTAACTCAGAACTGCCTGGTTTGGTTTTATCTTTTATTAAGCTATTCTGAGTTTCATTTTCTGAACTCAGTTACAACGAGCAAAAGAGAGCATCAGAGCCAGACAAGCTCTATCAACACATTCGAAAGAAGTCTAATAATCTGATAATTTCCCATCTCTTGGGGGCGTGTTCGCATACTTCCACGAGCAGCAAACAAAGTGCTCATTGTTCCTGTCGCCAGCAACATCCTCGATTGGTACAGCATCCAAGATCTCTTTCCCGTCTTCCTCTCTAAGCTTCACTCCCAAGAAACCAACGTTATCACCGAGATTCTTAATCTTCGTCGTTCCTGCGGAAACCTCATAATTTCAGAACAGAAATTTCAATTCCATGTTATCTGTTAATGAATGTCATAAGATTAGATTCTGACCAGGGATAGGCACAACGTCATCTCCTTGATGGAGAACCCATGCGAGTGCAAGCTGTACAGGGGTGCAATTGTGCTTTTTCGCTAACTTCTCGATTCGAAAGTAAAAGGATCTTGTTTTTTACCATAGTCTCTGCTTGAAACCTAGGATGTCTTACCTAAGAAATGAAGAAAAAAATTTGCAAGCATTAGTGAAGAAGCTTTTCGACCATCATGCATATGAATTTGAGACATTCAAGAAAGAAGAGCCCATTTAACTGTTAACATACCAGAGAACTATTTGCGGGCACAGTTGCTGTGACTCCCCTGCCACCGAAGAACCCACGACCGAGAGGGCTATACGGAACGATGCCGATTCCAAGCTCCCTGAAAATTTCGAGAGGCAGGCCGAAAGACTAAATGAAAACAACGTACAAAGGGAAAAGGATCTTTTTTGGAGAACAACTTCGCTAAGGATTCGAAGTCTACTATGATGGCAGTGAACAGCAATGTACCTGCAGAGCAGGGTAATTTCTTGCTCGATGTCACTAGTCCAGAGCGACCAGTCCATCTGTAAGGCCGTGATGGGATGAACCACGTGCGCTCTCCGTATGGTGTCGGGGCTCGCCTCCGACAAGCCGATGTACTTCACTTTTCCCTCTTCCACCAACTTCTTAAGTTCCTCCATCTGTGGTTTTTTGAACCATTCGGCTTTATTAATTTCTGATCGCTAAAGCGGATCGGCAATTATCACGAACAAGAAGAGCAGCTAAACAAACTTACGGTTTCCTCTATAGGGACTGACATGTCGATCCGATGCACGTAATAGAGGCCAATGTATTCAACACCAAGGCGCTCGAGGTTCAACTCACAGCACGAGCGGACGTATTCAGGCGTCCCCTTGATCACAACATTGTCCGCTTCAATTTTCACCACAACGAATTTGGTAGCTAACTGTACCTCCTCCCGCGGCAACTTCTTCAATGCCTGCAATAATGATATCACAAAGTGTTTCTAATAACCAAGTAAGTAAAATGATCAGCTAAAAGACTAAATTGCCGGTTTTATGTGTTTCGGTTTTGTCACATTACCTTTCCGACAATAATCTCATTGATTTCGGGTTCATATATATCCGATCGAAGAATGTTATCCCCTTGGCAAATGCATCGGTGATGATCAATATGCCAGCATCGGCAATGATCGATATTCCGGCTTCCTCAGGGACAGGACCATTGCGATTACCCGTGAGTCCCATGCAGCCAATGCCCAACTACGAAACCTGCAATTATTCCATAACAGAAGAAGAAGAAACAGAAACGAAAACTCATACGTTCCAGCATCGAGCACCTTATACGAATCCACGAGAATATAATCAACCACAAACAATGAAACGATGTGACAAAATTTCGATTTTGTACGTAACACCATTAAAACATGACGAATAAAGAAGTAGTCTCGATGCAAACCTCAAGACCCTGCGTTCTGAGTTTCACTCGAGGAATCCGAAGCCCGGCCATTTTCAGATGATACCTTCTTGTGCTACTTGCTGTATTTTCTGGTCTTGTGATCATCAGACTTCATGCATTTTCATAGGAGCAAGAGCTCTACCGGGTTAGATTGTTGGTCAGGATTGCATCACCCTGTATGTCACGAGCACAGTGATTTTTTTTTAATGAACTTTTAAATGTATTAATACCAAAGTTGAGGTGTTTGGCATTATTGGCAACATGATTACAAAAGTCTTTGAGCCAAAACTAGCATTTTCAAAATCCCTTAGCCCAATGCAAATCCCAACCGACATTGGCTTTGAGCATTTTCGGATTGCTATTCAGGGAAAAAGGAATTTTTTTCTTCTAACTTTGCCTCGCCTAAATATCTAAATTACAATTTTGCCCTCAACTACTTTACTGTGTATGTCTGATCGACAACAGCAATGTCGCCAGTGAGCCTAAATCTAGTGCTAGCAATCCAGATTTGGCGCCACAACCTCAGGTGAGGGCCAAGGTGTCGCAACCTCCAGGTGGCATCATCGTCGACGTCACGTGACCTTTGAGGCTCAAGGTCGCACGAGCTTGGCACGGCACCTAATCTGGGTCTAATGATCCACGGCTCTTGGGTGAGCATCTAGTCTCTTTCTTCTGTATTCAATTTTTTTTCAAAAAAATTACTTTCAAAATTGGATTTGAAAGTCTGTAGAAAAGTGTTTACCAAATACTATTTGCATATTGTGAAACTCCTTTCATCAAAAGCTTTTCCCAAATGCTCTTCCAAGCGCACCCATAGTCTTCCTTCACCTATTGGCGTACTCTTTTGGGTTAAACTTTATACGGATAAGTACACTAGAAATCCTAAAGCTTATCGCAAAAGTGCAATTAAGTCAAACTTTCAAAAAGTGTAATCAAGTCCTAAAATTTATCGCAAAAGTGCAATTTGAGTCCTAAAACTTTTAAAAAGTACAATCAAGTCCTATAACTTGTCAAATTGGTCCAATCAAATCCTTCCATTTGATTGCACTTTTTGAAAGTTTTTAGACTTGAGTACATTTACGTGACAAGTTTTAAGAATAAATTGCACTTTTTGAAAGTTTTAGGACTTAATTGCACTTTCATTACAAGTTGTAGGACTTCTAATGCACTTATCCCAACTTTATAATATGGCATCATTGTTAGGTACCCCCAATTTATTTCGCATGTGCAGCTCTTCACCTATTGATTTACCATTTTGGGTTGTACATGAGAAAGACCCACCTAGCCATAATATATGTTGGCTTGAATGGGCCAAGTTGAGCTTGATTATGTCACCAAAATTTCTTTTTAAGTCCATGGGTTTGGACAAATGGCTCCCTTAAATGTCCATTACCGGCTTACTCAGCATCAATTACAGATCTTTGTTTTTGTGGGTGGATAGATAATGCAAAAGCTGGCCATCACTTGATTGAGTTTTGAGGCTCATTTGATATGAAATGCAATCTAAAATGACCAATGCCAACTGGGACACATGGCTCCAATTATAGAGCATCATTGACATGGCCACACGCGATTGGCTCATCTTACATCATGAGACATGATGGAAAAGAGCCAACCTAGCTAATATTAATGTGGATTATGTCTTAATTATATTGCCCCGTGGATACGCAGTGGACCTAGGGAACATGACTCAAATAAAGAAGACACCTTTTGTAAAAGCATGCAATATACATTTGAGTTTTCTATTCAGCTTTGGAAAAAGAAAAGAATACTTTTTTCGAGGACAACACCCAACACAATTTCATAATTCAATTTCTATAAGTAGGTCAAGACATAATTACATAGAACACAAACATCTCGTGAAAAGGATTTTTTTTTCCCAAATTTCCACTTTTTTGTTCTGCTCGCATCGGCTTTCTCTTTATTGTCTGTTGACTTTATTGCGGGTTACTCGTCGGCAAAAAAGATCACAGTTAGGGAAAGAAGTTGGTCCATAACACAAAAGAGTTAATTTTTTTTTTATATTAATATCACTTCATTTAGAGAATCATTTGTCCTGTAAGCCATCGAGAAATTGTATGCCAGGCATAATGCTCAGCAAACACGGTCTATAATACTAGTTGGCGGATGGAATAATCGACAAGGTTGGAGGAGAGTATCTCTTAGGTTCGATCTCACCCGATGGACAATCAGCCGTCTTGAAAACGTTACCCCCTAGTAGATAACCAGTAAGTCTACTGTAAGCCATCGAGAAATTGTATGCCAGGCATAATGCTCAGCAAACACGGTCTATAATACTAGTTGGCGGATGGAATAATCGACAAGGTTGGAGGAGAGTATCTCTTAGGTTCGATCTCACCCGATGGACAATCAGCCGTCTTGAAAACGTTACCCCCTAGTAGATAACCAGTCGTCTCCAAATAGACTTACGCCCGAGATGATTGTCGAAGCTTGAATATTCCGTCTCTAGAAGCATAAAACAAGGGTCACTAGCTACCTTTAGCTTGGTTTTGGCTTGAGAATCGATGGACTTTTGGGCCGTAACTTGTTTTGCATTCGAGTGAAGAATATTAGTAGCCAAAAGGGAGTTCCGATTTGGCCTTCACTTGATGAAGACGTGCCCAACATGGTTCAAAATCATGGCATGAATCTAATCACCTACACGAACCGTCGGGCCAATGACGCTTTGCCACTTGAGGAATGCACATTGGAAAGCAAGAAAGTGGCCAAAAATAGTCAAGGCGCGTGGATTAAACTAAGGCCAATATGGTCGAATAAGCATTTCGCGTTTCTCCAACCGGATTGGTCACTGGGTTAAGTTCATTGCTTAAGATAACACTAAGAAATCAACATGTAACTATCAACTGAACTTGCATCATTTTGTTCCAAGTGCCATGCATCAACTTGTTCTTTGGGGCCACCCTCCCTTTGGAGCGCTTTAATCAAAACCGCTCTAGACCACCGGGTTTTGGCCTCGAAAAGGAGATTTATTTGTTTAATCGAATGATTGGAAAACCAATCAAGCCTTTGAGGAAGTTCCTTTTCACCTAACAAAATTGAAAGTACGGATATAAAGAAATGTTCAGTGAACTACACGCCTCGGCCCCTGTGGATGTAAACAAGTGCAAGATGGCTTTTTTGATTGTAGGATTGCCATTCACGAAGCGGGGAATTAGGGTTTCGATTACAGCGGTGGGAAAGTGAATGCTCGTGTATGGTCCACATGGTTTCTTGCACCACCCTTGGTCGACTAAGATATATATGGGAAAAATGACACAAATGATTAATGGACTTTGGCCTAATATGCAATGTGGTTTTTAAATTTTTAATATGTTCAATGCAGTCCCTGAATTATAACCCAATGTGCAATAATGTTCATTAACTTTTAATTTACTCAATGTTAATCTCTAGATTTTTGGTATATATTCAATTTAGTAACTGAACTATATAAAAATGTTCAATGTTATCCCTGACAACATTGAACACTTTCATATAATTCAAGGATTAAGTTAAACATGTATAAAAAGTACAGAGATCACATTGAACAAATTAAAAATTCATGGACCACATTGCACATTAGGCCAAAATTCAAGGACCACATTATATAAATTAAAAGGTCATAGGCCAAATTCAAGGACCATTTGTATCATTATCCCATATGTGTGTGTGTGTGTGGAAAAGGAGACTAGCTTACAAGTTTGATTTACAAATAGCGACGTGGCATATCATTATTGAGTGCTTGAAAATGATCCACTTTCAATGCGTTTGTTTCATTAAAAACTTCAAGACAAAGGAAAATATTTTCCATGGAAATCATTTTCAAGGAAATTGATTTTCAAGGAAACTTGTTAGTTTTTATTTGTTTAGTGGTTTAGGGAAAGTGATTTCCTTCTTGCTAGAAGGATTAGTTGTTTTTCCTCAATCTAAGTTTATTATTTTCAATCCATAAAAAACGTTTTTCAGTAGATCGATGAATTTTTCGTCATCCAAATACCGGAAAGTCGAAAAATAATTTTTCCAAAAACATTTTTTCTTTAAACTAATGGACCCTAAATTTTATTGAAAATTCACTTAATCTTTATTATGTCAACTCTTTTCATCTCCGGGAGTACATGTACTCATCGAGAGAGAGAGGCTTTTTCGTTCTGTTTGGCATTTTTTTTTATGTGAACCTTGTGCATTACTTCCTAAGAAATGCATGCAAATGGTCCCCCGAATGCTCTGTTTTTGCTCTTTTTGGACAACACAGTTGATGCCTACCAAGCACACAAACTGGAGAGAGAGAGAGAGAGAGAGAGAGAGAGAGGGGCGGTCGCCATCAAGATCAAAGGCAAAGTTAAAAAAAACCACATAAAGGGCCTTAAAATGGCAGTTTAGAAACACACAACGAAAACCAATGTCAGCATGTGGTGGCGTGGGCGTGACAATATTCAATTTGTCTCCTTTTGGACCACAACAACAATTGCTTCTCTTTTCTTTTCCCATATCCCAAGGCTCTCGCTGGCGACCTATTTAATCTCTTGTCACTAATTTGCTATCTCCAGATGCTGCCTGCTCTTCTAATCACACTAGTAGGACCACACGTATTTGGTGGGACTTCCTCGTAGAAAACAGGGCCATCCAAACGCGCATTCCAACTTTTAAAAGGTGTTAGGCGAATACCTGCTGAAAATTTGTCCTGTATAGGTTCGAAGTACTTTGATCTTGCAAAAATAAGGGTAGAGAATACAAATTAGAAGTACGGTGGAATTAAGTCTACGTTGCACAGATAAGTAACGAGCTATACTATATGCAGACCCTAAACATATTATTGTCTAATTAGTCTTTATCATTAAATCAAACATTACATGTCCTAATTCTCATGGCTCCATTTTTCCACATAACTTTCTTGCCCCTATTTATGACTGTGTATTTCATCCTAATTTCCAAAGAAAATACTAAACAAGATCACCGTCTGTATCTGTCATCACGTGGGGACAAAAGTGAAGAGAGCGAGAGAGTCGTGGAACTAGTAAAAGTGTATCGATCTGAATTTTGAAACAGGAAAATCTCTCTCTCTCTCTCTCTCTCTCTCTCTCTCTCTCTCTCTCTCTCTCTCTCTCTCTCTCTCTCTCTCTCTCTCCCTCCCTCTCCCTCTCCCTCTCCCTCTCTCTATTTATAGCTCTCAGAAAACCCCCTCTTCTCCATGAACAGCCTTCAATATAGCTCTCAGAAAACCCTCTCTTCTCCATGAACAGGCTTCTCATTTCACATAGGGTACCCAAGTCGAGAAAAACAGATCCCCCAAGAAAACAAGGAGAGAAAAACACAGAGAGAGATCCAATTCCCAAAAAAACACCAGTTCTTGAAGCAGAGGGTCTTGCTTTTAGTTCACTCTTCATCATCATCATCATCATGCACCACTAACTGCTGAAGCTGCCAGCATGATCTGAGCTTTCAATGGAAGCAACTGTCAGATCATCTGGCAGTTTCAACTGTTGCTGGAAGCGTGACAAATCCCAAAACCGAAAAGAAAAACCCTACTTTTTCTCTGATCTTCGCATTGATCTAGCCGTTCACAATTTCAAGGACCCCTCTTGAGATAAGGTCTTGTACTTCCCCTTATGTTCTGTTTTGTATGTATTAATCTCGACTACATACTATCAACATTCTTAAAAGTTCCACTCCTTTTTTTTTCTGCCTTTTCTTTTGTAGTTTATTGTGTTTTATTGTTTCTCACTTACCTTGGGAACAAATTATGCACAAATTGTGCGTTTTGCAGCTTCAGCTGATGAATATCGGCCTGTTTAAAAAGGGTTTCACATTCATCTTGAATGCAGTGGTCTTTTGCAGTCAGGTGCGACAAGAAAGTTTCCTCCTTACTGACTAGAGAAGCAGCGATACATGTCTAACCGGCTCTGTATAAGCCTATGTCGCTCATAGCCATAATAATTGACATGAGCAAATCCGTTACTTTTGTGTTGCCGCAACTCACGCATTTATACATGAAGATCATGATATAGCAGGGTTTCTTCTCAGGGTTTTATTTTACAAGTTTTGCTTGTTCCGGCGATTGGTGTAGCTAGATTTGAGATGATGCCTTTACAAGGTATATGGCTGATTGTCACGGGGGTTGTGAATTTTTTGAACCGTTTTATAGGTTCTACTTTTTCCGGCTAATTGTTTGCACAAGGTGGAATTATCTTGTTGAAGTTGTAGATCTATTGCGATTATATTACAAAATTCATTGTGGCTGAGATATTAAATCAGCAGGGCATGAACTAATCACCATCTTCTATTTCTTCTTTGTTGGAGTATTTATGCTCGTTTTTATTTTCTTCTGTAATAGTCAGAATGATGGATCCGAACGCCAAATTCATTTTGAGTCATCCTATCCTTATAATGCCTCCAATATAGACTCGTTGTATATTCACTGATGCTTCAATTGAGTAAACTTGGACCACTTCTCTCTCTCTCTCTCTCTCTCTCTCTCTCTCTCTCTCTCTCTCTCTCTCTCTCTCTCACACACACACACACAAGATTTAAGAAACTTGAACAAGTCAACTATCACGAGGAACAGCGAATTTTTTTCATGACCAGACCAAAGAATAGGAGGTGAAAGAAAACAAAATCCGTCTGATCTGTTTGGAATGCATACCTTTATAGATCTGGTAGAACGTGACCGATCTATATGTACTTCATATCATCACAACTTGAAGTAAGGAATGACCGGTGGCGTATGGATACGGACTAATATATCTGAATGCAGTGGTGGCGTCATAGCAGTTCATGTATCATGGTTTGCTAGTGCAATGGATTGCTAGTAGTGCTGGGTATACGACCTCTCCACAATCCTAATTCTGAACATTCCACAGTAGACGCGAGATCTTAATGGTAATGCAATTGGACGTCGGTTTGCCCTTCCTCATCTCTATTGGGCTAGAAGAAAACTCGATGTGAGTGAAGTTTCCTTTGGAAAAGGGAAATAAAGTTCATCAAATCGTTTAAATCACCTAACTAGTCACAGCATCCATTGTTAAGCTATCATCAAACAAGAATTTGGCGTGTATTCCCAGTGCAAGAGTTTCTCATCCATAGAAGCCCGTCAATGTTTGCATGTGATTGGTTATGTATCCAAAACGAATATAAGAAGGGAACAATATTTCCATCAAATGAACGAGCCAAAAAAATATTAAAGAAAACTACAAGAACCATTAGTTACACTTTTGCATTCTCTAATTTCAAAACTACACGTCAAGACGGTGATGGAAGTGAATGGTGTAGAAAGACATACTACATAGCTTGTGTGACTTAGGCTTAGGTCAGTTCCTTTTCTTAACATGCTCAATACGCTATTATAAGCGAAGGCGAAAAAGAAATAAGGGCGAGGAGTAGGAGACATTTTCTAGGGTCAAATGCATGATATTCAAGCGCATTATACATCTTATGTTGCTTGATATGTTCATTTTGCTGTCACACTGTATCGGTACTGTACAATTCCTAGGTTAAAGCAGCAACAAAATGATTTACTTTATGCATCCTAAAGTTCGAAAATTCAAACTTTTGACCATAAGAGAACTATCACTTTCACCAAAGTCTTCCATGCACTTCCTAAATTTCTCATAGATCTCAATATGGGTTTACCGTCGCTTATTCTGGCACAGTTAATAATGTTATGATGAGGTCATGTTAACTACACAAATGCTGTTCTCATAAGAAAGTTCATAGATTGATTGGCCCCTTCAACAATTCATAAGTTTCACATAATAACTTTGATAGGATGATCATGAAATAAAAAGATCATGTAGCAGTGCATCTTGCCAAAAAACATCAATTAACTGGCTTTTGAAAATTGAACTATGTATCCGGATTTTTGTTATATAAATTTCATATAACAAGAGGCATCATATTTTCAAGCTTACCAATTGTTTGTGCATCTTCATTTAAGTTTATTTTGCAGCACTAGAGAAAAAAGTTGCAGTAGACTCTCTTTGTAATATTTTTACTGATACATTGTTCTCAATTATGTGTGAATGCTCTCTCTATCTCTGACTGTTTAAACGGCGAGTGCTTCTGTTTGTGTTGGTGGGTTGGTCTATGAGTTGGAATTACTACAAAAGGGAAGACCACTTGCGCACCAAATTGAAACTGAAGATTGGGTTGACTCTTTTGCATGGGGGTTTGTTGGGGTTTTGCCTCACTTCCTTTTGTCTGGAAGCTCGGATTGGACTCGGACTCCACATAGCCCCCTTCTCTTTTGTCTCCTTTTCACATGATGATGAATGATTATCATCTGTTTCTAACCACTCCTACACACACTCTCACAAGCCCTTTTCTGTTTCTGTCCTCGTTGCGTGCAAAAAAGGAACACACTTTCGTAGGTGACGGGTTCACATGGTTTGTTACATGCCATTTATGGCAGTTTGCCCTATAAAAACACCTAAAGTTGCTTCTGTTTTTATGTGGGAATATAGTGGCATGGTTGTGAGTAATGTGAAAATACACAAGAAATCTTAATGCTTTTAAGTAAGGAGCTTTGTCTTAATTTTGGATTGGCCTTGTTTTGTTGTGGAAGCAATCCTCTTCTACTAGACAGATCAACAACAAATGAATTTAACTCTCTATATCCTTCTTTCCTATCCCACGCTTTCGTATTCCATACACTGAACAGTCTGTCTAAGTAGATTTAGCCTTAACTTGATGCGGTTTCTTCGTTGAGAGATAAATTTAGTTTTCAAGGTCTCCTATTTTCTCTCTCCTTTAGTTTGTCTGTTGACCTTGGATTCAATGCATATATGAAGCTAGTTTTAAAAAACTGCTCGAATGTCAGATCTTGAAACTATTAAATCCCACGAAGATGGTTGGTCTCTGTCGAACATATGGCAAACAATTCTCCATTAATGATGGCAAATCCATCGCACTTTTAGATTTTGAAAGAGACGAACACAGGGAAAGTTACATGCTGCCTAAGGTCAAAAGGACAGAAAATTTTCAACAAAAGGAAGGTACGAAGAGACGTGTTATGAGAATGAAAATCGTGCAAATTGTGCCGACCATGATGAAAGAAAGAAAGATTTTGGGATGTTCTCGGATTACAACGTTGTATCCACCTAAATCAACTTCCGAGAGAGAAGCAATACAATTCTTGCAATGATTTTTTAAAAAAAAAAAAAGAGTAAAGAAATTCGTAATCTCGACACTTAATGATTGATTTGAATAAATGAAAAGTTCGTGCTCGATCACCTAAAAGATTTGTCCTTTAGAACATTCTAACTTTCTCAAAACACAATAGTGAGACAAACTCCGAAGTCAAGGCTTTCAACATGAGTTCATTGGAGGGTCCAAGTCTTAAACACCAAACTTTTCACCGCCAGAATCCGTCGAAAAGATATGGGAGCCAAACTTTCCTTCATCAAGAGTTTAATTTCTTGAAAATAATCGCCAATTTCTCGATCGCCTACTTTGATTAATTGCAAAACTCTGGCCAGAAGGGATGAATTCGAGAGGCAATCATTGTGATGGAGAATATGACCATGGTGTTAGCCTGTTATTCCAGACAAAACATAAAGTGACTCCTAGGAGGGGATAATTCCAAAAAAAGCAAATAAATATACTAAAATTCAAGACCATGTTTGCGAAACTAATCAACTAAGCTTTTTCTTGAATGATCGAGTCTGGCATCATATATGGGCAATTTTGTTTATTCTAGGGAGGCCAAAAGATAAATCAAGGCCTCTAGGCAATCGACTTTCTTTCGTGGACTGCATCTGTCTAGTCAATCTCACTCAATCCCCGGTTATTTTATAGAAAGAAAATTCGATGTTTTCTCAATCTTGAAAGAACTTGAACAGGGATTTTCAAGCTAGATACTCTACCCAACACGTTCAACGATCATATCCTCTCTCAAGTGATTGACGATGGCGAATTAAGCAACATCGATACTATTATCGAATCTCACTTTCATCGCAAGCTTTATTATCTGTGGCTGCCTTGGGGATGGGATCAAATGGTGATTTCCGTCACGATCCAACATAGGAATTCGATTATCTCGTTCCATTTTATTCTATGCTATTCCATTCTTCGGTTCCATCACCATCTCGTTCTACAAATTTTTTTTTGGAGGGGGCTGGGGCACGTGCCCGCAAGCCTAAACCGGTCAATCGTCCACCGTCAGTGCCACGTCTTCATCGGCCAAATCCTGAAAGCCCGATGCTGACGGCCCATGTTAACCAATGGCCCAAGGGCCATTCTCTCTTGGAAACCCATTTTGTTCTTGTTCTTGTTCTTGTTCTTGTTCTTGTTTTTTGGTCGAAGGAAACCCATTTTGTCCGAAGCAGAAAACTTTTCATGGAAAGCGCAGACGCCGCTTCAGCTCCACCAAGCACAACAAGAAAAAAAGGCGGAAAAGGAACCAGTTGGGGGTCCCACTCGCCAACCACGAAAGCCAGAACCGCGCACCTTTGACAGAGAAACGAGGGAGAAAGGTCAGCATCTCTCTGTCTCTAATGGTACGTACGGCTTGCTTGTTGTCCGCGAATTTGGACAAATTTTGATTCCTTTTCGTCCTCCGATGTTTATTGATTTAGAAGACGAGTTGGGTTCTTGCTTATTTTTTGTTTTGTCTTCCGATGTCATTGTCTTAGAAGACGACTTGGGTTCTCTCTCTCTCTCTCTTCCCCCCCCCGCTGCGCGACACCTACCCCACACCCCCCCCCCCTTTGTGCCTGATGGTTGGGACGAGAGATAATGATCGGATAGAAGCTCAAATCAGTGGAGTCTGGTCAATTTAATAATGGAGCCCCACATTGACATTCATCGCTGGAAATTTTAAATTTTGGTTTTGAAGGGTAATCGGAACATGTGTTGTCTTGGCTCTGTTCTTTTATAAACTCAAGTTTTTTGTTTTCTTGGTCTCTTTTTGGTTTGCCCCATTTGTTTATTCATGGAAGTACTACTGTCTGTTTACTTTACATGTTCTATGTTGCTGAGAAATTCTGGGAATGAATGAACTTAAAGTACTCCGGCAATCTGAGAAAACCCTTTTCTCTGGGAAAGTGAATTGAATGTATGCATTGAGAAGAACTTAATAAGACGTTTCTAGGGTAAAGATGTGCTTTATTGACTATTGTAGGAAATTGACTATTTTATTTCACATTGGCAATGCCTCATTGCCTTGCCCTCTTGCTGGCCAGGACAGGGTTGGAAGTTTGTTTTCCACTCGTCAACCGAACTCTTTGTTTCTTTTTGTCTCTATCCTTTTCTTTCTGTCTCTATCCTTTTTCCAATAGTAGATTGCCTTCTTTTGGTTGTTGCGTTTGTGACGTGGAAAGAATCAGCTAGTATTGATCATGCTTAGGTATGAAGTATTACAAATCGATTTGCTTGTGTAAGCTTCTTTTTGTGTCTTGTTATCACTTTGTCAACATGGTCATATGAGTCAAATATAATCTGTGAGGGTTTTGCCACGGAGCGAGGTGAAGGATTGATCCCGAGATATGTGCAGACGAGTTGTGATGTTAGATTAAAGACAGTTATTCGCATTGATAGGTGAATTGGGTTGTCAACTCGGGATCCTCCTATGAAAATTTGTTTTCTTCCTTCCATCCAAACAATCATGTCATTTTTTTTTTCGTTTTTCGAAGTGGTGTGTTTTGCTGCTTGTAGGAAATCAGATTTATGCACCTACAAGACAGCTACGGCCATCTTATGTTTTGCAGAGACAAATCCTTAGCCTCTAAAGATGTGACATTTTCATTAAAATCTTTATCTTATCTATGCAAATCAGGCTCCATCATGTAAAGATGTGCTTTATTGCTTCTATCAACCTTTTCCTTCAAGTTGTTTGCTCGAATATTTGGTCATGCTTTTCTAGGATATGGGGAATGTAGTTGAAGATATCTAAAGAAGTCATGAGGAAAAGATGATATAGCATCTCTACTTTAGTTGGAAGCCAGCAATCTTAAGGATTTGAAGTTGTGTTCACTATAAGTAACTTGATTTGTCCCTCGCCATTTGCATCAAATAATATTTGTTCGTTGGATGGGTCCATGTCCTTCTTGCTACTATGGTGAAGGAGAGAGATGATGTGAGAAAAGAACCGAAAAAAGGCAACCCTTGCATGAACTTGAGGCATAAGTTTTTGGGTTTTTACTGCCCCTTTACGAAGCTTGCTAGGAACTAGCTAATTGTTTCTCTAGTTTTCCTGTAGGATAACTTTTTGAATGCTGGTTCAGAGAAGAATGTTAAAGCAGGCATATAGCATGATCACCTTATTAATAACCTCATCTGCAAGATTATCCAAACTGAACAGTAGCATGGCAAGCAAGACCAAAGACTTAAGGTTGAAATTATGGAGGACAATAGACTGTTGATATGATTCTGTAGCCAAAGGTAAATTGAGACATTATCTAGGAAGGTACTTACCATGCTTAAAAGATAGAATTAAAAAAAACAGTTTCCTATGCCCTAACCATTTTTATCAGCTGAAATTTAAATAAAAGAAAATATTATTTTCCAGGAGTTTAACATTGTGCTCGGTTCAGGACGCTTCTTCTCTACGGGAAAACCACAAGTTTTTGCCTGAGACTGGAATGCACTTAACAAGCCAACCAATTGGCCAAGACAAAGATGCGAGTCCTATGCAAGCACCCCATTGTCCCCAGTTCAGCCTCTCAGTGTTGGCAAACCTCTTCAGAAACTCAACCATCACCACCTGAAGAATTATTGTCATGCTAACGATGCCCAAGAACAACTTGTTCTTATGGATCCCTTTGAATACATTTTTTTCCTCCATCTTCCTGGCGTTAAATTCGTTGAAGACCTGGCAGAGGACAAAGCAATTGAAAATAATTGTGTCCTTCACTTTCTTGTCCACTCCAAAAATGGAACTCCCCTTGAATTGTAGGGTCAGGAGGACGATAACTTGGTACAATGCCTGAGATATGAGATTCCTCCACATGACTCTGCTTATAAGCGGCTCGGTTCGTCCAACAGGCGTCTTTAGCATGAGATCATTTGTGGGTTGCTCTGTCGCCAATGCCAAAGCTCCAAGGGTGTCCATAATCAAGTTCACCCAAAGAAGCTGGACCGCTGTCAAAGGGACATTGCCAGCAGAGACCGCAGCAACGAAGTTGATGACGAGGGCAGCCACATTCACAGTGAGCTGAAACTGGATGAACTTTTGAATGTTGTTGTAGACGCACCGCCCCCACCTCAGCACAGTCGCCACTGAGGCGAAATTATCATCCAGGATGACGATGTCTGAGCTCTCCTTTGCCACCTCAGTGCCTTGGATGCCCATGGAGAGGCCGATATCTGCTTCTTTTAGGGCTGGCGCGTCATTCGTGCCATCGCCAGTGACTGCCACCACATGCCCTTTCTGCTTCAAGCACTGCACCATCAAAAGTTTATCAAATGGGGATGATCTAGCCATTACCCGGATTTTCTCTATTGCTGCCATTCTCTGTTCGGGCGAGTAGTTGCGAAACTGAACGCCCTCTACTATGGCTTCGTGTTCGAGATCTTCGTCGGGATTGAAAATCCCACATTCCAAGGCTATAGCTCTTGCAGTGTGCACGTTGTCTCCTGTGATCATCTTGATGTTTACCCCGGCGCTTTGACAAGACACCACTGCCCTTCTCACGCCTGGTCTGCATGGGTCCTTAATCCCCACTATCCCCAACAATGCAAGTCCATCTTCGTCAAGTCTCCCATGAACTTGAGCAAGTGAGCCATTGAACTTTTTGTAGGCGAAAGCGATGCAGCGCAGGCTTTTGCCTGCCATATTTTTTATGATTGTCCCGAACTCAGACCTTACTTCATCGGTCATGACATTCACCGTCCCTCTTTGGCTATAATAATCTGAACACAATGCCAAGATCATCTCAGCAGCTCCCTTCCAGTGTATGTGAACGACCTGCTCTCCACTCCTCCTCACAGCAACCCCGCTTCTCTTTTTCTCGGAATTGAAAGCCTCGACTTGGATTATCTCCCATTCTTGCTTCAGTTCATCCATCTTCATACCCAACTTCGACACACCCCAAGAAAGTATCGCCTTCTCAGTCGGGCTGCCTAAAATTTCAGAAACAGATGCAGAAGGTCGCATGTGGACAGTACCTGTTGTGTTCATTCCGATTCCTTGCAGTAGGACTTCAAGGATGCTGGGAGCTATTTCTCTGGATGCATCTACACTCACATGTTCTTTCCCCATCCATAACTCCGTCACCTTCATCTCGTTTAACGTGAGAGTCCCAGTTTTATCCGTGCAGATCGTTGTGGCAGAACCCATGGTTTCACAGGCAGAGAGCTTCCGGACCATGGCGTTGTCATTCATTATGCGCTTCATAGAGTAGGCCAGCGTCAAAGTGACGGCCAAAGGCAAGCCCTCAGGTATAGCCACCACCACGATGGTCACCGCTGCGGCAACTATGCGCACAACCACGTCCATCACGTCCCCTGACT
Organism: Syzygium jambos; assembly: GCA_031216235.1. Classification (NCBI taxonomy): domain Eukaryota; kingdom Viridiplantae; phylum Streptophyta; class Magnoliopsida; order Myrtales; family Myrtaceae; genus Syzygium; species Syzygium jambos. The sequence goes on along the minus strand of CM062227.1, from coordinate 38,436,320 downwards.
TGGTCTTCCCGCTGGTGAATTCTCTTCGTCCGGCCTCGTCTCGAGTGTTTCCAGTGAAGTAGCGGATCATCAAGACGAGAAGTACCAGTGTGGCCACCGACAGCCCGATCTTCCCAATGAAGGAAGTCAACTTGTTTAGACGGGCTTGGAGCGGGGTCTCTTCATCTAAGACGCGGCTCACGGAGCTCATCATCTCACCCCACGCAGTGTTCATGCCAACAGAAGCGACCATCATTCGACCATAGCCGTCTATCACTTTGGTGCCCGAGAGCAAGAAAGGGTTCTCGCTGTCGACTTCGATGTGATCACTTTCACCAGTCATGCTAGACTCATCAACCCTCAGGGAATGGCCATCTACAAACAACCCATCAGCCGGAACCTGGTCGCCAATCTTCAGAAACACGACATCTCCTACGACGATATCGAATATGGAGATCGGTTGCCTCCTACCATCTCTCACAACCTCCACTCTTATGTTGCTGCTCTCTTTTGAAAGTTTCTCGAACTGCCTTCCTTGCTTATAGTTGCTGAGAGCAGAGACGATGACAACTAGAAAGATGGCGATGATTATACTCCCACCATCGTACCAACCTTCTTTAAGGCCGTGTTGTTTGATACCAAATGCTAAAGAGAGAACAGCGCATCCTATGAGAATGATTATGGTCATGTCTTTGAACGCATCAAGCACAAAACTGAGAAAGCTCTTTGCCGGCGGCTTAATGTATTTATTCGCACCGAAAACATTGGTTCGCCAGATGAGGTCGGCTTCATCACCGCTCAAGCCATTCTCAGGATTTGTCATGAGAATCGAAGCGAGTTGTTTAATGCCACCGAGTTGAGCAAGAGATTCTAAATCTTTCTCTCTTACCAGGTTACTCAGGATCTTCGGGTTGGCGTCTTGAAGCAATGGGCGATCTCCTTCGCGAGGATTATCATTGCCTTCGAGGTCGACATTGATGGCGACGAAAGAGAGCGATCGCAACAGATCCGTCTTCTTCCCGAGGACTCGTTTCGACAGAGACTCGAGAGCCTTCGTGAAGTATATGACCGTGAAAGCCAAGCGCCACCTTCGCCTGTGGATGATCGTCGTCGGGCTATGGCTATCGCTGCGGCCGAGTGCGGCATCGGTCGCTGCAGCTGCTTCGCTAGGTTTACGGAGCCTCAACGACGACATGGATGGTCAACAGAGAGGGAGGGGGCAAAAGGGTCTGCCTGGATTAGCAGAATGGGAGTCGGGTTCAGAGGATGAAGATGAGTCTGAGGGAGTCAAGGCACTGATTGACTTTGGTTTGAAAGGAGTGGATTTGGTTATATTGGTTTTGAAAGGTTATGTTGTCATGGATTTACATATATGTAGTGCAGAAACGTTCATGGGAAAGTTCACAGAAGCTTCTTGGATGGTCTACAGTAGCTTCCTGCATGATCTCTCCACGCAGACGTATCTGATCTGCAGTCACAATTACCCAAAATTTGATGAGTTCTTGCTTTATGGGTGATGTACTTGTTTTGGTAATTTATCTTGTATTTCCCCTTCGGTAATTATAACTCACCTTCTCAGAAATTACCGCTGCCATTATTACTCGCCAGAGGATTCGGAAGGATCTGTTATCCTAATGAAATACTTAAAAAAACCTCTATAACAGATGGAGCAATTTGAAAAGAAACTGTCTAGAACGTGTTTGTGCAGTATTAATCTCCTTCCAAAATTAGCTGCAAAATCGATTAGGCATCGAGATATGTATTTGACTGGAAATTTAAGTGAAGGTTCATCCACAAATGGATGAATTTCCAGGTGGTTTCTTCACCGTGTCGTTTCGTTCAAGTATTAAATACTCATTTAATTTTATTTCAGAGCATTAAGTACAGTAAGGATGCATATAAAATCGATCCGCACAACAAGAAGAAGTGGATATTTAAACAAATCTTATTCGATGTCCGCGAAAATTCTTCCCTATCACTTTTCGGGTAAACTTTTAGTTAATTTTTATGTACGTACAATTGCTTATTGATATAATATGTTTCATGTTACCATCATGGTCAAAGAACGAAGAAAAGTTGGTTTAATTTCGCAACTCCAAAGTTAATGTTCTAAATTTCTTTTAAGGGCAAAAGATCAACCAGCAACATTTACATGTTTTAAGATCATGTTTGCATAACTTCTCTCCTGTCACCCTCGATGTCAGAAGATCAGCAATTGTATCCCTTTCTCCTACCCTTAATTGTCCTCCTTTTTTTTTTTTTTGCCATTTTTATATGAAGTGCTCCACCGGCATTCTTGAAAACTACTCCCCGTGATCATGGCCGGTCCAACCCAGTGCAATCGCAACCATTTAATTTTGTGATATTTACATACAATACGTGTAATCGGCGGATGTAATCAGCTCGGTCCACATGAATCTGAGTCTAGACAAGCATTCGCCATGGAAATCTTTACGCGTGAAAGATCGGTCACGGGGATCTCATTTTCCCATGCAAACGATGCTCGGATGGAAACCCACAAAGCGTGAACGTTGGGTTTGGAAAAAGTCCCATGAATCAAGTTATCAAAAAAATAGATTAATTCTACTTATACCCCCAATATTTTCGCAAATTTATGATATTCCTTCAACCTTTCGTCAATTTATGCTATTTCGTCACCATTACTTTGCTCTTGCTTTAATCCTTTGCATCCCGCGTGGCCTTCTTGCTCATGAACCATTGTTGAGCAACATTGTAACTGAAGCTCCTTTAGAATAAGGAGACTTTTGAGTCATTCATCACAACCTCGTGCACTCTTTCTAGGGCTTTTCTTTGCGCATGGACAGCCTTACATTCGAAGGAAACTCTCGAATGAATCCGATTCAAAAGCGTAAAAAGATTACGTCGAGATGACGAACACGCAAAGAAGGTCACGATAAACCCTTTAATAAGCGATTTCCGATTGCGAAAGGCGAATTGTATTAGTGACACCGGCTTATCATTTCATAAGTGATTGTGCGGATAGAGGAATCAGAACGTTTTGCATTATTATGGCTACAGAAATTCTAATTCGCTTAGAAATATATTTTCTTACATTGGCCATAGGTAGAGTCGTTAGGTTTATATTATCACCTAAGAACACTCTGTCCTAAAAGTATGTTTGGTGCAATTTCCTTTGGCGCTACATCGTAATTTCTTTCACAACGTAACGGATATAAAACTTCAAGTTGATCCCGGAAAGAGAGTCGGTAAAAAGTTTAGCACAATAGAAATTGGGCAGGTAGATGAATATATTTTTAGTATGAGTGTTTATGGCTGGCAACTATCGAAACAATCCTTCAATTGGATCGAGGGAATTTGCGAACTATCACATACCATTTACATAGAAAAGTTTGGAAATTATTTTAAGCATACCTTGATAACATGATGAGGTACTTCCAAGTCATGAAATTAAAATGATAAAAATGTTGACTTAGACTTTCTAAAGTTGTGAAACTTATAGAGTTGTCCAGTTCAAACATTTATAATTGTGGATATGATCAAAAGAAAAAAAAAAAAAAAGAAGAGGGTGGGCCTCGTTTTCTCACCTGAAAGTACAACAAAGCGTGTACATTTATTTATATTTATATACACGTGTCTATGTGTCGCTAAATTTATTTAAGATAAACATGGAGGCACTGTTCTGTTATGATGGCGAAAATGTACAAAGAGAGGATATAACGTATTGACTAATTCATTTAGTCTAAGGTACGTTATGCTATTATAAGGCTCTCGTCGAGACACGCAACCCCATGTGACTTGACTTTTTTTTCGCTAGAACCATGTGACTTGACTTGACTCCACTAAATGTAACAATATTTTGATTTGATAAACGTTTTGATAGAATACACATGTAAATTATGTTAGACATTAAAAAATTAGTGAGGTATTGAGCAGTTAATATATCACAATTAGTGTATAATTCATTGGCTTAAACTTTTGAGTGAATATGAATCCAACTGAATATATTAACGAGCTTCAACTTGGGCTTGGGTTCTCTCTTAGCGATTTTCTCGGGTGAAGGTAACGGGTTTTTGCTGTATGCTCATAACAAATAGTATCAAAGCCGATGATTGATTGGTCCCAATCTGTTTCGATGTTTGGATGAATATCCCAAAAGAGAAATCTCATAATCGATGCTTATTTCGAGTGGAAATTGCTATTAAGGATGATCTAGCAAGAAGAGACCGTGAACAGTTGGTCTGGCGATGCACAAGATAAAGACCACGACAAGTTGGTCTAGCGACGCAATGACTTGGAGAGCTTAGGTTTTATTTGCAAGTGTTGTCTTCCGTTCGTCAAATTCTATGTTTCGTTCCTTATTCTTCTTGCACATGAGTTGAAGTGTTAAAGTATCTCATATCGCTTATTCGTGGGTCTATATGTGCTTTATATATATATGCAGTCTGCCTTGACCAATAACCTCAAGCTTTCAGATAGAACATTCTAACAAGCTGGGTCATTTCCTCAGCACTTTGACATTAATAAAAGAAGACAAGAATATTCACGAGAAAAAAATGCCAAATTTAGAAGTTTTAGGCCATGTTATTTCAAAAGGCTGATATAAGTGTCCTAGAAATTAAAATTATCGAGACATCTTAAAAAAAATAAGGCAGGGAACCTTAATCTCTAGTGTTGTGAGAAAACGTCAATTGAAAAATATTTTGTTTGGTGGTCACTTTAAGATCAAATGTCCTGTCACTCAGCATTAAAATTTTAGCTGAAGCACGAGACGTGAAGGACCAATCAATATATTTGCAATTAGTTGTTCTTTTCGAAATTGACTATCGATCACATATTAAGTCAATATCGTAGTTCGCACGAACCTAATTCATGAATCAAATAGCATCATCACCGTTAGATCACGTGGGAATCATCATGACTAATTATTTGGTTGACTTAGTCACCGCAACGGCCCGTTGGTCTTTGGTGCTAAAAATGGGATCAAGCACTTAATCATGGAGAGGATTTTAACATCATAGAGAAGACAAAAAGCATCATGTCCTGCTAAAATTGAATATCCTACAATAACCTTCTTAAAAAGTTTCAAATTACGAAATAATTCTCTTTCCTTATACAATTTCTTTGTATTGTGTATTTTATCAATAAGCTCGTTCCATTGTTTAATGATTCAAATATTTTGCAACACGCTTACTTTTTCAAATGTCAATTTCTTGCACGTACAACACAAGTGCACATTTGCTAGTTCTATACATGGGGCGCAATATTGGCACCCAAATTTGGCGAATCAGTTAGTTATTTATTATATAAAAAATTAGGAGTCGACATTGATCCTAAACAACAATATTAATTAAATTGCATATAAATATTATGAGCATTTTAATTAAATCCACATATTTGCATTGGACTGGTGGTGAAATTGATGTAAAATATATATGATCGGTGAACTAACTAATTCGGTCCACGTGAATCTGAGTCTAGATAAGTATTTGACGCAAATCTTTACGCGTGAAAGTTCTGTCACGAGGATCTAAGGCTCCGTTCATTTGACGGAAAATATTCTCCTGGAAAATATTTTCCGGGTTTTCCGGTGTTCGGGGGGCGGAAAACGTTTTCCGCGGGAAAATATTTTCCTTCCCCCCCTCACAAAATAGCCTAAGTCTATGGAAAATGACTTCCGCTTTTTTCCGGAGCTTCTTCTTCTTCTTCTTCTTCACTAAGGTCGCCGACCGCCGCTGCCGGCAAAAAATATTTTCCGAAACTTTTTCATATTGGTTGCCAAACACCGGAAAATTATGTTCCGGGAAAATATTTTCCAGAAAAATGACTTCCGAAAAAATATTTTCTAAAAGGAGAATATTTTCTGCCAAACGAACGGAGCCTATTCTCCCACGTAAATGATGGTTGGATGGACAACCCATAAAGCGTGAACGTTGGGCTTGCGAAAGTTCCATGTACATACCGCAGAATTATTTTTTATGTTTATTTTCATCTTTTGCAAACCGGAGATGTCTATACTTAATTATGAGTAAACGAGTGAAGAGTGTTCATGACTCAGTCAGGAAACAAACATTTATCATCAGGCAGATAATTTCTGTTTATTTCTTGTTGCATTATTACCGTTTATCATAAAAATAAATTAAGTCTACTTATACCCCCAATACTTTCCCAATTTTATGGAATTCCTTGTCAATTTATGCTGTTTCGTAGCCATTACTTTGCTCTTGCTTTGATCCATCCGTCCCGCGTGGCCTTCTTGCTCCGGAATCATTGTTTGAACAACATTGTACTTGAAGCTCCTTAGAATAAGGAAACTTTTGAGTCCATTCATCACAACCTCTTACACTCTTTCTAGGGTTTTTCTTTGTGGATGCACAGCCTTAGATTCGAAGGAAACTCTCGAATGAAGCCGATTCAAAAGCGTAAAAGATTTGGTCGAGATGACGAACACGCAAAGAAGGTCACGATGAACCCTTTAATAAGCGATTTCCAATTGCGAAAGGCAAGTTGTATTAGTGACACCGGCTTAACGTTTCATAAGTAATTGTGTTGATAGAGGAATTAGGACGTTTTGCATTATGGCTACTGATATTCTAATTCACTTAGAACTACAATTTCTTACATTGGCCACATGTCGAGTAATTAGGTTTATACTGTCACCTAAGAACATTCTGTCCTAAAAGTAAGTTTGGTACAATTTTCTTTGTCGATTTACACATCTATGTCGTAGTTTCTTTCGCAGTGCAACAGATCTAAAACTTCAAAGTTGATCCAGGGAGGAGGGAAAGAGTCGGTAAGAAGTTTAGCACGGTGGAAACGAAGGCAGATGAAAATTCTTAATTAGAGGTGTTTATGGCTGGTAATTATCGAAACAATCCTTCAATTGGATCGAGTGAAGTTGTGAACTATCACGTACCCTTTAAATAGAAAAGTTTGGGAATTATCTTAATTGTACCTAGATAACATGATGAGGTCCTTTTGAGTTAGGGATGAGCGGTTCCTAGTCCGGTCCGGTCCGGTCCCACCCAAGAACCGGGAACCGGACCGGGAGGACCGGTTCCCATTTTCTAGGACCGAAGACCGGACCAGCTAGTCCTAAGACCGTGGACCGGACCGGACCGATGGTCCGGTTCCAATGGAACCGATCACGTATTTTTAAATTAGGCTTTCTATTTTAAATAAATAAATGTATTTATTTTTCTATTTCAATGGAAACAATTTCATTTTCCAATGGAACCAATCCTTAAAAAAAATTGTAAAGGCAAGAGGGAATAGATTATGCTTTCTTTTTTTCTTCAAAAAACTTAAAAAGTAAATATATATTTATTGGCCCGGTCCGATCCGGTCCAGTCCGGTTCTCACCCTAGAACAGAGAATCGGACCGCCCAGAAACCGGTTCCACTTTTAGGAACCAGAAACTGGACCGATACTCTCGAAAACCAGACCAAACTAGCCAGTCCGGTCCGATCCCGATTCGAGCGGTCCATCAGGCTCACCCCTATTTTGAGTTATATGTTTAAATAAAATATGTTGATCAAAACTTTGTATAATGATCAAGAAAACGAAGGGTGGGCCCCGTTTCCTCACGGGAAGACCTTTGAAAGTACAACAATCATGGATATTTACTATAGGATTAATGGAACTAAAAATCCTAAATTAGTACATATAAGATAAATTTATTTCAAATTAATTTTTTGATTACTAAAAATTTTAAATCGGTGCAATTATGATAAATTTGCTATCCTTTAGTTTTTATTAAGTTCAAATTGCTGAGTGGGATGACACGTCGCAGTTAACGAATGCATTGATTTAGGGTTTTATATGTGTACCAATTTGTGATTTTTCATGGTATTAATTCAATTTAATAGAAATTAACGGAGAAGGGTAAATTTGTTACAAATGTACCAGTTTGAGGTTTTTTGAGATCAAAAAATTAATGTTAGGTAATTTGTCACAAATGTACAAGTTTAGGATTTTTGGTGATCAAAAATTTAATTTGAGATAAATTTATCATAAATATATCAGTTTGGAGTTTTTCGTGATATTAACCATTTATTATATCCACTCGAGTATATGTCACTAAATTTATTATTATGGATTTCTTGTCTTTTAATCTTGAATCGCAAGTATTTAACAATTCGTCTATCAAAGAAAGTTGACCGTGTCTTCGACTTTTGGATAATAAGTCCTTCTTTTAATTTTATTTTTGCTCCAATGAGGGACGATAGGAATTAACCCGTCAACACGTTATTCCTTTTTTTTTTTTATGACTCGGACTCCCATATCAATCGCACTACAAAAATCTGACTGGCTAAGCACTAATCTGAAAAAAATTAGCCCAATCCACGTACTAGCCTCGTCAACATGTTATCCTTGTTTTAGATAAACATGTAAGCATTGCCTTGATAAAGAAAGTATATAAGAGAGGATATAACGTGTTGACTAGTTCATTCAGTCAGAGGCACGTTATGCTATCATAACGATGTGACTTGACTTGACTTGACGTAGAAATATTTGGATTTGAGATATTGTCCTTCTTAGAAAAGTAATTTCTCATTTTTTTTCTTTTTAATTGTTTGTTGAAAAATTTTTATCCAACTTTATATATAATATTCGGTCCAATACCCAAAAAGACCTCAAACTTTAGGATTTGTCCTAAAAATACCCCAAAACTTTTTTTATCTTCTAAAAAACCTCAAACTTTTATTTTTGTCCCAAATTTACCACTATTAACTTTCCGTCCAATATGACCGTTAATAATCCGCATCTTAGACGAACATTATGGCTTTCATTCATTTCCTCTGCCTAATTGTATTGTTTTTCAATGTTCATAACAACCTCTGTCTTGCTAATGATCTGTCGTTCCTAACTCAATCAGCGAGTAGCAACTTGCAAACCTACATTGTCCAGGTGACTCTCTCAAACGAGTGGAATTCTTCTAAATTAGAAGATCTCGAGTCTTGATACCATTCCTTTTTGCCGAGAAACAGCAGTACGTGTTGTACTCTTATCGAAATGTGATGACTCGTTTCGCAGCCAGGTTGACTCAAGATGAAGTCATTGCAATGTAGGACAAACAGGGATTCGTGGCGGTTCGCCTGGAACAAGTATATCACCTCTATATTTGATGGAAAGTTAACGGTGGTAAATTTGGGACAAAAATAAAAGTTTGAGGTTTTTTAGGAGACAAAAAAAGTTTTGAGGTATTTTTGAGACAAACTCTAAAGTTTGGGGTTTTTTTAGGTATTGGCCCTATAATATTCAAGTTCTTTTCATACGAGAAAATAGCTGTATAAAAATATCTGGCATCACTCGTCTATAAAAATTTTATATTCTTTACATGTATGGGTCGCTCCATTTATGAGTTTGAGTTTTTTTGGACCGGATGGCTTAAATTTTTAGGTTTTGCTCCGATTTATTTCGCATGTGCCGTACTCTTTTTATCAAATTTCATATTTCATTCATAATTCTTCTTGTACATGAGATGGAGTATTAAAATTCATGGAGTCTACATGCTCTTCATATACACTTAATCTACCTCAATCAATAATCTCAAGTTTTAGGGTTGGACACTTGCTTCGCCGGAATTTGTGATTACGCAACGAAATATCTTTTAACGAAAATCGTTTTTCAATTTTTCAATGATAGGAGACCGGATTTTGTGGTGATTCCGGACATGATAAATCTAATCGAGTTATGGAATCAACTAGCTTGAATCAAAACAGTGCAAACTTAGACTGTATTGAAAGTTGATCGATGCCCAAAATGTACGGTGGATACAACTATAAACAGACTTCACCTGACTCTAATCGGCAACAAAACTTGCTACACCAGGATATTACACCGGAAATTGGATAACGACCCAACATAGGGATAGAGAGACACGCCAAACGACGTGAATCTGAAAGCTACGACTAAAAACTATAACTAAGGAATTCAAAGTACTGTGCATAAAAGCTTAAAGATAAATTAAGGATAATATTTTGTTTGATTTGTGCTGGGGTTCTTGCTGCTCTATCGATGGTATATATCAAGGAGTCGTGGCAACTGTTCTTCGACAATTGCTCAGCGGTTATGCCTCTTGCCGTTATACTTTCTTGAACGACTTCTGTCAATCTCGTCCACTTTCCTTAACTTCCGCATGAAAGCTACCTTCCCAGATGATGTTCAGTTACCTTCTATTAACCTTATCTATTCTCCTTTGCTTCCGCAAACTTTGTCCATGTTCTAGATAACCATTTCCCATGTGTAGAAACAATTGTTACACCTATCGATGCGTACTCCCAGGCTGGGTCTTCGAATAATAACACTCTTCTCATAATACTTATTTCCACTGTTAGTTACTTCATTAGATTTCAAGTTTTGAATGGCACAGGAATTATCGCCGGCGCCTATATTGGTGGTTATGGGTTGTCTATTACCGTCAACTGGACACATGTCATTAAAGATTGTCCTCGTCGATCAATATGTGTTGGCTCTGTACCCGTCAATAGACCAATATGGACAAGATCCAACTCATGTGCTATGCATGTGACTATTCATTCATGTGCCATTTACGTGACTTCTTTGTACACTTGCCAAGCATGCACGACTTGTTTGTTTTGGTGTCAACAACATTCTAACGAGCTGTGTTATTTCCTCGGCACTTTGACATTAATGAAAGGGAACAAGATTATTCATGAGAAAAATGACAAATCTGAACGTTCGAATCCGCATTATTTGAAAAGGCCGATGTACATCTCACAGTCCAGAGGTTTTTAGTATACTATTATAGAGTGTTCTTGTAATTAATGCGGGTGATTGGTAGATGGGGAGATGAAACCTCCTCTGTTAGATTATGGGGAGATATATAGTTATAACTTGTGGAATAGTTGTTTGTATAAAGGTCTCATCTCCTCTTTTGTATCATCTCATAAGTAATTGAAATCCAGAATTTCTCTCTATGAGTTTCTCTCTCTAAGATCTTTGTAAGTGTGGTAAGGCTGACTTGAGAAGAAATTCCTAAGGCTGCACGATAGGGGAACTTTAGAACAAAGATTTTTAGTGCACGGTGGACCGAGGATGATCCAAGAAGACTAAGCAAGCCTTGAAGCTTCTAAAAGTCCTAGGGTTTCTTCTACAAGTTTCTCTCTCTTAGATCTTCTCGAGTGTGGTGAGTGAGGCTGACTTAGGAATGGGAAGAAATTTCTAAAACCGCACTGGTAAGGGAACGTTAGAATAGTCGACCTGTAACATACGCGCCCTAGAAATTAAAACAAAACTTATATTGATTGATTTTTATCGAGACGTCCTAGAAAAATAAGGCAACGAACCTTAATCTCTCGAGGTGCCAAAAGGAGAAGAACGTGTTGTAAAATTAACGCGGAAACCGACAAAATCTTGCAATTAAATCAATGCGAGAGAATTAGAGAAGCAAACAAGGAATAATAAAAAACATTAGAAATTTACATAGTATGATTCGAGCGTTGGTACCTATTCAACCGGTAAAATCAATAGAAAATAATCTACTATATTCACTCGCTCGAATGTTTTATATACCTAGATTACACCTAAGCAGAAAGTATTTAAAAAAAAAACAGACACACACAATTCAATTTGATGTAAAACTCATTGCACAAAATCCCCTCGTGTCCGAAGCTCTTCGTACACCTGATCAAAGAACTCTTCATTAAAATTCTCTGTACGTTCTTTGAAGAAAATCTCCACAGGCCGCTTGACACCGGGAGCTTCACTGTGCAGCGCTTTTCTCTTCGCCGTGCGGCTATGTAGAAAGGGAGGGACCCACGGAGTCTTTCTTTTGCACTTTATATGCAAGCGGCTACTGCAGGCAAAAGAAATAATCAAACCAAACCCTTGCTTTTGTTTCTTTCTCTGACAGTGACCCTTTTATCCCATACAGCCCCTTATTGGGTCTTTGTAGTGCTAGAGAGTTCGCATGCTTTGTTCAGCTTTTTCGACGGACTTTCGATCTCCAAAATCTTGAAAGATACTGGGGTATTTGGCGAACCTTCCCAAAAAACTTTCAATTAAGTGAAAATTAGAATTGGGAAGATTGAAAGCGCAATGCTGGTAGGCTTTCGGTATTTGATCAAATGTTGAAACTAACTTTTTTTCTTTCAAAACTATCATCAATAATTCTTTGCGCAAGGACAACCGGCCAGAGCTGATGAGGCCAGATTAGGACGGTGAAAGGCCGGCAAGGCCACGCGACTCCGATAACGGCCGCATGAGGTCGCGTGACCCTGGCGAGGGCTGCTTGGGATCACGCGACCCTCGCCGAGGGTCGCGACCTTGGGCGATGACCGCCAGCGCCAGATCTGGCTCACTGGCAACTCTAGCCATTCGTCGGAGCCAGCGAAAGGTTTTCTTTTTTTAATAAAAATAATAAACCCAAAAGCCCTTCGAAAAAAAAAATTGCTAAACACTACAAATGATTTTTTACCAAACGCAATTTGTATTTCCTCAGTAGACTTTAAGTTAAAAGCATTTGCATTTTCTCAAGGCCTATTTGCAAAGTCAAACCAAACGTATCCTCCTTCTTCCTCTTGTTTTAACTGTAATAGAAGCTGCCTTTCTTGAATTTCTTTGTGCGATCAAATTTGGATATTTATCCAACTAAGTTGGGTTTCATAAACGGCTTAAACTCAAGACATAATTCAATAGAACAATACATAAAGGACCAACTAATATATTTACAATTAGTCGTGAGTTTTGAATTTGACTACCGAGCACATATTAAGTCAACATTGTAGCTCACAAGAATCGAATTTATTGATCAAATAGCATCATAACCATTAGATGACGTGGGAATCATCATCACTAATTATAGGGTTGACGTATTTCATTGTAAACCTATTCCACATCATCAATTCACTAGGCAAGGTGCATTTGGTTCGACTTTGCAAATGGATCTTGGGTAAATGCGAATTCATTTGGCCTAAAGCTCATTGGAGAAATGTAAATTGCGTTTGGTGAAAAATATTTTATAAAGCTATTTTAGTTTAAGTAGTGTTTGGCATAATTTTTTGGAAAGGGCTTTTAAGTTTAACTTTTCTTTTCTTTTTATTAAAAAAAATCAAACCCTTTGCCAACTCTAGTGAAGGGCTAAGGCCTCCGGCGAGCCAGATTTGGTGCTGGCGGCCATAGCCCAAGGTCGTGAGACCCCTAGTGAGGGTCACACAATCCCAGAGGGCGTCATCGGGGTTGCACGACCCAACGATGAGGCCTGAGGTCGCGCGACCCCAGCAAAGGTCATCTAGACAGTCGCGCAACCCAGGCGACCGTTGCCTGGGCGGTCTCACGACCACAAGCAACGGTCTCCTAGTTAACGCAACCTTGTCGGCCTCTCGCCTGCCGTTTGCCAGCCCGATCTTGCCTCGTTGACAACCCTTGTAAAAAGAAGATGAACAATCACAACTAGGGACAAAATCAGAAATTAGAGAATTGGTTAGGGTAGTTTGAAAAGAAAAAACTAATTTCAATATTCAACCAAATGCTCAAATCCCAATGCTGGTCCCTACTAGCATTGGGATTTTAGCTTTCTCAAGACCAACATTTGGCCGAAATCCTCTTGGGAAGGTTAGCCAAATCACCTAGCATTCCTAAAGGGGTTTTAAAGACCGAAAGCCTATTAGGAAAGCTGAATCAAACGCACCTATAATCTACTTTATGGATAAGAAACACATCTCGGTTAGAAGTTTGAGAGATTTTCCAAACCACATATGGAAAAAGCCTGCGATGGCCCATTGGGCTTTTGTGCACAAAATCATGGAGGATTGTGTAAATTCATAATTATACTTTATCCCAGGTGTTCAATATTAGAAGTCGAACATTATTATCCTACAATAACCTTCTTAAAAAGTTTTCAAATCATAAAATAATTCTCTTTCCTCTCTTTCCATAGATACAATTTCTTTGTATTGTGTTTTTTTATCAATGATTTCGTTCCATTGTTCAATAATTCAAAATAAATTGTAACAAGCTTACCCTTTCAAATGTCAATTCTTGCACACACAACACGTGCGCACATTTGCTATATTCTATACATGGAGTGCAATTGACCAAAAAATATAATCGCCACAGAATTTCATTACAAACATCACTTAGCAAAAAAAATGTAATATATTATATTAAAATTGACTTTTGCCCTTATTTGTATTCTTATTTCATCAAATGTTTCTTTTTTCTCCCAATAAAAATTGAAGAGCTTTGTCAAGAAAAAGCGACAGTTTAATAGGAAAATCTCTCCATAACACATTATAAATATCATATCTAATAATTTCTACATTCAAGGTAAAAAATGATTAAATTCACTTTGCAAGAATGAGAAAAAAAATTAATGTTTGTTAATTCAAGTAAAGTTGACTCTATTATGCACACCAAGTGACATCGTACGTACAAAAAGGATTACAGTCGTACCTATACGATAGCATAGAAATGAAAATGACTTCGTTGCTTACTATGCAATAATACACTATGGAGAGTTAAATTATTTCGATTCCATCCAATAAAACGCGTTGTTGTAAGGCACAAAATTGGAGTCAACGTTATTTGGAAAAAAAATGATTACGTAAAAAAAATGACAAAACAATCGAGTTGCACCAAAATAGTCCACGAGAAATTCAAATTTTTTTTGTGATTTATAACTTATAAGATGTTTGATAAGTGTAGAGTGATTTTACACTATGCACAATGGAAATGAAACCACGATAAACCCACACGGCAAATGACATTACTATTTTAGCGTGATATTCCTTCAGTGTATTATGTTTTATGATTACACAACTCTAGATGACATACAATCGAATATGCAAGACTAGTAGGGAGAGTTTTAGCAAACGCAAATTCTCAACAAATCAGTCAAATATAAAGTCCATGCGAAGCATGAGCAACTGCGCTAGTGCTTTCAGAAAGCTAACATCGTCCTAATGAACTCTTCGTAATCGAGTCGGCCATCGCCGTCCAAATCCGCCTTTCTCATCATCTCTTCCAATTCTTCCTCTGTTAACTTTTCTCCGAGGTTGATCATCACCCGCCGCAACTGTAATCACCCACCAAGTAAGAGGAGTTTTTAAGTCTAAAGGCATGAGTAAGTAAAGCTAGAAGGACTGGAATCTCTCATATTTCAAGTAAACTGATATCGAGAGAGAGATCGTCACGAGGGATAAAGTCATCAATATTCTTACCAACTCGGTTAACATTCAATACATCCATGTCTTAAACGTTTTTAAGGCCCTTGATCCTAAGTTCTTCACATATCACCAGAATTGCATCGATGAAAAAAAATCCTCAGGAAGCTTCTACTCAGGTCAGTGGAAGTTCTTCGAAGGCTCATGAAGTTCGAGAGAAGTGAGACATATATTCGAGTGTTTCAAGTATCACCAAAAGCCATTACCAGGGACTTTGATCCTTTCTCTCCCTTCTTCATGTTAATTTTGGTGTTTAAGTAAAAGGTTTGCAACTTTTAGACAGAAAGCCAAGACTAAGTAAAACGCGTTGAAAAATCCTACAAGAGAAAGAGACGTCAAGCAGAATAAAACTAACCCTAGAAAGGTCATTCCAGATCAGTTGAGAGATTAGAGAAGGGAAGGAAAGCACTGAGAGAAAAGAAATGGCTACTTCTTTGGGTTATTACGGAGAGAATTCTGCGAGTGGTCATATAGAATTATATGCTGTTAAATGATGCTGTATCACAACTACATCTGCAGGTATTACAATGGATAAGAACATTTGATTAGTTGGTAATTTATGTCAGCCTTTATGTGGTTAGTGAGATATTTCATGGGTCTGAAATATTACTTATCTCATATGGGCTTCCTCGTAAAAAATGGAGATTTTACAATTGTTTTATGAATTCCATTCATAAGAGTTCATTCGAGATTTCTCTGTCACCTTCTTTTCTTTTTTTATGTGGTTTGGTTAGGAGGAATTGCTCCAAGATACAAAGAAGCTATAAATAATGAAGTATAAGCTGAACATTGAATGTGGGGTTAGGAAATAAGTCAAACCTCATCAGGAGATATGTAACCATCTTGATCCTTGTCAATGACCTTGAAAGCTTCCTTTAACTCCTCTTCTATTTCAGTCTCCTAAACATATATATAACAAATGCATTTACACTCATCCAATCAAGTACTTGCAAATATGTGATTTAAGTGACACTAGCTATTTTGGTTAATACCTTGATTTTTCTGGCCATAAGATTCA
The DNA here is from genome assembly GCA_031216235.1 of Syzygium jambos. NCBI lineage: Eukaryota > Viridiplantae > Streptophyta > Magnoliopsida > Myrtales > Myrtaceae > Syzygium > Syzygium jambos. The sequence continues at coordinate 38,420,156 of CM062227.1, read as the reverse complement.
AGAACTCCCCGAATTCTATAGTCCCATTGCCATCGATATCGACCTCATTGATCATGCTTTGAAGTTCTTCCTCTGTGGGATTTTGGTCCAAGGATTTGATAGCAGTTGCCAATTCCGTAATTGTGATGCAACCTATGCATCAAGCAAACCAATAATCAATCATTTGGGAAGGGAAACGCGCCTTAGGTGTCAAAATATTATAATCAGAATATCTTAATCCCACATAACTTCTAACTTCTCATATATATTTAATATAAGCTCCAGTTTCAGCTTCCATTCCTGTTTCATGCCACGAACCCTAGTGTTGGGTAACAAAATTTTTACGTAGCCTGTATCTTCTATATATAAGATCTCTTTTCTAGCATTCTATACAATTTTCTAAAATTAAAACAAATGGCTTTGATCTCTGATCTCCAGTGAGAACAATCTCATTCTTTTTGTTTCGTGGTAGTTTGACTTGTGGTGTAATGTTGAATAGTCAACAATCGGTTGATTCTACTGGTAGTCTTGTCTGAACAACGAGTCGAAACCCGTTCCTTGATTGATATGAGACTATTTATTACGTACCTATGAGCCAGGTGATGAAGGTAAACCCTACACAATCAATAGATGCTACCTGAACTTCAAAGATCATATGCTTGGAAGAATTCAATGACGAAGCATAAAATATATCCCAATAAAATCTGTCTTGTTCTCTAAAAATTGAATCTAGCATAGTTTTCACACAGTTGCATGGTGAGATCACCAAAAGCACAAGCAGCTGTTGTCTTCTCATGGAATAAACAAACGATCATTATGTTAGTATAACGTTTCACAGCCATGAAAAAAGGAAAAATTGTTCTTCCAACGCACTGGTCGTTCTTTAACAGTTTAAACTATTCGGACAACACAGCAAGATACAGAATTTTCATGTTCCAAAAATAACACCGAGAACTGTATCTTACATCCCAGGAAGAAGTAGATCAGGCATTAGCAATGAATCACAAAAAGCTACCAAACAGAGTAAGGGAGTCTATGAAAAGATTATTCACTACAAAAGGTAAATTAAGATAATGACACAAGTTTAAAAACGAAAAAACCAAGGGTTACCATCTCCATCCCTGTCCAGCAAACAAAACGCTTCTTGGAACTCATCAATCTGCTGTTTAGTTAACACATCCCCTCTTCTTGGCCTCATGATCGATCAATCGAGAGAGAGAGAGAGAGAGAGAGAGAGAAGCTTGGACGATAAAACCTCAGTTGGATCTTTCACAAGTTCTTATTCTGAAGTCTCCAAGGTGGTCATCGAATGGGCTGTCTCTTTCATTAAGACTGGGAAATTTGGAGCAAAGAACACTGTTTTTTTTGTCGAAAAGCGAAGAACACGTTTGAAATGGTCAAACACGCATGTACTAGAATCTGCCTCAACGGACTCTCTGGAAGTGCTGTCTCAAGCTTTTTCTCCACGCAATAGTATAGAGAAGAATTTCGAAGCACGAAGGATTTTTCTGTGCTCTTTTTCTTCCCCCCGAACGTTACTTCAACGACACCGTGGAAAGCGTGACTAAAAACAGGTTTGATAATTCATCGGACGACACGAATTTTCTCGAGTTGGATGATGTGAGTAATTCATTAGACCAAAGCATCTAAATTCATTGCAGACATGGTTCGTATTTGCCAACAATTTTCATAAGGTTGATGCAAATCGTTTCCGATGTAAGCAATAGCGGAAACTGTAAGATGTCTATGTTGAAAGCTTACTATAATGATGACGATGATGCATGGACTTTTGCTTTAGGTTAAAGCATAAGGTTGACTTTTCGGTCTACATGTGTCAGAAGTCTACATGTTCATGAATGAAGAACTTAGGAGGACGATGCCATCTTTGACTTTGTCGTTGCCCATTAATATTCAGATATGGCCTTAGGCTTGAAAGATGGTCGTGAATCTGGAAAAGTTATGGTGAAAAAGAAATGAGAGGAGCATGACTATGAAATTCTGGTGGCTGACCTATTTCTGGTGTATTATATGTGAGAAAAATGAACAAAATGAATGAGACTGCCAAGGAATTTGGTGTGTAGTCTATATGCTTTTCTAATGATTTTATTGCAGTCTTTTAGTTGGGAAAATTATTTAAAAAATCCTAAACCTATTACAATAGTGTCAATTTAGTCATAAACATTTTTGTTAGCCAATTAAGTCATAAACTTTTTGCATTTGTGCCAATTTAGCTCATCCGGGCAATTATGGCCGGAAATCGCTGATATGAACGTCGACCATTTTATATGGCGCAATTGGCGCTAACATGGGCTTTTTTAAAATAATATTTCTTAGCCAACATGGACATTTTACTTAGCCAATTGAGTCTTAAACTTTTTTGTATTTATGTCAATTTAGCTCTTTCAGCCAAGCTGACACGGACGCTAACTGTTCTATATGGTGTAATTGGCGCTAACACAGATATTTTTAAACAATATTTCAATTTAATTTAATTTCTTTTTCTTTTTATTTTTTCTTTTCTTTTTTTTCTTCCTTTCTTCCTCTAGCCGGTCACCGGACATCGACGAATAGCCAGAGGTGAGCACTAGCGAGGTCGACCTCGCCAGATCTGGCGAGTTCGAGCCTCCCCCGGCCATGGCAAGGCTCGTCATTGGACGAGGTCAAGTTTGCCATCGAATGCAGTAGGTAAACAAACAATTCGGACAAAGTTTAGTGCTTAAATCGAAACAGAACCGAACAGCTATATGTTTTTGTTATGTGCTTGAGAGCATCAAGCTTGATGATTTCTTACCGTTTGAAGATCGAAATTCGACAAGCACGGCCATGGTGATGAGCCTCGCCTAGCGAGGTCAACCTCACCGGCCCCCACCTCTAGCCAGTTGTCGAGGTTTGGCAACCGGCTAGAAAAAGAAGGGAAGACAAAAAAAGAAATAGAAAGAAAAGAAAAAAAGGAAAAATAAAAAATAAATATATAATTCAAAAAATTATTAAAATATTATTTTAAAATGTCAACGTTAGAGCCGGCCTTCGACATAAGACAGTCGGCATTCATATCAGCGATTTCCTGCCAAAATTGGCCGAATGAATTGAATTAGTATAAATACAATAAGGTTTATAACTTAAGTGATAAAAAAAATTCACCCTTCTTGCTTAAATTAAAGCATAAGGTTGACTTTCCAGTCTTCAGTTTCATAAATGAAGAATTTAGGAGGAGGATGGGAACCAACAAGGCAAAAAATCAAAATTATTGCTGTGCAAACATCTTTGACTTTGTCGTTTCCCGTGAATATTCAGATATGCTCCTCTCATTTCTTTTTGAAAAATGGTCGTGAAGCTGGAAAATTCTGGTGAATGACCTATTTCTGGTGTATTATATGTGAGAAAAAAGCCTAATACCCAAAAAAACCTCAAATTTTAGCCTTTATCTCAATTATATCCCAAACTTTTTTTTGTCTCATAAAAAGTCCCAAACTTTTACTTTTGTCCCAAATCTACCACCGTTAACTTTTCCGTCTAATATTACTGTTAATAATTATTTTAATATTATTTTTTTTAAAATTTTTTCGATTTTTTTTTATTTTTTATTTTCTTTTCTTTTTACTTTCCTTTCCTTTTCTTTTTTTTTTTATTTCCTTCACCTTCAACCTCTGACCGGTCGCCGGTCCAGTGACCGGCCAAAGGCGGGGGCCGGCGAGGCTCGACCTCGCCGGTGTTGGGCGGGGTCGGCCTTGCTCGCCCTTGGCGAGGTTCGTCCTCGCCGTGGCTTTCCGGCGATGTCCCTTTGACGGCGGTCCAGCTTCTTTGGGTGAACTTGATTATGGACACTCTGGGAGCTTTGGCGCTGGCCACGGAGCAACCCACAAATGATCTCATGCTAAAACCGCCAGTTGGACGAACCGAGCCTCTTATCAACGGAGTTATGTGGAGGAATCTCACAACTCAGGCCTTGTACCAAGTTATTGTCCTCCTGACCCTGCAATTCAAGGGGAGTTCCGTCCTTGGAGTGGACGAGAAAGTGATGGACACAATTATTTTCAACTGCTTCGTCCTCTGCCAGGTCTTCAACGAATTTAACGCCAGGAAGCTGGAGGAAAAAAATGTATTCAAAGGGATACATAGGGAACAAGTTGTTATTGGGCATCGTAAGCATGACGATAATTCTTCAGGTGGTGATGGTGGAGCTTTTGAACAGGTTTGCCAACACTGAGAGGCTGGACTGGGGACAATGGGGTGCTTGCATGGGACTCGCAGCTTTGTCTTGGCCGATTGGTTGGCTTGTTAAGTGCATTCCCGTCTCCGGCAAGAAGTTCAACTTTTTCCGGTCCAAAAATCCATCCTGAATAGAACACAATGTTAAACTCCTAAAGAAAATATCTTTTCTTCTCCCCTGCACTCTCGGCGAAGCTCTCCGTGAAGCTCACCTTTTTTCTTTTTCTTCTTTTCTCTTTTTGACTTTTTGTTTCTTTTCTTTTGTTTTATTTTATTTTATGCTGGCTGGGCCCCACATAAAATGGACCCACTCAACACAATCGATACAAAGGATCATTTTAAGCAGACGCACCCCTTGTTTTTCCGAGGCAATCCAATGTAGGAATCTAGTCTGTCTCATTCTGTTTCCATTCCTTCCATTTCCATCTCGCTACACATGTTTCTGTTTGGCAAAACGTGCCCTTGGGGATCGCGTGCGTGAGCGTGCCGGCCGGCCCACACGGGCCCAATTGTTTGCCAATCAACAGCACCAACGTGTGCAAGGCCCAAGCCTCAAAGCCCATATCCGTTCATGGGCCAAAGGCCCAAAGCCCATTTTCTTTCCGGAAACCCAATTTTGTGTTCGAAGAAGCAAAATTTTCATGGAGAGCAGCAGTAGGTACTGTGCTTTGAAAGCGCAGACGGACGGACACGGAGGTCCACCACTTCCGCCAGCGCTTCAGCTCCACCGAGCAGAACTAGTAAAAGGCGGAAAGCGGCAATTGGGTCCCTCTCGCCAACCCCAAAGCCAGAATCTTTCACCTTTGATAGCAGTGAAACGAGGGAGAAAAGTCAGCATCTCTCTTTCTCTCTCTCTCTCGCTCTGTGATGGTACGTGCGGATTGCTTGTTGTCCGCGGATTCGGACAAATTTTGGCTTTCCTTTCCGTCTTCCGATGTTTATTGTTCTAGAAGACGAGTTGGGTTTTTGCTTTGTTGTTTTTTTTGGTCTGTCTTCCGTGTGTTGTCTTGGGTCTGCTCTTTTATAAACAGAATTCCTGTTTTTTTGGTTTTTTTTTTTGCCCCATTTGTTTATTCATGGAAGTACAACTGTTTGATTACTGATGAATGTACTCTGTTGCTCATAATTTGTGGGAATGAATGAGCTTGAAGTGCCCCAGCAATCTGAAAACCCTTCTTTGGGAAAGTGAGAAGCTAAGAAAACATTTCTAGGGTAGTCTTTTTTATTTTTTTTGGTCAGATTTCTAGGGTAGTCTAAATGAGTCGAACTTATCAGGATTTGATTGTTGTGTTTGAAATTGGCACTGCCTTGCCTTGCCCTTGATCATGTCTCATGCTGGTCAGGAGAGATCAGGGTTCGAAGTTTGTTTTTGACTCTTCGACCAAACACTATGTTTCTTTTTTACTTTATCCGTTTTCAATAGTTTGTTCCCCTTTTCTGGCTGTTGCCCTTGTGACATGGAAAGAATCAGCTAGCATTGGTGATGCTTAGGTATGAAGTATTGGAAATCAATTAGTTTGCGCAAGCTTCTTTTCTTGAGTCTTGTTATTGCTGTTGTCAACATGGTAATATGAATGGAATATAATCTATGAGTGTTTTGCCCACAAACGGAGGAGAAGGATTGATTCTGAGATACGTGCAGACGAGTCGTGATGTTCGTTAAAGGCAGGGTTTTCGCATTGATAGGTGAATTTGGCTGTCAACTTGATATCCTCCTATTAAAATTTCTTTTCTTCCTTCCTTCCAAAGAATCATGTCATATATTTTCTTTTCCTTTTTTCAAAATAGTGCTGTTTTGCTGCTATTAGACAGCTATGGCCATCTTATGACTTGCGGAGACAAATCCTTAGAATATTAGCCTCCACGGATATGACATTTTCATTGAAACTTTAATCCTATTCATGCAAATCTAGTTCCATCATGTGAAGATGCACTTTTTTGCTTATATAAACCTTTTGTTTAGACTTGTTTGCTAGCATATGTGGTCATGCTCTTTTTAGGATATGGAAGATTTAGTTCAAGATATGTAAAGAAGTTCTGAGATAAAGAGGATAGCATCTCTACTTTAGTCGGAAGCCAAGCAATCTTTAAGCATCTCGGATAAAATTTGTTCCGTCACGTGGGCCCATGTCCTTTTTGTTTATATAGTGAAGGAGATAGATGATGAGAGAACAAAACCGAAAGGAAACCTTTGCGTGAACTTAGGGAATCAACTTTTTAGCTTTTGCTGGACCTTTACGAAGCTTTGGTGTGAACTAGCAAAGTCTTTCTTTTAGCTTTCCTGTTGGATAACTTTTTGAATGCTAAATCAGAGATGAATGCGTGAACTAGCAAAATCTAGCATGATCACCTGATTAATAACTTCATCCATAAGATTATTCGAACTGAACAGTAGTGTAGCAAGAAAGACCAAAGTGTTAGGGTTAAAACTATGGATGACAATGAACTATTGATTTGATTCTCTGTAGCAAAATAGTTAATTGAGACATCATTTACAATGCATAAAATGTAGAATTGAAAAACAGTTTCCGAAGCTCTAACCATCCTAGCAGCTGAAAAGAAGAAAAGATATTTTCTTTAGGAGTTTAACATTGTGTTCTATTCAGGATGGATTTTTGGGCCGGAAAAAGTTGAACTTCTTGCCACAGACGGGAATGCACTTAACAAGCCAACCAATCGGCCAAGACAAAGCTGCGAGTCCCATGCAAGCACCCCATTGTCCCCAGTCCAGCCTCTCAGTGTTGGCAAACCTGTTCAAAAGCTCCACCATCACCACCTGAAGAATTATCGTCATGCTTACGATGCCCAAGAACAACTTGTTCCTATGTATCCCTTTGAATACATTTTTTTCCTCCAGCTTCCTGGTGTTAAATTCGTTGAAGACCTGGCAGAGGACGAAGCAGTTGAAAATAATTGTGTCCTTCACTTTCTTGTCCACTCCAAAAATAGAACTCCCCTTGAATTGTAGGGTCAGGAGGACAATAACTTGGTACAAGGCCTGAGTTGTGAGATTCCTCCACATAACTCCGTTGATAAGAGGCTCGGTTCGTCCAACTGGCGGTTTTAGCATGAGATCATTTGTGGGTTGCTCCGTGGCCAACGCCAAAGCTCCCAGAGTGTCCATAATCAAGTTCACCCAAAGAAGCTGGACCGCCGTCAAAGGGACATCGCCGGAAGAGACTGCAGCAACGAAGTTGATGACGAGGGCGGCCACATTCACCGTGAGCTGAAACTGGATGAACTTTTGAATGTTGTTGTAGACGCACCGCCCCCACCTCAACACAGTCACCACAGAGGCGAAATTGTCATCTAGGATGACAATATCTGAGCTCTCCTTTGCAACCTCTGTGCCTTGGATGCCCATGGAGAGGCCGATATCTGCTTCTTTTAGGGCTGGCGCGTCATTCGTGCCATCACCAGTGACTGCCACCACATGCCCTTTCTGCTTCAAGCACTGCACCATCAAAAGCTTATCAAATGGGGACGATCTAGCCATTACCTGGATTTTCTCCATTGCTGCCATTCTCTGTTCGGGTGAGTAGTTACGGAACTGAGCTCCCTCTACTATGGCTTCATGTTCGAGATCTTCGTCGGAGTTGAGTATCCCACATTCCAAGGCTATAGCTCTTGCAGTGTGCACATTGTCTCCTGTGATCATCTTGATGTTCACTCCGGCACTTCTACAAGACACCACTGCCCTTCTCACGCCCGGTCTGCATGGATCCTTAATCCCCACTATCCCTAACAATGTAAGTCCATCTTCCTCAAGTCTCCCATGAACTTGAGCAATTGAGCCATTGATTTTTTTGTAGGCAAATGCAATGCAGCGCAGGCTTTTGTCCGCCATATTTTTTATGATTGTCCCGAACTCAGACCTCGCTTCATCATTCATGACATTCACCGTCCCACTCTGGCTGTGATAATCTGAACACGATGCCAAGATCATCTCAGCAGCTCCCTTCCAGTGTATGTGAAGGACCTGCTCTCCTCTCCTCCTCACTGCAACCCCGCTTCTCTTTTTCTCGGAATTGAATGCCTCGACTTGGATTATCTCCCAGTCTTGCTTCAGTTCATCCATCGTCATACCCAATTCAAGCGCACCCCAAGAAAGTATTGCTTTCTCAGTTGGACTTCCTAAAATTTCAGGAACAGAAAAAGAAGGTCGTTTGTGGACGGTACCTGTTGTGTTCAAACCAATTGCTTGTAGTAGGACTTCAAGGATGCTGGCTGATATTTTTCTGGGTGCATCTGCACTCACATGTTCTTTACCCATCCAGAACTCCGTGACCCTCATCTCGTTTAATGTGAGAGTCCCGGTTTTATCTGTGCAGATTGTTGTGGCAGAACCCATGGTTTCACAGGCAGAGAGCTTCCGGACCATGGCATTGTCGCCCATCATGCGCTTCATGGAGTAGGCCAGCGTCAAAGTGACGGCCAAAGGCAAGCCCTCAGGTATAGCCACCACCACAATGGTCACCGCCGCAGCAACTATGCACACCATCGCGTCCATCACGTCCCCGGACTTGGTCTCCCCGCTGGTATATTTTCTGTGTCCGGCCTCATCTTGGGTGTGTCCGGTGAAGTAGCGGATCATCAAGACGAGGAGTACCAGTACGGCCACCAACAGCCCGACCTTCCCGATGAAGGAAGTCAACTTGTTCAGACGGGCTTGTAGTGGGGTCTCTTCATCTAAGTCGCGGCTCACGGAACTCATCATCTCGCCCCATGCAGTGTTCATGCCGACAGAAGCGACCATCATGCGCCCGTAGCCGTCTATCACTTTGGTGCCCGAGAGCAAGAAAGGATTCTCTCTGTGGATTTCTATGTGATCGCTTTCACCAGTCATGCTAGACTCGTCAACCTTCAGGGAATGGCCATACACAAACAACCCGTCAGCTGGAATCTGGTCGCCAATCTTCAGACACACGACATCGCCTACGACGACATCGAATATGGAAATCGGTTGCCTCCTGCCATCTCTCACAACCTCCACTTTTATGTTGCTGCTCTCTTTTGAAAGTTTCTGGAACTGCCTTCCTTGCTTGTAGTTGCTGAGAGCAGAGACGATAACTACTAGAAAGATGGCAACGATTATACTCCCACCATTATACCAACCTTCTTTAAGGCCGTGTTGTTTGATACCGAACACTAATGAGAGAACAGCGCATGCCATGAGAATGATTATGGTCATGTCTTTGAGTGCATCAAGCACAAAACTGAGAAAGCTCTTCGCCGGAGGCTTAGTGTACTTATTCGCACCGAAAACATCGGTTCGCTGCATGAGGTCAGTTTCATCCCCACTCAAGCCATTGTCAGGATTTGTCATGAGAATCGAAGCGAGTCGTTTTACGCCACCAAGCTGAGCTAGAGATTCTAACCTTTTCTCTCTTACCATGTTACTCAGCATCCTCGGGTCGACGTCTCGAAGCGAAGGGTGACCTCCTATGCGCAGGTTACCATCGCGTTCAAGGTCGACATCAATGGCAACGTAAGAGAGCGAGCGCAACAGGTCAGTCTTCTTCCCTAGGACCTGTTTCGACATGGACTCGAGAGCCCTCGTGAAGTAAATGACCGTGAAGGCCAAGCGCCACCTTCGGCGGTGGGCGATCCTCGCCTGGCTATCGCAGCTGTTGAGCGCAGCATCAGTCGCCGCTTCGCTACGTTTACGGAGCCTCAGAGGCGTCATGGATGAACAGCAGGAAGCGAAGACAAAAGGGTCTGGTTGGAATAGCAAAACGAGTCGGGTTCAGAGGATGGAGAAGAGTCTTGGGGAGTTAAAACACTGATTTGACTTTGGGTTGAACTGAGGGATTTGCTTGGCTCTGCTTGGTTTTTGAGTGGTTGTGTTGTCAGCTACATATATATATAGAGTCCTGCGTGGAACAATTTCGTGGGAAAGTTCGTAGTTGCTTCTTTGAATTAGACTTCGTCCATCAACACAAATCGGTTATCTTTGATGCGTTCTTTCGCTTTTTGGGGCCACATTATTTCTTGGGCAATTTTCTCTTATTCTTCCACTTGAATAATTTCTAACTCACCTTCTCAGAAATTGCCGCTCCACTTGGGTTCTCGACCAAAGGATTCGTTAGAACCGAGGTGCCCCTTTTGAAGTTATTCCAAACGGTGATGACAAATGTCGCAAATTGAAAGTAATGGATTCCCTCACACGGTGGGAACGATCTTTCGAAAGAATTTCTGAGCGCTTTCTTCGCCGTGTGCAGTCCGAGCAAGTCGGTCGTCGCATATCAAAAAATATGAATATTTCATTCGATATCGTTTTAGAATGTTGAGCACGGTAAAACTACGTGAAATCGTTTCGTATAAAGAAAAATAAATGCTTAAATAAGTAAATTATATTTAATCATTGCTATGACAAATCAAAACTGATGACTTTTTAAATCGATTTTATAAGTTGATTTTAATATACTTAGAATCACATATCAAAATAATAATAAAAAGTGTACAGGTGATTGACTCGGATCGATCAAAATATGATAGTGCTTTAGTAGCACTGGGAAGTGTGCCAAAGACCGAAGAGGAGACCATCTGACGTTACCTCCAGCGCGCGTCTGTTTAAGAGCAAGATTTGCATTACTTTATTAGTCTCTTGTTTGTCACCCTCAATGTCACGTGCTTCCTTTGCTTGGCACGTGAGGATCGGTACCTTTCTCGTACCTTTAAATTTTATATTTTTCTTGTCCCCGTCTTTCCATCCAACTTTCCACCGTCCATCGAGAAACGCATTTAGCACGTCCTTAAAAAGCTTCGTCTTGATTTTCATCTAGGTCTCAAAATTATTAGAATGTAATATTTTCAGAGGGTATATCCTCTTTTTGAGGAAGACAAAGATTAAAAAGAAATTAAACGTACGAAGCGTGAGATCACCGGTACGTTAAAATAAATAACGCATCCGTGAACCCGTCCTATAATATAGGGACAGATCGCAGGAGCCCTCGCTGGAGCTTTGGCTCCCTTCCTTTAATGAGATTTTATCTCAACTTAATACCAAGGATCCAAGAAAAGCTACAGATTAAGAGGCCCAGATCATGGCCGATCCAACCTCCTGGCAATCACAACCATTTTATAACACGAAAGGAGAGTATCTTCACCCGCAACTCAAGAAATCAATCTAATTTCTCTTTTTTCTCTTGATGCGCAACAAGAAATGCTATTTGGACATGACAATAACAAACCAAGATATGCGACAAGCAGAAGCCGTGAGTAAAGGGTCTCGGTCCTTTAGGCTACGTATGACAATCATTCTGTGTCCGAAAATAGATTCTGGTCAGAAATGATTCTTTTTTATTCTGTGCCCGGGAACAGAAATACGTTTGGTAACGGCATAAAATTTCTTTTTATTAATAATATTTTAATAACATTTTAAATATTTTAATATTTCTTTCTTTTCTTTTTTTTCTTCTCCTTTTTGTTGGCCATGGCCGGTAAAATATTTTTTAATTAATAATACTTTTATTAAAAATAATTTTTTTTATTTTTTTGGCCATGGCCCGTAAAAAATTTTCTTATAAAATTTTTTTTTATTAATAATTTTTTTAAAAACATTTTACTAAAAAATATCTTTTTTTTGCCATGGCCTGGTCGCTGGCCATAGCCTGTAAAATATTTTTTTATAAATATTTTTTTATTTATAATTTTTTAATAAAAAATATTTTTATTGAAATTATTTTTCTTTTTTGCCATGGCTGGTAAAATATTTTTTATAAATAATTTTTTTATTATTTTTTATTGAAAATATTTTTTTATTTTTTTCACCATGGCCTGGTCGTTGGCCATGGCCAATAAAATTTTTTTATTAATAATATTTTTTATTAAAATATTTTAATCTCGCTAGATACAGCGAGGGTGGCTCTTGCGCCGGACATTAGAAGTTATATTAAAAATCAAGAAAAAGAAGAAAAAAAAACTGATTCTCACTTTTGTTCCCAGAATTAAGAAGCTATTTTTTTATTCTTGATTCTACTCCAAAATTGATTATGGGCACAAATTTGCAAGAATTTGTGCCCAGAATCAAAAAATCAAATAAACTGATTTCTGTTCCCAAACTGATTCTTAGAATAAAAAAACAGAATCAAATACTATTTGATAAATTATCATGCACAACCTTAGTGTCCTTTCACTTCCGTCATTTCGGGGACAAATGCTTCGATTAATGATCACCTATCACCTATTTATTTCTAAGGCAGATAGCTTTCACATCCCACGTGAATGTAATTGACTCGGTCCATGTAATTATGAGTGTTGACCAAGTATTTGCCAAAGAATCTTTGCGCTCGCAAGTCCTGTCACTTTCGCCCCTGTCAATGATCATTTTTCCATGGAAAATCCGCAAAGCTTGAAGTGAACGTGGGGTTGGAGAAAGTCTAATGTACGTACAAAACAGATTTTTTTTTTGGGGGTTGATTTTCATCTTTTGCCATAGGAGATATCCATAGTTTTTTATTTTTAATTTTTTAGAGTTAATATCATAAAAAATTCCAAACTCGTACATCTATGATAAATTTATTCAAAATTAATTTTTTGATCATAAAAAATCTTAAACCGTTACATCTGTGACAATTTACCCTTTATTAGTTTTCGTTAAATTTTACTGTCAAGTTGTTAAGTTGGATGACACGTGACAGTTGACAAGTGTGCCAGTTTAGAGTCTTACCTCTCTGTTTGTCACATATTTTACCAATTTATAGTTTTTCATAATATTAATCCAATTTAACGAATAGTAAATTTATCACAAATATACTAATTTAGGATTTTTGGTGGTCAAAAAATTAGTTTGAGGTAAATTTGTTACAAGTGTACCAGTTTAGGGTTTTTCTTTATATTAACCCTTTTTTATGACCAAGGAGTTAATTATGCAAAAATGATGGGAGTTAATATAAACAAGTAACAAGTATTCATGACTGTATTGGAAAACAAAAATCTATCTTCAGTCAGATAATTTTCTATTTTTTCTTGTTACATTATTATCATTTATAATAATAAAAATAGATTAATTCTACTTATACCCCCAGTACTTTAACAATTTTGTGGAACCCCCTTTTACCTTTTTGTCAATTTATGCTATTTTTCGTCGTCACCATTACTTTGCTCTTGCTTTAATCCACGCGGGATGGACTATTGTTTAGCAATACCGTACTTAAAGCTCCCTAGAATAACGAAGCTTTTGAGTCATTCACCACAACCTCGTACACTCCTTTTTTTTTGTGGGGGGGCGGGGGTGTGTTTGTTCTTCACAACCTTAGAATCGAAGGAAACTCCCACATGAATTCGATTCAAAGGCAAAATAGAATAGGTCGAGACAACGAACACGCAAAGAAGGTCATGATAAACCCTTTAAGAAAGCAATGTACGATTGCAAAAGGCAAGTAGTATTAGCGACCCCGCCTTAATGTTTCACAAGTGAATGCGTGGTTAGAGGAATTTGAATAGTTTGCATTATAGCTACGGAAATCCTAATTCGCTTAGAATTATATTGTCTTACATTGGCTACAGGCAGAGTAGCTAGGTTATGCTGTTACCTAAAAACGCTACGTCCTAAAAGCAAGATCAACGATTTCTTTGGTCGGTTTATGAATCTGTCGCAGCGCAACAGATCTAAATCTTGAAGTTGACCCTTAAAGGAGGGAAAGAGTTAGAAAAGAGTTTAGCACAATAGAAAAAAATAGGTAAGTAGATGAAAATTTTTTATCATAAATTATCACGATTAATAATTACCGAAATAATCGTTCAACTGAAACGAGTGAAGTTGTAAAGTATCCTATACACTTTCACAAAAAAGTTGAGGAGTGATCTTAATTATGCCTTAGATTACATGATGTTGTCCTTTTGAGTCATAAAATTAAAATGAAAGTGCAGTGAAACTTAGAGGAGTAATCATACTTCTGTTGTGAACATGATCGAGGACCGGAGGTTGGGCCCCTTTTTTCCACTTGAAGACCTTCGAAAGTACAGCAAGCTTTCCTTTTAAAAGCGCCGCCGCCTTCGCTACTGCTTCTACTTCCGCCTTCTGCCTTTCACCTCTGGCAATCCCGTTGCCATCACCTCTCTCGCTCTTCAATCTCCTTGATCTAGACCCATTAAACGAGTTGGTGAGGTCGAAAATAGTCCGACTAAATTGATACATTTAACAAGTTTTGATCAATTTACATGCAAATCTAGTTTTCCATACTCGACTTGTCTCATACCTAACTCATATTTGACCCGATCCATATTGCTAAATTTTTTTTTATTAAACATAATCTTAAAACTCATAACCAAATTAAAGTGAGAGTATGGGAAAGAGGGCAAAAGAGAGTCATAGAGGTGAGTTGGCTAAGTAAGTTGTGAACCCATTTAACACTCATATTATTTTGGCATTCACCATTCTAAATCCATTTATGACTCATTTACTAAATATAAGTAACTTATATAAAAGCCCAGCTCACCAAATATGATTAAATAATGATTTTATAACTTATTTTGACATATCTACTCTATCTCTTTTCTCTTTTTTTGGTTTTCCCTCCAACCTCAAAGACTTACTCATAAAAATAGCATGATGAGAGCCATGTGAATATGCGTTACTAAATTTGTTAGAAGCGCACAGCAAAAGTTCAATACCTTCACCCGGGAAGATCGCCAAGAGAGAACCTAAGTCCGAGCCCGTCAACATATCCAGTTGGACCCACATTCATTCAAAAACTTAAGTCAATAATTTATGAGCCAATAATGATATATTAATTGATCTATATCACACCAATTCCCCAATGTAAGATTTCTCTAATACAACTCAAATGTGTATTTCTACAAACTTTGTCCTGAAGAACTCCTTTTCTTTTAATTTTTTTTGGCGGTAAAAGTCCGGAAATTGAATCAAAAATCTTTAATAATTCGTCTTTAAAAAATAAAAATAAAAGAGTTGATTATGACTCCGACTTTCGGATAATAAGTCCTTTTTATTATTTTTTCCTCCATATGCACGCACTACAAAAAAACAAGGTTTTAGCAACAAATTTTACGACGAAAAATTTGGCAAAATTCATCGCTAAACGAATTTGCGACGGAAAAAAATCCGT
Source organism: Syzygium jambos (assembly GCA_031216235.1). Classification (NCBI taxonomy): domain Eukaryota; kingdom Viridiplantae; phylum Streptophyta; class Magnoliopsida; order Myrtales; family Myrtaceae; genus Syzygium; species Syzygium jambos. The sequence continues at coordinate 38,404,896 of CM062227.1, read as the reverse complement.
CTCTAATTCGGCGTCGCAAAATTTAGCAATAGAAAATATCAATTTCCATCGCTAATTTGCGACGAAAACAAATTCGTCGCAAAATTCGTTGCAAATTAGCCACAAACTATATTCGTTGCAAAATTCATCGCAAATTAGCCACGAACTGTATTCGTCGCTAATTATTCGTGGCAAATTAGCCATGAATTGTATTCATTGCAAAATTCGTCGCTAATGTGGCACGGAATTTTTTTTTGTCTCTAATTTGCGACGAAATGTATTCGTGGCAAAATTCGTTGCTAATTTTCGATGAATTTTTTTTTTGTCATTAATTTGCGATCAACTGATTTGTGGTGAAATTCGTCACTAATTTGCCATTCCAAATTTTGACTTTTGCCACAGACGTTGGTCCGGAACGGATTTAGCGATGATTTTTTATTAATTCTTTAGCGATGAAGTGTGCGACGAATATTGTTTACGGACGATTTGGATTTTAAATCTAATTAAAAGCAAAATTAATTTCTAGAATTTATATTTAACATTGATAAAATAATGGAGTAACTGTAGCTCCAACGGTCTCGACGCGGCAGTTGAGCTCGGCGCGACGGTCGGCCAATGAGCGAGGCCTCGACACGGTCGTCGACACGGCCCTCGGCCACGGGCTAGGTGTTGGGCCACGGCAGGGCAAGTGGCCGGGCGAGTGGGGCGCGGCAACGGGCGACGGCCTGGGCGGCTAGGCGATGAGCGGGCAAGCGGCACGGCCGGGAAGCGGCCAGGCGAACAACAAGTGGTCGAGGCAGTGGCTGGGCTGGCCAGGCGAGCACGACGACGACGACGGCGAGCTGGACGAGTAACGACGACGCAAGCAACGACGACGACGAGCGGCTACTAGGCGGTGACGGCGACGGCGTTAGGTGGTGAGAAGGCGAGTGACGATGACAATAATTGGCAGGCTAGCGACGACGAGGACGACGGGTTGGCAGTCTGGCGACGACGGGCTGGCCGGGATGGAGGGCATGGCCAAAATAGGGGGGTCAGCGTTGATGGCAACGGCGTGCGATGACTGGACGGCAGTCGGGGGCGGCACGGCGGCGTTACAGGCAGCCGAACAACGCTGGGAGAGCGGTTGGACACGACGCGAGCGAAGGGCCGTGCATGCGCGAAGGGGAGAGGAAGATAGTCGGCCCGAGGGGAAAAGCACAGCGGCGGGCGGTGACAGCAACGGCGACCGGCGGCTGGACAAGCGCTGGCGCAAGACGGACAGCATACGGTGACAGGGCGACGAGCGCCGGCTGCTGGTTTGGGCGGAAGGTTGCACTCGCGGTTGGCTCGGGGCAAGGCACAGTCAAGGGGCGACGATGGTGGCGCGGCAGCGGGGTGGAGCCTGATGGCCGGACGGCAACATGGCAACCAGACAACCGGTGGCGACACACGGCGGTGGGGGTCTCCTCGGTGAGTTGTAGGCGGAGCAACGGATACGCGCGCGAGGAGGAAGAAGAAGAAGAAGAAGAAGAGGAAGAAGACAAGAAAAAGAAAAAGGAAGAGAGAGAATGGGGGGAAAAGGACGGTCTGCATGAATGGGAATTTTTTTTTTATCAAATGGGCGGGAATTAAAGAAGTGGCTTTTTGAGACGGGAATTAGCGACGGAATTAGCAACAGATTCGAAAAATGGGCGCATGTGCCGCAAAGATCACTTCCGTCGCTAATTTGGGACGAAATTAGCGATGGATTCGAAAAATGAATCCTTCGCAAATTAGCGACGAAATTTGCGACGGATTTATTTTCTATTGCTAATTTGTGACGGAAGTGATCTTTGCGGCACATGGCGCCCATTTTTTCGAATCCGTTGCTAATTCCATCGCTAATTAGCGACGGAAATGTTTATACTGACAAATTTTTCGAATCTGTCGCTAATTCCATCATTAATTAGCGACGGATTCGAAAAATGGGTGCTATGTGCAGCGAAGATCACTTCCGTCTCTAATTTGCGACGGAAAATAAATCCGTCGCTAATTTGCGACGGAATTAGCGACGGATTCGAAAAATTGGGCACTATGTGCCGCGAAGATCACTTCCGTCGCAAATTCCGTTGCAAATTTTATCGCTAATTTGCGATGGATTCATTTTTCCGTCGCTAATTTGCGACGGATTCATTTTTCGAATCCGTCGCTAATTCCGTCACAAATTAGCGACGGAAGTGATCTTTGCGGCACATGGCGCCCATTTTTCGAATCCGTTGCTAATTCCGTCACTAATTAACGACGGAAAATAAATCCGTCGCAAATTAGCGACGGAATTTGCGACGGATTTATTTTCCGTCGCTAATTTGCGACGGAAGTGATCTTCGCGGCACATGGCACCCATTTTTTCGAATCCGTTGCTAATTTCGTCGCTAATTAATGACTGAATTAGCGACAAAAATGTTTATACCGACCAATTTTTCAAATCTGTTGCTAATTTCGTCATTAATTAGCGACGGATTCGAAAAATGGGCACCATGTGCCGCGAAGATCACTTCCGTCACTAATAATAACAACAATAATAATGATAATAACAATAACAATAACAATAACAACAAGAACAATAATAATTATTATGACAATCAAAATAACACATGTCACAATAATAATTACACATAATTAGTGAAAAGTCACAAAAATTTTAATCTTCATCTTCATCTTCATCTTCATCTTCGTCTTCACCTTCGTCTTCGTCTTTGTCTTGATCTCCGTCCTCGTCTTGATCTTCATCTTCATCTTCTTCATGAGCATCATCTTCATTATCTGTCTCAAAATCAAATTCCGTATCACATTCTACATTTGATTCACGAATTTCAGTTGGATCCACATCTGTCATTGCTCTACATAGATCTCGTAAAGTTGAAATGTTATATTACTCAATTTCAACCGTGTTACAAACTTCGTCTTGTTGATAGACTCTATTCTTTTAGTGTTCCTCGATTTTTCTTCGTGCTTTGATTTTACATACAGCCCATCAATCAGCTTTGTCACCTTCCAAACTAGGATATGATGCATAACATATTTGAATTGCTTGTTGTACCAAGACAAATGGTTCATAATTCATATACCTTTTCTTGTGATTTCTTTTTATCAAATTAAACTTTGTATGCACCTTCATTCCTTTGAAGGGGTCGAACCACTTGCGTTTAAATAACACAACCCGCATTAATGGTCCATGGTACTCTATCTCTATGATTTCATCCAACAAGCCATAAAAATCATCTTTTTAACTACCACCATTAGATGACTGAACACACACACCACTATTCATTGTGGCTTTTCCTATTCCATATTCTTGAGTGTGAAAATTATATCCGTTTATCAAATATGATGGTCAACTTTGTACTCTTGACTTTAGACCCCATGACAGATGATATAGCAATCCTTGCTCTCCAACTTTAACATGATTACTGTGAACCTAAGGTCACACGCAAAGTCAATAATATATATTTTAATAAATGATGTATAAATAATTAATAACTTAGTTTTGGTCCATAGGCAACTTACATATGTTTTGAACCATGCTGTAAATTGTTCATTGCACAAATGGTCAAACTCATTTGGTGGTAGTCCATACATTGAAGTTTGGAAAATCCTATTAGCAACGATTTTTTTTTTCGTCGCTAATTTGTGATGGAAAATATATTCGTTGCTAATTCCATCGCAAATTAGCGACGAAAACTTGAAAAATAAATTTGTTGCAAATTAGCGACGAAAAATTTTCCGTCGCTAAATTCCGTGGCAAAATCCTTGTTTTTTTTAGTGACGTCAAGTGCTTTGATGTAAGATTCAACACGTCAACATGGAAGCATTGTTATGAGGAAGAGACTATAAAAGAGAGGATATAACTAATTGAATAATTTATACAGTCAATGCATTCTGTACTATTATAAATCCTCTTGTTGTGTCAATGCAATGTAGTAATTTTGAATTGATATTTTGCAAATTTAAGAAACCAAAATTTACACGAAGATATATATTTTTATCTTTAATTTCCAAAAATATGTATGCTCGTACTTCGTTTTGACCTATCAAATTTACGGAAAATAGGGTATATTTAATTATCAATTTCTTAGAGTTGTGGATCTGAAAAATGTATTGAAACCAGGATATAACACTCATGACTCGTTAGGAATGCTAGTTTGACTTGTACTTAGCTTTGTTTAAGTGTTTCCTAAGCAAAAAGTGATGTTTGGTAACACCAAATAATTGAACAGTTAAAGTAAATCATTTTTATTAAATATGGTGTTTTGGTACGTCTAAAGTGTTGTTGCAATTTTCAAAACGCAAACAAATATGCAAGCAACACAACGAATTTGATCGATCTATGACAAATGCGTCTTAAGAACCTTAATTAAACAACATTATGGAAATACTCGAAATTCAACATCGTGTTCTGTGTTTTAGGTAAAACTTAAGAAACAAGTAGGTTTCGATTGTGGAAAAATAAATCTGCTTCTGATTTTAGTTTTTGTGCTCAAAATGAACAATTTCGATATTTAATCAACCGAAATTCATCTTCTCCTTCTAGTAGAAGTTAATTAAGACTTGCATATCAAGAAAGAGGTCCAGTCATGTTACGGCCCAAGAAACAAAACTAATTATTGTTATGCATGGTGACTCCATAGTCGTTTAGCCTGAAATAATAATAATAATCATATATCTAGTCCTTCTTCAAAAAGAAATTTCTCCCTTTTGCTTTCTTATCATTTGTTGACGAGTTCCATCCATCTTTGCAACTAACATTCGAGTTCTTTTCCTACAAGGAAACAGCTGTGTCAAGCCATATCACCTGACTTGTTTTTCAGATTTATGCATAATCTCTCTTCACCTATAAAGTTAAGCTTTTGAATTGGACATTCAATATTCTGACATAGTATCAGATTTAGGTTCCGCTACAATTTATTTTGCATATGCAACCCCCTGTTTGTCAAGTTTCTCGTGTCATTCCCAATCCTCATGTACGTAACAAAGGAAGTTAAAGTATCTCACGTCACTTGTACGCAGGATTTATATACTCTTTATACACGTGTGGGTAGGAAAATTCTAATTCGCTTAGAATTAATTTTACATTGGCTACAGATAGAGTAATTAGGTTATACTATCACCCAAAAACACTCTGTCCTAAAAGCAAGTTTGACAATTTCCATTGTCAATATATGAAATATTTTCTATTGCAGTGCCACATATCCAAATCTTCAAATTGATCACGAAAGAAGGGAAAATTGGTAATACAAAGTTGAGCATAGTAGCCTAGTTGGCACGTCGGTAACTAGATACTACGAGAAACATAGGCCAACCAGCAAGAGCTGAAGCTCCCCACTCATCACTCTAGGCACGGATAGCTACTATACTACCCTACCCAATGGTAGAAAACCGAAACCAACGTGGAGTCTACATTCCCAATCTAAGGGCCCATAAGTTCTTTTCCTGTATTTTTCTTTTTGAGAGAGAACGAATACGGAGAGAACTTACGGGGAAATCCCTCCACCTTACCGGAAAGTTCCTTTCTCTGTTCTCCCTTAAACCTTTTAAGGACCTATTCAGGTCTAGAAGAAAAAAACGTAATAGGTGAAATTTTTTTATTTGAAGTTTTCACTGCTAATAATTATTAGAACAATCGTTTAATTAGATCGAGTGAATTTGTAAACTATCGCAACACTTCACATAGAAAAGTTAATGAATCATCCTAATTATACCCAAATAACATGATGAGGTCCTTTTGAGTTATAAATTTAAATAAAAAACGTTAACCCAAATTTTAGGAAAATTACCCAATTAGTCGTAAATATATTGTATGAATACAAATTTAATTATAAAATTTTCAATTTTATTAATTTAGTTCTAAATCTTTACGTAAATTCCAATAAAGTTATTCTGGCCAATTTGTATCGGAAACCACTAACATGACAATATAGTCGTTGCCGGTCATCCCACGTGGTACACTCGTGAAAATTGAGAGAAATAATTATATTAGAATTTTGCGCAAAGATTGAAAATTGAATTGGCAATATCCGTACGACAGGTTCAAAATTGATTAGACAATTTTTTCCAAAAGAACTTTCTGTATTGGTGTGGAACATAGAGGATGAGTTCACATACGTAATAATTGTGGAAATGATCGAAGACCGGGAGGTGGGCCCCTTATTTTTCCACCTGGGGACCTTTGAAAGTACAACAACAATCGCGGACATATACCATATCCACGCGCCACTAAATTTGTTACCGTGCACTTCTTTTCTCGTAATCTTTTTTGTTTTGTCTGTACTTTAAACTTTCTCAAGCCCAACATTCCCGCTTTGTGGATTTTCATCGAAGCATCATTTGCATGGGAAAATTGTCATTACACGCTTGAAAGCGACCGGACTTTCGAGCGTGAAGATTCACGACAAATACTTGTCTAGATTCAGAATTACACGGACCGAGTCAAATCACATCCACGTGGGATGTCAAAGTTCATCAACAGGGAAGCGTTCGGCCTTAGAGGTGAATAGATGCTTTGTGATTGTTAGGTGAAGTGTTTATTCTTGAACGATGAAAGTGGAAAGACGGTAAGGTATCGGGATCTTTTCTCACGACTTTTGCTCGTCGCATACCTTGATCTACTGCTGTCCATATAGCGTTTCCTGCTGCGGGTAAAGAGAAAAGAGAAATTAGATTGATTTCTCGAGTTACGGGTGAATAAAGATATTCTCTTTCGAGTTATAGAATGGTTGTGATCACGAGGAATTAGATCAGGTCGGTGCTCGCATGCTTCACATCCTGAATGTTTTATGTATCTTTGTTTTTTCCAAAAAAAAAGAAATATTTTCTGAAAGTTTGACATTTTAATAATTTCAAGATTCAGACCAGAAGCGAAATGAAGTTTTTTTAAGGACATGTAAAATGTGTTTATTTTCTCACGGGGGCGGGGGGAAGTTGGATGATTAGACGGGGACAAGAAAAAGATAAAATCAAAAGGTACGAGAAAGGCATCCATCGTCACGTGCCAAGCAAAGGAAGCATGCGACATTGAGGGTGACAAACAAGAAAGTAATGCAATTCTTGCTCTGAAACACACGTACGCCGGAGGTAGCGTCAGATGGTCTCCTCTACGAGACGGTCTTTGGCACACTAATAAGTGCTGCTAAAGCACTATTATATCTTAATCGATCCGAGTCAATCACCTGTACACTTTTTTTTATTATTTTGAGAAGCGATTCTAAGTATATTAAAACCAACATATGAAATTGATTTAAAGGGCGATAAGATTAGATTCGTCATAACAATGATTAAATATGATTTACTTATTTAAGTATTCAATTTTCGTTGTACGAACCGATTTCACATACAGTCTTACTATATCCAATATTCCGAAACGATACCAAATGAGATATCCATATTTTTTATTTGCGACGATTGATTTGTGCGGAACCGCACACGGCAAAGAAAGCATTAGAAATTCATTCGAAAGATCATCTGCATCGTGTGAGGGAACCCATTGCTTTCAATTTACGACATTTGTCATCACCGTTTGGAATAACTTCAAAAGGGGTACCTAGGTTCTAATGAATCCTTTGGGCGGGAACCCAATAGGAGCGGCAATTTCTGAGAAGGTGAGTTAGAAATTATTCAAGTGGAAGAATAAGACAAAATTACCCAAGAAATAATGTGGCCCCAAAAAGCGAATGAACACATAAAAGATACCGATTTGTGTTGATGGACGAAAGTCTAATTCAAAGAAGCAACAACGAACTTTCCCATGAAATTGTTCCGTGCAGGACTCTATATATATGTAGCTGACAACACAACCACTCAAAAACCAAGCAGAACCAAGCAAATCCCTCAGTTCAACCCAAAGTCAAATCAGTGTTTTAACTCCCCCAAGACTCTTCTCCATCCTCTGAACCCGACTCATTTTGCTATTCCAACCAGACCCTTTTGTCTTCGCTTCCTGCTGTTCATCCATGTCGCCTCTGAGGCTCCGTAAACCTAGCGAAGCGGCGACCGATGCTGCGCTCGACCGCTGCGATAGCCAGGCGAGGATCGCCCACCGCCGAAGGTGGCGCTTGGCCTTCACGGTCATTTACTTCATGAGGGCTCTCGAGTCCATGTCGAAACAGGTCCTAGGGAAGAAGACTGACCTGTTGCGCTCGCTCTCTTACATTGCCATTGATGTTGACCTTGAGCGCGATCGTAACCTGCGCATAGGAGGTCACCCTTCGCTTCGAGACGTCGACCCGAAGATGCTGAGTAACATGGTAAGAGAGAAAAGGTTAGAATCTCTAGCTCAGCTTGGTGGCGTAAAACGACTCGCTTCGATTCTCATGACAAATCCCGACAATGGCTTGAGCGGGGATGAAACTGACCTCATGCAGCGAACCGATGTTTTCGGTGCGAATAAGTACAACAAGCCTCTGGTGAAGAACTTTCTCAGTTTTGTGCTTGCTCCATTCAAAGAGATGACCATAATCATTCCCTTGGCATCCGATGTTCTGTCTTCAGTGTTTGGTATCAAACAACACGGCCTTAAAGAAGGTTGGCATGATGGTGGGAGTATAATTATCGCCATCTTTCTGGTCGTTGTCGTCTCTGCTCTCAGCAACTATAAGCAAGGAAGGCAGTTCCAGATACTTTCAAAAGAGAGCAGCAACATAAGAGTGGAGGTTGTTAGAGATGGCAGGAGGCAACCGATCTCCATATTCGATATCGTTGTAGGCGATGTCATGTGTCTGAAGATTGGCGACCAGGTTCCGGCTGATGGGTTGTTTGTGGATGGCCATTCCCTGAAGGTTGACGAGTCTAGCATGACTTGTGAAAGCGATCACATCGAAGTCTACAGCGAGAACCCTTTCTTGCTCTCGGGCACCAAAGTGATAGACGGCCACGGTCGAATGATGGTCGCTTCTGTCGGCATGAACACTGCATGGGGCGAGATGATGAGCTCCGTGAGCCGTGACTTAGATGAAGAGACCCCGCTCCAAGCCCGTCTAAACAAGATGACTTCCTTCATTGGGAAGGTCGGGCTGTTGGTGGCCGTACTGGTACTTCTCGTCTTGATGATCCGCTACTTCACGGGACACACCCAAGACGAGGCCGGACACAGAGAGTTCACCAGCGGGAGGACCAAGCCGGGGGACGTGATGGACGCGGTCGTGCGCATAGTTGCTGCGGCAGTGACCATTGTGGTGGTGGCTATACCTGAGGGCTTGCCTTTGGCCGTTACTTTGACGCTGGCCTACTCCACGAGGCGCATGATGCGCGACAACGCCATGGTACGGAAGCTCTCTGCCTGTGAAACCATGGGTTCTGCCACAACGATCTGCACGGATAAAACCGGGACTCTCACGTTAAACGAGATGAGGGTGACGGAGTTATGGATGGGGTAAGAACATGTGAGTGTAGATGCATCCAGAGAAATAGCTCCTAGCATCCTTGAAGTCTTACTACAAGGAATCGGAATGAACACAACAGGTACCGTCCACTTGCGACCTTCTGCATCAGTTCCTGAAATTTTTGGCAGCCCGACTGAGAAGGCGATACTTTCTTGGGGTGTGTCCAAACTGGGTATGAAGATGGATGGACAGAAGCAAGAATGGGAGATGACCCAAGTCGAGGCATTCAATTCCGAGAAAAAGAGAAGCGGGGTCACTGTGAAGAGGAGAGGAGAGCAGGTCGTTCACTTACACTGGAAGGGAGCTGCTGAGATGATCTTGGCATTGTGTTCAGATTATCACAGCCAGAGTGGGACGGTGAATGTCATGAATGATGAAGCAAGGTCTGAGCTTGGGACAATCATAAAAAATATAGCGGACAAAAGACTGCGCAGCATCGCATTCGCCTACAAAAGAATCAATGGTTCAATTGCTCAAGTTCATGGGAGACTTGAGAAAGATGGACTTTCATTGTTGGGGATAGTTGGGATTAAGGACCCATGCAGACCGGGCGTAAGAAGGGCAGTGGTGTCTTGTAGAAGCGCCGGAGTGAACATCAAGATGATCACAGGAGACAATGTGCACACTGCAAGAGCTGTAGCCTTGGAATGTGGAATACTCAATCCAGATGAAGATCTAGAACACAAAGCCATAGTAGAGGGAGCTCAGTTCCGCAACTACTCACCTGAACAGAGAATGACAGCAATCGAGAAAATCCAGGTAATGGCTAGATCGTCCCCATTTGATAAGCTTTTGATGGTGCAGTGCTTGAAGCAGAAAGGGCATGTGGTGGCAGTCACTGGTGATGGCACGAAAGACGCGCCAGCCCTAAAAGAAGTGGATATCGGCCTCTCCATGGGCATCCAAGGCACAGAGGTTGCAAAGGAGAGCTCAGATGTTGTCATCCTAGATGACAATTTCGCCTCTGTGGTGACTGTGTTGAGGTGGGGGCGGTGCGTCTACAACAACATTCAAAAGTTCATCCAGTTTCATCTCATGGTGAATGTGGCCGCCCTCGTCATCAACTTCGTTGTTGCTGTCTCTTCCGGCAATGTCCCTTTGACGGCGGTCCAGCTTCTTTGGGTGAACTTGATTATGGACACTCTGGGAGCTTTGGCGTTGGCCACGGAGCAACCCACAAATGATCTCATGCAAAAGCCGCCTATTGGACGAACCGATCGAGCCTCTTATCAACGGAGTTATGTGGAGGAATCTCACAACTCAGGCCTTGTACCGAGTTATCGTCCTCCTGACCCTGCAATTCAAGGGGAGTTCCATCTTTGGAGTGGACGAGAAAGTGATGGACACAATTATTTTCAACTGCTTCGTCCTCTGCCAGGTCTTCAACGTATTTAACGCCAGGAAGCTGGAGGACAAGAACGTATTCAAAGGGATACATAAGAACAAGTTGTTCCTGGGCATCGTGAGCATGACGATAATTCTTCAGGTGGTGATGGTGGAGCTTCTTATATCTAAATTTCAGCCGCTAGGATGGTTAGAGCTTTGGAAACTGTTTTTCAATTCTAAATTTTATGCATTGTAAAGGATGTCTAAATTTACATTTGCTACAGAATCAAATCAACAGTTCATTGTCATTCTCAATTTCGACCCGAACACTTTAGTCTTTCCTGCAACACGACTGTTCAGTTCGAATAATCTTGCGGATGAAGTTATTAATCAGGTGCTTGTGCTAGATTTTGCTAGTTCACACATTCACCTCTGATTTAGCATTGAAAAAGTTAGGCAACAGGAAAGCTAAAAGAAAGACTTTGCTAGTTCACACCAAAGCTTCGTAAAGGTCCAGCAAAAGCTAAAAAGTTCATGCCTTATGACCAAAGAAAAAAAAAGTTCTCCCAAGGGTCTCCTTTCGGTTTTGTTCTCTTATCATCTCTCTCCTTCACTATATAAACAAAAAGGACATGGCCCCACGTGACGGAACATTGGATAAGGTTTGAGAAGGTTTTCATGTCCATCGAAATATCCATGCTCAAAGGAAACAACAATTTTAATTAGTTTAGAGAACAAATTGGATTTTTTTCAGGTTGGATTGGGTGTCTTGAATGCAAAATTACATATATGCGTAAAAATTGGTAAATTAGAACCCTTATGTACTAAGTAACATACAAGGAAAATTCTCACAAAAGGACATGACTAAAAATTGTTCATGTTCAAATTAAGCACAAAACAAGAGACTACAATTCTCAAAGGATGATGTGCGGTGGCTTTTATAATGACTCCCAAGTAGGATAGAGCAATGTTGGGAAGGCACCAACCAAATCTTGCCAAAGTAAAATTGTCCTCTCTCCTAAATTTTTGGTGAACACAACGGATAAAAATATTAAATCCCATGAAGATGGTCCTTCTTTGTTTAACATATGGTACATTATTCTCCACTAATGGCAAAATCCCTCCTACCTTTTTGTTCGATTCCCGAGCTGAGTACTTATGATTTAAGTAGGAGATCATGGCGGTGGATTGCTGTGCTAGTTTCCCCCAAGGAATAGTCGAGATGCGCGCAAGCTGGTCCGGACACCTCGGTTATCAATATATATATATACACATGTTTTGAGAATGAAAACAGTGCAAATTGCGCAAACCATGATGGAAGAAAGATTTTCAAGTGTTTCCGGAGCACAATGCTGCCAACAAGAGAAGCATTGCAATTCCTGAATAAAAACAAATAACGAAATTCAAAATCTCGGCATATGATGATTTATTTGGGTAAATAAAAAAATTTCGTGCTCGATCACCTAAACTTTTATCCTTTGGAACACTCCGACTTTCCCTACACAATAGATCAGACAAAATCCAAAGTCAAGGCTTTCAACATGAGCTCATTGGAGGGTTGTAGGTCCAAACACCAGCTTTTTCACCGCGGGAATCACTCAAAAATATATGGCCACTTGATAAAGAGTGACCAATGTCAGAGCTGGAAGCCGGACCTTCCTTCACCGAGCTTCCTGATCATTTTGCTGAAAATGAATGATATGGAAGATATTTTTTCTGAAAACGATTATTTGTGTTCCGTACAAAAATGTACGAAAGAAATATACTTTCATCGCCCATGAAAATACTGAAACACAATTCGTTGTCAATAATGAAAACGTTTCACGTTGACTAATTATTTCAATCGATACAAGCGATCGTTTTAATTTGTCTCAGTCTGTTTCCATTCCTTCCATGTCCATCTCGCTACACATGTTTCTGTTTGGCAAAACGTGCCCTTAGGGATAGGGTGCGTGAGCGTGCCGGCCGGCCCAAACGGGCCCAATTGTTTGCCAATCGACAGCACCAACATGTGAAAGGCCCAAGCCTCAAAGCCCAAATCGTAAAAGCCCATATCAGTTAATGGGCCAAAGGCCCAAAGCCCATTTTCTTCCGGAAACCCGAATTTGTGTTCGAAGAAGCACAATTTTCTTGTAGAAGAGCAGTAGGTACTGTGCTTTGAAAGCGCAGAAGGACGGACACGGAGGTCCACCATTTTCGCCAGCGCTTCAGCTCCACCGAGCAGAACTAGTAAAAGGCGGAAAGGGGCAATTGGGTCCCTCTCGCCGACCCCAAAGCCAGAATCTTTCACCTTTGATAGCAGTGAAACGAGGGAGAAAGGTCAGCATCCCTCTCTCTCTCTCTCTCTCTCTCTGATGGTACTTGCGGATTGCTTGCTGTCCGCGGATTCGGACAAATTTTGGCTTTCCTTTCCGTCCTCCGATGTTTATTCTTCTAGAAGGCGAGTTGGGTTCCTGCTTTGTTGTTTTTTTGGTCTTGTCTTCCGATGTTCATTGTCCTATAAGACGACTTGGGTTCTTCTCTCTCTCTCTCTCTCTCTCTCTCTCTCTCTCTCTCTATTGGTGCTTGTTGGTTGGTACGAGAGATAGTGGCGGAATGGAAGCTCAAGTCAGTGAAGTGTGGTCATTCGAATAGTGGAGCCCCACATTGAAATTCATCGTTGAAAATCTTAAAATTTTGTTTTTTACGGGTTGTCGGACCGTGTGTTGTCTTGGGTCTGTTCCTTTATGAGCAGAATTTCTTTCTTTTTTTGGTTTTTTTTTTCGCCCCATTTGTTTATTCATGGAAGTACTACTGTTTGATTACTGATGCATGTACTATGTTGCTGAGAAATTGTGGGAATGAATGAGCTTGAGGTGCCCCAGCAATCTGAAAACCCTTCTCTGGGAAAGTGAGAAGCTAAGAAAACATTTCTAGGTAGTCTTTTGTATTTTTTTGGTCAGATTTCTAGGGTAGTCTAAATGAGTCAAACTTATCAGGATTTGATTATTGTGATTGAAATTGGCAATGCCTTGCCTTGCCCTTGATCATGTCTCATGCTGGTCAGGAGAGATCAGGGTTCGAAGTTTGTTTTTGACTCTTCGACCAAACACTATGTTTCTTTTTTACTTTATCCGTTTTCAATAGTTTGTTCCCTTTTTCTGGCTGTTGCCCTTGTGACATGGAAAGAATCAGCTAGCATTGGTGATGCTTAGGTATGAAGTATTGGAAATCAATTAGTTTGCGCAAGCTTCTTTTCGCGAGTCTTGTTATTGCTGTTGTCAACGTGGTAATATGAATGGAATATAATCTATGAGTGTTTTTCCCACAAACGGAGGAGAAGGATTGATCCTGAGATACATGCAGACGAGTCGTGATGTTCGTTAAAGACAGGGTGTTCGCATTGATAGGTGAATTTGGCTGTCAACTTGGGATCCTCCTATGAAAATTTCTTTTCTTCCTTCCATCCAAAGAATCATGTCATATATTTTCTTTTCCTTTTTTCAAAATAGTGCTGTTTTGCTGCTGTTAGACAACTATGGCCATCTTATGACTTGCGGAGACAAATCCTTAGAATATTAGCCTCCACAGATATGACATTTTCATTAAAAATTTAATCCTATTCATGCAAATCTAGCTCCATCATGTGAAGATGCGCATTTTTGCTTATATAAACCTTTTGTTTAGACTTGTTTGCTAGCATATGTGGTCATGCTCTTTTTAGGATATGGAAGATTTAGTTGAAGATATCTAAATAAGTTCTGAGATAAAGAGGATAGCATCTCTACTTTAGTCGGAAGCCAAGCAATCTTTAAGCATCTCGGATAAAATTTGTTCCATCACGTGGGCCCATATCCTTTTTGTTTATATAGCAAAGGAGATAGATGATGAGAGAACAAAACCGAAAGGAAACCTTTGCGTGAACTTAAGGCATCAACTTTTTAGCTTTTGCTGGACCTTTACGAAGCTTTGGTGTGAACTAGCAAAGTCTTTCTTTTAGCTTTCCTGTTGGATAACTTTTTGAATGCTAAATCAGAGATGAATGTGTGAACTAGCAAAATCTAGCGTGATCACCTTATTAATAACTTCATCCGCAAGATTATTCGAACTGAACAGTAGTATAGCAAGAAAGATCAAAGTGTTCGGGTTAAAATTATGGATGACAATGAACTGTTGATTTGATTCTGTAGCAAAATAGAAAATTGAGACATCATTTACAATGCATAAAATGTAGAATTGAAAAACAGTTTCCGAAGCTCTAACCATCCTAGCAGCTGAAATTTAGATATAAGAAGAAAAGATATTTTCCTTAGGAGTTTAACATTGTGTTCTATTCAGGATGGATTTTTGGGTCGGAAAAAGTTGAACTTCTTGCCGGAGACGGGAATGCACTTAACAAGCCAACCAATCGGCCAAGACAAAGCTGCGAGTCCCATGCAAGCACCCCATTGTCCCCAGTCCAGCCTCTCAGTGTTGGCAAACCTGTTCAAAAGCTCCACCATCACCACCTGAAGAATTATCGTCATGCTTACGATGCCCAAGAACAACTTGTTCCTATGTATCCCTTTGAATACATTTTTTTCCTCCAGCTTCCTGGTGTTAAATTCGTTGAAGACCTGGCAGAGGACGAAGCAGTTGAAAATAATTGTGTCCTTCACTTTCTTGTCCACTCCAAAAATAGAACTCCCCTTGAATTGTAGGGTCAGGAGGACAATAACTTGGTACAAGGCCTGAGTTGTGAGATTCCTCCACATAACTCCGTTGATAAGAGGCTCGGTTCGTCCAACTGGCGGTTTTAGCATGAGATCATTTGTGGGTTGCTCCGTGGCCAACGCCAAAGCTCCTAGAGTGTCCATAATCAAGTTCACCCAAAGAAGCTGGACCGCCGTCAAAGGGACATCGCCGGAAGAGACTGCAGCAACGAAGTTGATGACGAGGGCGGCCACATTCACCGTGAGCTGAAACTGGATGAACTTTTGAATGTTGTTGTAGACGCACCGCCCCCACCTCAACACAGTCACCACAGAGGCGAAATTGTCATCTAGGATGACAATATCTGAGCTCTCCTTTGCAACCTCTGTGCCTTGGATGCCCATGGAGAGGCCGATATCTGCTTCTTTTAGGGCTGGCGCGTCATTCGTGCCATCACCAGTGACTGCCACCACATGCCCTTTCTGCTTCAAGCACTGCACCATCAAAAGCTTATCAAATGGGGACGATCTAGCCATTACCTGGATTTTCTCCATTGCTGCCATTCTCTGTTCGGGTGAGTAGTTACGGAACTGAGCTCCCTCTACTATGGCTTCATGTTCGAGATCTTCGTCGGAGTTGAGTATCCCACATTCCAAGGCTATAGCTCTTGCAGTGTGCACATTGTCTCCTGTGATCATCTTGATGTTCACTCCGGCACTTCTACAAGACACCACTGCCCTTCTCACGCCCGGTCTGCATGGATCCTTAATCCCCACTATCCCTACCAATGTAAGTCCATCTTCCTCAAGTCTCCCATGAACTTGAGCAATTGAACCATTGATTTTTTTGTAGGCAAATGCAATGCAGCGCAGGCTTTTGTCCGCCATATTTTTTATGATTGTCCCGAACTCAGACCTCGCTTCTTCATTCATGACATTCACCGTCCCACTCTGGCTGTGATAATCGGAACACCGTGCCAAGATCATCTCAGCAGCTCCCTTCCAGTGTATGTGAAGGACCTGCTCTCCTCTCCTCATCACTGCAACCCCACTTCTCTTTTTCTCGGAATTGAATGCCTCGACTTGGATTATCTCCCAGTCTTGCTTCAGTTCATCCATCGTCATACCCAATTCAAGCGCGCCCCAAGAAAGTATTGCTTTCTCAGTTGGACTTCCTAAAATTTCAGGAACAGAAAAAGATGGTCGCTTGTGGACGGTACCTGTTGTGTTCAAACCAATTGCTTGTAGTAGGACTTCAAGGATGCTGGCTGCTATTTTTCTGGATGCATCTGCACTCACATGTTCTTTACCCATCCAGAACTCCGTGACCCTCATCTCGTTTAATGTGAGAGTCCCGGTTTTATCTGTGCAGATCGTTGTGGCAGAACCCATGGTTTCACAGGCAGAGAGCTTCCGGACCATGGCATTGTCGCCCATCATGCGCTTCATGGAGTAGGCCAGCGTCAAAGTGACGGCCAAAGGCAAGCCCTCAGGTATAGCCACCACCACAATGGTCACCGCCGCAGCAACTATGCACACCATCGTGTCCATCACGTCCCCGGACTTGGTCTCCCCGCTGGTATATTCTCTGTGTCCGGCCTCATCTTGGGTGTGTCCGGTGAAGTAGCGGATCATCAAGACGAGGAGTACCAGTACGGCCACCAACAGCCCGACCTTCCCGATGAAGGAAGTCAACTTGTTCAGACGGGCTTGTAGTGGGGTCTCTTCATCTAAGTCGCGGCTCACGGAACTCATCATCTCGCCCCATGCAGTGTTCATGCCGACAGAAGCGACCATCATGCGCCCGTAGCCGTCTATCACTTTGGTGCCCGAGAGCAAGAAAGGATTCTCTCTGTGGATTTTTATGTGATCGCTTTCACCAGTCATGCTAGACTCGTCAACCTTCAGGGAATGGCCATACACAAACAACCCGTCAGCTGGAATCTGGTCGCCAATCTTCAGACACACGACATCGCCTACGACGACATCGAATATGGAAATCGGTTGCCTCCTGCCATCTCTCACAACCTCCACTCTTATGTTGCTGCTCTCTTTTGAAAGTTTCTGGAACTGCCTTCCTTGCTTGTAGTTGCTAAGAGCAGAGACGATAACTACTAGAAAGATGGCAACGATTATACTCCCACCATTATACCAACCTTCTTTAAGGCCGTGTTGTTTGATACCGAACACTAATGAGAGAACAGCGCATGCCATGAGAATGATTATGGTCATGTCTTTGAGTGCATCAAGCACAAAACTGAGAAAGCTCTTCGCCGGAGGCTTAGTGTACTTATTCGCACCGAAAACATCGGTTCGCTGCATGAGGTCAGTTTCATTCCCGCTCAAGCCATTGTCAGGATTTGTCATGAGAATCGAAGCGAGTTGTTTTACGCCACCAAGCTGAGCTAGAGATTCTAACCTTTTCTCTCTTACCATGTTACTCAGCATCTTCGGGTCGACGTCTCGAAGTGAAGGGTGACCTCCTATGCGCAGGTTACCACCGCGTTCAAGGTCGACATCAATGGCAACGTAAGAGAGCGAGCGCAACAGGTCAGTCTTCTTCCCTAGGACCTGTTTCGACATTGACTCGAGAGCCTTCGTGAAGTAAATGACCGTGAAGGCCAAGCGCCACCTTCGACGGTGGGCGATCCTCGCTGGGCTATCGCAGCAGTTGAGTGAGGCATCGGTCGCCGCTTCGCTAGGTTTACGGAGCCTCAGAGGCAACATGGATGAACAGCAGGAAGAGAGGACAATAGGGTCTGTTGGAATAGCAAAACGAGTCGGGTTCAGAGGATGGAGATGAGTCTTGGGGTAGTTAAAACACTGATTTGACTTTGGGTTGAACTGAGGGATTTGCTTGGTTTTGCTTGGTTTTTGAGAGGTTGTGTTGTCAGCTACATATATATAGAGTCCTGCAAAAAACAATTTCATGGGAAAGTTCGTTGTTGCTTCTTTGAATTAGACTTCGTCCATCAACGCAAATCGGTATCTTTGATGTGTTCTTTCGCTTTTTGGGGCCACATTATTTCTTGCGTAATTTTGTCTTATTCTTCCGCTTGAATAATTTCTAACTCACCTTCTCAGAAATTGCCGCTCCTATTGGGTTCTCGCCCAAGGGATTCGCTAGAACCTAGGTACCCCATTTGAAGTTATTCCAAACGGTGATGACCAATGCCTCAAATTGGAAGCAATGGATTCCCTCACACAGTGGGGATGACCTTTCGAATGAATTTCTGAGCGCTTTCTTCAACGTGTGCGGTCCGCGCAAGTCAGTCGTCGTGTATAAAAAGTATTCAAAAGTATGGATATATCATTCAATATCTTTTTGAAATATTGGGTACAGTAAGATTATACGTGATATCGGTTCGAATAACAACAGTTAGATAATCGAATAAGTAAATCATATTTAATCATTACTACGACGAATCTAACCTTATCAATCTTTAAATCAATTTGATACAGTGGTTTTAATATACTTAGAATCGCATATCAAAATAATAATAAAAATTGTGCAAGTGATTGATTCGGATCGATTAAGATATAATAGTGTGCTTTAGTAGCACTGAAAAGTGTGCCAAAGACCGAAGAGGAGACCATCTGACGTTACCTCCAGCGTACGTCTGTTTAAGAGCAAGATTTGCATTACTTTATTGGTCTCTTGTTTGTCACCGTCGATGTCACGTGCTTCCTTTTCTTGGCACGTGACGATCGGTACCTTTCTCGCACCTTTAAATTTTATCTTTTTCTTGTCCCCGTCTTTCCATCCGACTTTCCACCGTCAATCGAGCAACGCACTTAGCGAATCCTCCAAAAAAAACTTCATCTCGATTTTCATTTAGATCTCGAGATTATCGCGATATAATATTTTCAGAGGGTATGCCCTCTTTCTGGAAAAGACTAAAATACAGAAGAAATTGGGCGTGCGAAGCATGAGATCACCGACATGTTAAAATAAAAAACGCATCCGTAGACCCGTTCCACAATATAGGGACAGATCGCAGGATCCCTCATAGGAGCTTCGGCTCCCTTCCTTTAATAAGGTTTTATCTCAAATTAATGCTAAGGATCCAAGAGAAGCTACTGATTAAGAGGCCTGGATCATGGCCAGTCCAACCCCCCTGGCAATCACAACCATTTTATAACACGGAAGGAGAATACCTTCACCCGTAACTCAGGAAATCAATCTGATTTCTCTTTTTTCTCTTTACGGGCAACAGGAAATGCTATTCGGACATGACAATAATAGACCAAGATATGCCACGAGCAAAAGCTGTGAGTAAAGGGTGTCAGTGCTCTAGTGTCCTTCCACTTCCGTCGTTCGGGGACAAACGCTTCGATTAATAATCACCGATCACCTATTTATTTCTAAGGCAGAAACGTCCCACGTGAATTTAATTGACTCGGTCCATGTAATTCTGAGTCCGGACCAATTATTTGCCATTAGGGGTGTAAATGGTTCGGTTCGGTTCGGTTTTTCAAGAAAACCGAACCAACCGAACCATTAAGGGTGCCTCCTTGAACCGAACCGAATTTGAACTGAACTGAAAAATTGATTTGGTTCAGTTTGATTCGGTTTGGTTCGGATCAATTTTCGGTTTCAAGTTTATTAAGCAGAGAGAGAGGAGAGAGGAGAGAGAAGGGAGAGAGAGGGCAAGATAGCCTTAAACTGAAGTGTTTATTTTAGTTTGGTTCGATTCAAACTGATCCGAACAGAACCGAAATAAACCGAACCGAAAAAAAAATTTGGTTTATTTTGATGATCCGAACCGAACAGAAATGCATGAAATTTTCGATTCGGTTCGATTCGTATTTCAATTCAATTTTTCAGTTCGATTCTAACACCCTTATTTGCCATGAATCTTTGCGCTCGCAAGTCCTGTCACTTTCGAGTCTGTTACTGATCATTTTTCCATGGAAAATCCACAAAGCTTGAAGTGAACGTTGGGTTTGAGAAAGTCTAGTGTACGTACAAAACAGATTTTTTTTTTGGGGGTTGATTTTGATCTTTTAACATCGGAGATATCCATAGTTTTTTTTAAAGATTAATATCACAAAAATTTCAGACTGATACACATGTGATAAATTTAACTAAAACTAATTTTTTTTACTACAAAAAACCCCAAACCGGTACGCCTGTGACAAATTTATCCTTCGTTAATTTTCTTTAAATTTTACTGTGAAGTTGCTAAATTGGATGACACGTGGCAGTTGACAAGAGTGCTAGTTTAGGATTTTACCCATCTGTTTATCACATATTTTACCAGTTTGTAGTTTTTCGTAATATTAATCTAATTTAACGGATAGTAAATTTGTCACAAGTATACTAATTTAGAATTTTTTGTAGTAAAAAAATTAATTTGAAGTAAATTTGTCACAAACGTGCTAGTTTGGGGGTTTTTCGTGATATTAACTCTTTTTTTATGACCAAGAAGTTAATTATGCAAAAATGATGGGAGTTTATATAAACAAGTAAAGAGTATTCATAACTGTATCGGGAAACAAAAATCTATCTTCAGGCAGATAATTTTTTATTTTTTCTTGTTGCATTATTATTATTTATAATAATAAAAACAGATTAATTCTACTTATACCCCCAATACTTTAACAATTTTATGGAACCCCCTTTTACCTTTTTGTCAATTTATGCTATTTTTCGTCATCACCATTACTTTGCTCTTGCTTTAATCCACGCGGGATGGACTATTGTTTAGTAATATTGTACTTAAAGCTCCTTAGAATAACGAAGCTTTTGAGTCATTCACCACAACCTCGGACACTCCTTTTTTTGGGGGGGTTGTTATTCACAACCTTAGAATCGAAGGAAACTCCCACATGAATCCGATTCAAAGGCAAAATAGAATAGGTCGAGACAACGAACACATAAAGTAGGTCACGATAAACCCTTTAAGAAAGCAATGTCCAATTGCAAAATGCAAGTAGTATTAGCAACCCCGCCTTAATGTTTCACAAGTGAATGCGTGGTTAGAGGAATTTGAATAGTTTGCATTATGGCTACGGAAATCCTAATTTGCTTAGAATTATATTGTCTTACATTGGCTACAGGCAGAGTAGCTAGGTTATGCTGTTACCTAAAAGCAAGATCAACGATTTCTTTGGTTGGTTTATGCATCCGTCGTAGTGCAACGGATCTAAATATTCAAGTTGACCCTTAAAAGAGGGAAAGAGTTAGAAAAGAGTTTATCACGATAGAAAAAAAAAAGAAAAGGTAAGTAGATGAAATTTTTTTATCATAAACTATCACGATTGATAATTACCGAAATAATCGTTCAACTGAATCAAGTGAAGTTGTAAAGTATCCTATACACTTTCACAGAAAAGTTTAGGAGTGATCTTAATTATACCTTAGATTACATGATGTTGTCATTTTGAGTCATAAAATTAAAATGAAAGTGCAGTGAAACTTAGAGGAGGAGTTATGGTACTTCTGTTGTGAACATGATCGAAGACCGGAGGTTGGGCCCCTTTTTTCCACTTGAAGACCTTCGAAAGGACAGCAAGCTTTCCTTTTAAAAGCGCCGCCGCCTTCGCCACTGCTTCTACTTCCGCCTTCCGCCTTTCACCTCTGGCAATCCCGTTGCCATCACCTCTCTTGCTCTTCGATCTCCTTGACCTAGACCCATTAAACAAGTTGATCAGGTCAAAAATGATCTGACTAAATTAACATAATCATAAAAACTCATAACCAAATTAAGGTGAGAGTATGGGAAAGAGGGCGAGAGGGAGTCCTAGAGGTGAGTTGGCTAAGTAAGTTATAAACCCATTTAACACTCATATTTTTTTGGCATTTACCATTCTAAATCCATTTATGATCCATTTACTGAATATAAGTAACCTATATAAAACCTAGCTCGTCAAACATGAACTAAATGATAGGTTTATAACTCATTTCGACAGTTCTACTCTATCCATTTTCTCTTTTTGTGGTTTTCCCTCCAACCTCAAAGAATTCCTCATAAAAATAGCGTTATGAGATTCATGCGAGTATATGTGTTACTAAATTTGTTGGCAGTGCGCAATGGAAGTTTGATACCTTCACTCGGGAAGATTGCAAAGACGAAACCCAAGTCCGAGCCCGTCAACATATTCAGTTGGACCCACCTTCATTCAAAAATTTAAGTCAATGAGTTATGAGCTAATAACGATATATATATATTGATCTACACCACACCAATTCTCTAATATAATATTTCTTTAACACAACTCAAATACAAACTTTGTCATGAAGAACTCCTTTTCTTTTAATCTTTTTTGGTGGTAAAAGTCCGGAAATTGAATCGGAAATCTTTAATAATTCGTCTATAAAAAAAAGAGTTGATTATGACTCCGACTTTCAGATAATAAGTCCTTTTTATTATTTTTTCCTCCACGTGCACGTCATGTGCTTTGACGTAAGATTCAACGCGCCAACATGGGAGCATTGTTATGAGGAAGAGATACAACGTGTTGAATAATTTATATAGTCAATGCATTTTGTACTATTATAAATCCTCTTGTTGTGTCAATGCAATGTGGTAATTTTGAATTGATATTTTGCATATTTAAGAAACCAAAATTAACACAAAGATATATATTTTTATCTTTAATTTCCAAAAATACGTATGCTCGTACTTCGTTTTGACCTATCAAATTTACGGAAAATAGGGTATATTTAATTATCGATTTCTTAGAGTTGTGGGTCTGAAAAATGTATTGAAACCAGGATATAACACTCATGACTCGTTAGGAATGCTAGTTTGACTTCCACTTAGCTTTGTTTAAGTGTTTCCCAAGCAAAAAGTGATGTTGGTAACACCAAATAATTGAACAGTTAAAGTAAATCATTTTTATTAAATATGGTGTTTTGGTATGTCTAAAGTGTTGTTGCGATTCTTTTACTTTCAAAACGCAAACAAATATGCGAGCAACACCGCGAATTTGATCGATCTATGACAAATGCGTCTTAAGAACCTTAATTAAACAACATTATGGAAATACTCGAAATTCAACAGTGTGTTTGTGTTTTAGGTAAAACTTAAGAAACAAGTAGGTTTCGATTGTGGAAAAATAAATCTGCTTCTGATTTTAATTTTTGTGCTCAAAATGAACAATTTCGATATTTAATCAACCGAAATTCATCTTCTCCTTCCGGCAGAAGTTAATTGAGACTTGCATATCAAGAAAGAGGTCAAGTCATGTTATGCTTTCGGCCGAAGAAACAAAACTAATTATTGATATGTATGGTGACTCTATAGTCGTTTAGCCTGAAATAATAATCATATATCTAGTCCTTCTTCAAAAAGAAATTTCTCCCTTTTGCTTTCTTATCATTTGTTGACGAGTTCCATCCAACTTTGCAACTAACATTCGAGCTCTTTTCGGAAACAGCTGTGTTAAGCCATCTCGCGTGATTTGTTTTTTTAAATTTATGCATAATCTCTCTTCACCTATAAAGTTAAGCATTTGAATTGGACATTAGGTTCTGTTACAGTTTATTTTGTATATGCGACGCCATGTTCGTCAAGTTTCACTTGTCGTTCTCAATCCTCATATACGTAACAAAGGATGTTGAAGTATCTCACGTCACTTGTATGCAATATTTATATACTCCTTATATACGTATAGGTACGAAAATTCTAATTCACTTAGAATTAATTTTACATTGGCTACAGGTAGAGTAATTAGGTTATACTATCACCCAAAAACAATCTGTCCTAAAAGCAAGTTTGACAATTTCCATTGTCAATATATGAAATATTTTCTTTCGCAGTGACACAGATCTAAATCTTCAAATTGATCACGAAAGAAGGGAAAGAGGTAATAAAAAGTTGAGCATAGTAGCCTAGTTGGCACGTTGGTAACCAGATACTACGAGAAACACAAATCAACCAGCAAGAGCTGAATCTCCACACTCGTCAATCTAGGCACAGGTAGCTACTATACTACTCTACCCGACGATAGCCAATCGAAACCGATGTGGAGTCTACCTTCTTCACTTGAGCGCCCATAAGTTCTTTTCCTGTATTTTTCTTTCCGGGAGAGAAGAAATACGAAAAGAACTTACGGGGAGATCCCTCCACCTTTCCTTGCCCTGTTTTCGTTTGAACCTTTTAAAGATTTGCTCAGGTCCAGAAGGAAAAAAGGTAACAGGTGAAATTTTTTTTATTAGAAGTTTTCACCGCCAGTAATTTTCAGAACAATCGTTTAATTAGATCGAGTGAAGTCGTAAACTATCGCAACAATTCACATAGAAAAGTTAATGAATCATCCTAATTATACCCAAGTAACATGATGAGGTCCTTTTGAGTCATAAATTTAAATAAAAGACGTTAACTCAAACTTTAGGGAAATTACCAAATTAGTCATAAACATATTATATGAATACAAATTCAATTATAAACTTTTTAATTTTGTCAATTTAGTTCTAAACCTTTATACAAATTCCAATAAAGTCATTCTAACCAATTTTCGCTAGAAACTACTGACATGGCGGTCTAGCCGTTGCCGGTCGTCCCACGTGGCACACATGTGAAAATTGATCGAAATAACTATATTAAAATTTTGTGCAAAGGTTGGGAATCGAATTGGCAACATCCGTATTATAGGTTTGAGATTGATTAAATAATTTTTTTCAAAAAAAAAACTTTCTGTGCAGGTGTGGAACATAGAGGATGAGTTCACATACGTAATAATTGTGGAAATGATCGAAGACCGGAGGGTGTGCCCGTTATTTTTCCACCTGGGGACCTTTTAAAGTACAACAACATTCGTGGACATGCATGATATCCACGCGTCACTAAATTTTTCCACCTGGGGACCTTTGAAAGTACAACGACGATCGTGGAAACATATCATATCCACGCGTCACTAAATTTGCTGGCGTGCACTTCCTTTCTCGTAATCTTTTTCGGCGGTAAATGTCAGGAAATTGAACCGCAAGTCTTCAGCAATTCGTCCATCAAAAGAAGAAAGTTGACCGGGACTCTTTCCCTCCAATAAGTCATGTGCATTGATGTAAGATTCGACACGTCAAAACGTATTCCTTGTTTTGGAAAAGACGTGTTGAATGAGTTCATTGAGTCGAAGGCACGACATGCTATTATAATCCTCTTGTTTAGTCAACGCAATGCGACGAGCTTGACTCGACTTGACTCGATCAAAATTAGATGTAATAATTTTGATTTGATATAATTTACAGGAAGATATATATATTTATCTATTGAAGTTTATGTGTAGAAATTTTTTGATTTTCGGAAATATGTATGCTCGTATTTCATTACAACCTATCAAATTTACGGAAAATAGGGTATATTTAATTATCGATTTTTTAGAGTTGTGGGTCTGAAAAATGCATTAGGAGTGCTAGTTTGACTTGTGTTTAGCTTGTTCAAGTGTTTCCTAAGCAAAAGTGATATTTCGTTACACCAAATAATGAAAAGCAAATCATGCTATAATATGGTGTTTTGGTATGCCTGAGTGCTATTGCAATTCTTTTATTTTCAAAAGAGCAAGCAAATATGCAAGCAGCACCGCAAATTTGATCGATTTATGGCAAATACGTCCGAGAGCCTTGATTTTGATTGAATGATACGATCGAAATGCTTGAAATTTAGCAGTGTGTTTGTGCTTTAGGTGAAACTTAAGAAATAAGTAAGGTCTGATGATGAAAGTAAGAAATCTTGTTGGGAAATAGTGTACTCGTTTAGTTTCTGTTTCAAAATTTACTCTTTCGATATTTGTTCAACGGAAATTCATTTTCTCCTTCTAGTAGAAGTTACTGAACCTTGCAAACGAAGAAGGAGGTCGAGTCATGTTATTTTCTCCTTCCAAATAAACAAAATTAATTCGTGATATAAGCTTGTCCTTCTTTGAATGAAATTTCTGCTTTTTTCTTTTTCTTTTCTTGTCCTTTATTGATGAGTTTCTATCGAACTTTCCATGTAATTCCAAGTTCTTTTTGTACGGGAAAACAGCTTGGTTAAGGTATCTCACACGGCTTCTTTATGGGTATATATCTTCTTTCTATGCATGTGATCTCTCTCTACTTATAAAGTTAAGCTTTTGCGTTAGACGTTCTAATTTAGTATCCTAGTCACATTTTTGCTCCAATTTATTTAGCATCTGCGGCTTCCTGTTTGTCAAATTCTATGTATTGTTCCTAATCGCTCTTACACATGAGAAGGGGTGTTAAAGTATCTCATATCGCTTTTTCACGGAATTTATGTGCTCTCTATATAATTATAAGTTCAAATTTTTTTGTTAGACATTCTAACAACCTGCGTTATTTCCTACGGAAAATGCGCCAAATAATGAATGGTTAAAGTAAATCTATTTTATTAAATCGAATTTTTGGTATGTCTAAGTGCTCTCGCAATTCTTTTATTTTCAAAAGCATACAAATGGGCAAGCAACCCCGCGAGTTCGATCTATCTATGACAAATATGTCTTAGAACCTTGATTAAATAATATCACGGAAATGCTTGAAATTTTGCAGTGTGTTAGTGCTTTAGGTAAACTTAAAAAACAAGTAAGTTTTTATCATGGGAAAAAAAATCTGCTTCCGATTTTACATTTTGTTTTCGAAATGAACACTGCCGATATTTTAGTTAACTTGAATTCATTTTCTACTTCTAGTAGAAGTTAATAAAACTTGCATATCAAGAAGGAGGTCAAGTCATGTTATGCCTTTCAGCCCAAGAAACAAGAATAATTGGTCATATGCGTGGTGGTCCTATAGTCGTTCAGCCCGAATTGGTTATCATATATCTTGTCCTTCTTAAAAAAAAAAAATTTCTCCTTTTTGCTTTTTTATCATTTGTCGATAAGTATCAAACTTTCGAGTTCTTTTCCAACGAGGAAATAGCTCTGTCAATGCACTCACAATGCTTACTATCGGGATTTATATGATTTTTTGATGCATGTGATCTCTCTTCACATATAAAGTTAAATTTTTGAGTTGAACATTCTAACATTATATCTGATTTAGGTTCTGCTACAGTTTATTTCGCATTTGTGGCCTATGTTCATCAAATTCCACACGTCATTCCTAATCTGATTGCATGTAATAGGGGATATTAAAGTGTCTCACTTCACTTATATATATGTGTGTGGGGTCTCCCTCAATTTATGATCTCAAGCTGTTGAATTGGACATTCAAACAAGCTGGATTGTTTCCTCGAAACTTTGACGTTGATACAAGGGAACAAGATTCACGAGGAAAAGAAAAATGCAAATATGGATTTCAAATCCACCTTATTTCAAAAGGCCGATGTGCGTGTCCTAGAAATTAAAACAAACTTATGTAGATTGAGATTTATCGAGACATCCTAGAAAAATAAGGCGAAGAACCTTAATCTATTGGGGAAAAGAAGTGCTGCGAGAAACTATCATTTCGAAAACATTTGTTTAGTTGTCACTTTACGATCAAATTTTCTGTCACACGGCAAGGTGAAGAACGAAGCGTAAATGACTAACCAATATATTAATATTTTTGTACCTTTTAGACTTGTCTAACAAGTTCAAATTAAGTCAATAGCGTAGCTCGCAATAATCAAATTTATGGACCAAATAGCATCATGATAGCTTGTTTGGTGGTCACTACGATCAAATGTCCTGTCACATAGCATTAAGATTTTCGAGAATGAAATGAACGAAACGTGAATGACCAACCAATATATTTAAAATTAGTTATTCTTTTTAGACTTGTCTAAAATATCGTACCTCTCAAGAACCATATTTATGGACCAAATAGCATCACGACTGTTAGATCATATGAGTATCATCATGACTAATTATATGATTGACTGAGTCATGGCAAATCGAGTCCACATTAGAAGTTATAGAAATTTTTTGAACCCCATATGGACAAAGCCTGCAACGGCCCAATGGGCTTTTGTGCTCAAAATAGGATCAAGCACTTAAACATGGAGAGAATTTTAACATCATAGAGATGACAAAATGCATCATGTCTTTTTTTTCTCTTTTTGCTTTAACAAAAAGCATTATGTCTTGCTAAATTAAAGATGTGCACCAAATTTGCTTACTTTACTTGATTATGATCACATAAATCTGCTTCTAGTTATTGATGTCCGCTGTTATTATCTAAAGTAGAAAGAGCCTCCTACTTTTAAGTAAGAGATCTCGATCTTTTTTTCTTCCACCAGATACATGCACCTACTTATTTTAGAAATATTATGTCTGACGTTTTCCGATATTAGGATTTGGTTATTTTTTATTCTAAAAAAACCTTCTTAAAAAGATTTCAAATCTCGAAATACTTCTCTTTCTATAATATAATTCCTTTGTATTGTGTATTTGTATCAATAATTGTTTCCATTATTGAACAATTGAAATATGAAGTAATAAACTGAATCTTTTAAATATCATTTTCTAGCACACATAGTGCACATTTGATAGTTCTGTAAATAGAGTGCAATTGAGCAAAACCTATAGTATCATAGAATTTAATTACGTTTATCACTTACCAAGAAATAGCTAGTGCATAATAGTAAAATTTACTTTTGCACATTATATAAATAAATATTTCATGAATTGATTCTTTTCTTTTCGCCAAAAAAATTGAAGTGCTTTGTCAAGAAAAAGTAAAAGTTTAGTAGGAAAATCTCTTGAGAGTATATTATAAAATTATACATCCATTGATATCTAGATCCAAAGTAACGAATAATTAAATTAACTTTACAAGGATTATAATTTATTGATGTTTATAATTTCATGTAAAATCAACTTTATTATGCACGACAAGGATATCATATACATATATATATATATATATATATATATATATATATGCAAAGGATTACAGTTGTACCTGTACAATAGCATAGCGATAAAATTTGGCTTCGCTGCTTACAATGCAATACTCTTTTGAGAGTACAGTTATTTCAATTCCATCCACTAAAACAGATAGCTATAAGACACAAAATAGAGTTTTAATGTTGCTTAGAAAATTATGTTTACTTAAAAGAAACGATAAAACAATCCAATTGCCCTAAATATAGTCCGTGCGAAAATCGGGTCTTGTAAATAACTTATAAGACATTTGATAAGTGGAGAGTGATTTTATATAATGGAAACCGAATCCCCGATACACAATCAATCACCAAATGACAAAGGAAATATATATATTACTTCGCACAATATTTCCTTCCGCTTATTGGGTTGTATGGATTATATAACTCTAAAAATAAATACAATTGAATACGCAAGGATAGGAGGGAGAGTTTCAGCAAAGATAAATTATCAACAAATCTTTAAGATATAAAATCCATGCCAAGCATGAGCAGCTGCGCTGGTGCCTTCAGAAAGCTAACATCATCCTGATGAACTCTTCGTAATTAATTTGGCCATCACCATCCAAATCGGCCTCTCTCATCATCTCTTCCAGTTCTTCCTCCGTTAACTTTGCTTCCAGGTTGATCATCACACGCTTCAACTGCAATTACCCACCATTTTAGATGAGTTTTCAGTCCAAACTCTAGAGAAATAAGTAAAACAGCAGAAGAATCGTAATCTCTTATGTTTCAACTAAACCGAAATCGAAAGGTAGACCATCACGAGGGATAGAGTCACAGTATTTTTACCTGCTCAGTTAACCTTTACTACAAATAGATTAATCTATTTGGGCGATTTTAATAGTAAATTACATCCATCACTTACGCAATTTTTATTGACAGCATATCAAGAACAGATGAGTTATGCGACGTGGCTCGCTTGCAGGTAGTTATGATCAAACGAGCATGTATATATATGGAAGAGAATGCGAATAAGTTCATTAAGTCCCACATAATCACGCTTTTACTAAACTGAAGTTCTCTTCTTCTTCCGGTTCACTGACTTAAGCATTGGAAGGGCTTTCCTGAGGAAGTTTCGGCGCAGATCAGTGGAAGTTCTTCGAAGCATCATGAAGTTCGAGAGAAGCGATATATGTAAGTATTTTATAAGTAATCGCCAAAACCTTTGTCAGGGACTTCCATCCTTTCTCTCCCTTCTTCATGTTAATTCTGGTGTGTAAGGTTAATATTTGCTCCTCATATTAGTCTAGTCCCAAAGAAGGAAGATAAGTAACGCGTTTGCAACTTGTAGATAAAAAACCAAAGACTAAGTGGATCATGTCAAAAACCCTAAATAAGAAAAGAGACGTCAAGCAGAGTAAATGAAGCTAACCACAGAAAGGTCGTTCAAGATCAGTAGAGTGATTTGAGAAGAGAGTGAAAGCACAGAGAAAAAAGACATGGCCCCTTATTTGCGTTAAATTGTAGAAAGAATTCTGCGAGAGGTTTTATAGAATCATATGCTGTTAATGATGCAAGATCCCCAAACAAGCCATATTCTCACATTCAAAGTATCTCTATTTGTTGTTATTTACATTTACAGGTAATACACTGGTTAAGAACCTTTTATGAGCTGGCAATTTGTATCGGACATTTTGTGGTTCGTGAGATATTTCACGGGTCTGGAGATAATACTTACCTAAAATGGGCTTCCTCGTTAAAAGTAAAGATTTTACAAACACGAATTCGATTCATAAAAGTTATTCAAGATTTCTCTGTCACCTTTCCTTCCTTTTAATGTGGTTTGGTTAGGAGGAATTGCTCTAAGATACGAACAAGCTACAATTAGTGAATTATAAGCTGAGCAAGGAAAGTGGGGTTAGAAAAAATTCAAACCTCATTAGGAGATATGTAACCATCTTGATCCTTGTCAATGACCTTGAAAGCTTCCTTTAATTCCTCTTCGATTTCGGTCTCCTAAACATAGATATCACCAACGCATATACGTTCATCCAATCAAATACTCGCAAATATGTAATTTCAGTGAAACTAGCTATTTATATATAAGTATGATATTACCTTGATTTTTCTGGCCATAAGATTCAAGAACTCCCCAAATTCTATAGTCCCACGGCCATCAATATTGACCTCGTTGATCATGCTTTGAAGTTCTTCCTCTGTGGGATTTTGGTCCAAGGATTTGATTGCAGTTGCCAATTCCTTAATTGTAATGCTTCCTGTGTACCAAGCAAGCCAATAATCAATTTTCAAGGAAGGCAAACACGCATTAGGTGTTGAAATATCATAACCAGAATACCTGAAAAATGAATCTAGTATAGTTACACAGTTGCATAGAGAGATCAGAAAAGGTAGAACAGTTGTTGTATTCTCTTGTAATAAACACATGATCATTATGTTAGGATTCAAGATTTCACAGCCCAGGTTCAAGTCGTAAAGAGCCATGAAAATGGGAAAAATCAAACTTCCAACAAGCCGGTTAATCTTTAACGGTGTAAACTATTTGGACAATGCTATCGACATACAAATTTTATATCCCAAAACTATCACGGAGAACTGTATGTTACACCCCTTGAGGAAGTAGATCATGTAATAGCAATGAATCAAAAAAGCTAGCAAATAGAGAAAGCGAGTTTACGAAAATATTATTTACAAAAAAAACAAGTAAATAGAAATACTAATACAGGTACAAAAACAAAAGAACTGAGGGCTACCATCTCCATCCTTGTCTAGCAAACAAAACGCTTCCCGGAACTCATCAATCTGCTGTTTAGTTAACACATCCCCTCTATTTGGCTTCATATTGATCGATGCACGGAGACAGAGAGAGAGAGAGAGAGAGAGAGAGAGAGAGAGAGAGAGAGAGAGAGAGAGAGAAGCTGAGACGATACAACCCCAGTTAGTTCTTGCACGAGTTCTTATACTGAGGTTTTCATTTTCAAAGGTGGTCATCTGGTGGGCTGTCTCTTTCATTTATTACATTAGACTGAGAAATTTGGAACAAAGAACACATTTTAAACGGTCAAATATGAATCTACTAGAATTTTGTCTCAACGAGTACTGGAGGTGTTTTCTCAAACCCTTTTCATACAACAATGCCGGAGAAGAATGTCAAAGTGGCCAAGGGTTCCTCTGTGCTCGTTTTCTTACACCAATTCATGAACAAGCTTCGAATTCTAACCCACCGAACATGACTTTGACGACGCGGTGTAAAACGAGACTCAAAACGGGTTAGATGATGACGTGAGTAATTTATTGGAACCCCAGCACTTAAAATTCATTGCAGATTTGATTAAAATCCACCACCAATTTTCCCTAGTTTGATCCAAGTTGTTACCGGTTTCAACAGTTGTTGAAATTGTAAGGTTGACTTTCGAGTCTGCCGGTTCATAAATGAAGAATTTAGGGGTACGATGGGGCACCCAAAGATTACCTCAATTAGATATACTTCCGTTCACAAAGAGATTAAGCTATCATCCCACAAAGGAGAATAAAAGATAGCACACATCTTATTTAGTGAAGATCGGGCTGATCATCCATAACTATCATAGCATCAATCTGGGTAGAATATGGGTATTGTGGAAATCGTCCATTATTGGCCTGACTATGATGGATGTTTCAAGTCATTCACTCTCTTTTTGAGAAACCAAGAGATGAACCATTTCTCCTTTCCGCCGTTTATGGCAGCAATACTAAAGCTGAACGGAGGTGTCTATGGGAAAACATCACCTTATTCTCTACTAGTAATATAGGAAATATGTTTTGGTTACAAATAGGTGATTTCAATGAAATGAGAGATATAAATGAATGAATTGGACCTAATGCATGATCGACTTCTGGAATGGATGAGCTAAACACTATAATTGAGGAGCTTGCGCTAATCGAGCCTCCTTCCACAAGCCCTTTCTTCACATGGACAAATAAAAGGTTTAATGATAATCTTAGAGCGAGCAATATTGATAGAGTCTTCATTAATATAGATTGGCAGGAAGTGTCCTCTCACTATTCAGTAGAATTTTTGCAGCTGGGTTCTTAGATCATTCTCCGTGCCTGATGTGCCTTAACACTACTGCTAGGAGAAGTAAGCCCTCTTTTAAATTCTTCAATTTATGGACCAAAAGCCACAATTTTCTACCAATAATCCATGCTTGCTGGCAACTAGAAATTAGAGAATCCAAAATGTTCATTCTAGTGAAGAAGCTCAAAGCATTGAAACAATAACTCAATCACCTGAATAGATCTTCATTTGGTCACTTGCGTTTGAAGGTCAAGAATGCCAAGGAGAACCTACAACGATTACAATAGGATCTTGCATTGGATCCTTACAACATGAAAATTTGGGAGGAAGAAAAGGAACAATTGGAACAACTACTAGCCCTTAGCAAATATGAAGAATTCTTTCTAACATAAAAATCTAGAAATTTATGGCTCAAGGAGGGGGACAACAGCAGCAAGAGTTTCTTTGCCTCCATGATGCAGAGTAGTACTCAAAATAGAATTAATCAGCTCTCACTTGATGATGGAATTATTATCACAGATGAGGAAGCTCTTAAAAATATAATTATCTCTTATTATCATCGCATACTTGGTAAATCAAGACATATTCGTATCCCTTACGAGCGATGTGCCTCCTTATTCTTTAAAGATGGCAGTGCCCTCATTGCTTCACCGGGCTTTCAACAAACTAACATCCCTAGAGTTCTCAAAGGCCTCAACAATTTCAAAGCTCCAGGTCCAGATGAATATAACAGTTTATTCTACAAAAAAGCTTGGCTCATCATAGGACATGATATAGAGGATGCTATTATGGAATTCTTCTCCTCAAGAAAATTGTTGAAAGGTATAAACTCTACTTTGATATCCCTTGTGCCCAAGGTCCCAAATCCATCCCGCCTCACGGATTTCAGACCTATTCCATGTTGTAATGTTTTGTATAAGATCATATCAAAGTTACTTGCAAAAGGAATCGGTTATGTCCTTCCTTCGATTATTAGCCTCAACCAAACTGCTTTCATTTCAGGAAGACAAATCTCGGAGAATATTATGTTTTGCCAGGAACTCCTTTGTAAGTACCATAAGGGTGACAAAGGTAAAAGTGTGGCAATAAAAATTGACTCCATGAAAGCTTATGACTTAGTAAAATGGGAAGCAATACTCAGGGTTCTTGAAGCTACCAATACACCCTAGCACTTGATTGATCTAATAGTTCAATGCATAACTACACCGAGGTTTTCACTAAACCTTAACGGTAAACAGGTTGGCTATTTTGCTAGTACCAATGGATTGCGGCAAGATGACCCACTCTCTCCTCATTTGTTTGTCATGGTTATGGAAATTTTTAAGAGAATCATCATTGAGAAAGTTGCTCTATCTTCCATCAAGTATCATTGGCACTCTAAAACAGAAAAAATACTCACTTATGCTTCGTAGATGATTTGTTTGTTTCTGCTCATGGGGATACAAATTCTATCATTTGCGTTGTCGACGCACTTGATGAATTTGCAACTCTCACAAGACTGCATTTTGACCCAAATAAATGCCAAATTTTTTTCTCTGGGTTGTCCTAGGAAAAAAAAGGGCATCATATTGGATAACACGTCTTTTCCCACAAGTACCCTCCCTATTAGATACCTTGGTGTTTCAATTGTCACTAGAAGACTCACACACACAGATTGCAAGAGTCTGACCGATAAAATCTTCAAAAAAAAATAGAAGGCTTGGGCATGCAACATATTAGCTATGCTAGTCATCTCCAATTAACCAAATCGGTACTTATGTCCATATGTACTTATTGGATGCAAATGTTTTATTCCCAAAGAAAACCATGTACAATGTGGTGAAGAAGATTAGACAATTCTCATGGGCTAGAAATATAGAAGGCCACAGATCGCACAAATTTACTCGGGAAGTTGTTTGCTCATCAAAAAGGGAGGGTGGACTAGGGTTGCTCGACCTAAAGTGATGGAACAAAGTTTTGCTAGGCCGTATGCTTTGTAAACTCATAAACTGTATGTCTTCTTCCATGTGGAGTAAGTGGGTTAATAGCATTAAATGTAGAGGCAATCTGATTATATAGCTTGAAATCTTGGCATGGTATTCTTAAATTAAGACCGGCTTTAGCTTTAGCTATTTCTCGGCAAATGTATCGTTGCAAAGAGATATATGATGGACTCATGGGTGTGGGACCGGCTGTGGAATAGTATCAATTGATATGGACAGGCGGTGTCAGCAAACACAACTTTATCGGCTTGCTGGCTTGCTTGTAGAGATAGACTTCCAACAGTAGAAATCGTATCACATTGGATGCCTGAAGTAGACGTCCATTGTAATTTCTATATGCCTAGTTTGGGAAACCGAGAACATCTATTCTTTCGATGCACTTGGACTTGAAGCTTAAGGAAAATAGCCTCACACAATATGGAATTCGACTTGAAGCTTAATGATGAATTCCAATGGATGATTAGGGCTACCAAAGGCAAGGACTTGGCAGCGTGGCTTCTCAAGGTATCCTTTCTAGCGACCATATATTGCATTTGGATGGAGCGTAATCGTAGACATTTCCAAACAAGTCAAGCGATATCACCATCATCTTGGCTAAAGTTCGTAAACTTGTTAGAGGGTGAGCTTCGTACTACAAAAATTTTAGACCACCCTAGACTTATGTAATATTGGCTACTATATGGAGACTCCCTAACTCCATTTTCTCATGATCTTAGCTATATTTATATTGTTGTGGAATACCCTCAAGCTTATATACATCACCTTATAAATGATACTTACATTTTACACGCAAAAAACAAATAGATCGGGCTGGTCTGCATGAAAGGATTTTCTGATTAGGGCAAGCACATGCTATCTGGCCTCACATACAATACATTTTGCACTAAAAAGAGAAAAAGGTTTAGAATTGGTTGAGACCCGCCTCACACGCTTGTGGAATTGAATTTCTCCATAAAAATGAAAAGGGATAGAGTCTGAAAAGGGTCCATACATTCCTTGTGCAAATATTTCCACGGATTGCGTATTAGTCATTAGAGACAGCTTGTGCAATCTTTCCTCTATCGTATACCTTTGACTTTGTCGTTTCCCATTGATATTCAGATATGGCCTTGGCTGCAAAATGGTCGTGAAGATGGAAAATTTATGGTCAACGAGAAATGAGAGGAGGATGACCCTAAAATTCTGGTGACTGAGATATTTCTGGCGTTTCGTATGTGAAAAGCACAAATGTATCATTTATTAATTTTATTGAAGTATCGTTTATTTTATTTTATTTTTTTGGTCGCATATCATTTATTTTATTCGATGGCTGGAAAATGAATGAGAACACCCAGATGACTGAAAGTCGTATGGTTCCCACTACACAAAACGAGTCATGCTAGGGTTTGAACATACAATGAGGAATAGAAGGAATTTTATAAAAAGGGACTGCCAAGGAATTTGGTGTGTGCTTTAAATTATCTTTTAACTATAGCTTGATTAAGACAATTTGTCAATTTCATTTCAATACTTGGGATGCATTTGTTTGTCTGAAATTTGATATTTTTAGAAAATATTTTCAAAGAAATTATCTTCCAAGAAAATAATAATATTTTTTTTGGTGTTCGGATGAAATTTGAATTTGAACTGGAAATTATTTTCTGTCATTTGGAAAAGAAAACTTGATTTTACTTTCTTGAGGAGACATGCACTATTTGTATGATATAAAGGATACCCACCTACCCGGGTCCTGTTTGCAGGAGTCGAGGTCTCTCAGACCAGCCACTGGGAACCCGAGCATTGGCATTGGGGACCTGGGCCCAGTCTTTGATAGAGTCAGGCTCGCGTGCCGTTGACTTGGATGTGGGAGCCAGCTACCTCGACACAATCGCTAGTGACCGAAGCACGAACACTGGGTCTTAAGCCCAACTTCGAGGTACTTGAGCCTTGCATTTGTGGACCTGAGCTCAGTAGCCGAGGAATCGGGCCTAAGAGCTAGTGACTTGGACGTGGGAGTCGAGTACCCGAGCATGACTATTGGGGACTCGGGCACAAGCATTAGGTCCCAGGTAGTTGCAAGGACTCTGGCACAAGCACAAAAGTCCTGAGCTCAACCTTTGTGGACCCCACCTTGGGCGACTATGACTTTAGCGTGGGAGTTGGTACCCGAGCATGGTCATCGGGAACCTAGGCATGGGACAGGGAGCCTGTTCTCGATGGACCTGAGCCCAGGTGCTTGTGACTCTGGCGCGAGAGCCAGGTACTCACGCATAGCCACGAGGGACCTGAACATGGGGGATTCCAGGCTTGACCTACGGTCAGCTTCTATGGACCTAGGCCCGACTGTCAAGGACTCGAGAGAGGAAATCATATTCTTGAATTTAAGTATAGGTATTCCGTTGTTATAAAAAGACTTTCCGTTAACTTATTTATGAAGTTATCAAAATGTTGTAAAATGAGGAAAATGTTTCTTTTGATAGAAAAGTTTTTCACGAAACAAACAAGCTTTGAATAGCCATTAAAGTTAGTGAAAAGACCGTGCACTATTTTTGCACTTCTTTTTGCTTGCTATGTGTAGGGTTTCAGATTTCTGTGCTTATAATTGAGGCATGATCCGTTATTATATCTGATTTAACCATTTTTATCTCGTAATTATTTTTTTTTGGTCGGTCCTACTCTATCTCTCACTTACGATACACACTCAAATTTGTGCCCCGCCTTTTGCGGGGCGTGGGCTTCGAAACCCACATCTTAAATTATGCAGCCCCACCCCTACCCTCCTGCAAAGGTGGGGATTCGAACTCCCCACCTCCCCCTTCTCAAGTGAGAAGGGTGGCCACTGGTAGGGGTGTCAATAAGACCCGGGCCGGCCCGGCCCGACCCGCGCCGACCCGGTCCGGCCCTAAAATTTAGGGTATTTTGGGGTCGGGTCTTAATTTTCTTCGAATGTGACCCTAAAATTTGAGGTTTCATTAGGATTGGGTAGGGTCAGGCCGACCCATTAACACTCTGGGCCGGCCCATTCCCCCTCTCTCTCTCTCCTCTCTCCTCTCTGCCGCGTGGTGCACGCGTTTTCCACCCCTGTCAGACTCTCTCTCCTCTCTTTTCTCTCTCTCTTCCTTTCTCTTCCTTCTTCTTCTTTCCCCCCTTCCCCGACGAGTTCTGTTTCTGTTTTCCTCTGCTCGCCCGAGCCCGTCGCCGCCGATCACCCTGTCGCCGGCTTGCCCTCGCCGGCCCAGCCACCGCCGCCTCGCGCCGTCGCGCCACCCCAGCTCCTCCCCGACCGAGCCGTGAGCGCCTATCGCCGGCTTGCCCGCGCGGCGCGCGAGCAGCGCTCTCCGCTGGCCCAGCCGCCGCGACCAAGCTCCGTTTGACGCCGGAACCAGCCCCGCCTCCTGCGACGCCGCCGTGCCGACCGTCGCCGCCGGCTTGAGCTCTCGCCACCCTCCCAGCTCTCTCTCCATCTCTCTCTCTCCACCACCACCACCCTCCGTTCGTGCCAAGAACCAGCCCTCGGCGCTGGTTCTTGGCTCTCTTCCTCGTCGGGCTTCTTGGCATGCTCAAGGTGAGCTTCGACCTCGATCCTCTCACCCCTTTCTCTCCGTACCCCTGTCCGACCTCCGATGGGTTCTCAAGGTCGCAGCTTGCCATCGCTACCGCTGTCCACGACCCCAATGCTCGGACCAACCAGATTTTGAGAAGCATTGAGGAACAGAAGCCTTACGTCTCCAGAAACGCCAGCGAGGAGAGTGAGTTCTGGAAGCAGCCGGACGGTCTGGGGTACCGCCCCTGCTTGGTGTTCAGTCCGGTGTACAGAAAAGCTAGCCAAGGAATAGTGAAGAACCGAAGGAAGTATCTGGTGGTGGTAGTCTCTGGGGGTATGAATCAGCAAAGGAATCAGATTGTGGATGCCGTGGTCATCGCTAGGGTTCTTGGTGCTTCTCTCGTCGTCCCGATCCTGCAGGTCAACGTCATCTGGGGAGATGAAAGGTCTCTTTGCCTTAACCTCTGCTCTGCATCTGGAGACTTCTGCGGAAAAAAAAAAAACCCATAGCCCAGCCCGACCCGACCCGGCCCGACCCGGGGCCTTGGGGTGTACGGGGAACAGGGTCTTGGGTGGGTCTGGGCGGGTCAAGCATGACCCTGTAGTTTTCGGGTCGGGTCGGGTATTAAGAAAGCCCGACCCGACCCGACCCATTGACACCCCTAGCCACTGGGGTAAACCCCCAGTGGTTTTATCTCGTAATTAGCACATTGATGTTTGTACTGGATCCAAAAAGGAATGTTGAAAGAAAATAGTTCCCTAGTCAAACCACATCATGGGTAGAAACGGTTTAAATATTGTTAAGGCTCATATATATAAGATAATCAATGAGGCTGCATCCAGTGGCATGTAATATATATGTGTGTGTGTGTGTGTGACATCTATGACATCATAGTTTTAATTTAGTAAGCTCTTAATTCATTGTTTTAAGTTTTTTAGTGACATTCAGTCCAATTTGGTTAGCTGCTTAGCAAGCTGGCTAGCTTATAGTGTGTCTCAACATATAGTAGGTCATGTATATCCATGACATATGGACAATATTTTTTTTTTGGGAGTTTACAGGACGAATTTTCATTTAACAATTATATATATATTGCTAGAAATTTACTTAACATATAGTTTTGTAATAATGGAGTACATAACTCATTGAGCAGTCTCACTACTTTTCTTATCCCACATGCACCGAGTCAAATGATAAAGCTAGTTAGATTATCTTCAGGGCTAACATGGTGGATGAATTTTAGAATGGTAATTGTATTTATTCTAAGTACTTCTTAGATATAAAATATTTCCCTTGTTAAATATATCTGTACTTAATCACAATTATGACTATAAGATAAAGCACCAGAAGATCAATCGATTACTATTGACCAAGAAAAAAAAATGAGAAAATATCTCATCTTATCAGATGAAATTGAATACGTAGAATTGTTTTACCAATTTGGTCAGGCAATTAACAAGACCATGCAATGCCGGCACCACCTAACATGGTAAGTTTGGTATATTAATATAGAGCAAAACGCACTTATGTCATTCCTCTGTCTCTTATGATTTTATAGTCATAAATCAACCTGCCTCTTGATTATAGTCACTAGCCTTAAAAATAAATAAATTAATTTACTCGATGTGACAAGGTGAGTGCCATTTCTTTGAGATGCTGAAGTAGTAGAGTGATGGGTCCATTTTGAACTTTTTTGTATGGCTTTTCTTGATCGAGCCATCATGCCCAAGTTCTGCCTCTTGGTATATTCTCCGTCTTCACTCCATCTCAATCGAGTTCCAAAGGATCCAACTTAGTTCATTCCTTGAGCCGGCCTTTCTATCTTAATCTAATGCAAGTACACTTGCAGGCCATATCCTTAATGCACAAACATACAATTCCGAAATGATCATATATAGACATTGTGTAAAAGTACCCTCACTTCTCTCCCTACTTCAACACCCTCCATTCGAAACCTACCCATGACACATATTTTAGCTACATCCAGCTTCTGGTTTTAATTTTTGGTCCGAGTACCCTTTCTTATTTGTCCATCCAAGTCGGATCCGACCGACTCGTTCTGCGATGGCGCTTCCTGTGAACCTTTTGCCGGATGAGGCAAGCCCCGAGTGGATGAACAAGGCCGACAACGCATGGCAGCTGACGGCAGCCGCCCTCGTCGGCCTCCAGAGCATCCCGGGCCTCGTGATCCTCTACGGGAGCTTGGTGAAGGGGAAGTGGGCCGTGAACTCAGCCCTCAGGGCGTTCTATGCATTCGCGGCCGTCCTTGTCTGCTGGGTCGGATGGGTCTACCGGATGTCGTTCGGGGAGAGGCTAGCTCCCTTCCTGGGGAAACCGGGCGTGGCCCTGGACGAGGGGTACCTACTGGGGCAAGCCTTCCTGGGGCTGTTCCCAACAGCGACAATGGTTTTCTTCCAGGGCGTGTTCGCGGCAATCACGTTGATCCTGGTCGCCGGGGCCCTCTTGGGGAGGATGAACTTTAGGGCATGGATGCTGTTTGTGCCATTGTGGTTGACATGTTCCTACACGATAACCGCTTATAGCA
The DNA here is from genome assembly GCA_031216235.1 of Syzygium jambos. NCBI lineage: Eukaryota > Viridiplantae > Streptophyta > Magnoliopsida > Myrtales > Myrtaceae > Syzygium > Syzygium jambos. Next base: position 38,363,652 of record CM062227.1, on the reverse strand, counting down.
TATGGTGCTCGGATGGATGGTTGGCTAAGCTTGGAGTGATTGATTTCGCTGGAGGTTTTGTGATCCATCTTTCCTCCGGCGTTGCCGGATTCACTGCGGCCTATTGGGTACGAAACTATGAAGAACATATATTGGATCTCTTTCGATGACACATATATCGTCAAAAGAATTTGTTTTATCACATTATAAGATTGTTAGAAATAATACGACTTGCTACTAAAATTTGTTGACTTCATGAGTTGATGAGATAATATTGGATGTTAAATGAGTAGGACTCATGCAAAAGTTATCGGGTTATTTAGCAATTTATTATTGTCTAATCGCTTTTGCCACGTACGAAAGCTAAGTATAAGGTGAGATACCATGTACATATCTATTCACTAAGCCCTTCTACTTACTCAAATTCAATCTGAAATCACTCCTTCCATTTACAAATCATTATGTCATCCCATTTTGACATGTTAATCGACTCATATTTTAGCTTGAATTTCATTGTTTGGGTGGGTCCAAGAGCAGACAAGGACAGGGCGAATTTCCCTGCGAACAACCTCATATTGATGCTCGCAGGAGCAGGGCTGCTTTGGCTGGGGTGGACGGGTTTCAACGGCGAAGCTCCGTTCGCCGCCAGCAGCGCCACCTATCTGGCCATCCTTAACACTCACGCGTGCGCCGCCACGAGCTCCCTGACGTGGCTGATCCTCGACTCCTTCCTGCTCGGCAAGCCTTCCGTGGTTGGTGCAGTCAATGGCATGATCACCGGCCTGGTTTGCATTACTCCTGCAGCAGGTTAGCTATCTTTCGATAATACGTGATGTATGTTAATATCCACACGATGCAACATCAAGGGTTTTACAGCGGGCACACTAACATAGAGCAAGATCATGTGCCAGGAGTGGTCCAAGGCTGGGCAGCGATCCTCATGGGAGTCGTCTCCGGGAGCATCCCGCGGTACACGATGACGGTCCTCCATGACAGGGTCGGGCTCCTGAGGCGGGTTGATGACCCGATGTCGGTGCTCCACACCCACGCGGTCGCCGGCACCCTGGGCGGCATCCTCACCGGGTTTTTTGCTGTGCCGAAGCTGTGCCGCCTCTTCTACATGGCGTCCCGCTGGGAGAAGTATGTCGGGCTTGCCTACGGCCTCCAGAACGGGACTGCCCGCGCAGGGTTCAGGCAGATGGGGCTGCAGCTCTTAGGCATCGGCTTCATCGTATGTCTCAACGTCGCCGTGACGAGCTTGATTTGCTTGCTCGTTGGGCTCGTGGTGCCGCTCCGGCTGAGCGAAGGGGAGATGCAGGTCGGGGACAAGGCGATCCATGGAGAGCGAGGGTTTGCGCTCGCCAGGGACGGGGAGAGATTCGAGATTGCCAGGAGCAATTCGGTTTATGGCATGGAGTATGAGCCTCCTTCGATTGTGTCTGGATCTCTAGGAGATGTTCAGATGGTGTGATCCTTCAAATTTTTCAAGTTGGAAAAATGGAGTCCAGGTACAAGTTAAGATGTACCCCACATGACTGAATTTTGGAATTTGCGATTGTAAATCTTATGTCCATTTACATGTCTTTTGGAAAAAAATTTCCAAGCAATAAGACACCCGTGATATTACCTGCGAACACCGACAGTCGGATCGCATATTCTGAAGATGAACTATCCAATCAGTTCTGAAACCTATTGTACAGATATCAATTCGGTCACAAATATTTCGATTTTACCAATTCCATTATAAACTCTTGCGGAAAACTCTATTATGATCTTTCCAGCCAACTTTCGCCAGAAACGGCTGACGTGGAGGTATGCCAGCTGCGGCGATGACTGGACCGCCACATCAGCGAGTTTCAGCAAAAATTGATCGGAAAGACTACATTAAAATTTTGCCAAAAAGTTTAGAACTAAATCGGCAAATTTAAAAGGTTTCTGGAACTGAGTTGGTGTCTATATAATAGACTTATGACTGATCAGGTAAATTTATTAGGATTAAGCACAAAAAACACAACGAGATAGAGAGTAAAAGCGGAAAAGAGAGAAATCGAAACACGAGGTTCATCTAGGGGCCGCATCTAGTGAAGGATTCCACTGTAATCGGCACGTCCCCCTGTATCTCTCTGTTACAGCCCTCAATTACAAGACAACTCGATTAATGTATATTCGGTCGCTATTCATGGACACAAATCCAAGCTGTCGATAAAATACAGGCCCAAATTGCACAAGCCCTTTGGCTCAACAAATTCACCTTTTCCCTCCCTCCCCGGTAATCTTAATATTTGGTGTCGATTCTTGTAAATCAAGAGGTGAGAGAATAACCACGGCCCGTTTCGAATGGTCCCGCTGCATATTCAATGGTTTGTCATTCCCCGCTGATTTCCTTAAGAGAGAAGTGACGCAAACTGCACGGCGAAAAAACTGTATTTAGTGCCCCCGCCAAAGACCGTTGACCCCACCGGATCCATCCCCATTCAGCTCCGCGCTTAACTTTCGTCGCTCCCACCGCTTTTCGCCCTCCAATCTCCCCCGAAATTACGGGACTTGCCCCCGCCCTTAAATAGAAAGGGATTGATTACAAATGGATTTTGCGCGTCGCTTAAAGTGGAACTCCACGTGCCCTTTTTTGTGATCTTTTTCGCTTCCAAATTGGATCATCACTTTCCCCCCTCCCTTCCTTCCTTTCTCTTTTAATTCGCCAATTTCTAGAAGGAGCCGACTGGAGGCGTGGCCCTCCTCGAAAATCCATGTTTCTAACTCCTTAGTCAAATAGAATTGGTAGTTATAGCGTCCTTGAATGGACCTGAGATTCTTGACGGACAGATATTTATTGAAAATAATCTTATAAGAATTGTTTATATTTTTTTATAAAAAAAAAACTGGGATGGCGGCACCACCGGTCCCCGGACTTTAGCTCAGTGTATAACGTAGTCTCTGAACTTGTAATTTATTCAATATAATTCTTGGACTTTAGCCCAATGTATGATGTGGTTCCCGAACTTTTAAATTATTCAATGTTGCTCCTGGACTTTTGGTACATGTTCAATGTAATCCCTAAACTATATGAAAATATTAAATATTGTCATTGAACTTAAATTAATGGAATGACAACATTAAACATTTTCATATAGTGTCCCTGGACTTGAATTAATGGAAGGGCAACAATTGAACACTTTCATATAGTTTAGGAACTAATGTTCGTGCGAACCAAAAATTTATGAACCGCATTGCACATCGGGCCAAAATTTGGGAACAATTTGTGCCGTTTTCCCTTTCAATTTCCAGTTTCATTAAAATTCGTGCGACTTTATAGCGCGAGTGGAAACGCTCGAAATCGATTTGCGCTGTCCTCAAAAAAAAGAAATTTAAAAAAAAAATTCCAAAAGTACGGCAACCTTTCCACGAAAAGAGAGAGTGGCACATCCGTAATTTGTCCGCAACTCGAAGTCCTAAACACCCCCGCACGTAATGTCTCCCTCCCTCCCCCCCCTTAGAACCTACGCAGCGCAGTGCACAGCGAGAGACCATTCCTCGTCTTCTCTCTCTCTCTCTCTCTCACCAAAATTCAATTCAAATCTCTCTCTCTCTCTCTCTCTCTCTCTCTCTCTCCCTGTGCCTGCAAATGTCGACCGGCGGAGGCTTCGCCGTCCTCGACGGCGCGCAGCTCGGCGGCGACATCGACCTCTCCCTACCCAATCACGGCGGCGGCGGCGCCCCCACCGCCCTCCTCACCGGCGCTCAGGTGCGCATCTCCGCAACGATGGATCATCGCTTCGATCTCGCGCTTTTCCTTGCGGTCTAAGTTTTGGCGCGCGCGCGCGTTAATCTGATGACGAATACGCGTCTGATCGTTCCGACGATCGGCCGTGCAAATCGCGCGCGCGCGCGATTCTGATTTCTGTGAGCATCCGATCCGTTTCGCAGGTGATCGAGCTCGCGGAGTCCAGAGTCAGCGATCGTCTGTACGGCCTCGCGGTTCCGGAGAACATCAGGTCCCGTGCGCTCGGCCGCGTCGGCTTCGGCGGCGGTTTCCGAGAGGCGGAGCTGGACGGGGATCAGGCTGTGGAGAAGCTCAAGGAGTACGTCGCTGCGATCGCTGGTGAATTGAAAGGTGATGAGCCGCGGTGGCTTTTGTTTCCCTGTCCTGAGTTTGTTTAGGAGCGCATGTAGTTAATGCTGAATTTTTTAGTGCTGCTTTGATGAATTGGTTGGTAATTTGTTGCTGAGGAATAGGTGCCTCTGTGATCACAGGCTTTTCGCACTATCTTGAGATGGAAATTTATGAGTAGACGACCTCTCTCCATCGTTAATTAGGTGAAAAAATCGTTGAAAGAAAGAGAGACCATTCGACTTCGGAAAGTGATTCGGGAATGTGTCGACTGTCTCACCGGTGAAAAAATGCCCTGCAAGTTTGCAAAAATTACATTTGTGCTGTCTGTGAGTGTTCGGACCACTCTTTTGATCCGTTTTTCGGACTCCAGCATCACTACTCTCTGAATTCGTGTTAAAGAATTGTAACTGTGAAATGGAACATGTATTGATATGTGCACTTGGGAGTTGCCAAGGAGATGAAAGATAAGAAGGTGCGAATTGTTGCCGAAATCAATAACGGAACAGTTGCATTGCATTTTGGTGTTTGTTCCTAACATCTCAGAGAACTGGTAGTCGAGCCCCCAGCATGTAGTAAATTGAGCGTTTATGTTTCTTTTTCAGTGTTGAATTTGTCCATTTCAGACAGGAAACGCTTTCTGCAGAGGATATGAATTCACGGCGGTTACTGTTGTACAGACAGCACGTTCTTCCGTTTTGCTAATTGAATGGCAACATCCACATGTTTGCATAGTTTTAGGTTTCTTGGTATGATCATTTAATACAATAGGATAACGTGTAACCAGACGTGTATATGCTTTGACTGTTTCTTTTCTTCAAGTCCGTGATTCTAAAAAAGATTCTCATCAACGACTATGAAGTGCAGATGATCCCATTGTTGTATCAATTTTGGATGGAAGTGCTCTACGCTTAGATCTAGAGGATGAAGATGATTTTGCAATGTTAGCAGAGAATCTATTCACAGAACTAGATGCTGAAGATACAGGAAAGATCAAGAAGAGTGAGATTAGAAGAGCTCTTGACAACATGGGAGTCGAGATGGGCGTTCCTCCACCTTCAGGTTGGCTTTTTCAATTCTGTCCCCTGTATTAACTTCCTCATCTCTTCGATTATCTCCAAAAATGTATTTTTACATTGGAATTGTTGCTATAGACTTGTGATCGTATGTGAACTTTGAAATGACTCACCAGGGCATCGACAGTGTGCCCCTGACTTAGCCTTCTCTTCCTGTTATTACCCGTGGAAAAAATATCATCTTAAAGCAACATGTAAATCTTTCAATGGTTGCACAAAATTGTTTGCACTGTCAAAAGGCGTGCCTGATAGAATTGATTTTGCGAGACTATGGTAAATTCATTCCATTGTCGTCTGCTACTAGACTACATATTTGCCGTTTTTCTGTTGTTTCTCATCGAATGTCTTTAGTCTTCATAATTAAAAACTTATTTCAGTTCTGCATCAGCGCCATTGTTATGCATTGTCAAGTGACTCTCCAATATGAAAGTCAAACTTGAGCACAATCTTCCTTCTCCAGTGTCCTGTTTATCCTTTTTTTTAGTCAATTGAAGAATTTTTTGATGCTTTAATCAAAAAATACTCTTTTTGAAGCCTGTTCGCAGGCTTACTGGATTTTCTTGCAAAGGATTGGACATTCAGATGTAATATCAAACCTGTTTCTAAATCCTCATCATAGAATGGCGTCCTCTGTTTCATAAAGTTGAAACGTTGAATGATTGTTTGAGCAGAGTTACACCTGCTTAGTGACATCTTGAAGAAACATGGAGCTGAAGGGGAAGAGGAAGTGGGCCAAGCACAATTTGCGGAAGTACTCCAGTCTGTTCTACATGAACTAGCAGATACCCTGGCTGAAAAGCGCGTTGTCGTCACTCATAATGTGAAGGTTGTCAATGGTTCTAAGATCAGAAAGGTAATAGCTTGCCCTTTAGTTCAGTATATTATATCAAGATGCCTTATTCAAATGCAAAAAACTTTCAGTCTTGCTTCATTCCTACTATCTCTTGTTTCATGTTTCATATCACATGATATGCAGTAGAAACATGAAGCTGTTAGACTCTTCCTAATAATAAGAGCATGCCATTACAAATCCTGCTTTATAAATAAATGAGCATTATTTGTATGTCAAATAAGTTGGAGTTATATTGTAAAAGGCGCTAGCGCGACAGTGTCGTTATGCACATATTTCTGCATAAACAATCTATGTTCTAAGGACCTGTTCAAGAATGATCAAGCAAAAGATGTGGCTGGGTGGAGGAGATCATTCAACAATTCTGAGTAGCTTTGGCAGATGAAGTAGAGAGGATGAAGATGGCTAATTTTATATTTGGTTAAATTTTGTTGAAACTTTTGCTTTTCTGGTTGACGTTCACAAAAAGACATGCATAAATAGATCCCAGAAGTTTGTAGCCTTTGATCAAAAGGAATAAGCAGAAATACAAATGAACTGTTTACATGGTAATTTGTCTCTTAAGAATTGAAACAACTCTCTTCAGAATGGTCATCCAACTAACAATCCTCTTCACCATCTTCGTACATATTTGGCCTTGGAGATACGGTTGATGTGTTGAGGGAGAAATGGTCCTATTTAACATTCCCCAGCATGTGTTTAGAGTTTTTTTATAAGAGACTCCAAATTTAGAAGATGTTTTTATGTTTCCTTTCTGCGCACTTTTCCGCACCAAGAATTTTGATAGCCCTGTTGTGACTCCTCTTAGCATCTTTGGTGGGCTCACTTGATTGTACTTGCAGCTCTTAGAAGACGAAAAGCAACTGGCAAATGTCACAGAGAAGATATTGGAGGCGAATCATGAACAAAATTGTGTCGAAACAGTTAGGAAGTATCTGGAGAAAAATGGTGCCGATATGGGGTTGCCACCACTGGACATTGAAGAAGCAGTTGCTCTTTACAATGCTGTATTTTATAGTGCTGCATTCGATAAGAGTGTTTTGGAATGGAGAAAAGACGAAATCCAGGAAATTGTGAAGGAGATCTTGGGGAAGTTTGCGGAGCAACTCGAAAGCGATCCCATTTTCGTCGATCTTGGCAACTGAGGGAGAAATGTGGCGGGAAATGCAGTGATGTATCATGTTTCTTGGTGATGTGTCTCGTCGAGTTAATGTCCCCAATGACCATTTTGCTCTCATCCTGCTAGATACCTTCTTCATACAAACTTCGTTACTTTCTTAGCTACTCCTGACCCTCCTCATGCCCGGGGTCACCTTATGTAATTTATATCATGGGATAAAAATGGGGGATTGAGATGCCGAATACCCAGTTCGGTATCGGTTGAGACATTCTTTTCACTGTTTCGGGCATTGCAGGTGAACTTTTCTGATTGATAGGACTTAAGTTCGTTGTGCCCAGATGTTTCGTGATCCACTTTAATGGCGGTCCTTACGAGTTAAGACGCGAACCTTCCTATCGGGTTTCCAAATGGTCGTGTCGGTTTATGACGAAATGTCTACTTCTGCCTTACACCACCGGGCACCTACCGAACCTAGTTCGTGTTAAAGCCCCAGCTGTCTTTGCAGAAGTATACTTTTGCCTTCATGGTTGTCCGTCTTTGGTTTCCAATGTACTTGCTGCAAATTGCAATCGCAGATGACGTCATGTCACATGGCCTGATCGAGGGCAAGCGATCCAGGTCGTGAACAAAGGATTCTCGAGAGTCTGGTTCCAAAGAGGTTACGCCTACGAGAATCGAAACCCTCGAGAGCCCCTAACCTACGGAGGTCAAACTCGTTCCTCTCCGTCGCTAGAACTACCATTTTGCGTTGATTAGGGGCGAACATGATTTCATGGTAGAATCAGGAATCTGAGAACCAATTTAGTTTCAAGTTCTAGGTAACGTAGGATAAGTTGTAACATCCCGAAATTCGACTCACTTTCGAAATCAATGAAATTAATGTATTTCTCATTTCATTTTAGTAAGTCTCGTCCGGAACTGATCATTCTCGGGATACTGACCAGTAGGGAAAGGCTAACTAGGGAAAACGGTACGTGGATCCAAGAACTTGACCGTGAATCGAGTCCGATTCAGAGAAACGATGAGGGAATATTTTGTGTCAATGTGGACCGGCCCGAGAACGGTGACGGATTTGGTTTGACCGACGATGTACGATCGGATAGCGGGTGATTCCGCACAATCGAGAGTACGTGCGGCAAACGATCCCGAACTTATTCCGGACAACCGCGATCCCTGGGACTAGCGATAAATCCTCACGTTCTCCGGAAAATCGGGACCGTCACGACTCAAGTAGCCCTAGGTCGATACGCGTAACCCCTAAACAGCCGCCCGCTAGTAAGAGACGCTAAAAATGCAAATTAAGGGAAAACGATCGTGGAATTGAGTCCAGACTTCGGTGTCGATTTTCGTGGGCGTGCGCGACTATTTTTGCAAGGACGACGTCATTTTTATGTGGCCAAACATATTTGGGTTCGGTAGAGTCAAAATTGAAAAATTTGACCCGAGACCGGAAATTACTGTTTTGCCATTGTACCCCTAAGTTGGAATTTCGAATTTTGGGCTTAATTGGATAATATTTTGGAGTTTAAAATTAAGTCTCATCAGCCCAATAATTCAAATTGTTGAGGACAAGAATGCCCCTCCACTAGTGAGCTTGATTGAACCACAAACCTTTGATTAGGGGTAGTTTGGGTATTAGGAAAGTTAGGCCAACCACTCCACTCACTCACTCACCCTATAAACTCTCTATCCTCTCTCTCTCCTCTCATTTTCACCCTCACTAGCCGGCAGCCCCCTTCCCCCTCTCTCTCTCTCCCGATTTCTCCCCCTCCCGGCCGTGCATCGCCGCCGGTGCTGCCGCCGCCGCTTGCCGGTGCCGCCGCCGGTGCCACCGCCGGTGCCGCCGTCCCTCCTCACCTCACCACCACCACTCAACCGCCTCTCCCTCTCTTCCTTTCCCCTCTCAGCCATGTCTCTCCCCTCTCCCGTGCCCTCTCTTTCCCGGCCGCGCAAGGCCCCCTCGCCGGAGCCGCCGCTCGCCGTTCCTGTTCTGGCGTGGATCCGCAACTAACCAGCCGTCCTCGCCACTTGCTCAGCCTCATTTCAAGCTTAGGACACCAAGTGAGTTTGACCCTAAATCCTAATTAGGATAATTTGCATTTCTAGATGGGTTTTAAGGGTTAATTAGGGTAATTTAGGGGTTAAGTTGTGGAGATAATTAGGGGCTGTTGTTGTGGCTGTTTTGGTAGATTAGTGTGATGAATTAATGGAGTTTTAGTGGCCCGAGAGGCGCTGTACATTGGCTGGACAGATTTGGATCGGAACGGCCCAAGTTCGGGAAAGTTCGGGCTTGAAATGTGGATTATAGTGCGCGCCCTATTTGGACTTGTGGTGGCTAATTGGAATGGTGTTTTGGGAGTTTAATGGAGCATTTTGAAGATAATTATTGGCCTAGAATTTGTAGTATAGTGGCTGCCCACGACGGGATTTGATTTAGGCGAGACGCGATCGATTTGGGGTTTAGTCGTGCAATTACCGGGAATGATCGCGTTGTGCAATTGACTAGCTAATTGAGCCTTGTTTGTGCTTAACTTGATGATGCCATGTCGCATGTCTAGTGGGACTAGGAATGAATTAGCTTGGCGGGCCTTGAAGGCGCGAGTTCTTGTTGACCCGGTTGTATGAATTTGTGCATGGGTTGTGTGTCAAGTTGATGCCATGGTTGATTTGAATTGATTGTCTGATTGGGCATGTTGATTTAGAAAATTGAATATGCGCGGTGCAAGTTGAGCATGTTACATTGTGATTTGCGCATGTGGATGCCCAAGTGTGAACGTGATGGCAATGAGTGTGCATCTCAAGCATTGGCACGGCATGTGCATGTATGGATGTGCCCGAATAACATGTGCATTGTGATCACCTAAAATGCCCTGATACGTCTTACGCGGGGTTCAGATAAAAATTGGTGCTTGTGAATGTGTGATCACAATAAACCCTGATGCGTTTTACGCGGGGTAGTGAACCCGTCCTGAGGCGTGTTACGCGGGACGATGCCCGGTTTACTAGAAGATGACCAACCTGAGGCATTTTACGCGGGTAATGTGTCATGAGCCTGATGCGTTTTACGCGGGCCAAAGATCGATCTCGAAGTGATGGACCTGATGCGTTTAACGCAGGTCGGAGGAGAAATGGATAAATGCCAAGAGTGCTAGCATGCAAGTGTGCGCTAATGCATTGATGAGGCATGAACATGAGTGCAAACATGAGCATATGCATTACATTCGTCGGGACTAAGCGATGTGTGTATATGTACCGCGATCTAATTTCTATGGTACTGTTGTGAATATATATATATATATATATATAATGCCTAACCTGCAGGGTCAAATAAGTTCTAGATTTGGGCTGAGGGCATAAGTCATTTACAGTTTAGACTGTGTGTTGTTTGTTTAGTACTCGTCAGGAGGTGCACGTTACCCTAGTTTAGGTTTAGGGAACTACTCACTGAGATTATTCTCATTGTTGTTTAAAACCAATTTTTCAAACCCCCAGCCTTGAGATGCCTTCGGTTCTAGTACGTTTTGGGATTCCGCATCACGTAGAGCAGACGAGGACGATACACCCCGTAGGGAACGGGGAGGTATATATTAGATATTATACTGTAGTTTGGGTGGACACGGGGGAGTCACATTATCAGACCCACGAGTACGTGGCTTGGTGCTTCAGGGACGATCTCGGAGAGTATAGTCCTCTCCGGACTTTTGATGTCCCGTTCACCGGGTTGGGCACCCGGTATCCTCGATGCCCTGATGGCGAGGTGACTGACCCTGGCTCTTCAGCCGAGGAGAGTGCGAGCTCGGACGGTGTACCGGTAGAGTACGAGGTAGATGAGTTCGAGCCGATGGATATAGAGCCAGACGACAAGGACGCTGTTCCGGAGTCGATGGAGCAGGACGACGAGGAGCTAGAGCCGATCGAGGAGGATCTCGTACTAGAGGCCGAGTCTGAGACGGACTCATCAGGGTTCGAGGATGAGATGCCTGACAGCTCTTCATCCTCGGAGTCTTCCGATTTCGACCCAGACTGAGCACCGTAGGAGTTAGCTTTTGCCTCAGTTTGGTAGGGTTAGTACCTTTTTGACCAGTGCCCCACCTTTAGTAGTAGACTAACCCCCGAGCCACTTACCCCTTTTTGTCAGTAGTGGCCTTGACCCGTTTTTTTTTTATTTTTGATGATCGAGTTGTATATGGATATTATATATGGTTTCCAGTATTAGTGCAAGTGTTTGTTCTGCAATCGTTATTGTCAGTTTCTGTGACTATCGTTGGTTGTGTGTATAATATTATACGGGTGATTTTAATTACTTCCGCATGTGCTTGAAATCTCTGCGTTGGGTCTTGGGTCGGCGACGTGTCCTGGGACGTCGCACTTGAATCGACCTTTGCGATGGATGCTCGCACGCTGTAGGGTTTGGGGCGTGACATAAGTTCTATGTTCCAAAAAATGATAAACATGGTCTAATCGGTAGATTTCAGGTTTCAAGTAAAATCTGGACAGAACCTAAGAACGCTCGCTCACCCTTATTTACAAGTACCCTTTTGCTACTGAAACCTGAATTGATTTGCTAAATCCAAAGCAAAGCTATGGACTATCAACAATTGGATTTAGCCATCGAGTCCTCATCTGGTTAAGTCTAGAAAACTAGGTAACTTCAATCCTTTTTCCGTGTCAAAATTAGAAAAAACGAACAACAAATTAGGCTTAATTAAAAATGAAAAAAAAAAAAGAGGAGGACATTGATCGATTCCCGAGTAGACCTGGAACCTATAATAGGATAGGTTTTAAGTTCCATGTTATGCAATGCAGGTTCTTGATTTCAAAAAATGAGAAAATTGTTCCGACGGATAGATTCCGGTTTCAAGTGGGTTCCAAGTAAAATATAGATGGAATCTGGAATCGCTCACCCTTTACATCGTCTCGAGCCGAGCAAAGTTAGAAACCGATTCCTACTTAACATTATTTTACCGCTAGCTTAGCTATATCGCGGGCACGCTGGGGGTTCAAACTGATGGACGACGCGAAACAACAAACAGTCTCAACAAAGTGACCCTTGTTCTAGTACCAAAATAATCAACAACCGTGCGTGCAAAGGTTCCAATTTCGATTTGATCGATGGTCACGAAAGCCAAAAACAACGGAGCTGCTGGGCCTTAAAAAGCTCTGAGAATTTTCCAAGCAACTTCCGTTCGCCTTGTCTTCAATCCAAACGATCGGACCGCCCTCTCTTTCTGCGAATCTTCTCCCTTCCACCCCGTTACCCACAGAAAGGCCAAAAAAAAGCAGAGGAAAAGTCACGAGGGAAAAGAAACAAAACAAAACGCCGTACGATCAAATCGCATCCGCCACCTTTCCTGCTTAATTTGCAGCAAGTGGAGAGATCGCGAAAGATGCCTTGCGGATTCTCCCTGTCGACAAGGCAGATTTCGCCCGCCAAATGGGACGATTCGTCCCCCTTAAACTCCACCTATCCAATCAAAAAAAACAGGGATGACAGAAAAGGGTGTCGTAATGCATAAGCCTAACTCCTTTAAAAAAACTCACATCTTTTTTTTATAGAGGTCCTAATTTTACCTCGGGCGTTGTTTTTTTCCAGAAAGAATCACAAATTTTAGGTCGAGTCACAAATTTATCCTGAAATTTTTTTTTTATCTCGAAAAAAAACTCCAAATTTTAGGTATAGTCCCAATCTGTCCCGAATTTTGTTTTATCTGGAAAAAATCGTCAACTTTCAATCTATTCTCAAATCTACGGTATCTCAACTTGACGTGGCATTTCCACATTGATAATAAATCCACACATCCACAAGGAAGTGACATGGAAAATTATCTCCAAAATGAAATTGTTGTAGGATATAAAAGTTAGGGACTAACAGTGATCATTGGACAAAGGGCTAATGGGGACAAATTCGGGACAATAATAAAAATTAGTGATTTTTCTCTTGATCATAAAAAAAAAAAGTTCGAGGTAGATTTTGGGACTAAACTTAGAGTTGGGTTTTTTTTAGACAAAAAATTTTGGGGCAGATTGAGATTGGACCTAAATTTTGAATTTTTTTTCCTGAACAAAAATTGCTCGAGACGCAATGTTAGACACAGAGTCGAGGATTTCTTAGGGAATTAGACCGGAATCCACGTCAAAATGTTTCACAAAATGGAGCTGCACTGTCTTACATATCAAAATGTTCAAAATCTCATTCGAGCAAAAAAACCTTTTTTTCCTTCGAAAAATTAGGAAGCAAGACGGGAGTCTCCCTCTCTCTCTCTCTCCTGTCGCTGTAGATCTGAGTGCCAATCTCTTACAGCCCATGCGTGTCCCCCACATCGGAGGAACCACATCTCTTTCGCATATACTTCTCTCTCTCTCTCTCTCTCTCTCTCTCTCTCTGTAGAGAGGAGAAATTCTGAGGCCATGTGTGTTCTCCTCCGCCGCGTGGCCTTTAAATAGCAGGAGCATTCGGGGCTCCCAGACCATCATCCCATTCCACCTCTCCCACTCTCTCCCCGCATCGCCTTCTCTCCCGTTGGCTCGCCGGGACTTTGGAAGACCCAATTCAGGTGCTTTTTCCGGCTCCATTCCTGTCGCCCGCAAGTGGGTCCTGCCCCCTTTTCGTTCCCCCGATGTGCCGTGCTCCTTTTGTGCTTCGTGCCCCTGATTTTCTTTGAAATTCGTCGGGTCCGTGACGTGGGTTGCTCTCCCTTGCTTTAAAGTTTGCTCCTTTCCCTGGTGTTTGCGGACGATGTGTGCTGGTTTGGTTTTCGGATTCTGTTGTTACATTGTCGATTTGAGCTGGAGATCATTTCGTGGGAAGCTTCGTTTTGGCGTCTCGAATTGTTTGTTTTACCGTGATTTTGTGAAATTTGCATTTTGTCGAGCGATGCGGGGTAGTATTTTCACTTGAAGTTAGTTGTCTTTTGCCTCTCTATCTATTGTTCCGGCTTTGTTCATTACGTGTGATTTTGGTTCGTTGTCGGGACGAATGTCTAGGAATTCCCCATCGTTATTACCTCTGTTCAGATTTCATGCCGTGAGAAGTTTTAACGGGATAATTCAAAGTGGGATTTCGTCGGCGTCTCATATAATTGCATCGCATGCATTGCTTGGAATGTTTGTTTTCCTCGTTTCAACATCCATGTTTTTTTCGTTTTTGTGGTTTCTTGTTCTTCTGACGGGTGTTACATGGATGCTTGTCAATAGCCGATTATGCGTCTCATTTGGAAGTCCTATATCACTTCACTTGTAAGTAGGACATTATGCAAGCTTGTCAATAGTCTTGGCCGGTGTCTCTTCACCAAAGATTTTGAAAAATTATGATCCTGCTTGAGTTTTCCTTGAGATTCACATTCATGCATCAATCAATCAGCGACTTAGCATATACTCTGTGCATTAGTCAACCTTTGACAACTGTTATTTGAGTTTACTTTCCTGCCGCTGTTCATATTTCCTTCTGAATGGAGGGACTCACTCTCTTGCCTACTGCAGGATGGGGAGCATTGAAGGAACTGACTTTGGCGCATTCACGTATGAAAATCTCGAAAGGGAGCCTTACTGGCCATCTGAGAAACTCAGAATCTCCATCACTGGTGCAGGCGGTTTCATTGCCTCTCACATTGCCCGGCGCTTGAAGAGCGAGGGCCACTACATTATTGCTTCGGACTGGAAGAAGAACGAGCACATGACCGAAGACATGTTCTGCCATGAATTCCATCTCGTCGACCTTAGAGTCATGGATAACTGTTTGAAGGTTACGGAGGGGGTTGACCATGTCTTTAACCTTGCCGCTGATATGGGTGGCATGGGCTTCATTCAGTCCAATCACTCTGTCATTATGTACAACAACACAATGATCAGCTTTAACATGCTCGAGGCTGCTAGGATAAATGGAGTGAAGAGGTGCTCAGACCTGGATAAATTTCGCAATCTCCTTTTCAATTACATGTCCTGTTTCGTCTTTCTTCAGTGCCTCTATCATCTCAACTGTTCAATGTTCGTGCCTGTGCAGGTTTTTCTATGCTTCTAGTGCTTGTATTTATCCTGAATTTAAGCAACTGGAGACCAATGTGAGCTTGAAAGAGTCTGATGCGTGGCCTGCTGAGGTTTGTTGCTTTTCAAGTTAAACTTTGTCAGAGACCTTATTCTTTTTGGGCTAGATACATAACTGGGAAGGGAAGTCACATATCATTTTTGGCATTGTAAATTTCAGCCTCAAGATGCTTATGGCTTGGAGAAGCTCGCTACCGAGGAATTGTGCAAGCATTACACCAAAGATTTCGGAATCGAGTGCCGCATTGGAAGGTTCCACAACATTTATGGTCCTTTCGGGACATGGAAAGGTAAGACTTTTTTAGTTGCAGTTATCAGATTCATTGCATAATTTCCTAATTTTTGCATTTTATTAAAGATGTGGCGTGGATGTTTATATTATCTAGGGGGAAGGGAGAAGGCTCCGGCTGCTTTTTGCAGGAAGGCCATCACTTCCGTTGACAAGTTCGAAATGTGGGGAGATGGGCTTCAGACTCGATCTTTTACTTTCATTGACGAGTGTGTCGAAGGTGTTCTTAGGTGAGCCCAACGGCTATTTAGCTTAATGATCGTATGTCTTCTCATTCCTTTCCAAGGCTGTTGGGTCTTGAAATAGATTGACCTGACATTATTTTTTCAGTGTCGGCTTTCATTTCGTTAAATTATTTAAAATTAAGTGCATGGATGTTTTACTGAGTAAGGGTGAAGCAAGTTAAGGGACCAAAATCTTTGGTATTAGTAACATTCTCGGGAACTGTGAACGCGAGGTTTCTTGCGAATCTTGCCTTTTCAAGTTCTTAGCCATACGGATCTAGCTTCTAATTTCTTTGCAGAATTGGCTAGGAATTGATGTTTGGAAGGGTCTGTTTCTTTAATAGTTCATATGGTTCGAGTCATCACATAAAATAAATGGATAGTTCTACCTGGTTGCATTTTACCAGACTTATGAACCATAATTTCACATATTTTACTTGCCTGCGTGTATTTGATGTTTTTTAGCTTCATTACTTACTGCTTATCTTGTGGATGTGTCAGATTGACAAAGTCATATTTCCGTGAGCCAGTGAACATTGGAAGTGATGAGATGGTTAGCATGAATGAAATGGCTGAGATTGTTCTTAGTTTTGAGAATAAGAAGCTTCCCATTCATCACATTCCTGGTCCTGAGGGTGTCCGTGGGCGCAACTCGGACAACACACTTATCAAGGAGAAGCTTGGTTGGGCTCCTACCATGAGATTGAGGGTAGGCCAATGCTTATACGTTGAGATAATGGTTTTCCCACTTAATCCACTCATAGCTTCCAATTACAACACACAGAAGTATATTTTTTTTTTTTATAACCGAAGTGTTCGCGCGGCCGGCGAGTTAGGGCTCAAATCAGCGGTGATGCCCGACTAGTCCTCGAGGGTGGCTAGCGCAGCATCCTACCGTCACGACCCCCCACTTAAATCACCGATGGGCGAGTTTGAACCCAGGACCTCTCGTAAAAGGAACACACAGAAGTACATTGATTGCTACTTAAAAGAACAATTCCCATCCCTTGGAGCGACCAGGATTTCTCTTCGTTCGCTTCTTCTCTCTGAATGACTAATTGGATGCATTAATTTTGTAGGATGGCTTGAGATTCACATACTTCTGGATCAAAGAACAGATTGAGAAAGAAAAGGCTCAAGGGATGGACCTCTCCATTTATGGTTCATCCAAGGTCGTAGGAACTCAAGCCCCTGTGCAGCTCGGTTCACTCCGAGCTGCTGATGGGAAGGAATGAATGCCGCACCCTCCGGTGCGGCTCTCCAGCTGTTAGTTTTACTTTGAAATGGCTGTGGTATTGCTTCGTACGAGCTCGTTCGACTGCGATATGGTATCTCTATGCAGCCTTATGGCAGCGATATTATCTGCTTGTTTGTATCCTCATTAGTCAAGCGTCGGTTGCAGGCGCGCCCCCATCAGTACTCTTCGGGTTGGAGTCGTTCTGTTGAACTTCGCTTCGCTAGATTTATGTATGCGCTTCGTATTTATTGAAGATTGGAGATATGCAACCATATTAAGAGCTCATCCACTTCTATCCTCCATGTTATCTCCATGACTTTTCTTTGCCAATGTTTCCATTGTGTTTGAATGGCATTGCATGTTCAGCATTCAGCAAGAGAGAGGACTTTTACCTTGGAATGGCATGCAAGAGGCACGAATACAAACCGCTTGTTTTGCCCCCACATCCTTTTTGTGTATTCTATCGGTATACCGGGAATCGACTTTCATATACGATATCGACTCTTCTTTTCAAACCTGACCGGTGGAAGATTGTTGCCGGCGAGATCACGAAAATCTCAGAGAATCCTTGACGTTTGAATTCAAGAATATTATGGCGCGTAAGGATCGAATCGTGGGGTTTTTTTTAAGTGTGTGACTGTGACCTTCGCAACTAGAGTGCTGCTGACGATGAACTTACCGTGCGAAGAAAACATCAATTTAACACGCCCATGTCTTGATTCACCTTTTCGGGTCATCCCCGATTCATGTAACTTCGATTCAAGCAAACCGCTGTATCAAGTGTCCCGCACCTCCGGCTCTTAACTTCTCCTTCGATCAAACGAGCCATCAATTTGAATGGGCCTCACGTGGGATCCACATGATACAACGGCTTTGTTGAATCGAGCACACACGAAACATCTCGAACGAGCCAGACCCGCTCCTCAAATCTCGACGTGGGTTTGACCCAAAAACTCCCTGGGCCCAAAAACATTTTCAAATTTTGTAGGGGATTAGGACCTTAATCTCCCACTTATGTTTGACACTAAGGAAGCCCACACTTCCGTTGAGATTTCCAAGATCTCTCTTCCCTTCAATTCCGGATCTCTGGAGATTGAGAAAATGACACAAACAGTCTATGAACTTTGGCCCAATAACAATTTAGTCCCTGAACTTTTAATTTGTTCAATGTAATCCATGAACTTTAACCTAATGTTCAATTTGGTCCCTGAACTTTTAATTTGTTCACTGTGGTCCCTGAACTTTTAATATGTATTCAATTTAGTCCCTGAATTATTTGAAAATGTTCAATATAGTCCTTCCATTAATTCAAATACATGGACTATATTGAACATTTTCATACAGTTTAGGGAATAAATTGAACACATATTAAAAATTCATGGACTATATTGAATAAATTAAAAGTTCATGGACCAAATTGAATATTAGGTTAAAGTTCAGAAACTACATTGAACAAATTAAAAGTTCATTGATCAAATTATATATTAAGTCACAGTTGAGGAACTAATCGTGTCATTATACCCTGGAGATTCTTGCTGCATTTTACTTTTGATTATTTTAACGGTCCATATGGTACCATGGTGCACCATATGATATAATGATTGAGTATGTTATATTTTTTTTTATTCACAAGCTTAATTGAGGTGGGGTTAAGTTAATTAATTTAATCAATTGATTAGGATGTGAAGATAAGCTCGCAGCAAAGAGGGTGCTTTATTTTATTGCCATTCCACGTCAGCGCACGGCGGTTGCTGACTCGGATTGTCCCGAGGGACCGAACTCTTCCTCCAATTGAGATTCCTCCCCCTCCCTATGAATTTGGCTTTAAATTATAAATAAAAAAAGATAAAAACAAATAAATAAATAGGAAAAAAAAAGAAGTTAATGTAACCTTTTTCTCTATGTTATTGTGGAGATATATTATTTTGCTCATGTACGAATTTTTCGAGAAAAATATAAATAAATAAATAAATAAAAACACATGGCAACCATGATCCTTAGAATTTATTCGAGTGGCAATTTTTTTCCTATGGAATTCGATCGTGCTAAGTTAATCCCATCATTCCGCCCTCAATGATTCCCGATTTTTCTTCTTCCACTTTATGCCACAAATCGTCGTAATCCCCGAGCGAACTAATTTTTATGAAGCGATTATATGATATCTTTACGATCGCTTTAAAGTATTTACTCGATCCAATTATACCGAGCCTCTTTTTCTTGAAAACAACTCGACGACTGCGTTAATAGCCCGTTGGAAATCAAAGGATAATGGTTCGATCCTTTGGAATTCTCACGGTAGAAGATCCAAACGTACCTTCACGGCTTCGAATCTCACTCGTTCTCTATTTCCCTCCTTTTCTTTCGCTTTCCGAGAGTGGTCACTCGCCAGTCTTTTTTTATGTGGTGGGGGGGACGAAGGTGTATCGGTGCGTGGTCCCCTCGCCTCCCACCGATTGGCACGCACGTGCTCCACTTGGAAAGTTTTCCCCGTCTTCCCATAACCCATCATTTCGCCGCTAACCCTGTCGGACGGAACATTATCGTTGGTTTTCTTTTTTTTTTTTTGTTCGGTCGGAACATTGTTCAAACGGACCCATCGGCCACTAGTTCACGTGATCAAAACAAGCAGATAAATATAATCTTCGAAATTTCATCGACCATGCTAGCCCCCAAATATATAACACAATTAACAATTTGAGAAAACCCAAAAAAAACACATAATATAACAAAATTTAAGGGGCCGTCGATTTTTTTTGGTTAGGAAGGAAAAACACGGACGTACAAAACAGACACCAGCTCATTTTTTTTTAACGAGCGCCTTGCAAAAAGCCAGGGGGGGACCAAAAAGGGCAGGTGAATCGGAATGACGTGTCCGTGGGCCCCACCGGGATTCCCCCGGCATTTATCCGCATAAATAAATAAATGAATAAATAAATCGAAACTCCTAATTTTTTTTGGGAAAAAAATCACCAAAAACTTCAAACTTTGCTACTTGTGACACATTTATCCCGAACTTTTTTTTGTGATACCAAAAATCTCAAACTTTACTATTTGTGACACATTTACCCCAATGTACATTGTCCATGGGCATTTTCGTCTTTTTTTCTTTTTCTTTTTTTTCCTTTCCGGCGAGGGGGCCTCGCCGGCGTAGGGCGAGCCTCGCCGGCGTCGGGCGAGGGTCGCCCTCGCCGGATCCGGCAAGGGGCCCCCTCGCCGGAAAGGAAAAAAAATAAAAAAGAAAAAGAAAAAGAAATAGAAAAAAAGACGAAAATGCCCATGAACAATGTACATTGGGGTAAATGTGTCACAAATAGTAAAGTTTGGGAGTTTTGGTGTCACAAAAAAAAGTTCTAGGTAAATGTGTCACAGGTGGCAAAGTTTGGGGTTTTTGGTGATTTTTTGTCTTTCTTTTTTTCACACCCGAAAGAAATAATATAATATGATAAAATAAAACAAATCGAGTTTCTTCTTAGCCGAGCCGGAGCCGCCGCCGCCGCCGCAATCTCCGGGAGAGCCGCCCAATGGGAGCTGCCCCTACATCCTTTTTGAAAACTCCCCTCTTCCTATCCAACCACCCCCCGGTGCAATCACGTCAGTACACGTGTCCCTCCCTTAGAGAAAGGCAGGGCCCTTTTTTTGGATCTATACAACTGGAAGATCTTCTCCAACCGGCGCCTCCGCGAGCCATGTCAAGTCAATTTCCGCCTTGGACCACCCTTCTCGAATTGGTACCTTGACCTGAACCTATCCTCCATCACATTACATATGTGTCCACACGTGCGAAATCTTTCCATGTCAGATTTGTCTTATGGTTGTCTGTCGTGTGTATTCAACATCTACGCAACTTGATAAGTTTTTTTTTTTTGGACGGAATGTGAACGGAGGGTAGATTTGGATCGAGGTTTATCCGATTTAAGATATCTTTCGAGTCGGGAAATTAGAGGTAAAATATGTCACGGGGTACTCATCAATTGCGATTCTTAACTGTTTTTAATCGTTTAATCGGAAGCGATCGAATCGATAAGAAATTAATCGCGAGAATAAAAGACCGATCTATACGATCGACTTATTAAATTTGTACGAGAAAAACTCACATACATGCGGATTCTGCTCAGAGCCTTAATATCAAATAGGGAAAAAGCCACCAAAAACCCCAAACTTTACCCCCTGTGACACATTTACCCCGAACTTTTTTTTGTGACACCAAAAACCCCAAACTTTGCTATTTGTGACACATTTACCCTAATATACTGTAGCATAGGGTATTTTAGTATTTTTTCCTTTTTCTATTTTTTCTGTTTTTTTTCTTTTTTCCGGCGAGGGCAAGGGCCGCTCGACGCCGGCGAGGGCGAGCCTCGCCGGCGTATAATATGTCACGGGATGCTCATCAATTGGGATTCTTAACTGTTTTTAATCCTTTAATCGGAAGCTATCGAATCGATAAGAAATTAACCGCGAGATTAAAGATCGATCTATATAATCGACTTATTAAATTTGTACGAGAAAAACTCAGATATATGCGTATTCTGCACAGAGCCTTAATATCAAATATATATATATATAAGATCAATTTGCGTAGCTCTTACGGTATGTTTGGTTTTCCTACACGGACTGGACAGGTAACTAGGATTTATCCATTTCGCCATATTATTGGACCCGACATCGACCAAACATTAGCGTTTGAATCAAAGACTGCCTCCTCAATCCACAAGTCAATTTCCCCTATCGTGGGTCATTATCACATTTCATCCTTTTAAGGATAACCATCATTTCCCTCGCCTTTTATGTTCCCCCTTCAACCCATTTCGACAGTATTTTCTCATGATTACGAGCATATCCACGAGTCATTAAGAAATCCATCATTTTGGTAACTTAATAAATTTTTTCGATTTCCGGGTTTTTTCGGAAAACTCTGCTCCGTATCCCGACTTCCTGGTTTCGGCAATCGCAATAAAAAAGGGAAAAAGATTCACGGATCGGACCCCATTTGCTTATCCGATCCCAAATCATCAGACCTTCGCAAAAAAAAAAAAGATCTTTCGACCCGGCACGAATTCGAAAATATCATGAATCGGAAAATATCTAAATCCCCTCCCACTTGCAAAGTATAACCGGCAAGACTTACCATCCCAATCCCAATCCCAGTCCCAATCCCAATCCCAATCCCAATCCCAATCCAATTCCATGCCCATCTTCATGTCCACTCAACCTCGCTTGTCGTCCCTCCAAACAAAAGCAAAGCAACGCATTCAATTTTGAATATCTTTCCCCCTCACCCCACCTGGTGTGAAATGTTACCACTCGCTCTCAATTGGAGAGAACAAAAATCAAAAAAAATAATCACAGAAGAAAAATTCATCCCCCCCCCCCCCCCCAACCCCAAAAAAACAAAAGCCCAAAAAAAAAAAAACCTCCGAATTTCCCGAAATGACCGAAATGCCCCCGGGGTTACCTTAAAAGGCCAGCGCAGACACCTCACCCGGACATTATCCAAAACCTCCCCAAAAAAAAAAAATCGAAAAACCAAAAAGAAACGCAGCGGAGAGACAGAGAGAGAGAGAGAGAGAGAGAGAGAATGGATAGGGCGTTCTCGGTGGATGATATCTCCGGCCAGTTCTGGCCGTCGCCGCCGCCGCCGGCCGCGGTGACGTCGTCGTCGTCGTGCCGGTCCGAGGCGGGCGAGCCGTCGCCGCCGTCCAGGAGGATGATGAACCGGAGCGAGTCCGAGTGGGCCTTCCAGCGGTACCTCCAGGAGGCCTCCGTCCCCGCCGGCGGCGAGGAGGGCGACGTGGTCGAGATCAAGGGGGGCGCGCGCACGGATCGGGACCGGGTTCCGGACCCGATCCGGAAGCAGCCGCCCAATCCGAATGCGGCGAGTAAGAACGCGAGCGAGGTCGGTACCGGGCCCCCGCCGGCGCCGTCGGCCCCGTGCGCCGATGGCATTGCTCGGCCGTTCAACGGGGCGCCGCCGCCGACGAACTCCGAGGAGTACCAGGCTTTCCTCAAGAGCAAGCTCAACTTGGCTTGCGCTGCTGTTGCTATGTCTCGGGTACGCTCTCTCTGTCTCTCTGTCTCTCTCCGTCTGTCTCTCTCGATGCGTGGGCAAGAATGCAAATGCTCGTGTCTGTATAGGCATGCGCGAGCGCTTGTTTTTGCTATCTCTTCGATTTCGAGAAAGTGGTGGAAGGTAAAGTTTTGATTTTTTTCTTTTTCTATGGAGTCATCGGTGCAAGGTACTGCTTTCTTGACAAGAAAAAAAACGGAGAATTTTCGTTTTATCATTTTCATCGATGGGTGTGTTCATTGGACTGCAAAGTCAGCTCCTTTATCTAAATTATAAGTATACCCTTTTCTCTGGTTGGGCTTGGCTGTGTGGTGTTGCCAGAAAATGTTTAAGTTCTTGAATTCAGCTCATTTTTGGTCAATTCCACGAGTTTCTTATTTCCTTGCAAAATCCATGAGTCCTAGAGTTCGTGTGCTATTGGTGGAACTTAATCCCCATTTTCTTGTCGTGCTTTCTCTACGTGAATTTGGATGAATTTTGTGATTGCTCGATGCCCAGATTGAATCAACTCTTCACGGGTGGTTGCCTCATATATGGGTTGTGTATATGTGTTATCTTTTAAGGACAATTCGAGGCATGAGATTCTGATGACGGGGGTGTCTAGAGATGCTAGCTAGTTTGAATGTAAAGCAATATTTTCCGGCAAATGTTATATCCTTGGACGAAACAGAGGGAAAGAATCCAGTTAGGCCTGGTGAGTAGTTTGAAGAGTAGAAAGACAGGAACCCTGTTGAAGGAGCTGATATAGACTCTTAGAAGGCCTTTAAGTTGCTAAAATGAATCACCAGAAGCATGTAGTTTCCTTTGTAAGGATAAAAGCGACATCTCTGTGAACTTCTTAAGTACTGACTTTGGATGTGATTGAACGTTTGAGCCCTGTGAGAAGGATGATATTAACAAAGTTTGGGAAAAAGAAATTGATCATCCTTTAAATTTGAATACTGTGGGAATGTTTTCATCTTCATCCCAGTACATGATTATTGCATTAGTTGTCATGAGCCTGTTTTGTCTTTTCGAGTTCCTTGTGCTAAATTCAGTTCTTAATTTGCTAATAGGCACCATTTGTCGTAAATCAAGATTCTGGAACTCAATCTGACAACTCTCTGGCTTCAAAGGCATCACAACTGGGATCTCAAGCTCCCTCGAAAGGTTTGTCAATCAATAATGCGCCAATTCTCTACAACGATATGAAACTGCTATGCACGTATGACCTCTCTCGTTCAGAGCCACTTCTTCAATCAATAAGGGAAAGATGCTGTATCCTGAAAATTGTGCTTAATCTTTGTCCTGGATGGCATGTTGCTGGGCAACTCCTCCTTTCTGTTTCGTTTTGGGTCATCCCTCTTCTCTACATCGCAGATGCGGGAATATCAGTCGGGAGGAATCTTTGGTATGCAATGGAAGGCAACATGCGCTCTAGCATGTGATGCTTAAATCACGGACTGTTCATTGATTTCTTGTCCTTCATCATTTCCCAAGGATTGGCTCTAGAATTGGGGTTTTTCCCTGGTTTGCTTGGGAACAAGCATGGCTACGCATCTAGGCAGAGCATTATAAGCTATGCTCCTAAGCAGGGCATTATAAGTCGTGGCATGTAAAAATTTTCTATGAGTAGGGCATCTTTGTGGGAGTTGTGCATCTAAAGCAGATATGCCTGATTCTTATGTAAAAATAGTTCTTGTTTTCCAGTGCAAGACTCTTTGGAGCAGCTACAATAGGTTAAATGATTTATACCATTTTTTTGGCAATGGGATGTATGAAAAACATTTGAATATGCTCATAGATGTGGGCACACTCATTCTGAAGTATCTCTGAACTTGAGATGAGTCTGCTAGTGGAAGCATAGACACAGCACACCTTCATTTTTATGCTAATTTTCCCTTTATAGGAGTTGGGCCTGATTTGTCCAAGTCACAAGATGAGGGTGCTGGCCAATTAGTTGGGATACCTTCCTTACCAGCCATGCCAAAGAAATCTGGGATTCCTGTGAGGTCGACAACAAGTGGATCATCAAGAGACCTATCAGACGATGATGAAGTTGGAGAAACTGCAACTACTGACCATTTGGCTCCTGCTGATGCAAAGCGCGTGAGGAGGTACTATTGCACATTTAGCTCTTGTGGTAGCTTTTAATGCCATAATCTTTTTTCTTTTGTTTGAACTCTGCTTCCATCATTCTCAGTTTACTGAAGAAGATGGCAAGTGCTATTTGCAGTATTAACAGTGTCCCAAGCAATTGAGTATTCATTTTTTCATCGATATTGAGTCTAACAGTGTGCTTTTATCTTTACCAAAAAAAAACAGTGTGCTTTTATCAGTAGGTCCAAATTCTGTTATGATTTTTTCCAAGAGGCATATCATACACAATGGTCCTGTTTATCTTAATAAGGGCATTATTTTGGCTTGATATGCTTAATCCTCAAAACTGTAACTAGAGAGATTGAACCTGCTTCTTGAATACTTGGGGGAGATCCATTTGTGGGTTGTCTAGTCATAAGCATTCAGTGGCAGCATCTGAACGGGATTATGTATATGATGCATCTGAAACCAAAATAAGACTATACTTTTGTGTGGTACGTCTTTTTGTAATGGGTTTGCTTAAAAATGCTTCGGATATTCTTTTGGTTTCAGCATCCATATTTTTCCTCTGTTTCATTCATATGTGCTTTTTAGGATGCTTTCCAACCGAGAGTCTGCCAGACGCTCGAGAAGAAGAAAACAAGCTCATTTGACTGAGCTCGAGACACAGGTTCAACTATTGCGACAATATGTTCTTTCACAAGAATTCTTCATAACAACTTATGTATTTACATGATTGCTTCCTAATTCTTTTCCACCTCAAATTAGGTTGCTCAATTAAGAGCTGAGAATTCTACTTTGCTGAAACGTCTCTCGGACATAAGCCAGAACTACAATGTAGCAGCTGTTGACAACAGAGTTTTGAAAGCTGATGTTGAAACCTTGAGAGCAAAGGTAAGGTTCTTTATTGGTGGTCCCTTCCTTCTTCTTTTCTTTAATAAATTCGCGCTTCTGCTATTGGCCCAGTATTGAACTGCTTTCCCTTTGAGGAAGTTGTTTGTGCATGTATAGTTGTGACTAACGAAGCTGTTTCTTATTGCTTCGAGACTAAAAGAGTACAAACGTAAACCGGAAAAAATGGTCTTGATCTCTATGGGAAAGTTACCTAATTATATAGAACTGTGGTTTGATGTCTCCAGGTGAAGATGGCTGAGGAGACGGTTAAAAGACTAACCGGACTGAACCCAATGTTCCATGGAATGTCCGAGATGTCTCCTGTGGGTGTGCCACCGTTTGATGGGAGTCCTTCCGATACATCGGCAGACGCTGCGGTTCCTGTGCGAGATGACGCCAAGCACCATTTCTATCAACCCAAGTCTGGCAACCCTGCGTCATCTGCTAAGGATATGAGAGTCAACAATGGGTTGGTGGATATTCCCACGGCCAAAAATGCTCAGCAGAGTGGATCGGGCAAGGAAAATGCGCAGCCGAATGGAACCTGCAAGATGGGAAGAACGTCCTCAATGCAGAGAGTTGCCAGTTTAGAGCATTTGCAGAAGTGCATTCGTGGGGATTCGAGTCCTCATGGCCCCCCGTGCGACGGAGAACAGTAGTAGCAATAGACTAGCGAGAGGGTCAATCATTTGGTGGATATTTACTAATTCATTAATCGAAGTGCAAATATACAGTTAGCTAATCGTTTTTGTTCAACCGTTGGTATAGATTCATTAAACTTTCCCCCTTTTCCTCCCAAATACATGGCGATTTTGCGGCAAATTGACCTTTTTTTCGCATTCTCAAGAGAGTCATGAGCATTTTTTTTCCTGCTTTGCCTGCCTGACTGAGAACCCAATTGAACAAGATTGAGGTTGTGACTGGACTGCAAGTGAGACGTCTTTGAATTGGCATTGTTGCAGAGTCCTGTGAATTTCAAACTTGCCCCTTCGCAAGATTCCAAATCACATTTTTGACAAGGTCAACGAAACTCGTGGATTCTGAATGAATTATCCGCCCAACTGAAAAGCAAGCTTCAGAAGATGAACAATACGTAGTGTTCAGAAGGAAAAAAAAAACATTTTCTACAACCAGCAAATCTTGATAAATATGAAAAATGCTCTGCAAGAAAGCTCGCTTTCTCCCGCTTTCGCGTCAACACAAGAATGCAGTTGCGATTTTCGTTGCCCTAATAAATTGGATTTCTCAACATGATCAAATTCTAATGAGGCAAAGTTAGATTAAAGGTTCGAAACGAACGAGTTCAAAACCGTCTATAGAAAGCTCGGTGACATGAGTTTTGCCACTAGCAATTATTGAAAAATATAAAGGGTGCAATCTCAATAGATCAGTCAGAATTCATTTTTGTTTATTATCCAATATCGAAAACTAACAAATTTGGACGTGGTGAAAATTTAATAAAATACAAATTATCAGTTGAAATTAGCTTATCCCATATTTTATCTTTTTTATGAAAAATAATTTTCCAAAAGCAGCCATTTTTTCTTCGCCCACAGAGCCGACAAAACCCAAAAAAAAAATTCTGTTCCGTCCCCACCCAATCTTCATCTTCCTTTGCTGGTACCAGCGGCGTTCCATCTTCTTCCTCCACCAAAAGATCACCCAGAAGAAAGAAAGGAGAAATTTTGCCTCAACACCATCATTCTTTGGCATACGAAGCGAAAACCCACCATGGATATTTGCTCATCTCTGTCGCTTCCTCTCTCTTCTTGTCCTTCTTCCCTCCCAAGACCGCCTGCAGCCTCGCTCCCACTCTCTTCCTCCTCCTCCGCCTTCCTCTTCAACCCTTCTTCTTCTTCTTCTTCGCCTCTCGCCAGAAGCATCAAGACCCGCAATTCGCGTTGCCATGGCGGCAATTGGGTAGCTATCGGTTTGGGTAGGAGGAGAGATCAGGGGGCGAAGAGGGGCCTGACTTGCAATGCCCTGTTCGGTCTCGGCGTGCCCGAGCTCGTTGTGATTGCGGGCGTCGCTGCTCTGGTGTTTGGGCCCAAGAAGTTGCCGGAAGTTGGGAAGAGCATCGGCAAGACCGTCAAGAGCTTCCAACAGGCGAGTTTTGGATTCGCCTTCCTAGCCCGCCTTGTGTTTGCTCTATTTCCCCTTAGGGGTATTCTGGAAATGATGCTTTGTTTTAGAGTTAGTTCATTAATGAGCTTTCGTTTCAATTAGCGAAGATGGTCTTTTCAGCTTGATGTTTGAGAATTGTGCATAATCATATCATGAGCATCTTGGATGTTGTCGAGGAATTTGATTGTTAAGGTAAACATGGTGGCTTTGTAATTAATCTAGGACGAGCATCATCATTACCACGCTTGAGAGATCCCTATGTAATTGTCTTGATGTTCTTGGAGTGTTCTCAGGACAAGCAACAGCAACGGTTCATTTTTGGAATGGGTGGTATCTGATTAGGCGTTATCTGGGAAATCCGTTGTTGATCTTGCAGTGGGTGTCTAGATTGGTTTTGAGAGGTTCATGTCGGAAGTTTTGTCACTGAGGTTTTAAGTTTCATTGATGTGGCGAGATGAGGATTTGATCTGGAGAACTCAAGTATCTAGGACTACAAGGTCATTTCTTTTAGTGGCTTTCCTGGATTACAAGGTTATTTGAACCGCTTCCTTTTTGCATGTCAAAACGAAATGTTGTTGTACTTTGAATAGGCTGAGGTTTTGCTTCATGTACATCTGTCATTTTTAATTTGTTTCCACCAAGAAAGTTAAAGGGAAGTTTGAAGAGCGAAATTAACTGAATCCAATTGCTGACTCCCACAATAACAGATGAAACTCGGTTAGTAGATTTGGGAGTTCTTTCGTAGGAGAGATGCTGTTAAAAACCTTACTAAACCAAAGGAAGGTTCTTTCTTTGCCTACAAGCACCAGATGTTTGTGATGCAGTGTAGTAGTTCTATTCTCTTCGGGGTAGCTTCGCCCTTAGCAAGTTCAATTATGAGATCATTTGTCCAATCTCGCAATTGACCTGTTTTCAGTCC
Source organism: Syzygium jambos (assembly GCA_031216235.1). NCBI lineage: Eukaryota > Viridiplantae > Streptophyta > Magnoliopsida > Myrtales > Myrtaceae > Syzygium > Syzygium jambos. Next base: position 38,334,649 of record CM062227.1, on the reverse strand, counting down.
TGGTGCTGTGCCTCTATAATAATGCTCATGTTCTGCAATTATTGCAGGCAGCTAAAGAATTCGAATCAGAGCTAAAGAAAGAACCTGAGTCTTTGACAGAACCCCCCGTAGACAAGCCGAAAGCAGTGGCTGAGGAGAAAAAAGTAGAATCAAGCTCAAAAGAGAGTACATGAGCGGATGGATGAGGAGAATGTCATTTGGTTTGGAACTTTTTCTTTGAAATACTGTATGGTGCATCAATGAGTTATTGAGGATTCATATAGACTTAGTGTATGAGAAATTCACTTGCATGAGTGAGATTTTCATGCTTGCTTAGTACGAGGAACCACTAGTTTAGATGTTGAACAACTTCTTGATGTACTTTATTAAATTTTAATTTTTATCTAGTTCTGAGTGAGTAGCCAGTCTCGGTGTAACTTCTCTTGGCCCATGAAAAGTACAGCTTGTCTGCATGTTACATTTGGATGACAAGATTCACTTGTGGATTTTAGAAACTTCAGCAAAACAGTTTTCAAAAACATCCAACTGTATTGATATTGGATTGTGCAACTGGTTGGGTAGGCTTCTTAATTTTTTAGCTAGTAATGTAACATTCTTGTATTGAGTGTCTGCTACCGGGATATATGCTTATTGTGTCCCCATAGGAAGTATCATGTAGGGGTGTGCAACCGGGCCAGGTTTACCCGGAAACCAGACCAATCCACCCGAAAAATAGGTCCGGGAATCGGTTCTAACAAGAACCGGTCCAGGTACTGGTTCCATTTTTTGGGAACCGGTTAGAACCTGTTCGGTTTCCGGTTTCTAGTAAAAACCAACCCAAACCTGTTTTAGAACCGGTTTTGAGATAATGTACAAAAAAGTAAAAAGCCTATATCACGTTACCCTACTTCACCGGTTTTAAAACCGATTTACGGTTTAAGATTGGAATATATTTCACAACTATGAGCGAAACAGCACGGTTCTTGAAGTCATTTAAATATTGTGTAATTCAAATGAGATATATAGACATTTTTCTAGTGAGAGTAGATGCTTTATTGCTAAGTCTCTTGATTTTTCTTTCAAGATTTTTCATCCAGAAATAGAAATGAGGAGTTATCTCATCATGGCGCAAAATAAAGAGCTAAACATTTTGAATAAATTCTCTGGAAATGTGACTCTTAAAGATTTATGCGATTGGATTATGTCTTGTCACATAGTGCTTTTGGATTGTTGATTTTGATGGATTGTAATTTCAATTGCTCATTTTGGGGATTGTTACTTTTGGCAGATAGTGGTTTTTGTTATTCATCTTTTATTTTAAATCGTTTCATTGCTACCTATATTATTTTGCTAGAAAAAAATGAAATCGAAACAAAAAAAAAATAGGTTCTCGGGTAGACCCTGAAACCGGCCGGAAAAACAGGGTTGGTTCCAAAACACGGTCTAGGAAAAACAGGATTGGTTTCAGGTTCCAAAAATTAGGAACCGGTTATAGCAGGGTTGGTTTCAAGTTCTAGGTTCGGACTCAACTCACCCTGGAACCAATCACCCCTAGTATCATGCGGGCAGTCTATCATTCTCATGGTAATAGATAGCGGCTCCTCAAGTACCTGGTACTTTATTGCAAGATTCTAGTTTTCTGCTCTTGCGATCATCAATGCTTTCATTTGATGCTCACTTGCAACAATTCAAGCAACTGTTTGCTAGTATGAACAGTCCTTAGATTGTGGTTCTTTTGTTTAATATTTTTTCCGCTTCAAAATTTGGTTTGAGGCTTTCATTCACGGTTTCTCCATTAATTTATGCAACTTCAGGGCAAAGGTTGGATAGAAAATTTTAATTAGCTCCGACTCTGCTATTATTTATCAAAATTCTCTGCGTTAAAACAACACTCTTGCTTAAAGCTGTCAAATTCTCATGTTCACTCCCAGGGCAACGTATCCTTGTTTGAATGATATTGAAAGCATCATCTGTTCTTCTCCATACAAGCTAAAAGTATGTTAAATCAATGAAACAAGAGAAAAATGGCAAAGCAAGTAAAGTTCAAGACCAGAAGCAGCATGTAGCCACTTTGATGAGTTCATAACTTAGTTTTACAATAGTGAATATATTTGTGGATGGGATGAATACCCAATCAATCATAAATACATTGTATCCAGTTCTAAAATTTTTAATTTTGCCAAAATAATCTTAAACATTTGCTCGAAATTCTAATGTAGTCCTTTCGTCCTATTATCGTCGGAAATTGCGGACGTCATCGCTAGTCATTTTATGTGGCGCACTTACGTCGACAAGTTTATTTGCGCTATGTCAGTGATTTCCGTGTGGCAGTTGGACCAACCCACTACATTGGAATTCCGCACAAAAGATTAAGACCATATATCCCAAAATTAGAAAGTTCAAGACCCAATTGACATCCGATGCAATAGGTTTAGAATTAAATTGGCAATTTTACCCTTTGTGAGTTCATTCATATTTGAGTTCAAGCAACCCGATGAATTCCTGTGTATCAAGTCCAGCGGATTATCAATCTCTCCTCATATGATTCCACGATGACTTTCAACCTTTTCGTTTGCCATGTTCTTCATCAACCGCAGAACTTGATCTCCAGAGGCAATGTCAAAGGAAATATGCAAAATAAGCTTGCCTGAGCGTAAGAAACATTATCCTACAGTCGAGTAAGGTACTGATGCGGATGAGCTTCCTCTGCTTACGAAAACGTCAAGGGGAAAAGTGTCTAAAGTAAAAAATTTATTACATTTGTACCAATTTAGTCCTAAATATTTTAACCTAGAGCCAATTCAGTCATTTCACCTAATATTGGTTGGATATTTTTGACATGGATGCCGGCCTATATGGTATGACCGGACATTTTTAAATAATATTTTAATAATTTACGAATTTTTTAAAATAAATTTCTTCCTTTTTTTCCTCTCCTTTTTTCCTCTTTCCTTCGGTGGCTGGCGAGGGCTGGCCTCGCCGGCCTCAAGGAGGGTTGCCCTCACCAAATCCAAGCCTCACCGTGGCTGGCAAGGTCGTGCCTTGCCAGCCCAGCGCAAGGCTACACTCACAACATCTAGCGAGGGCTTGAGCCTCGCCAGGGGCTGGGTGAGGCACAATCTCGCCGGATTTGGGGAGCCCTCGTTGTCGTTGGTGAGGGCGAGCCTCGCAGGCCCTTGCTTTTGGCTGGTCGGTGAGGACTGGCGACCGAGTTGAGGAAGAAGAAAGGGAAGGAAACAAAAAGAAAAAAATCAAAAATATTATTAAAAATTATCAATGTTAGTGCCAGCCGTGTCATGTGGGCTGTTCAACATCCATGTCAATAATATCCGGCTAAAATTAATCGGAAAGACTGAATTGGCTCTAGATTAAAAGATTTAAGACTAAATTGATACCAATACAATATGACTTTTCTAACACTTTTCCCAAATTGTCAACAGTCATATAAAGACTCGCGTGCGAAGAGTCGAAGCATAGAATCGTCAACCTTCTATCACCTAATAACTTATGTTTCCTTTGTTGACGTTTGCAACGTTACAATGTCCTTATAACATCACTCCTAATTGCTGATATGATGTAGGTGTTGTTAAGGTGCTTATTGAGAATATTTAATGAAAGAATTCTTCAATTTTTAATATAGTAATTACAGATAGTACGGGCAAAATAGTGCACTAAAAATGGTAAAAATCTCACTAATAATATGTTAAACAGAAAGGGCAAAAGTCTCTAAAAATTCTAAAATATGCCACTATGACACATTTACTCAAAACTTTTTTTATCTTGAACTTGTACTTTTGTGACACATTCATCCCCTGTTAGGGGTAAGCAAAGGAATCAGGAATTGCTTGAAATCGGATCGAACCAGTCCAAAACCGGTGGTTCCCGGTAACAATTCATTGGAACTTATGAATATTGATCCAGTTCCTAGTTCTAGGTGTGAAACTGCCCATACGTCCACATAGACCGAACCGGTATATATATCATAAAATTCCAGTGTACTTTAAGTGAAAGTGAGTCTTTTTGCCTGTCTTTTACCATTTACCATATAGTCTTATTTGCGTCTCACAGTCCTCAAAATAATAAAAGGAAAAAACCCTAGCCTCATCTCACTCTCACCATGAGAGTCTCACGTAGCCACACCTTCAACTCTATTTCTGCACTGTAGACTCGCAATTACCTTGCCTCCAGCCCTCTCCAACATCTCATGTTAGGCTCTCGCTTCGCCTTTAACTTCGTGGGTGAGTCGCATACTTGCAACCAAGTGAAATATTCTACTTAAGGATACTCATTCTTTCTGCCGCTGCAGTTGGCGAATTCCATTTCCGACCTAGGGTGTTTCCAATTATGTTGAAGTTTAGCTTGGGATTTGTCAGTTTTTAACTTGTCGTTGCCTTTTGCTCTTGCTTTAGCTATGACTCTAGGTGATTTTGTGCTTTCTTGAGCCTTTGCTAGCAGATAATTTTAGGAAATATACTTGATCACCATATTCGTAGTCTCGTTGTGAATCTTTTAGGATTGGGGATCGGTTTCCAAGTAAATCTATGGAACTAACGTGTGGTTCCTGATTCCAATTTTTCGGAATCGGTTCTTAGTTGGTAGTTTTTGATTTCAGGGTAGAAATCGTCCACCACCCAGACCATGCTCACCTCTACCCTCCATTAAAGTTCTGTCAATGAAAACCATTAAAAATATGTCTACATTGATGCCATAAAAGTAAACAGTATTGACACGATATCTACTTAGCTTAATTGAAATCTTGACGGAGGGTAAATGTATTGCGTATGTATAAGTTTTGAATTTTTTATATAAAAAATGATTTAGGATTAATACGTCACAAATAGTATGGTTTAGAATTTTTTTGTGATTTTTTTTTGCAAACCGAAACCACGTATCTTTTCCTAGTCAGTCTCTTTCTTTGAGAAGCCCCATTCCCTTAGAGAAAAAAACAAGCACTTTCACTTATCAGAGACCCAAAGCAAAACGCCCTGAGCACTATAAAGAAAGAGTTTTCAGACAGACCTCTCTCTCCTACTTCTCTCTCCCTCTGCTGCGAGAGACGAGCAACTTGTGAAACACAAGACCCATGAAACTCCATCGGAATTCCCAAATCACGTTATCGGGTCATCGGGTTTCGGATCTGCCACCCAGTTCACCAACACCACCTCCCCCTCCTTTTTGGGTTTCCCAATGATCACACCCCCCACCTCCACTTTCCCTTCTCTTCTTAACATTCTCTCCCATCGATAATTTCATATGTTCCCCTTCCGAACACCTTACTTTACTTATTGATCATCCCTCACCAACCTTCCTTAGCCTCTCTCTGTCTCCGCCACTCCGTTTAGCTATTAGTTTGTGCATCTTTCCACTTAGAAAGAAGCCAACTTTTGCTGGGGTTTCAGCATAGAGCAAAACCCATCATAGACTTTGATCTCTAGTTGACACTTTTTCTGTATAGAGAGAGAAAGAGAGAGAGAGAGAGAGAGGAGGAGGGAGAGCTTACAATCATCGAAGTTATGGCAGGCTCAAATCCACAGGAAGGACTAGGGGATGAGTTCTTTGAGCAGATCTTGGCTGTGCCACCCGGACCTTACTCTGGTGGCTCCTTGCCCATGGTCTTGCAACTCGGCTCCGGCCGTGGCGGCAGCGAAGATGGCGGCGGCGGGGTGCTGAGGGGCATGGGGGTGATGATGCCCCTGGGGCTGAATTTGGAACAAGGTGGACTGTTCAGGCGTGAGGATGTTGAGAACAGCACTAGTGCTTCCTCCACCACTTCGGCCATTAATGTAAGTCCCCATCATTCTCCCCTTTTCCAAATTTTTTATTATATGTCACTCAATTCTCACCTCTCTCCCTCATTCTAATGGACTTGCTGCTGGCACCAACTCTACTCCACTCCACTTCCCTCTGCTCCCAAAGAAAAAAAAAAGGTCTCTTGGCAATCCATCCCTTTGTGGGCTTGAGATGTCTCAAGAACTTCCTGCTTCAAAGTGAATTCATTAGAGAATAGTGAGGAGGGAGAAGGGTCAAGACAGGATGGTCAAAATTTCATCTGTTTTTTAATGTTTGGGTGGTGCTGAACTGATGATGAATGTTTAGTAATCTTTTTGTCATGTAAATTTTGGGGGGTTTGGTTTGATCCTGGTGGAACTTGGCAGATGGAGAGAGAAGCAGGAGGAGTCCATCACAACAACATGACAAGCTGCTTGTTCCCAGCATTTGGACAGTTCCAGCAGGCTCAGTCAGTCCACCCACCACCTCCCCAGCCACCCCCTCCTCAGCTTCACCCGGTACAAAAATTCCCCTTCTCTTTAATTTTAATTCCAATTTCACCAGCCCATATAGTAAATCTAATCACTCTCCACAAAATGAAAAATCGAAAAAAAAAAGATTCAAGAAAAAATCACTGAAATTCCAGTTCATTAGTCTCTGCAGTATTAGCAGAGACTAAGGTTGTGATTGCGCTTGTGTTTGTATCTGCTCCGTTGACCTATGTGTAAACTTCACTGTGTGTTCATGATGTCTTTCCTCTTTTTTCTTCTTTTTTCTTTCTGGTTTTTTGGCCCTTTTTGGGCGTGTGTAAATTTTCCTGGTGCTTTGAGGGAAAGTGACTCGTGTGAGTTGACACTTAAAAACTGGGACTGAGAAATGCCTCCTCGCACATGCGAGCGTGACCTCATGCGTGCGTGAGCATTACGTGCTCGTTTTGCTTCTCACCTTTTTTTTTGTTTTACCCCATTTATTTATTTTTACAAATTTCGAGAGCAAGGGAAAAAAATTAATCTATAAATTTTTTGAACCACAAAAAACTAGTCAATCGTGAAGAGATAGAGAGAGTTTCAGCATTTCATTTCCGAACACAACAGGGAATTTTTAAGACCATATTTATAAAGATCGATATCGCGAAATAACGCGGCTAATTTGAAAATAAATATATGTATATTGTAAGTTTTTGGGGAGCCGTGACATTATGTCAAAGCTCCCGATTTTTGATTATTTCGAAGAAATGCAAAGTGGTATTTTGCTTCGAGAAAGCAAAAAAAAAAGTGCCAAAAAAATTTAAACAAAAAAAAAAACTAGCCAGTCCTTTCATTACGGTTGACTTTTTGTTCACTCGAGAAATAATTGACACCGGTCAATTCGATTGAGCAGGGGACCTAAATTTGTATGAATTCTGGCAGATTTTGTGCATGATTTTCGGGGCAGATTGCGTACGTTTCTTTGACATTTTGGATACCCCCGGACTTCTTCTATAGTCATAGATTGTCTGATGGCTTGTCTTTTGGGTTCTATTTTTTCCCCATTCTTTCTTGTTGGGTTGTGCTTTTGGTATGTTGACTGTTGAGCAGTGGGAAGAATTTTGGACAGAGGTTGCTCTCATCTGGTGTGGAAGGAAATTAAACTTTGTGATGGTCTCCAGTGGCAAGGGAAGACAGAAAAAATGAAATTCACAAATAATCTTTAACGACACCCGAATTTACATGCGAGAATTGAAATCGCAGTGGCAATTTGACCGTGTTCGATCCTAATCACCCCGCCATAAGTCTCACCAGCTTCGCCTGGGGACCTCTTCGGAATGAGATTAAGATTTTATGAACAGCACTAGTTGGGCTAAAGTTTATTTTGGCTAATCTGCCAAAAAAAAATTTCCCGTGGTATGCATTTGTGATATCTTGCGCCGATAAAGTTCGGGTTTTTCGTTCCCTCCTTAACCTGCCTATGATGTTTAATTGCATGTGTCATGCCAAATCTGATTCAGGCCTTCTTGAATCAGCCTACAGCGGGGTCACCGAACCCGCCGGCTATACGCCCGAGGGCACGAGCTAGACGAGGGCAAGCCACGGATCCTCACAGCATCGCTGAGCGGGTAAACCTGACATTTGTTGTTCCTTTTCGAAATTCCATGTTTGAAAGAAGAACTTTTTAAAAACAAACTGAAGCAAGTTTGCTCTAGCATTGATTCTTAATCCAGTGTCTATTTAGCACTAAAAAGAAGCAGAGTTGCTATTTTAGTCACCTATAAAATTGGTTCTGCGTATCAATATCGATGTTGATAATATAATGGACTATCAGTATTATTCAGCAAATCTGTGACAGAGCTAATGCCTCTCCATCTCTTTGCTTTGTCTTTCGGGTGCAGTTGCGCCGAGAAAGAATTAACGAAAGAATGAAGGCATTGCAGGAGTTGGTTCCCAGTTGCAACAAGGTCGTTATCTCTTCGATCTATTATTATGATCTGAAAACTGTTATTCTATGAATGAGAAGCAGTCAACTTCGGATTTATGTACGAGGCTGCGCTCGACCCGAGTATAGTGCCCTAAGGACTGCATTTATCTGGCTTGATAATAGAAAAGAAACTTAATAGTACTATGACAAGTACCAAGGTTCTGCTTCTGCTATAATGTATGCTTGAATCTCTGTGCGCAGACGGATAGAGCAGCCATGCTTGATGAAATCGTGGATTATGTGAAGTTCTTAAGACTCCAAGTCAAGGTACTTACATTTAGGATCTACAAAGGAATTATTATGCTGTAATAATGTGATAATCAAGTGTGTACGGGACCGGTCCATATCCCTGACACCAGTATCGCTGTCGATGAGACTTTTCCTGGTAAATCATGTGCGTCTCTTCCAGTTCCTGGACACATTGCGATGGGAATAGTTCAAAGTCTTACGGAGCGTCATTATTGAGCCAAATTCCTACTAGTTGTATAGCTGTATCTTTTGATTGAAGACCAAAAGTTTAGTAGGCCCATCTTGTTGAATATCTTGGCACCAGGAAACCTCTTTATGCCATTTCTATGTGAAGTAGTTACCACGTCAAATCGAAGTGATATTTTCTGAGGAATATCTAGGGCCCGATTGAGTACGCTTTCGGGCAAGGAATATGTTAAACTTCGGCCGCAGATAGGTGTTATTTCCTATCTTATGTTGGGAGCTATATTTACCTTGAATTAGCATATTTAACTCAATTTTATTGACGTTCTAAGTTATGATCATCTTAATTGTCATGGTTATTTCCGTACTGTTTCAAACAGGTCCTAAGCATGAGTAGATTGGGTGGAACTGGTGCCGTGGCTCAACTTGTATCTGATGTACCCCTCTCATCAGCTGAGGTAGTTACCAAAAGGAAACAGCAATTACCATTTGATCTGAACATATTTGTTCTATGTTTAGTGGCTTGATGGATTTGCCATGTCTTGGTCATTTGATGTCCAATGATCTTATTTTATATGCATTTGCTTAGCATTACGATGATCTTAATTTTTATCTGCTTCCTTTTCATGTGATCTATTGTTTTGCCTTCCAAAATTGAAGGGCGAGATCATCGAAGGCGGGAACAATCAACCGGCGTGGGAGAAGTGGTTGACGGATGGCACAGAGCAGCAAGTGGCAAAGCTGATGGAAGAAGATGTCGGGGCTGCTATGCAGTTCCTCCAGTCCAAGGCGCTCTGCATCATGCCCATTTCACTCGCCTCCGCAATCTTCCGCACGGGCCAACCAGACATGTCCCGGTCCATCAAGCCCGAATCCAGCACCCCTTCCTGAAGCACCCTGAACACATGCCAGGCGACATCATAGCTGCAACAACGCCTCGGTTCCTCACGTCCGACTGGTTCGAGATCATTTCCAAGTCAATGTAGCTCCTTTTCAACCAAGTTGCTTAGTGTCTAATGTTCATAGTTTACTGTCACCGTCTTAAAATGGGTGTGAACTTGTGGTTCCTATCCCTTAATCACAGCCTAAAAAATGCATCAGTTTCATGTTCTTTTCAATTCATCCACGGAAAAGTGAAAAGCAACTTTTTTGCAAAATTCAGCTTATTAATTCCTATCTTCTGATGCAAAGTGGTGGGGTTTGAATTGAGTGGTTGATGACCAGAAATCTTTTGAGTGGTGGGATTCGCAACTTCCCTCACTTCTTTTTTATTATTTTATCTTTCCCCTCTTTGATAGTGCTTATGTAGGGCCAAATAAAAGGAATGGATGGATATATCTATGATTTATGCGGAGATGATCTTTTGTGCAAGTTGGAGAAGATTTAGTGGTTAATCAACTCAGTACTCGGTAGCTCATTTTGATTTCCTGCTCTATCATCATCATGCACAAACAGCATCATCATGCACAAACAGCATACCAGGCCGAATCTTACCGGGCTTTGAGCTGCCAAGCTATGGCCCTAAACGGTGGATACACATGCCATAAACCAGAAGTTTCAAACTTTTTAACATGGTAAAGCCCATAAAAATGTTAAAGACTATGCCTGTCATCTTCATCAAAGCCACATCCATGTCCATGCTGCATTCACAGGCTTTCATCACATAAACTGGCAAACTTCAGTGTTTTTTTTCCTGCTTAACAAAAAGAAAATATATCAGTACTTTCCAACCAAGTTTGCGTCGCTTTGTGTTTTCGCCAGAATTATATCGCGTACTCAGTTCATGACACGGCAAATAGACTGAACTCATTTTTTAACCAAACTTCAGGACCAAAATTTAATGGTAGTTGAGAATTTGATGAGCTATTGTTAGATTGTTTCTCTTATTCTTTGGTAGGCTTAGAGTTAGCTAATGCAGATCAAGCTCAGGATGGCAACTGCATATGGGGAACTATAAGATGAAATTAAGACAATTACTCTGGTACATATAGATTCAGATTTGCTTAGATAGTAATGAACACGCAGTCATTGTAGTTGTTCACTAAGGTAGTTGGATTGATAAATTAGCCGTAGATTACGTCTCTAATGTTAAGCCAAACTTCAGGGCCGATATCTAATTTGGAATTCTGGTTCATCCCATTCCCTGAGAGAAGAAAATAAGACCGAAGCCCTGGATTAGTCGATGTTCCGAAACCATAGCCCGCCACAGACAGGACGCCGGATTTCATGAGAACATATTCTTGAGAAAGAATGATGGAATTGATTATTGAAATTATCACAACGTACAAGATCTGTGTATTTCGAACCTCTTGCTTCTAATTATTAAGGGAAAAACAGAAGCAGAGTCTTTTATTTTATTTTTGTCTCTGTACAATGATCCAAAGGAAGTATACTCAACTACACATAAAAGTGAAAAAGAGAAAGGAAAAACCATTTTCAACTTTTTTTCCCCTCTTTTCCTTGTTACATTCGAGAGAGGCATGAAACTAAAATCATTATCCCAGATTCAAATCTCCGAAAGCCCAAGCCTTTGGAACACTGTCCTCTTGATGAAAGAAGAAAGGCCATGCCCATCAAGTTTTCAAGCCCTTTTACACTTCTGATGAACCTTTCATGATTCTGAGCCTCTTGCATGAAGTAATAAACATGCTGCAATGGTACAAAAAAATTATTAATTACAGAGAAAAAGTAAGGGAGGTTATTAATTGAAGAAAAAGGACAATGGGCAAGGTAAAAAACAAAAGAAAACTTACTTCCATGGAACATCTCCAACTAGCATCCAATCACCATCTTTGTCCTCATAGGTGGGTACAAACTGGGATCCATTGTATCCTTGTCTCTCACAATACTCAACTGCACAAAATATGCAAAAGGGCAAGCAATTAGCACCCAAGTTGCTTATGTTTCAGTAATTACAATCAATTGGAATCACTGTTGACAGCTTATTGACGCTCACCAACTTTGAACTTGAACATGTCTTGCAAGTCCTTGAGTAGATCTGCATAACCCTTGTAGAGCTTCAGATCAATCTTCCTCAGATATGGAGCTCCATCCATGCTCACTTTGATGAAAACCCCGGTCGACTCGCTCTCCGACTTCTTTTGGAAGCAGTTCTTGCGGTATGATCGGACCGGCGGCCACCCCACAACTTGTGCCCTGCATTAGAAAGAACATCCAGAAAACCGTTAGATCGGGTTCAATCATATTCGATGGGAATTTAATTTTCTTTGCTGAAGTGAAAAAAATGAGAATTTGTTTCCGCTTACTTAGATGGTCGATGCACATCTTGCTTATTGCATTTTTGGGCACTCGACCCATTGGACTCCTCCTTATCGGACCCGCACTTGTTCACATCGATTAAATTCCTCTTCATGCTCCGCCCGCTCGGAGGTGCTTGCTGCTTCTCCGACTCCACAGTGCCAGGCAGTCCTAATCTAAGCTCCGTCGCTTCGAGGTTCAGATCCTCTCTTTGAGCTGCCATATCTTACTTTCTTCTTTCCCTCACAACTTGATTCACTCTCAAAGCTCGCAAGATCTTTGATTGCTCAATGCTCAAATCAATTCAATCTCACTTCTAATTTCTTTCTCTTCTCCTTCTCCTTGGTTGATTGTGATTGTACTTGTTCTAGGATGAGAGGAAGACTTGTGTTAGGCCAGTGGTTACCTAAGGCCAAGGGTATGTTTTTATAGAAGGGATGTGCTGATCAAAGAGACACAATATTAAATTATCACATTTAATTGGCAAAGCTATCAAATTGATTTTTAATATATTTTTTTATATGGTTCATATTCGGATTCCCTTTATTATTGTGGGAGAATAATTTTAGGCCCAAAATTGGACATGGGCAGGTGAGTTTGTCCCAAGAACAGCAAAATAAAGGCAATTTGTCAATGTAACATGGGACAAGGCAGGGACAAATTCCCAACCACTCTTTTATTAAGAAAAACACCGTGGTAGCCCCGGATCCGACGGCGGGCATTCGTTGATCGATTCCTTGAGGATGGATCGGGGCCGTTGGATCGAATACGGGTTTAAGTTGGTGCATAACTCCATGTGGGTCGAACCCCACATGGGTTGTAGTTGATCGGCAAGGCATTGTATGGCAGAGAAGTTCTTGCCTGGAATCCATGGGATCGGATCAACGGTGGCCTTTGGATCTTGCAATGTACGTGGATCTGACGGCTGTCCTTCTCCCCGGTCCGGTCAACATTTGCTCCCTCAATATTCGATTTTGAAAAATAGTAGAGGGTACTTATTCTCCTCCTCGTGAGGGGGCAATTTCATTTTTTAAAGGGATAAATGCATTGAAAGTCCTCAAATTTATCATCAAAGTGCAATTGAATCTTAAAACTTTCAAAAGTGCAATTAAGTCCTAAAACTTATTACAAAGTGCAATTGAATCTTAAAACTTTTAAAAAGTGCAATCAAGTCCTAAAACTTGTTAAGTTAGTCCAATTAAGTTCTTCTTTTGATTACATTTTTTAAAATTTTTAGGACTCAATTGCACTTTGTGACAAGTTTTAGGACTTGATTGTACTTTTTAAAAGTTTTAGGACTTGATTGCACTTTCATGACAAATTTGAGGACTTAATTACACTTTTTGAAAATTTTAGAACTCAATAGCACTTTCATGACAAGTTTTAGGACTTTTAATTCGCTTATCCCTTTTTTAAATGAATAATTTGAATTTAATCAAAGTGATAATGTACAAGCCGAGCCTACAGCTTCTTTTTACACGAAAGTATTTGGTTTCCCGTATTAGCATGAAATTAGGATCTTGTTGGACCATGACTAAAAGATTGCTACTCCAATCATTTCCTCAATTAAGTATTTTTTTTCTATAAATTTTTCACTAATTAAGTCCAAATACCATTTGTTTTAGGACCATGGAAAGTAAACGCATGTTAGGCCATTATGCTCCTAGATTTTGCAGATGATGGCAAATTTAAAAAGGTCTTCACTGTCATAATTTCAAGTGATTACCAAAGAAATTTCTGAAATATACACAAAATGAAATAGTTATGGACAGGAAATGTAGTGATGATGACATTATGCATTAGTAAAATAACCCAATAGCTAGCAAAAGGGTGAACATTGCCAAAGAGGGTTTCTAAAAAGCTATTCTCGCATAATCATGGGGATAAGACTTTGCTTTTCCTCTGCTTCCACTGTTTCCGTCCCTGTTGAAGATCGACGAGATCGGGGATTTTCTGGAGTTGTTTTGTCACAATGCGGAACACAATCATGCATATCATGATGCCTTCCGCATTTTCATGCAATTTGGCTAAGCAAATTGGGCACATAGATGAATAAGGGTTGTCCTAAGGTCCTAAACTTTTACTTTTACCTTCGAATCAATTGCACGCCTAAAGGTATGGAGAATCCTAAGTGAAAGCAACCTGCGTGTTCGATCTCTCTCGGCTTCCTTAGGGCTAAGCGACTCGAGGGGTACAACGCGTTACCCTTACATAATGGACTTTCTTGAATATGATCTTAATTAACTTTTTGTCCGTAATCGCGTCCGGTCGATTCCAATCCAAGTCTAGACTTACTCGAGTGATCTTTAATTCGCAGATAGATTCATTCACTCCTCGGAACGTGAACACCATCACTCAATTTACATCTACGAACACAAAGCTTGGCCCTACAGATGACAGATGACGGATCAAATGGGCAAGTTGCATGTGACATTGTTGCTACGAACTCACACAAGTAGAAAGCAATGGTGGCCTCGGAAACCCTAGAAGAGAAGCAAGAAAACTTCGTGTTTTAGGGAAGACCCAACGTGCAAAATAATTTCTGGGGTTCATTATCCTTTGGTGACTCATGAGCACACCTCATTCTTAGCTATATAACTCCTCTCTGCTCGGTGTCTCTGTTGTTTTTTCTTCCTCCTCATCCAATAATTAGTAAAGCCAGCTATTATTTCATGACCCTACCAATTCCATCATGCTTTTTGCTTGGACCCCCCTTAGGTATTTTGTGCATATGTGCGTGTGGCAATGCCATAAGACATCAATATGCATGTATAGATGTATATCTACACATGTATGTATGTACTTATCCTCATGAAGAAAAGTATCGGTATCATCTCTTTACTTGGACGCTTAAGTCTCTAATGACCATAATTTTCAACTCCATCATTCTATTGATATGATATATGTCAGTTGCGCACCAGGTAAGAGCTCATAATCAACCAATAACAGTCACACGCTTCTCGAACTTGTTTTTCTTTTTCTCTTTTATAATGTGGGTATTCGAAACTTTCGATTTGATTATTTTTCATGAATACACACAGGCAACCTCATTCAAGTTCAAAGGGGTTAGGATGTACTTATGGATCGATGGATCTAGAGTCCTCACGGTTACTCTTTTTTTTTTTTGGTTGGACCTCACGGTTACCCTGAGTGTTAGTGAGTTGGAAGCAAAATCTATTAATTCCAATGCATGGCTTAAAAAGATGTATAAAGACCAGACTACGTGAACCGATCATATTGTTATATAAACTATTTCTTTTTCTTTTGAAATGCTTGAACTTTCAAGAAATGGGGTTCGCAAACTATATTCTATGGTATGAAAGATTTCTGTTAGGAAATAGAGAGCATGAGTATAATCGCATTAGACAAAACGACTACATAAGGTAAAAAAAAAACAGACAAAATAAAAAGGACGACATATGATGCAAATGACCAGAACGACAGAATTCAAAATCATGGGTAATGCTCTGAAATTTTTTTCCGTGAAAGCTCAAATTGTTAGCATACGAAATTCACGATATATGCATTTACAATAGGTTTTGATCATTTTCTCTCGGTTAAAATTTGGGAATCTTTACTTCCCAGACAACAGACATGCATTGAACCTTCTTAAAAACATTCAGATCAAATATACTGCAACTTAAACCCTAGGTCAGTTCTCGGTCCTTTTGTAGACAACTTGAACCCAATATCAACGTCGTTATCATAGGCAATCTACAGCTCGGTCGGGCATCGAATCATGATGGATTTGAAAGTTCAAATTATGCAAACACAGGAGGAAAACTGAACGGGGGAGATGCTAGATTTGATGAACATCGAACCTTAGGTCTACAATCAAACGATTCACAATGGACCGATGGTGATAAGGTTTATGGTCCAAACGAGTCCGAACACCGCGCCATCGAGTGTTAATTTAGACATCTAACGAAGGTAAGAAGGATCAAGGACACCGCACGTACCCAGCAATTCATTTAATGGTGTCTCTCTCCTCATCGCACCCGTATTAATTCTCTGTAAGGTGGGAGGGAGACAACCCGCTCGTGAATTGCTACACCGCCACAGTAGCCAGCAGTTTTGATTGCTACGACATTTGGATGAGACCGGTCTTGACGAGGGTACCTTTATATCAAATTTATTAATTCGTGCATGCATCGTTTCCAGAAACAGTTAAGGGACAATGGACCCCGGAATTCTTACTGATTAATTATTCTCGACTGTGACTCGTAATTGTTGACTTTTTTGCCATGCTAGATTGACTGAAATGCCGTGCTCGTGCAATATGATCTTATTTTATGCACATCTCGCGTCGCATCATTCAGAGTAGGTTTTACACTGAGTGACTCGCGATTTGATAAAACCATACAATCTTAGATGTCAATAATTGTAATCTCCATAGTTTAACTTTTAAACTTGAGTGGTGGCGCTGTACATACACCGCGAGGGGGCTACGGAATGGACCGATGGATTCCCGAGACGGATATGCTTGGCCTTCCAAAGGGGCTGTCCTTTAATCTCCAAAAAACCCATTAATAGTTATCATAAGGCTCCGATACCTTGAGAATCCAAGATAATTAGTTTAATCTTGTATTAACCGCTTTACCTGTTACAAGCTCAAGTGTCACAGACGAGGCAACAGACATAGAAAAATCACGATACCCTGTAAGTTTTGATTTCGTCTTCCGTTTATGCCGCCGAATTCCCATGTGACTGCTTCTAATTGGATAGCCGATGGACTAAAGTGTGTGAGTATAAGAAGCTATCAGAACTCAAAAGTAAATGTTATATATATGCATTTTCTAACGGTGTAAGATAAGGTCAATGGGTGATATTTTTCAAACGAAGCGAGAAAAACCAAGAGAGGAATTCGTCGGTCGACCCACACGAGGGTACATTGTACTCCAATCTTGTGATTTTTCAAGCAGCTTTTTAGCACGACTCCATGCGTGCGTGCATGCATCCATATAAAAAGCTTCCCTACCGAAGAGAAAGGACCGTCCGGAGGACAGCACGGAACAGTATCAGAAAGCATGCAAGGGCGAAGAAGATGAAAGAAATTGCAGGCTGGCCACCATTTATGGCCCTGCAAAACCCTAAATTTTCCCCGCAGGCAATGCACGCAGACCACCCAAGAAGGGCAGATACACTGTGTCTACACTCATACACACACGCATGTGTGCGTGTGTACATCTTTCAGCGTCAACCTCATGAACGCCACACGTGTGGTGTCTCTCGGACGTTGACAGATGGAGATGGGGAAGGGTTATCTTCTTCGCCTCAGAGGGGTCAACACCTGTGGGGTCGCCGATGGCGATAGTGAATACTGGTGGAGAGAGAGAGAGAGAGAGAGATCGGGGGCCCACTTTTTGCCCTCCCACACGAGCGATTCTGACTGCTGATTGGTTGGCGCGGGCCCCCCACGAAAATTATTTCTTGGACTGGAGCTAGGGTTTTGGGGAAGGACAGGCCAGTAGGAGGAGTCCTCGTCAACCGTCGCTCTGTGTTTTCTCATTTCCCAGCATAATTTTAAGGTGTCATTGATTAATTTCGCTAGAGCAAGAACTTCCTGCTGTCGATGTTTTTTCAAAAATGGGTCGGCAATTTGTTGTCCGATAGCCGGGTCTCTGCCCTCGTGCCTTTGAATTGTAGAACGGATGACGAGCATGGGGTTTAAGGTAATGATGAAATTTCACAGAAAACGAAAAAAAATATATTAAGATTTGATTTGTTTAGCATAAAACGTATAATTTAAAAAATATATTAAAAAAAAATAATCGCCTGTACCATTTGAAATAATTAGTTAATAGAAAATATGTTCATTATGGATAGCAATTTGCATCTAAGTATTTTCGTAGACGATAAAAATATCGTTAGTCTATCCATCTTTATAAGCGATATAATTGATTATTTTTAAAAAAATATTTTTTAAATTATTCGTTTTCCACTAAACAGACACACCCTAAAATGCAGTCTGATCTTAGTGGGCACGCTTCTTGATGCACTAAACTTCAAAGTGCTCTCTGTATCAAAATTTGACATTAGTTACTTAACATACGACTTTTTTAGATGTAAAATAGTTAATTAGCTTCCTCTATATGTACGGTTTGACTAATTGGGTTGAGTACACATTTCATACCACTTGCTTTTTATCTTAGAAACTGGTTTTTTTTTAATTAATATCTTATTTCACCCGTCACTAGAACAACGACTAATAATTATTGAGCTTAACCATTATCATTCCAAGTTGAATGTCACTCTTTTATTTTTTTTGTATTTCATTTTCTCTATTTGAAGGATATCCTTTACTCTATATTTTTTTCCTTTTTTTATTGCCTTGTGGCCTCTGTTGATTGATTGGAGAAATAAATCAATTAACCACAAAACAGATTGCCCAATGTCATCCTATATGGTGAAAAGCTGTCAAACCTTCAAATTAAAATGTTTAACTGGATATATAAGAGCTATTTCTTAGTAAAAAATTTATCTAGATTGCTTATAATCACAGAATGTGTTGATTAAGAAAACAAAACGCTGAATAACTCTTTAGCGAAGCTCTGCTTCGCTAAAGAATTGTTTACTAATTATATTTAGTATGAATGATGTTGGTGTATTACATTGGTCTATATATTTTATTTTTTAGAAGAAAAGAAGAAGAAATGTGTTGGTCAAACGTTGACTGTTGACATGGTCGACCATTGTGAAATGGTGTTTATATTGCATGAAAAAGTGCACGAATAAAGAAGGACCATTTTATTGCAAAAAAGTGCGATCTTGGGAATGACCTTGTTCCGATATGTATGGTGCATCAAATTTAGAGGTTCTGATTAACCTATCGAGAAGATGCATCATTTCAAGTTAAATTTGAAAAGATACAAAAACCGCAAAATTAATTTATCCATTCACTTATTTGATAATATATATATCCGTTCACTTTGTTGGATCTTTAGATAAGCCTACGTTGAAAGTACTAATGAAACATCATTTTTGTGATTTTCCTTTTCTTCACCATCATATATACATGAAGCTTTAAAGTGCATCATAGGCATTATACCCTATAGTTAGGAATTGGGTTTTATTTTCTGCTTTCTGCTTTTAATTTGATTTTCTCCAATTTCCACTTTTCTTTTTGATGTATAACTTGAATTTGTTTTAGCCTTTTTTATGTCCACAACACCTTGAGGAAGAATATTTATGTTGGAGCTCTTCCATGATCTCTCACCAGGGTTCCTTTTTTCTTTCTTTCTATTTTCTTTTGCTCTGTTCGGGCATCTGACTATATATATAATGGATAGCATATTGATGATGCTTTTGCCATTTTTATCTAGCGAGGAGTGGCACACTACGCGATTCACGATGTGAAAGCATTGAGTGGTCACCACTCAAAGTGGAAAGGAGGATAAGGATCAGATCATCGTGATGGAGGACAATTATGACCACGATCTATCTTGGGGATAGAGAGGGAGAGAGAGAAAGGGGCATCTAATCAAAGTTTCATTTGATTTCCTCTAAATTCTAAATACCATTTCTGTTGTCCTTTTTTAGGGGGCAAAAATCACCATAATTTTGGGTATATAATAAATGTATGAAAATTAAATCTCCATTTATTTTACGAAAAATAAATAATTTAAAAGATATATGTTTTAAGAATGATAGTTTATATTGCTTAAAATAATTAGTTGATGAAAATATTTTCATTATCGATAATAATTAATATTTAAATATTTTTCGTAAATGATGAAAATATTTTTTGTTTTTCTATTTTTGTAAGTGATACAAACAGTCATTTTTAGGAAAATATTTTCTAAATTATTTACTTTTCACGAAATAAACGGAGCCTAGGTGGTGTAAAAATGTTTGTATAACATGTGAGAGAGAAGCGATAGTAGTAAATACTTTGTGTTTTCTCCATATTTTCTTTGTTCAGAGTCCTCGACCATGTTCAAAGCATAACTTGGTTAGAAGAAGTATAATATATGCATGGATTTGCATACTATTAAATTTGATAGGACAACTTTCTAATCGATCCTAATCTTATTATACAAATGTTAATTCAGTTCTAAACTTTTTATTTTGTCATTAATCCTAAAATTTTGCGCGAAATTTCAATACAGTCTTTCTAGCCAATTTTCGCTGAAAATCGCTAATATGACGGTGTGTTACATAGGTCAGTCGGTTATGATTGAACCTTATAGCACACTGTTATGTTGGCGATTTTTGGTAAAAATTGACTGGAATGACTGCAATGGAATTTCGCGCAAAAATGTTTAGGACCAAATTAACATAATTAAAAAATTTATAACTAAATTGACATCCGTATAATATAGTGAGTTAATGACTAATTTGGTAATTTTCCCAAATTAATATAATGTCCTATCAAAGCTTGGAACCCATCTAAGCTTTAATTTATATATACTTCGCATCAAAAGGAGCAATACACTCCCATAACTTCAGATTTAATCTTCTCATTAGTCAACTTCCATGACATATATGAAACCCTAAGAATGGAGGTCTCATCTGAAACAACTGAGACATTTTCTTTACTGAAAAGCTAACTCAAGAAATTAGAAAAAAGAGATTATCATAAAGTTTATAAATATATATTATTTCTTCAATATACTATAGACTGCATAATGGCACAGGGAATATTCTTGCATAAAATAAACGGGGGTGGTTGGACAACCTCCTAAATTTCAGGCAATATGTTAATTAAATATCAGAATTAAATCAATTGTCGTGACGATCCATATGACCACAGAATCGGGAAGAATCCTGGCAAATTGCATTATAAAACCGCCCACGGTGTGGCATCAATCATGAACACGGGGAGCATGCAAGTATATCTTATTAATTCACTAAATTTTAATTAATCGAAAATTTAATTGAGGAGAAATCACATGTAACACCGTGAATTCTTTATTCTCGAAAAGCACCTTTTCTTGGGGAGTTAAACCACAAAGCACCTTTTATTGAAGGCAAAATGTACAGGATTTTTACAATTATCCATTTCGAAATATAGTCTTTTCATTGAGACTAATGACTAATATAACAATAGCCTTATTAGTTTTTTAACAAATGGGACCGTAAATAAAATGAGCGTCTCCATTTGATAATATTGATATGGACCGTTCTTTTACTAAAGATTGGTCTTGGTGTCAATTGACTGTACAAACCCTGCCGAGTTAAATATGATAAATATACATTGGCGGTGTGCTTTCTACGAGTTTGCAAAGTCAGCAGCAAAAATGCTTATATAATGTGCATGGCATGGCATCAAAATATGGGTCTCAGCATGCGAATCTTGTAAACATGCTTACTTGTTATTTTGCTCGTAATGTATTTCACATGTAAATTCGATTTTTACAAAGCAGGAGATTCTTAAGACATACGGCCTATATTTAATAACGACATAATGTTTGAAAGAACGCCAACGATGACTTTGTGCTAAAGTTAAAGATATTTGCGTAACTTGCTTTGGATTTTTCTCTTTTATATTTTTTTATATTTAATGGGAAACATAGGGGGGACAAAGGAGAAAGGGGATAGTACACTTTCAACGAAATCTGTTATGCTCTAATTTTTCCATTTATTATCATAATGGACATTATTAACAAATGTTCATAAGGCGCCAATTAAGTCAACTTAAAGATTTCATACATTTTTGGAGTTGGAGAAATACACGTGTTAAGAAATTCACTTGCTTCAAACGAAAATTTTTACATCTCCCAAGCATGTTCATTTGTCCTTTTTTTTCTAATCAGAATTTTATTAAGGTGCTGTGAGAGATCTTATTAAGTAATCGATCAAATAATTCACACGATTTTCAATGCGTTGACTATTCCAATGGAATTCGTAACCGATGGTTTGAAAACTAAACGACAAGTTTATTTGCATTTAAATAGAAGCAAAAACCTAACTTTTTACTTTCTTGATAGTATTGATTATTGGATTAATATTACGAAAAACCCCAAACTGGTACACTTGTAATAATTTTACCTTGAGCTAATTTTTTGACCACCAAAAACCCCAAACTGATACATCTGTGATAAATTTACCCCGAACTAATTTTTTGACCACCAAAAACCCCATACTGGTACACTTGTGACGATTTTATTCCGAACTAATTTTTTGACCACAAAAAACTCTAAACTAGTACAAATGTTACAATTTTACCCCAAACTAATTTTTTGACCACTAAAAATCCCAAACTGGTACATTTGTGACAAATTTATCCTCCGTTAGTATTAGTTAAATTGAATTAATATAACAAAAATCACAAATTGGTAAACTTGTGATAGATAGAGGGGTAAAATCCAAAATTGGTATACCCGTCAACTACCATGTGTCATCAAACTTAGCAATTTGACAGTAAAATTTAACGGAAACTAACGGAGGGTAAATTTGTCACAGGTGTATCCATTTGGGGTTTTCGATGGTCAAAAAATTAATTTGAGGTAAAATTATCACAAATGTACCAGTTAGGATTTTTGGTGGTCAAAATATTAGTTCGGGGTAAAATTGTCACAGGCGTACTAGTTTGAGATTTTTTGTGGTCAAAAAAATAGTTTTTGGGAAATTTGTCACCGGTGTATTAGTTTGGGGAATTTCTTGGCATTAACCCTTGATTATATTATAGGCAGAAGCCACAAAAAACCCTAATCTATGCTCGCTGTGACATATTTATCATGAACTTTTTTCCGTTACTCAAAAAATTCGAAACTTGTACTTATGTGATACATTTACTATTTGTTAAAGTTCTGTCAATGAGAACCTGTCTACATGGACGCTCAAAAGCAAACATTATTGATATGACACCCACATGGCTTGAGTGAAATACAATTGACAATGTTTTGACTAAAATATCATCTAACAAAACATTAACGGAAGGTAAATGTATCAAATATGTACAAGTGTGGGGTTTTTTTTATTTCACAATAAAGAATTTAGGATAAATGTGTAATAGTGGTTACAATTTAGAGTTTTTGATATGACAAAAAAAGTTCAAGATATATGTGTCATAATGGGTGTAGTTCGGGATTTTTTGTGACTTTTTCCCTTATATCATTTACATATCAAAAAATTACGAAAAGAATTACGCAAGTGCCGCAACAGTATTAAGAGTTCAATGTTTAAGAAACTTCCATGCGCGTGAGCCGAAAGATAGCCATCAAATTAATCTAAATGGACATTAGATTATCCTAACCTAAATACAATCTTAGCAAGTGTTTCACATTGCAGTTCTTTATCATGACAATTGCAATAATTATTTGGGAGGGAACAGGATGAACAAAATTGTTAGCATTTCGGTGGGCCGCCAAAGCCTCTCCTAGGGCAAAGGCAGATAAAAGGGGCAAACAACAAACGAACGCCCGCCCACCCAAGCCTACTAAAAGTCCTGTCCACTTGCCTCCACGCAATCATTCCCCCCGGCTCACGTCACGAGTGACGTCACTCCCCCGCCCCCCGCACAGGGCCGCGGACGGTCCAGCTTCGGCCGCGCCCCGCTCCCGCCACGCGTCCCCATCTCCAGCCGTCCGTTCTCCCCCCAGAGCTATAAGCATCTGTCCGAAACGCCATTTCGGCCTCCCCTGTCTGTTCTTCCTGGCCAATGCCACTTGCAAGCATCTCCGAAACTCCTTTTCCCCTTCGCGACATTATTGCCCGCACGCACGCACGCCCTGCTCCCCCTCGTTCTCTCTCCCTCCAGCGAAAACAGGGCAGAACGGAAGAGAACAAGGCGACACCCATCAAGAAACAAGGAGAGGAGAGACGGGGAGACGGGGAGAGAGAGAGAGAGAGAGAGAGATTGGTGAGAGAAAGCTGGGATCTTGAGGCCCTTTTTTTGGGGGCGGGGGAGCGAACCGAGGTTTCTTGGTGGTTCTTGGTGGGGTTTCTTGGTGATTTGGGTTGAGTGTTAGAGATCAGTCGAGCAGAGAGAGAGAGAGAGAGAGAGAGAGAGAGAGAGAGAGAGAGACTAGCAAAGGAAAGGCACCATGAGTGCGGAGACAGCAGAGAAGTTCACTATAGACTTCGAGGAGACGGAGCTGAGGCTGGGCTTACCCGGGAAGGCCTGCGGGTTCAACAGCGGCTGCGAGGGTGCAGCGCGGGGTAACGGGAAGAGGGTGTTCTTGGAGACCGTCGATCTGAAGCTCAACCTCTCCTCGAAGGATGACGACGCGAGCGCCGAGAAGATCAGGGCGTCGGTCCCGGCGGAGAAGAAGATGAACAGCAACGACGGAAAGGAGAAGAGCGTCGCTGCTGTTCCAAGCTCCAGCGAGGTTGCGAAGCCTCCTGCCAAGTGAGTTGCTGACTTTTCCTTTTAGTGATTTTGCTTGAACAACAACTCTAATGTCGAAGTTTTTTTGTTTTTTTAAAGCTTTGGATGGTCTACCGTAAGATAAGCGAAATTTTTAAGCTGAATTCGGGCGAGCTTTCTATGGAGAGAGAGGTCGTGTTCATCTGTAGCTCCATTATTGGATGAAGATCTGGTTTTGCAGCTCAGAGAGAGAGAGAGAGAGAGAGAGAGAGAGAGAGAGTTCCGTCTTGTTCTTGCATATAGTTAGGAGGAGTTGATGATGAGTTGATGCTGATGATCTGCGATTTGGTGCGACTTTCTTGAATGATGAGGCAACATGGAACAAAATTAAATCTAATTTGTCTTCCTAATTAGGACAAATTTAAGGAAATGGGTCTTGGCCGAGAAGATTTCCTCTTCCCTTCCCCACCCTTTTCTTGATTGAATTTGAATAAATTATTCCACATCCACCGATTATCTCCACGAAAAAGTCGATTTTTGCGAGGATATTTCCTTTCCTCTTGCTTTCTTCGGGAATCTGCAAAAAAAAAAAAAAAGGTTGTTTTTTGCAATTTGGCATCAATTCCAAGCCTCACAAAAGCAGTCCTGATAGAATTGACATCTGTGGCCTTGGCTGATTGTCGGGGAGACATGGGAAAAGTACAAAACATTTGGAATCTTTCGCTTTTTTCTTGGCTCTTTTCCCCCTCTCAACCACCAAAGAATAATCCGAGAAAATGACCAAAAGAGAAAAAAAAAATGAACATGAACGTCACCATCGAGATTACCCAATGCTTATTATTGACACGTCCCAAAAATTTCATGATTTTCCGCTCAAGTTTGGATCTTTATCCAAATATGGAGGTGAAAATGTTTGTGTTTTGCAACGACATGACGTGGTGCTTCGACTTTTCCACAGGGCGCAAGTGGTGGGTTGGCCACCCGTGCGATCCTTCCGGAAGAACATCATGGCCGTCCAGAAGAACGGCTCCGACGAGGTTGAGAAGGGTGGCGCCGGGGGCAGTGGCGCCCCGGTGGCGACCGGCTCGGCGGCGTTCGTGAAAGTGAGCATGGATGGCGCGCCGTACCTGCGCAAGGTGGACCTCAAGCTGTACAAGAGCTATCAAGACCTCTCTGATGCCTTGGCCAAGATGTTCAGCTCTTTCACCATTGGTAAATCATTGTCTTTCTTTTTGTGTGGAAAAATCAGGATAATTGAATTTCATTGATTAGTTCAGAAATCTAATTGGGTTGTTTTTTCTCTTTCTTTTTTGAAGGTAATTGTGGGTCTGGAGGAATGAAGGACTTCATGAATGAGAGCAAATTGATAGATCTCTTGAACGGGTCTGACTATGTCCCCACTTATGAGGATAAGGATGGTGATTGGATGCTTGTGGGAGATGTGCCTTGGGAGTGAGTGCCTCCTTCATCTATAACTAATAATTGAACCAAAGTTGTGCATGATCTCAAACCATGCATGAATGATAATTGACTCGAGTTTCCCTTTCCGATCGCAGTATGTTTGTCGATTCGTGCAAGCGTTTGAGGATCATGAAAGGATCTGAGGCGATTGGACTTGGTTAGTACCCACTATCACGTGATGTGCTCGAGATTACCTTTTTTTTTTCATGGCTGGCCCAATTGAATCTCATTTACGTTTTGTTTTGACCGGTCGATTGCAGCACCAAGAGCAGTAGAGAAATGCAAGAACAGAAGCTGAAGCACCGCGACTCCGGCCTGTCTCGGTACGCTGAAGTCCCCCTTGTGCTCGCGATCGTCGCTGAAACGGGAAATCAGACTGGCTCGAGAGGGATCGAGCGCGGAGTTCGGATGCTTCTTCTTTTTTTTTTTTATCATGCCCTTTTTTATTCCCCTTTTATCTCTTTGGTTTTTTCCTCCTTATCTCAATTAGGTCTGAGAAGAAACTACTGAAAAATCTCTTAGGGAAAAGGAAGAAAAACAACCCTGTGAAATCGGTAATATGTTCATAAGACATGTTTCATGTGCAAGTGCAACCTCCTTTGGTTTTTGTTTCAGCTGCTGTAGCTGTACTGGGTGTTCTGTTCCCTCCATTTTGTAATGCCATGTATTTTGTACTAAATGATGAAGAACCATGAGAGCCTGTGTATTGTACCTGCCTGTCAATATTATTATTACTAATGTCTTTTTTTTTGTAAATTGCGGATTTATTTTGTAATTTTGTTTTTTGCTTTCTTACTGTGATCTGACAATTGGACAAGATCCATGAACAGTGGGTGGGGAGCAAGGCCATGTGCCTTGGGCTATCTAGTTGACCCATTATTAGGTTTATGTTTTTTGTCATGCTTTTTATTTTTCATCAAGACTATGCTCCATCTGAAGAGATAGAAAATGAACAGCTCAGCCTCCATAATTGAAGAGTACGTGGACCAGCCCGGGAATCAGGCCACAACTTGGCGACAAGATGGGGAGATTGGGGACCATCCTGACTCTCAATTATGCAGGATGAGACTATTTTATGTGATTCTTATTTTGTGTTATGTTTTCCATGTTGCCCCCCTTAAAAATGAAGTGTGACTTGATGGGAAAAATGGAACCAAAAGCTATCTAGGACTTCAGAGATTGATCAAGCGATCTAAGACTTCAAGTTGACGATCACAAGTTCGATTCTCAACCTATTTCGATCCCGGACAACAGAAAACCTTGTTTAGGTTTTAAATTACGAGTACTGAGTTTAGGTGTATCACCGGTTTTGGCTTCCCACTTGTGTTGCGATGGGTTGGGGTGATAAGCTTGTGTCACGGATCGTGATTTTCTCATACTGACGTATCCTTGTGAGTGGAGCTAGGTGTTATTGGGATAAAGAGTGAGTGATGCAGAGAAGATGATACGATCAGTTTGTGGGAGTGGCGTTAGAGTGATTTATATTAGGAGTTCTAGGTTATAATGAACATACCGTTAAGAGCTTTGAAGACGGGGTTGGCCTTTCGTGTATGAACTGATCGGGAGCTGATGTCGCTCTCTTGATGAGGTCATGGCAATACCAAAATTAGTTATTGTGCTTAAAGCGTTTTCTGTCTCGCTTAAGGGACCGAATGTCTGAGCTAAGCTGAATGTGATATGATCCGATATGAGGATATAATTCGCCGTACTGTACTTTAGAACAACTATAGAAGGAAGGCTGGCCTGGGGTCTTATCGACTCACCAGGCACCGCACGAGCTATTGCACGACTAATGAACTACTGACCCGTGACAAATAGTATCAAAGTAGGGATCCCTCCATTAGGTCAGTAATTTGAGGAATGTCTGTGGTCTTCCCGATCTTATGAGGGCGGAGAGTGAATCGCTGGGGCTAAGCTTGAACAAGGGGAGAATTCTCCATTGGTTTGCTGAGATTAGGAAAAGCCTAGTAGGCTAGAGAAGGTGGTGCCAAGGGAGTGCAATTGGCTAGGGAAGCCACACTTGTCAGGGAGCACAAGTGACTGGAGATTCGTGAACAGCTTTGATCGAGGGAAGCTACTAGTGGAGTGGAGTGGCCTGTTCTATTGGGCGAGCATTGCCATTCGTGTAAGTCCCAAGGAGTGGCGTTGATGATTAGGAAATGAAGGGACGCGATAGAACAACCCGCAATGAGGGCGTTGCGGAATTGAGTAGGGGAGAATGTCATGGACCGTGATTCTTTTGTACTCTCGTACCCTTATAAGTGAAGCTTGGTGTTGTCAGGATAAAGAGTGAGTTATGCAGAGGGAATGATACGACTGGTTCATGGGAGTAGCGTCATGGTGGTTTGTACTAAGAGTTCTAGGTTAGAATGAATATACCTTAAGAGTTATAACGGCGGGGTTGGCCTCCCATGTACAAATTGGTCGATGCTGATGTTGCTCTCTTAACGAGGTCATGGTAGACCGAAACCAGTTGTTGTGCCTAAAACGTTATATGTGTCTTGCTTGAAGGATTGGATATCCGAGCTAAGCTGGACATAGTACGATCTGATACGAGGATGCGATTCACTGTACTGTTCCTAGGAACAACTATAGAAGGAGGCATAGCCTGGGGTCTTATCGACTCGCCAGGTGGTGTACGGGCTATTTCGCGGTCAAGGAACTGCCGGCTCGTGACACTTGTCTAGTAGGTAGTATGGGTGTCAATGGGCAAGTTTGGTTCGGTTTCCACCAATACTTGAACCGACCCAAACACAAATGACATATTTTTTTTACTCGACCCATACAAAATTCAAACTAGAAAGCTCGCTCGGTTTAGTTTCGGTTTTTATTTTTATTTTTCCTTCCTCCTCCTTCTCTTCACATCTCTATCATAGCAACTTGCTCCAAAGTCGAACACATCATCATGGACGGATCATGCAATCGTGAAGCAAGCTCCATAACGTCATAAATGAGACAATCTTCACCGTGGACAAGACGCTTCCCGATCTGGAGACGGTGAGGCTCCATGACTGCCATTCTCGTCGATCTGGATGGCCATAGAGGGAAGGAACAGAGCTCGAGTGCGGACAAACATGGATGCAACTTTGGAGATCTGGACATCCATGGATGCATCGAGATCTAGATTACCATAAAGAGCTGAATGACTATAGACAACGGCTACGGAAGGTTGATGGTGAGCTGTTCCCGGTGATCTAGGGGAGGCGCTCCCGAACATGGAGGTCGAGTGGAGTCGAATGAAGGAGGAGGACCTGGTGAAATCAATGAGTAGATAGGTCGGTGAAGGTGAGGGGATGGTGGTGGAGAGGGCAAGGGAGGGCGGGAGCGAGGGGGATGAGGGAGGAAGGGGAGTTGTTTAGTATTTAGAATTTTTTTTTTCTATTTAATGTGTTTCGAGTCAATGTGAGTATATGACTCAAATTATCAAGATGCCCAAATTCTTTTTACTTATTACCCAAATCGAAATGAGACTCAATTAAAAAAAAACGCTAAAATATTCGGATTAGATTGGTTCGGTTTAGGTACTTTTTTGACACCTCTAATGGGTAGTGGTACATGGCAAGGTTTATAGCCTTAAATTAAACAATCTCTTTGTCGCGACCTACCCACGTGAGGTGCACCACTTAGCGGTTCGGCTAATGGATTATTAAGTCTAGCCTTAACTCAGGCTCTCCCAAGCCTTTACCAACTCACGACTTAAGGTTTAAATTCTTAACATGCAAATCATTTCAATCAGGAGTCGTCACTAATCTATGTTTTGGTAGGTCAATTAAAAACCCAAGTAAAGTATCGGGAGAATCACTTTACTTCTACGAATCAGAGATTATGGATTCAGGGACTTGGTTATACTAGATTACTCTAATGCCCTTTCGGTATATTCTCTTTTATATTAAAAAAAAATATTTGCAGGCAGCTTTGATTGATTTTAAAGCTATCCATTAACATAGGAGGTAATTATGTAGGTGCGCAAATAATAATATAACACTCAATAATGCAAAGCAATATATAAATTACAAGATAGGGATTTACCTCAAAGCAGCGAAAGCATATGCAATGTTAGTTAGAAAATCACATTGACAACCCGAATATGAACTCTAATTAACATGCAACACTCAATGTATTTTTTGGAGTTTTCTCTTATTTGGTGAAAATTAAACTATATGTAATGCATTCTATACGTACGATTTACCTAAATATCCTAATTCTAACAACAATTAAATGCACTATCTCTAATATGGCATGCAAATGAACCTAGATGTGAAATTTCTAATGATGAGAAACTACTCTAATATGACATGCACGTGGTATTTTTTTACTTTAAATTTGGAATAAATAATTAACCTAATTTAAACATGTAATAATAATGTCTAAGAAATGAATCTAATCTATTCTAAGAAAATAATTAAAATTTGTCCTAAACATGCAATATATTATCTACTCAAATTTTACCTAATCTTTTTGTATTTTTTTATGGAAAGAAAATCAATTCAATTCAATTCATACAAAAGACGAAAAAAATAGCAATGAACACGAAACCCATCACAAGAAATATTATTCATATCCATTTAAATTTAGAAACAATAGATTGACAAATCATATCTCGGGCATGAGGATCAGATTGGTCAATCTTCTGCACAATCGCGAATCATATCTTGGGCGAAAGATCGGATTGACGATTTTCCATACGATCGCGAGTCATATTTCGGATATGAAATCAGACCGTCGATCATATGTACGTTGTGAAATTAGGAAATAATTCCTGATTTAAAGGCTATTCGGGAACTCAAATAATATCATTCAAAGATTCACGCAAAACTGCAATATTTGAAATAAGAAAATAATATACTCGAAAAGCAAATTAAATGAGATTTTTACCTAATTCGAATATTCGCTTTTCAAGTTTGGACCGGGAGACGGTGGCGCAGACGCAGCTGGCCGTGGGGGAGCCTCGTGGTGACTCGCGGTGATTGGCAAAGATGTGGCAAGCACGGTAGAGCGTGGAGAACCCGCGGTCAGAGCGTGGGGACGAAGCTCGACTCCACACGTTTGTCCTTCCTTTATGTTATTTGTTTGTGGAGAAAGCGGGATCCCGGGGGCATGATGTTGTCTCCTTCAGCAGCGGAACTCATTCTCCACCAATTGCACTCGGTTTTGTCCTCTTGTCCGGGAAAACCACAGGTGCGATACCGAGGCCTCGCCTTTGCGCTTTGGCTCGCAGGAAGAATCGTCGTGGGCCGGAGCTCGTTGGTATATACTGGATGGACGCTGGAAACGCAGCAGCGAATAGGGCAACGGACTCGATATTTGGAGCAGCTCGTCACGGGGGGCTTTTGGCTCGCAGTGGAAACAGCAGGTGTCGTGGTAGCGGAGCAGCAAGCGTGGAGCAGCCGAGAGGGTGGACGTCACGGAGGAGGGCAGTACGATGTCGAGCCGAGCGACACGGCCACAGGTCTGGCCGTGCGGGGATCTCGGCCAAGGTTTGGCGGAGAGACTCATTTTCTCTTTTTTCACGCCACCTCTTTTCTCTCAGCTTTCCCCATAATCATGGCCGTGTATTCAATTGTCCCCCCTCAAATTCTATATGAAGGCCCCCCTTTTTATATGTAAAACAACGTAGGGCCTCGAGGAAATGACGTGATGGGGCTTCCAACTGTGGATGCATTGAAATATGTATTTTTTTTATTCTTTTCCTTCTTTTGTTGTTTCTCAAGAGCCCTCGTCTTCTTATCAATCCTTTCTTTTCCTTTCTTTAATCCCTTTATCCGCGAGTTAGTATCCACCAGCTTGAGTGAATCCTCTTTCCTTAATTCTTACTCCGATAACGCTCAGCTTTCCAATTGTTTCTTGATCAAATTTTTGCAGGCAATCCACAAAAATCAATTTTGCCTTCTGTCTCTGTATCCGTTCTTTCAAATAACCATGCGACCAAAAGATATTCATGGTATTATCTCAATATCCCCTAATCCGATATATCATACGCGCAATGCACATGTCAATCTTGTCCACTTCAGGAAATAACGGGTTGGGCCGAATCTTTAATTCACACGGGCTCGATCCAATTAATTCCATTGAGTTCAGAACCTCTGTACGTGAGTCCATTAACTCCAGTTCAATTAAATTTTGTTAAGCCCATCCGCCACCAGTCCGATACAAATGCAATTACATAATAAATGTTCTTAAAACTAAATGCTATGTAATTTAACTTTAATATTTTTGTTAGGGATTAAAATTTAATCCCTAACATTCTGTGCAATTAATCAGTTAGTCAAAATTTATGTGTCAGCACTCTTGCAGGCTATTTATATTTTGCCAATCTTTGATACCTTCACAATGAGCAAAGTAACACTTCTTTTGAGTAGGGGTGAGCATCATACCGTTCAAATTGTCCGAGAGGAAAATTGTCCAAAAAATCTTAACCCTAGTATACTTTAGCAAATTCAGTCATAAACATTTCAATTTTGCCAATTGAAATCTAAACCTTTTCACGTTTTGCCAATCGAGTCCATCCAGCCATTTGTGCAGATCAAATCGAATCGTACCGATTATTACGGTTTGGTTAGATTCGATTTCGATTGGTAAAGTGGTTTGGTTTTGGCTCAATTTTTATCGAACTGTACTTATGCGTTTTGGCTTGGTTTGGCCTTCCGACCGCATCGTGCTCACCACTATTTTCGGCTCTCGCGATTTTCTAAGTCGTTATGCGTGAGTGAATTCACCAGCATTTTCGTCTTGGCTGATGACGGATGCTTTGTTAAGGTCCCCAATTTTGAGGAACCCAATTCCTCTAGTTGATTTAAACCGGTCATTAGTCTTCTTACTTATGACATATTTAAGAAAACACAGTCCCTTCCTTGTACTTAAAGGAACTAGATGAGGCTCTGTCTTAATTGTCTCAACATACTCTCGACACATCGAATTACCTCATCGCCTGCATAAGAGACTTCGATGCAAATCTCCGTAATTGACTTCACGTAAGTAAGCAGAGTCGGGTTGATTGCTGCGCTCCCGTGATCTTTGACGAGCCGCGACATGGTTATTAGGACTAGCCCCTGCCGTATTATTACCTAACTTGAGTCTTAGGATCACACAGAATCACATCAAGTTATAACCTTCAACACCACATTTCAAACTTCAAAATTTGTTGGTTTCAAAAGATGACACAAAATCACACGAATGCCTGACCTCGAGCCAGAAACTTCAATGGTGCTTTATCATCAGAAAAGGCAAAGTTAAAGAGAGAGAAAGGAACAGAAAAGGAAGAAACTGAAGAGGACTAGTAATCCCAGATAAAGAGAGTCCCAATAAAAAGATCTCACCTCCACGTATCCAGTGATGATCGTTCCTAGGCTGACACACATTAATCTCTCCGTTAGACTACGATTCTGAAGTTGTGCGTTTCATAAATCAGTTAAAACAATAGAAACAACAATTTGAAGATAGAAAATAATCTCTAGGCTGACATTAAGGAACTACTCTCTAGCGGCCACTTAAATTTCAACCCTCTTGAGTTTCCTCAATCTTTCACTTTCATGTCGCGCCGACTACACCGTTGCGACCGTAATTTTTTACAAAAACGCAGTACAGGGGAGGACTGGGTTCATCTTGAAGTTAACTGTACAGAAGGGTCCCTGCAAGAAACTACCTTGGTTTGGCCGAAGAAGCAGAAGTCACCAAATGCAGATTACTTTCCGTACACCGCCATGTTTTCTTCCTTATCAGAACTAACTAGTGTTTGATGATGCAAGCCCAATCCATTCTCATCGAGCTAAAAGTTGGCTACTTACTATATGCACACAATCCCAATTCATGAGAGCTTCCGTCCCCAGTGCAGATTCTCAGGATTCTAATGTGTTGTTTGCTGATGCACCCAAAATTTTAGCAGTGGATGCAGCATTTGGTGAGAAGCCTTTCTCAACCACCTCCCCTAGAAGAAGCATTGCCCTCGCTTTCTGACCATCCTCGAGGAGTGCTCGGATGATAACGTCATACACGACACCACTTGGAGGACATACCTTCTCTTTCATATTATGAAGTAGCTCGCAAGCTTCACATATTTGGCCAGCTTTACATAGTCCTTTTATGATGGTACTAAATGTCACGACATTAGGTCGCAACCCTTCGGCATCCAATGAATTGAAGAGGTTCATCGCAGGTCCAAGTTCCCCCACCTCAAACAAGCCGTAAATAAGGATGGTGCAGTGGGCAATATTAACGTCGCCGATGCAATCTTCCATTTGTTGAAACAATGCCATTGCCTTGTCGACTTGTTGATTTTTGTAAAGTCCATCCAACATGATGGCATTAGTTTGTTGATCAATATGATTGCAAGCCAGCATTTTGTAAAACAGCTGATGTGCAACACTGGGGTTTCCAGCATGGAAAAAGCCATACATTAGACAACCGTAGGTGGCAACGTCAGGGACTAATCCTTTCTCCAACATTTCCCCAAGGAGACTCATTGACTTACCAAGTCTTTTTAACTGCAAAATACCCATTAATCAATGTGTTATAGTTCAAGACACCAGGATTGCATTTCCTTGCAGTCATCATACCAAATGTCATTGCAGCATCATCCATTCGATTCTGAAGGCAGTAACCATTGATTAACGGGTTGTAAGTAACTACATTCGGCTCAACATCCATCTCGATCATCGTATCAAATATGCACTTCGCCTCATCAGTCATGCCCTACTTGCAGCGTGCATCCAAGATAATAGTGAAGGTTTGATAATCTGGCCTTGTCCCTCCCCGCACCATCTCACTCAACTGGACTCGAACCTCTCCCCATTGGCCACAAAGGCATAGACCGCGGATCAAGGAGTTATAAGTGATGACATCTGGATGGATTCCATCATTAATCATCTTCTCTAACAAGGTCTTTGCTTGTTTCCATTCGCCTATGCAGCCTAAGCCATGAATCAAGGTATTATAAGTGAAGACGTTTGGGCGAATTCCCTGGTGACTAATGCAGTCAAAGAAGCCAAATGCCTCCGCCACTAGTCCTTCCTTGCAATAACTATCGATGGCTGCGTTTGGAAATGCTTTTGGTGAAAGTTTTTGGGAAAATGCAAAGGACTTTGAGTTGAAGGAGTTTTTTAAAATGCAATTGTGTTTGGTAAATTGTAACTTAAAAGTCCCTTACAAAGCAACTTTGGGTAAAATAGTGTTTGGAAAAATTATACTTGCAAAGCTCTTTTTTTATTTTTTATTAAAGAAAAGTTAAAACCCTTCGCCGGAGCCGGCGAAGGGCAAGCGGCCGCCGGCGACCCAGATCCGGCGTCGGGCGGCCGTCGTCTGAGGCCGAGCGAGCTCGGCCAGCCCCGGCGACCGCCGGCGAGGGCCGCCTGGGCTCGAGCGAGCCCCGACGAGGGTCAAGAAACCCGGGCGAGGGTCGCCGGCGACCCTCGCCTGGGTTTCGCGATCCTCGTCGGGGCTCGCTCGAGCCCAGGCGGCCCTCGCCGGCGGTCGCCGGGGCTGCCCGAGCTCGCTCGGCCTCAGACGACGGTCGCCCGGCGCCGGATCTGGGTTCCCGACGGCCCTCGAAGGTCGTTTAGGTCGCGCGACCTCAGGTGCCCTCGCCTGGGTCGCCGGCGACCCTCGCCTGGGTTTCGCGACCCTCGTCGGGGCTCGCTCGAGCCCAGGCGGCCCTCGCCGGCGGTCGCCGGGGCTGCCCGAGCTCGCTCGGCCTCAGACGACGGCCGCCCGGCGCCGGATCTGGGTTACCGACGGCCCTCGAAGGTTGTTTAGGTCGCGCGACCTCAGGTGCCCTCGCCTGGGTCGCCGGATTTGGGTCGCGCAGCCCCTCGTGGCGGTCGTGCGGCCCCTCGCGGCGGTCGTGCGAGGCCAGGCGACGGTCGCTGGGTTGCGCGACCGCACCGGCCCCCCTCTGGCGGTCGCCGTCCCCTCACAGCCATGCCGTCCAAGGTGCCCCGAAGAAGACGATGAACAGTAGCAGACAAGGCTAAATCCGGAAAATCAAAAATTAGACGAGGGTAGTTTTGGAAGAAAATTTTTGTCACTTACCGGCACTGTAGCATGCCGAAAATGCTGAAATGCCCAAGGCACCTCCTAGGGTGCCTTGGGCTTTTGGCCTTTTGAAGGCCAACTTTGGCTCAATGGGTCTTTAAAAAATGATTACCAAACACTAAAATTTAGCCCAAGGGACTTTGGATGCCCAAAGTCCCTTGGCAAAGTGGTTCCCAAACGGAGCCGATGATCGTGCTGTACATGACCACATTCAGCTCGCAACCCCTTTCTGCCATATTCCTCATGAACCGAACGGCTGTCGAAGTATGACCAGCTCTACACAATCCCTTCACGATGACACCGCACGTAACTACATCGGCCTTAAACCCTTTGCCCTGCATTTCTTCCACCAAGGTCAAGGCTCGTGCGATCTTACCCTCTTCACAGAGCCCGCTGAGCAAAGTGGTCAAGGTCACCACACTCGGTTCAAGCCCAAGCTTGAACAATTTGGTCAAAGCGGAAAATCAAAGATCAGACATTTCAAGTGGCAGAGGCAATTTATCAGAATGCTGAGAACGGAAACGTGGCGAGATATCCCCATGGAGTCCATCCGCTTGATCATGTGGATGGCGATAGCATAATACTTCACCTCACTGCAGCACCCAGGAGTTGGATAAAA
Organism: Syzygium jambos; assembly: GCA_031216235.1. NCBI lineage: Eukaryota > Viridiplantae > Streptophyta > Magnoliopsida > Myrtales > Myrtaceae > Syzygium > Syzygium jambos. Next base: position 38,298,401 of record CM062227.1, on the reverse strand, counting down.
CAGGGAGTCGAAGGCAAAGGGTTCCGCCGAATCATAACCTCGAAGAAATGCAGAGCATCGTCGGGTTTCGCCAACCCGCCATTTTTGCATCGGTTCGTCACAAATTCCACAACTTAGGATCGATCCATGGCATCGCTCGGTCCAGAAGAGGAGCGTGAAGTGGTGCGAAAGGGACGGGAGGGAGAGGAGTCGACGTTGGCAGGAAGAAGAAGAAGAAGAAGAAGAAGAAGAAGAAGAAGAAGAAGAAGAGCCAATGCAGAGACGCAAGGAGAGAGAGCGAGATTAACAGATGGTGGTCGAACAAGAGGAGGAAGAGCGGAGGGATTCACCATTCTTCGCATCGTTTGTTTTCAGCAAACTTCTCGTCGTCGTCTTTCTCTCAACTGCTTCAAAGGTTTAAAAAACGGATAAAGTACCAAAACTTGTCATCAACTTGCAATTCATTGATAAAACTTTCAAAAGCGCAATTAAATCATAAAATTTATCACAAAAATGCAATTAAATTTTAGCAATCAAGTTGGTGCAATTTAAGGTTTCTGTTTATCTATCTATTTTAGTTTTATTTCTGTATAAAAACCACCAAAAAGCTCACCGTGACACATTTACCATAACCTCTTTATATGACATCAAAAATCTCAAACTTGTTAATGTGTGACGCATTTGCCCTCCGTCAAAATTTTGCCGATAAAAACTATTAAAAATCTGCCTGCATGGATGCTAGAAAGCAAATAGTGTTGATATCGTTTTGGCTGAAAAATCATCTAAGGGAACCTTGACGAAAAGAAAATTTGTCACATAGATACAAGTTTGAAATTTTTTTATATCACAGAGAAAAAGTTTGAGGCAAAAATTTCATAATTGGCATAATTTAGGATTTTTGATGTTACAAAAAAAAGATCAGGGTAAATATGTTATAGTGAGCATAATTTGAGATTTCTTGCGAATTTTTCCCTTTACTCTTTTTAGGATAAGTGCAGAAAAATTATAAATCTTGTCGCAAAAGTGTAATTTCTAACAGTGTTATCTCGTTCTCGCTCTATCAACAGCTTTCCTAATCCAAAAAAAAAGAGCCACTTTTAAGGATGTTTTTCTTTTCTTAATTTTAGGGTAATTTCCTAAACAATCTCAACTTAAGCCTCGAAGCTCCCCCAATTAACCCGTCATCCTCCCTCCAAGGTCACCATTATTTGTCTCACGTGGCATTTCCACACCAGCAATTGGATTTAAGCATTGTTCATAGTCACTGTTCATCATCTCCATTACTTCATGATATCAGAGTTGGAGGTCCTGAATTCAAATCTTTTCAGACCCCATTTGCTTCCCCCAATTAAATATGTCCACACTTAGTACTAGGCAAAAAAAAAACTAGACTAAGCATGAGGGGGAGTGTTATATTAATTAAATATTAAACTACGCCTTCATCTAATAGCTTAAGCTTTTAGAACAGTTGGCTGTGGTCCTACCAAATCTCACCCATTGTTCTTGAAGGCAAATTGACTAACTATGGAATGCTTCTTTGCTGTCATTACTGTTTTTGCTTATTTTTCAAACGAAACCGATCGTGATCTTATTTGAAACAAAAAAGATGAAAACTTCCTACTGATTCCCTCATTTTGAACCAAAAAACATGTACTGGGCTTGGAGTGATCAATGTCATGAATCTCCTAACCTATGCCTTTCTTTTTCATCGAAAAAGTTCACTACTTTTTTATGATGCTCAAACCGATTAACGGCATTTATAAATAACAAAAGGGTTATGAACGGATGGCTGTTGACCTCCAAAAATCCAACTATGGCCGCTGTCGACCTGCTCGACGTTAATCAACACAAATCTGAGGTCGCGCCGATCTCTAGATGTTGAATTTATACCTAAAAAGATAGATCTTTAGATACGTATGAAGAATATGGGATTGTTAACCCAATTAATTGTAGAGCGTCACATTTGTCATAGTATTTTTTGTTTAAAAAAAAATAAAGTCATAGGACGAATTCCCTAAGCAAGCAATCACCTTTATGAATTTGTAAGATTGACGGAGATTATACGAGGAACGGTTTGAGCTCGAGTTCTTCATTTTTGTCCTTACGGTTTGAAACGTGAAAAGCCAACTATACCACTCTGTGATTCTCCACGTAGTTTAAGTGCTAAGCATCGCACGAATCCTTCTCTAATCGTCACTTTAATCATTAAAAGCAATGGACATGATGTCTTCGCATCTCTCTATACATCAACTCAATTTTTTTGCTTTTGACGTTTCATATCAATCGATCCATATTAAAAAAGAGAGAGGGGTAATTTGAATAGTAAATGTAAGAGGGAGCCTTCGTATCATTTTCTAATAATTGTCTATTATTCTAATTTGACATAATAGTTAATCTTTATCTTTTACCGACATTAATTATTGCAAGCGGCCTATATTCGACTAATTATCGTTATGGATTGATCATCCTTTAAATTTCTATCGCTTACTAAATATAAATTCAAATAACGGATAAATATGAGTTTTTGTTCAGATGATGCACGCAAATGTAGCTTATTTAATAAAGTCAAATCAATCTGACTAAGAATGAAAAATGATATCTAACAAAGATATATTTTCGTCAAAAATACATTTAATGAAAAATATAGTTGTGTTCACTGGCCGGCTCATAACGGATAAATATATCATTGTGTTTACAAGTCTTAAACCTTTCAATTTAACTAACTTAGTCATAAACCTTTTTAAAATTTGCCAATTTAGTGCTAAACCTTGAAAATGTCCCAATTTAATTGTAAACATTTTTTATGATTTGCCAATTTAGTTCTCAATCTTTTGATAATTTGTCAATTAGTCATTCCAATCAATTTTGGCTAAAAATCACTGACATGGCGGTCTAGTCAATGCTGACCATCCTACGTGGTATAGTCAACACTAACGTGGATAATTTTTGCGATATTTTAATTTTTCTGAATTTTTTTAAAAAAATTTCTTTTCTTTTCTTTCCAACCTTGGGCCAGCAAGGGCCGCTCTCGCTAGATCTGGCTAACCATCACAGCCCTTGCCAGTGGCCAGTGATCTCATCGACCCAAAGTTGAAAAAAAAGAATAAAGAAAAGAAGAAAAAGAAAAGAAAAAAGAAAAAAAATAATTGAAAATTTCATAAAAATTTTTAAAAAAATGGCACAAATTATCAACGTCAAACGCCGGCCGTGCCACGTAGGATGACCGGCGCTGACTAGACCATTATGTCAGCAGTTTTCGGCCAAACTTCACCGGAAAGACCAAATTAGCAAATCGTAAAAAAGTTTTAGAATAAATTGACAAATCCAATGAAAGGTTTAGAACCGAATCAACAAATTTTCAAAAGGTTCAAGACTAAACTAGCTAAATTAAAAGGTTTAGGACTGAATTGACACAAGTGTAATAAGTTTAAAACTTTTTTGGTAATTTCCCCCATCATTGTTTATCATCTTCTTTCTAACCTATTTTCGTATTTTCCCTTTAAGATTTTAATCTTCAAGTGATCAGTTGGCTATATATTTTATGATTCAATTTCATGGAATCCATCGTTTCTTCCATATAAAATCCCACAGGAATGCTTGAACTTGAGCCAGAAACTTCAATGCTACTTTCTCATCAGAAATGGCAAGGTTAAGAAGAGAAAAAGGAACAGAACAGGAAGAAACTGAAGAGTACTTGTAATCCGAGATAAAGAGTCCAATCATATCACCTCCTCGTATCCAGGATGATCATTCCTAGGTTGCAAGACATTAATCTCTCTGTTTCACTACGATTTTGAAGTTGCGTGCTTGATAAACCACTTAAATCAACAGAAACAACAATTTGAAGATAGAATATAATCACTAGGCTAACATTAAGGAACTACTCTCTATCAGCCCCTTAAATTTCAACCAAGTACCCTCAATCTTGCACCTTCACGTCACAGGCTAGACCATTGTGACAATAATTTTCTAGAAAACTCATTAGGAAGGAGAACTGGGTTCATCTTAAAGTTAACTGTACATAAATGTCCCTGCAAGAAACTTAGTATGACTGAAGTAGCAGAAGTTCAAATGCAGATAATTTTCCGTACAACGACATGTTTTCTTCCTTGTAAACAAATTAATCTGAGAATATACAAAACTAACTAGCGTTAGATGATGCAAGCCCAATCTTCTCTCATTAAGATAAAAGTAGGCTACTTACTATATGCACCCGATCGCAATTCATGAGAGCTTACGTCCCCAGTGCAGATTTTCAGGATTCTAATGTATTGTTAGCTGATGCACTCAGCAATTTAGCTGTGTATGCAGTATTTGGTGAGAAGCCTTTCTCAACCATCTCCCCTGAAAGAAGCATTGCCCTCGCTTTCTGACCATCTTCAAGGAGTGCTCGGATAATAATGTCATAGACAACACCATTTGGAGGACATCCCTTCTCTTTCATATTATGAAGTAGCTCACAAGCTTCACCTATTTGGCCAGCTTTACATAGTCCTTTTGTGATGGCGCCAAATGTCACAACATTAGGTCGCAACCGTTTGGCATCTAACGAATTGAAGAGAGGTTCATTGCAGGTCCAAGTTCCCCCGCCTCACACAAGCCATTAATAACGATGGTGCGGTGGACGATATTAACATTGTCAATGCAATCTTCCATTTGTCGAAACAATGCCATTGCCTTGTCGACCTGTTGATTTTTGCAAAGACCATTTAACATGATAGCACAAGATTGTTGATTTATATGGTTGCAAGCCAGCATTTTGTAAAACAGCTGATGTGCAACCCTGGGGTTTCCAACAAGGAAAATGCCATCTATGAGACAACCATAGGTGGCAACGTCAGGGACTAATCCTTTCTCCAACATTTCCCCAAGGAGACTCATTGCCTTATCAACTCTTTTAACTGCAAAATACCCATTAATCAATGTGTTATAGCTCACGACACCACGATTGCATTTCCTTGCGATCATCAAACAAAATGTCATTGCGGCATCATCCATTCGATTCTGAAGGCAGTAACCATTGATTAATGAGTTGTAAGTAACTACATCCGGCTCAATATCCATCTCAATCATCGTATCTAATATCCACTTCCCCTCATCAGTCAGGCCCTGTTTGCAGAGTGCATCCAAGATAATAGTGAAGGTTTGACAATCTGGCCTTGTCCCTCCCTGCACCATCTTCCTCAACAGGACTCGAGCCTCTTCCCATTGGCCACAAAGGCATAGACCGTGGATGAAGGAGCTATAGGTGATAACATCTGGGTGGATTCCATCATCAATCATCTTGTCTAATAAGGTCTTTGCTTGTTTCCATTCGCCTATGCAGGATAAACCACGAATCAAGGGATTGTAAGTTAAAATATTTGGGCGAATTCCGTGGTGACTCATACAGTCAAAGAAGCCAAATGCCTCCGCCACCAGTCCTTCCTTGCAATAACTATCGATGATCGTGCTGTACATGACCACATTCAGCTCGCAACCCCTTTCTGTCATATTCCTCATGAACCGAACGGCTGTCGAAGTATGACCAGCTCTACACAATCCCTTCACGATGACACCGCACGTAACGACATCTGCCTTAAACCCTTTGCCCTGCATTTCTTCCAACAAGGTCAAGGCTCGTGCGATCTTACCCTCTTCACAAAGCCCGTTGAGCAAAGTGGTCAAGGTCACCACACTCGGTTCAAGCCCAAGCTTGAACATTTTGGTCAAAACGGAAAATCCAGGATCAGACATTTTCAAGTGGCAGAGGCAATTTATCAGAATGCTGAGAACGTAAATGATGCGAGATATCCCCAAGGAGTCCATTCGCTCGATCATGTGGATGGCGATGGCATAATGCTTCATCCTCACCGCAGCTCCCAAGAGTTGGACGAAACAGGGAGTTGAAGGCAAAGGGTTCAGCCGAATCATAACCTTAAAATAATGCAAAGCATCGTCGGCTTTTGCCAACCCGCCATTTTTGCATAAATTCATCACAAATTCCAAAACTTGGGATCGGTTCATGGAATCGCTCAGTCCAGAAGAGGAGCGTGAAGTGGTGCGAAAGTGAAGGGAGGGAGAGGAGTCCACATTGCGAGGAAGAAGAAGCGCAGATGCAAAGACAGGAGGAGAGAGAGTGACATTAACAGATGGTGGTCGAACAAGAGGAGGAAGAGCAGAGGGATTCACCATTCTTCGCATCATTTCTTTCCAGCGAGTTCTCGTCGTCGCTTTCTCTCGACAGCTTCAAAGGTTTGAGAAAAGACAGCAACTTTAAAGGTTGTTTTCCTGTTTCTGGTTTTTTCTCGGTGAAGGCAGGTGAGGGAGACGATGGGTATTTGTTGGAATCTGCATAGCTCATGGGAGTAAAAATGGAGAGAAAGTTGGAGGAGGAGGAGGAGGGGAAGGGGAAGGCAGGAAGGGGAAGGTGAAGGGGCATGGTGTTTCGAATGCAACAGAGCATCTCTGGACTGGAGCTGTTACTGCAATTCTGTACTGATATTGCAATTGTCTCGTGCTTGCGTTTGGTCGCCCGTATAAAAGCTAGGATAGGATATATTTTATTTTATCCTGTATTTGGTGATGATCCAGGATAGGATAAGGTCGGATATAGACCGGATATAGCGCAAATAAAAAAATCCGGGGGGAGGGGTAGGATAAACCCGGATAAGATTTCTAATGCCTATTTTTCTAAGAATCCTACGCTCCACTCATCGTCATCTTCATCCCCACACTTTGTGCGCTTTCACCAAAAAAATTTCTTGGCTTTTTTTTTTTCACCGACTCCTCCGGACCCGTGAATAGCAAAAAAATAAAATAAAAATTATCCTATCCGACTTTAAATCTGTAGTCCACCAAACAATGGACATGATATGAAGAAATTCCAGAATTTCTTATCCTATCCTGTTCAGTCCTATCCTATTTAGAAATCCAAACGACCAAACGAAGCATCAAGGTTTCCTTTTATTTCTTGGCTTTTACATTTTATTTTGGGAAAAATCCACAAAAAAATTCAAATCTTGTATTTTTTTTACATTAAAAACTCTTAACTATGCTCATTATGATATATTACCCTAAAATTTTTCTTATGACGTAAAAACCCCAAATTTGTATATACATAACATATTTACCAAAGACGATTTTTCAGCCAAAACAACGTCGTTTCCATGGGGAGCCATGTCAACACTGTCTGCTTTTTAGCGTCTATGTAAGCAAATTTTTAACAATTCTCATCGCAAAACTTTGACGGATGGTAAATGTGTCACACTCGTATAAGTTTGGGATTTTTGGTCTCGCAAAAAAAAATTTAGAGTAAATGTATCACAGTAGACATAGTTTAAGATTTTTTTGTGGCATTTGCCCTTTTATTTTTTAGGCATACAGAAAGTCTTAAATCTTATAGCGAAAGCGTAATTAATACATAATTTTTTTAAAAAAAACATGAAATCAAATATTAAAACTTGCTAATTTGACTTATGAAAAATGTCGATGTGACTTTTTTAGTGATTGGCGTGATTGTGGCGCTCACATGAGAAGGAAAAGTTGAGAATAAAAAAGAAAATAGAAAAAATGATAAGAAAATTATAATGAAGAAAGTAAAAGAGGATAAAAGGAAAGAGGGTGAGGAATTAAAAATACTAAAAAATGTTGAGGATTTATTTTTCAAAAAAGCACTTAAGGCCATCGAGTTGTCGGAGAGGGCTAAAAAGGGCGGACGAGGGCCATCGGGTGTTAGTGATTATCAGCAACCATTGCCACAAATGGAATCACATCAGCCAACAATCAAGCGATCATCTTCCGGCCATTATCTTTGTTGGTGGCTAGGAACACTCATTATAACTATTATGTTTCTCTATTTTTTTTTATTTTTATGTTCCTAAGAAGAGGTTTGGAATAGAAATTCTTTTGGTAATGCAATTTCATTTTTCTATTTTCGGAACAAATTTTTAGTCTAGAAATAGATTTGAAACAAAAATGAGAAGTAAATTTTTTTTATTTTTTCTATTTCTGAAACAAAAAGGGAAATAAAAACTCTTTTCATCGCTCGCTCTTGCCTCCTGTCGCTCGCTGCCGGTAGCTGACGCCGCTGCAGTTCGCCGGCCGCTGCCTCCAGCTACCACCAACTCCCGCCAGCCGTCGACTGTCGATGAATAGAAAAGAGCATAAGAGAGAGAAATTTTCTGTTGTTATCAAATAAATTTTTATTTCGGAAAAAAGAAATTTTGTGTCATTATCAAATGAGTATTGCTGTGCAGAAACTCGTTCAGAAAATAGAAATAGAAAAATTTATTCCAACATTCGCGTCCTAATTAGGCAAGTTACTGTTCCGACATCTAATATACCTGTAGTTGATTCTCACAAAAAGTCCTCCTTTTGTCTCCAAAAACAAGATATTCCTCTTTTCCCAACTTTTGTAAGTCTTGCGGAAAGTCGTGACGAAGTATATCAAAGCTTAAGAGTTGCTCTGTTCCAATTTTGAGGGAATGAAGATGTGAGAATTGGCGAATGCTGCTCGATTCTAACGGATTTGATGTTGGACGGATGCTTTAGAAATCACTCTTAGGGTGACTAAGTGTTGTGGGAGATCCTTCATATTGATTCTTGCTAGGTGCTTGCGTTTGGGTGCTCAAATTATAGATTGTTGTCATATGATATTTAGGGATTTTGACGTTTCTATTCTTTAAGATGTTTAGTTTCCTTGGTTATGATGTCTTCGAGCCTCCCTCTCCTCAGTAAGATGATGGTGACGAGGACGACGATGTGCAGGAGATCGTGGTGATGAAAATGAGGAGGAGGATGAAGATGGAGTGTGAGTCGGTAGGAAGAAAAAGGCGATGAAGAGAGGGAGGTCAAGGACGAGGAGAGGAAGGACGATGACGATGACGGCGAGGATGACAGGAACTAATGTTGACGAGGAAGGCGAAAGCCAAGGCAACGGCGACAAGGATCGGTGAGAGGAGAAGACCGACGATGAAGAAGCCGAAGAGGAGGTAAGAACGACTGGAATCTAAAACTCAGATGAAGTCCCTTCTCTGTTCCAAATTCGTGCTGATTTCAGAAAAGCTGAAGTTAAATCTAGCTATATTTATTGCTCTATAACCCTTTTCTTTTATCATCTTTTTTTAAGTCCTTTTTTTATTGTCTTTTATCATTTTTTGTTTTAAATTTTCACATTTTTTTTTCTGATGTGGCACTCACTAATATCGAGAAAGTAATAAAAAAAGTCATGTCGTATTTTTTAATTAGCCAAATTGAATGAAATTAACGAAAGATTTTGATCGTACAAATTCATGCACAAGGGGTTGTTCAATTACACTTAATAGTTGCCTCGACCAAAGGAGAAATGCTCATTTGGAAAATCACATTCTCACTTTATTGACCGAAAACTTCGAGTGATTTGAATTAGCTCTTCCCATGACCACCAAATTTGATTTTAATTTGCCCAATTCACTAAAAATTCAATTCCTTTGGCAAGGGACGCGCTTTGACCAGAATCTGCCCATGTTCCACAAAACCTCGTTTCTATGGTCGTGGGGTGATACTTTTACTTTACAACAGTGATCACAACGTGGTGAGGCTCTGTTTAAGAAAACACAGTCCCTTCCTTGTACTTAAGGAACTAGATGAGGCTCTGTCTTAATTGTCTCAACATGTTGTCGATACATCGGATTACCTCATTGCCTGCACAAGGGACTTCAGCGCAAATCTTGAAGGACCAGGTTCATCTTGAAGTTAACTGTACATACAGAAGTTCATCAAATGCGGATAATTTTCCATACGCCGCCATGTCTCCTTCCTCGTAATGAATCAATCTGAAAATATACAGAACTACCTAGTGTTTGACGATGCAAGCCCAATCTTCTCTCATCGAGGTAAAAGTTCGCCACTCATTATATGCACACCATCACGATTCACGAAAGCTAGTGCAGAATTTCAAGATTCTAATGTATTGTTAGCTGATGCACCCAGAATTTTAGCTATGGATGCAGCATCTATTGACAAGCCTTTCTCAACCTTCTCCCCTAGAAGAAGCATTGCCTTCGCTTTGGGACCATCTTCAAGGAGTGCAAGAACAATAATGTTATACACCACACCATTTGGAGCACATCCCTTCCCTTTCATATTATGATGGCACCGAATGTCACAGCATTAGATTCCAATCCTTTGGCATCCAACAAATTGAAGAGGCTCATTGCAGATCCAAGTTCCCCTGCCTCACACAAGCCATTAATAAGGATGGTGCAGTGGAAGATATTGACATCGCCGATGCAATCTTCCATTTGTTGAAACAATGCCATTGCCTTGTCGACTTGTTGTTTTTCGCGAAGGCCATCTGACATGACAGCATAAGTTTGTTGATTTATATGATTGCAAGCCAGCATTTTGTAAAACAGCTGATGTGCAAGCCGGGGGGCTTCCAGCTAGGAAAAAGCCATCCATGAGACAACCGTACGTGGCAACGACAGGGACTAATCCTTTCTCCAGCATTTCCCCAAGAAGACTCATTGCCTTATCGACTCCTTTTTTTTTTTTTGGGTAAGGTAAGAACCTTATCGACTCTTTTAACTGCAAAATATCCATTAATCAACGTGTTATAGGTCACGGCACCAGGATTCAATTTCCTCGCAGTCATCAAACAAAATGTAATTGCGGCGTCATCCATTCAATTCTGAAGGTGGTAACCATTGATTAGCGAGTTGTAGGTAAATACATTCGGCTCAACATCCATCTCGATCATCGTATCAAATATGCACTTCGCCTCATCAGTCATGCCCTGTTTGCGGAGTGCATCCAAGATAATAGTGAAGGTGTGACAATCAGGCCTTGTTCCTCCCCGCACCATCTTGCTCAGCTGGACTTGAGCCTCTTCCCATTGGCCACAGAGGCATGGACCGTGGATCAAGGAGTTATAAGTGATAACATCTGGGTGGATTCCATCATGGATCATCTTCTCTAACAAGGTCTTTGCTTGTTTCCATTCGCCCATGCAGCCTAAGCCACGAATCAAGGTATTGTAAGTGAGGATATTTGGCTTAATTCCCCGGCAACTCATACAGTTTAAGAAGCCAGATGCCTCCGCCACCTTTCCTTCCTTGCAATAACCATCGATGATCGTGGTACACATGACCACATCCAGCTTGCAACCCCTTTCTTCCATATTCCTCATCAACCGGACAGAGCCCGTTGAACAAAGTGGTCAAGGTCACCACATCCGGTTGAAGCCCAAGCTTGAACATTTTTGGTCAAAACGGAAAATCCAAGATCAGACCTTTTCGAGTGGCAGAGGCAATCTATCAGAATGCTGAGGACGTAAAGGTTGCGAGATATCCCCACGGAGTCCATTCGCTCGATCATGTGGATGGCGGTGGCATAATGCTTCGTTCTCACTGCAGCTCCCAAGAGTTGGACGAAACGGGGAGTTGAAGGCAAAGGGTTCAGCCGAATTATAACCTTGAAATAATGCAAACCATCATCGGCTTTTGCCAAACCGCCATTTTTGCATTGGTTCATCACAAATTCCAAAACTTGGGATCGGTTCATGGAATCGCTCATTCCAGAAGTGGAGCGTGAAGTGCGAAATTGACGGGAGGGAGAGGAATCGACAATGCGTAGAAGAAGAAGAAGAGCCGATGCAAAGACAGGAGGAGAGAGAGTGAGATCACCAGACGGTGGTCGAACAAGAGGAGGAAGAGCAGAGGGATTCACCATTATGCGCATCATTTCTTTCCAGCGACTTCTTGTCGTCGTCGTCTCTCTCGACAGCTTCATGGGTTTAAAAAGAGAGCAAATTTTAAGGATGTTTTCTTGTTTCTGGTTTTCTGCCGGTGAAGGGAAACGAGGGAGATGGTGGGTATTTGTTGGAATCTGCAAAATCTCTTGGGAGTAAAAATGGAGAGAAAATTGAAGGAAACGAAGTGGAAGGTGGAAGGAGGAGGAGAAAGGGAAGGCGAAGGGACATGGTGTTTTGAATACAACAAAGCTATCTTCTGGAGTGGGAGCTGTTATTGCAATGCTGTTAATGCAATGGGTATTTGTTGGAATCTGCAAAGCTCTTGGGAATAAAAATGGAGAGAAAGTTCTAGGAATCGAACAGGAGGAGGAGAAGGGGAAGGTAAAGGGACATGGTGTTTTGAATACAACTGTTATTGCCATGCTTTATGAGGGAAAATTTTAAATAATTGCAATGGTCTCAAGGTTTATCAGAGAAAATTTCAAATAACAACCCGAATTGAGCTGATTTTGTCTCAAATAAGTATCTAAAGTAATCAACTTAGTCTCAGATAAAGGCCGGGCTAGCATGTGCATCTCAAGTGCCATTTTTTCAAATATGGTCAGGTGAATTTTCGTCCAGAAATTTTTTTCCTATTTGTTTTGTTTCTTGTTTTCTCTGTTCATCTGCTTCTTCCTTTTTTTGTTCAGCCGACTCTTCGGTTCATCTTGTTGTTCTTGAACGTGCAAGCATCTTCGTGTCTCTGGTTCTCAATGATATCCTCAGCTCGGGTTATATGATAAGTTGTTCTCTGAGGCCCAGGACCCGCTTAGTTTCAATCTCTCTGTTGCGTTTCTTTACTGGTTCTATGTTTTTCTCATGATTTATCTACCTTTCAGTTCGACATATAGCATCGATGCAAGGAAATAGCATCATTAATATGTAATCAAGAAGTCGGTTCCCTGGAAAGTCTAGGACACCGATTCGAGAAACGATGCATCAAGGGTTCTGCAACTCATCCAAGTAAACTGTAGACGGTGGAAGGAAATGCATGTGTCTCAGCTCAGAAAAGATGGCATCTTCCGTGCGATGTCCTAGCGTTAGGACTGTTAACTTCTCACGTCCGCAGCGGGGAGCTTCACAGGATGAGTGAACGAGGAAATGCATTGGATTGCAGATCCCGTAATGCCTACCTCATCCTAAGCCTTACGGAGTGTCCTGATGGCACTTCGTTGTGCCTTTCAGTAGTCGAAGGAGCGGTTAGATCATTCAGCCCTGCTGAGGTCTCAGTTTGTCGGCGAATTTCAAATCAGCCATTGTTCAACCCAAAAAGAATCCAAAGTTCTACCGGCATGCTCTCTGAATTGGCTAAACATCATTTGGATCCGGTGCCTGCGTGTCTCTCTTTGAATGTGATCATAAATCTGTGTTTTGCAAGTCGGATGTAACTACTCGGACTATTACTATGGCTTCCTCAAGCGGGAATTCCAATTCCTCCATGAGAACAACCACCACCACCAGGTCCACCACCAATTAGATTCAAAGCTCGGGCATCGAAGACGGGTTGTCACAGATCCAGAGGAAGAGGGAGAGGATGGAGTCGAATCGGGAGTCAGCTAGGCGGTCACTAATGCACGAGCAGAGGCACTTGGACGAGCTCATGGCCGAAGTAGGTCAATTGAGGAAGGACAACAACTAGATCATCACGAGCATCACCATCAACACTCACCACCGAGAACTTGATCCTGAGTGCTCAGGCTCTTGAGCTGAGTTAGAGACTCCAGTCCCTCAACTGTTTTAAGAAGAAGATGAATTACTGGTTTTCTACGAATATTACTAGTCGGATCAAGATAAATGATTACTAATCACAAAATTTTACTGCATTTCTATGTTAAAAGTTAGTTACCGTACTGAGAAAGAACCGGTCATTGAATTAGTTCCCACTTTTTTATGATCACCAACTTTATGAGTTTACTAACCAAGAATACATTGAACATTACTCATTATCACAGCCATTGAAAATATACCAATTATAAATAGATTTAAAATGGTTTTCCTAATGCAAAGTTATTTATCACACATACAAATTGCTCATTTCTGAGAGGTACATACTTTTTTTTATTATAAAACTAATAATAATGAGGGAAATTTACTCTGTACAATTACTTAATTACAAGGGAACAAAATAAGGGTATGAAGTGCCCTCACTTTCTCAAATAAAGGTATGAAATGGATCTTATTTCAAATGAGAACCTGAAGTGGCCATGTTAGTCTTAAAAAAAGACATGACCTTACCGGCTAGCCAAGGGCATTTTCTTTCTTTAATTTTTTTTTATTTTTGTTCCTTTTTTCATTTTTTCCTTTTATTTTCGTTAGTGGCTGATCTCAAGCAGTGGTTGGCCATCGGTGATATCCAAAGAGGCTAGGTGAGGTCGCCATTGAAAACCACAAGCAAGGAGCCAACTGCTCTTGGGCGACCCTCGTCGATCACAGGTAAGGTCAGCCCTTGCCAGATCTAGGTAAGGATCGCCTCACCTGCGACTAGGAAAGACCTAGGCAAGGCAACTCTCGCTAGCAACCAGCAAGGGCTTGCAAGCCCTGGCAAAGGACTCGATTCCGCTAATTTCGTTCAATTTGACTAATGGAAAATGCTAATACGATTATTTTAATATTTTATCTCTCCGCGTGGCGTTAAGGTTAATTAAAGCACTAAAATGACATAATTTGAATCCGAATCCTATTTTTTACACAAAATCTTAATTATATTAGGTTAAAAAATTCAAAAATTTTTCCATAAAATAGACAAACTCAAAAAAGAAAAAGAGGCTAAAACTTTAAAAAAATAAATAAAAAGAAAACACAAAAAAATCAGGTCCTTCACCTGTGGCTACGGCCCCATTGCCGGTGGGGTGTCGGCCATGGCCGGCGGGGTTGGCGATGCCTCGACGAGGGCCCTAGCCCTCCCATCTGTATTTTTTTCTTTTTAAAAAAACTTTAGCTTTTTAAATTTTTAATCTAATTTAACTAAAATTTAGGTTAAAATTGTCTTTGGACGGAAATTCCCTTGACCGACCTAAATATTTAGCCGACCGGCAAGGTGAGGCTCTTATTTGAAACTGTTATGGCCACTTCAGGTGCTTTTTTGGAAAAAGATCCATTCTAGGCCCTTATTTGAGAAAATAAGGGCACTTCATATCATTATTTGGAATTTGCACTAATTACAATGATATATTGAAAGTTTCTAGCCACGTGAAAAGTTTTTAATTACTTGTGAGACAACCTAGTTATGATACCTTGAAAGTTAAGTTTTTCTTTAACAAAACTTAATTATCTAAGAAAAAGTTTAGTAGTTAATTATAAGCACATACTTACTTTATTGTATGAAAAGTTACTTTTGGACGTGAAGAGGTTTCTCGTTGTCACTAAATAATATATTCTAGTTCTCTTTACGTGAAAATTTATTAATCATATGGAATTTACTAGAATTCATAAAATTAGATTTCCTCTATTAAGCTTACCAACATTACTGGAAACTTCAGGATACATGGATTTCTTTAGCAAGCCCTTCTTTAAATGAGATATGCAAACTTTGGCTAAGTTAAAACTTAAGACCATATATCTTTATCCATCAAGCAAAAAATTTATTTAAATTACAAGATAAAAGATAAGAAATTACAGCTCAAGAAACTAAAGTTCACGAACTTTTTGGCTTATTGATATTTTGATACATTTCAATGATGAATTGAGTGAACTTTCAAACTAATTTGCTCTCATCTTGAATTAAGTGGACTTGTTGAATCCATGAAAGCTATCTTATTAGAAATAACTGTATCCCTAAAGAAGGAAATAAAGCTAAATAAAACGTAAATGGTCTATCTTTTAATAAAAGGTGGTTCTCAATAATTTTTATTAAGGATTTGATTGTTTTCTTAAGTTAGATATTAATTACTTTGTAAGAGTATCATGATTTATTTATTCTGTTTAGTTTCTTCATAACTGAGAACAAGAAATATAATTGTATTTATTGAAATAAGTTATAAGCTATTAAAACTATCTTTGTTTTTCTAAATTAATGATGTCATTTTAAGTAAGAACACTATATCATCAAGGAAGATATTCATGTTGAGAATACTCTCCCTCGCCCCTGTTATTAAGTGTATAAAGTTTTATGCTTGACATGTGGTTTACATACAATTATGGCCACCTTCTTAGCCCATGCATCACGGGTGGAATAAGGCGGAATCGGAACCAAAAGCCCAGCAATCGTAACTCAATGAGTTTAAAACCTCCAACTCGACCTGCATGCTTCTGTTTGCTCGCCGACGTTCGGGATCTGCAACATAAGAAACTATTGCGCGAACAACAGCAGAGATCAGGGAAACAAACCCAGAAGCATTGCTTCAAGATAAGAACTCCACCCATTTACCTTGATAAAGCCGCATCACTCGAGGAACGCAAATCGTTTCTTGACATAGAACTGCTTAATCAGTCACTCGTGTGAAGGCCTACTGTTTCTAGTTCGATATCAGAAGCTACTAATTTCAAGATGCCGCCTTTGTACTTACCAAGGAAGAAGACAAGAAACGAGAGCAGTTGAAAAGGAGAAAGAAACAAAAACACGCTTGTGATATATTACAGAATAAGCCTTGTGTTTTCATCGTTTGCTCAAATGACAGAAAAAATGTTTCCAAAAAAGGACATTGATAATATCTTTACTCGTCTGTCATCTTCTAAATAGGACAAATTAAATTTGATTTTTTTCTTCTAATGATGAGGAACGCCACCACTTTTGAGCCCATAATATATCCCACTAACCTCGTGAATCAAATAAGATGCGAGTTAAAACCTGGGCGGGTGGCCATGTATGAGACTTGAATTTGGCTGCGTGGACTATGGAACCTATGTTGTGCATCTAGCCCGCACATACAAGTCTTCTTCTAAACACTAAGTCAAACCCAAATGGTTTCGTTTAAGCTATGCACATATCATAAATAAGTCGAATTTTTGCAGGTAAGCTACATTTTCGAATCAGCACAGATGTATACGTATATATATATCGACGTAAATAAGAAGACATGCGTATCTCTTATGTCATTTATAGCTAAATGTAGCTTCTCCTTTAGACTTCTCTGAAATACATACGATAAAACATAGCTTGCTTCATTACGAAAAATTTCACTAAATGCAGTAAAGAAATTTATATGATGTAGCAATATAACAAAATACAGATCACCTTAAATAATACAACGTACTTATGAAATGTAGAGTTCTATTTCATGCTTTTAAAGTCCACCTAAATCAAAACTGGGAAAAGTGTCAAAAAATTCCTAAACATTTTTCATTTGTACCAATTTAGTTCTAAACCTTTTGATCTAGTATCAATTTTGCCCTTCTAGCTAATTTTGGCCGGATAATGCTGATGTGGACGTTGGCCAGCTTACGTGGCACTGCCGGTGCTATCTTGGACAATTTTTAATTTTAATATTTTTTTCATTTTTTCATTTTTCATTTCTTCTTCTTTTTGCCACTAACCGACCATCGACCATGGCTGGGTAGGCTAGCCTTACCTGGATGAGGGTCGTTGTCATTTGCCACAGGCGAGGTTCGGCCGATCCTTGCCTGGGTGACGGCTCCTCTAGCCAAATCTGGCGAGACCAGTCCTCGCCTAGGCCAAGGCAGGCTTACTAGGCGTCACTTTCACCCGAGAAAGCAAACTTGACATATAATTGAGAAAGGAAAATAAAATCGAAAGTATCTTCAGAGAAATCCGATTGATTAAAGGCTGCATTTGGGAATAGCTTTCCCAAGGACCTTTAGGGGTCCAAAGCTCCTTCAGCTAAATATTGGGTGTTTGTTAAATTTTTTGCAACTCACCTTGAGGAAAAGAAAGCCTTCGGAAGGCTGAAAGCCCAAGGCAGGTCCTAGGTTGCCTTGGGCTTTCAGTTTTCTCGGCATACAACTCCCAAGAGTAAGTGAAAAAATTTTCTTCCGAAACTACCCTTATTTTTTTTTTATTTTCCGGTTTTGGCCTCGTCTGTACTGTTCATCATCTTCTTCGTCAGTCACCGACGAGCCGTGGTTGTGAGGCGACGGCGACTGGCCAGAGAGGGGCCAGCATGGTAGCGCAACCCACCGACCGTCGCATGGGCTCGCACAGCCGCCGCGAGGGGTCACGCGACCTGGGCAAGGGCCGCCTGAGGTCGCGCGACCTTGACAACCCTCAAGGCCCTCCGGCGACCCAGATCCGGCACTAGCGACCGTCATCTAAGGCGAAAGGACCTCTGGCAGCCCTCGGCAACCATCGATGAGCTGAGGTCGGTCGAGATCTGCGTCTAAGGCGAGACCTGTGAGGCGCCGGCGCCGTATCTCGCCTCAGTCGCGATGTGGGTCGCGGTCCTTTCGTTAAATCTAGTCGCGGTCCTTTCGTTGGTACCGATGAGCTGAGGTCGGTCGGCCTCGAGCAAGGGTCGCGAGGCGTTAGATCTGGGTCGCCGGCGACCCTCGCCCGGTTTTGCCGACCCTCGTCGGGGGTCGCTCGACCCCAGGCGGCCCTCGTCAGTGGTCGTCGAGGGCTGCCGAAGGTCCTTTCGCCTCAGACGACGGCCGTCGGTGCCAGATCTGGGTTGCCGGCGGCCGGCTGCCCTTCGACGGAGCCGACGAAGAGTTTCAACATTTTTAATAAAAAATAAAAAAAGAGCTTTGCAAGTATAATTTTTCCAAACACTATTTTACCCAAAGTTACTTTGTAAAGGACTTTTAAGTTACAACTTACCAAACACAATTTGCATTTTCAAAAACTCCTTCAACGTAAAGTCCTTTACATTTCCCCAAAGACTTTCCCCTAAAGCGTTCCCAAACGTAGCCGAAACCATACATTGCAAAGTAAAGAAAAAAAACTGAAGGATGTATGTAATTATTGTATAGCGTCGGTGGATTTGGAAGCATACAATAATAATTCTTCTGCATGGAGATTGCAGAGCTTGCAGACACGGCTGTGCTCTTCATGAGAGAGCAAATCTTATCTTTTGTACCAATTGGATTGTGTGGATGAGCGACTTCGTGCACATGTTTCACGAGTCCTATTATTTACCACCAAGCCTCGGAAGAAATTTGTCTTATTCTTACCCTTTTTGTTACTTGCAATTTTTTACTAATTAGACGCGACTACTAGACGAACCCGCTCGAGTAACGCGCGATGTTTTGCTAGGTCGTACGGTCATAAGAGTTATGGAGCTCAACATATCGATTTCAAGAGAGATGACGTCAGAGACGATCTATGATGACAACATTTTCTTTTACGTCAACTAACGAGACTGCACTTTTAATCTTGTAATCGAACACTATAAATGATCATGTATTCTTGAATTATCTATTACTTCTTCCTATCTAACTTATAGGTGATAAATAAGGTATATATTGCAAGGTCAAGTATTAAATTCCTAAATAGTCTGAAAGCTACTATTGTGCCTTTGCCGTCAGAAGCGGTCTAAATCAGTCCAAAACATTCTCTCATTCTTTCTCCAACAATCCAATTATGCGAGGTTTGACTGGCTAGCTTTCTATGGTGTTCCATGAGTTAGCGTGATTGAAGCTAGCCAGTCAAATCGGTTCCGAGACAAGAAGAAAAACTTTGCATTGACCCCGCGTAATCGACAATTGAGATGGACTCGGATCCAACACACTCGGTTTCGATTCGAACAAGTGATTCCTCGATCTTGGATTCTCCATTAGACCTGCACTTAGTAGCTGGGCTCAAACCTCTCTAATGTTAGCTTGAAGGCCCTAGTTATGTTAAGATGATACGCATGTATGCCGTTCTAAAATTTCCGCCAAATTTACCAAATTCAGCTTTAAGATAAGCCTTTCGTTATGCTCCGTGTTTCAGTCGCTATCCAATCGTCGTGAATGGAGGACCCTCCGATCCCAACCATTTGCCTTTTCTATGGTACCACATAATTGGGATGCATATAACTTTACTCCCAAATTTTTTTTGAAAGGATTGATACTACAAAAAATCCAAAATTGATATACATGTGACAAATTTATCAAAAATTAATTTTTTGATCAACAAAAATCTCAAACTAGTACATATGTAACAAATTTACCTAAAACTAATTTTTTTACCATTAAAAAATCCAAACTGGTACATTTGTGATAAATTTATCCTCCGTTAGTTTCTGCCAAATTGGATTAATACCACAAAAAATCAACAAACTTATATACTTATGACAAATGAAGGGTAAAACTCCAAACTGTTGTACCTATCATTTGCCACATGTTATCTAACTTAGCAATTTGCCAATAAAATTTAATGGAAATTAACGGAAGATAAATTTGTTACAAGTGTACATTTTGGAGTTTTTTATTGTCAAAAAATTATTTTATGATAAATTTTCATAAACCTACCATTATGAAGTTTTTCGCAATATTAAGCCTTTTTTAAAAATGACCAGTTTTCAATTAGGATCAGATCGCATAGGTTTTCCACAGGTCTGTTGCTTGATGTATTAATTACTCCCCGCCTCGCACAAATTCCTTTTCCCAGAAGGATCGGAGACTGATGGGGCGAAAATGAAACGCAATAACATCGCTCTCCCATCTTCTTTTTGACTTTTCTACCCTGCCATATCATTGCTTGCGTAAGGTGCATAATTCAAGAACACCACCGAATCGTCTTACACTCGATAGCATGAACTGCCGAACTTTGTTTGTGGTTTAGTAGATCATTGTGGTTAGATGAATGCGTGGAATGATTTGAACTCACAACCTTCTATTTTGATATTATGTGAAGTTTTATGGAATTACTTTTAACTATTTTAAAAACTTAAATTGTTATATGAACATATGATTAATTATTTAAATATTATAACACAGCCATCCGATCGAATGAGTAGTGCCCGTGATTCGAGCGCATGTGTTTCCGCGTCCAACGAACCCAAGTCTATACCTTCCTTTACGCCATGTCCAAACGTCGTGTCGTGCTAAAGGAAAAAGAGTCCAAAGCTGTTTCCTTTTAATAAAGCTGTGTAGAAACCCTAGAAACATCAAAGGTGGTCACCATCACAGTTCAAAGAACCCCACCTCCCACGTTGAGTGGCCCTAAATTGTGCCGAATCACAAGGGCTATCCCGTAATGCTCCACTTCTTATCCCCCTCGTATATAAATCTCTGCCACCCTCCTCGCGAAAACCTCACAGAAAATCATCAAAGTGCAGAAAGAGAGAGCAAGAAATGGAGGGTGATCACAAGTTGAGGCTCTTCTTGGTGGTTTTGGCATGCGTTGCCGGAGCCTCTAGCGCGCAGAGCGCTTCCAATGTCAAGGCGAGGTACCATTACTACAACCCCGAGGAGAACCACTGGGACTTGAACGCCGTGCACGCCTACTGCGCGCCATGGTACGCGAACCAGTCGATGGCGTGGCTCCAGAAGTGGGGTTGGACCGGGTTCTGCGGCCCAGCCGGGCCAACAGGGCAAGCGGCCTGTGGCAAATGCTTGAACGTGAGCAGCACCCCCCTCCCACCCTCTTTCTCAGTTTGGTTAATGAGCAATCAATCTTTTCGTCTCGTTTGGTGTTTGAGACCCTCGTGCGTTCCTCTTTGAAACTCAGGTTTTATTCATGGTGTTCTACTGCATGGCAGGTGACGAACGCGAAAACCGGAGCTAAGGCGACGGTGAGGATCGTCGACACTTGCAGCGACGGAGGGCTGAAATTGGACGCCAAGGTGTTCCGAATGCTAGACACGACGAAGGAAGGATATCATGCGGGCTATATTATGGCTAACTACGTGTTCGTGAGCTGTTAATCCATGGGACTTTCATAATCAGAATCAGCGGGTGATCGGTAGAAAGTTCTAGTTCCTATGCCTATGAGTACTTAATTACAACCGTTGACTAATCTTATAATAAAAAAAATGGGTGCTTTTCTTCGTACCTTCTAGGGAACTCTTACCATACGAGACCTAAGTGTGATTTGTGGACTCTCTTATTTTGTCTTTTATCCCATGTAAACCGTGTCTAATGGTATTATATATAGATGTAATTATATATATGAAATTTATATCTTAGGCACGAAATTATTTTCCATTTTCAGAACGAAATTTATCGAAATAATTTTGCGAAAATCAAGTTGCAAAGGCTAGGGTGTCAATAATTGTACTAAAGTTCATTATTGTTGCTAAAGTTACCAATCAAAACAAAATTGTACGTACAAGTGAGATAAGGTTGCATTATTGATGGTAAATAAAGTTCACCCGAAGAGTAAATAGAGCCATCGTACCATTCTGCCAAATGGTGCAGTCGACATCAATGAGGAAATTGCATTATTCATGTGAAAGCGATTTTTCAGAGAACTTGCTTGTTTGTCCATTATAATAATAATGCTCATGCCCAATTTTTTTGCCAATGATATTAGCGATGTTATTTTAAAGATGTTATTCAAATTTTCGTGCCGATATGGTTTAATATTTAAAATTATGAAAAGCTTTGGCGAGGTCCGACGTATTATCAAGAGCTAGGGTCTCCAGACTAGATTTTTTGGTTACGATATTCCTAACTAGTTTGCTTGGCTCGATAGCTCTTTTTTCTCCGTGCATAACTCGATAAGTTACATTTTTCCTAGTAAAATTAGTTCCATTCGATGCACTACTTCTCTTAAAACTTTTGAACTCCAGATTGAGTTTGGGATTCCCCATACTTCCATCTTTTGTATCATGTGAAAAATGTAAGATGCTGACTGTGATGTGATGCCACGGGAATATGTTAGGAATATCCTGTCCTATTTCCACGAAACACACGAGACCCTTACCAAGGTACAACTGGAAAGGCGATATTGATTCGTGATGGGTCATCTTTGTTTCATCTTTGCAGTTCCGGTCCCCTTGAACTTATGACGATTCCATTGTCCATGAAATCCAATCACATGCAATCTTAATCTCATCATTACCTTGGACTCATAATTAGATTCGGGATGCAATCGTCCAATCTAACTGCGGTGATCATGGAACCAGTATTGCACACGGACCCAATCCAGCAACCAGTTTTCGAAGTACAGATTAGCCTAAGTCGACAAGGATGTAGTCGCTTGTCCAACCAATCTCAAGATAATAGTCCTCGTCAAGGTCATATTCCAAATA
This sequence comes from Syzygium jambos, assembly GCA_031216235.1. NCBI lineage: Eukaryota > Viridiplantae > Streptophyta > Magnoliopsida > Myrtales > Myrtaceae > Syzygium > Syzygium jambos. Next base: position 38,275,598 of record CM062227.1, on the reverse strand, counting down.
GCATTTAGCTATTAGCTACGACTGCAGTGACGAGCTCGTCGTTCCGGGTCTAGGCTCTCCGGGCTCTCTTTAGGATCTCGACTTCAATGGATATAATTGTGACTAGAATCAGATATCCTCTATGGTAATGCTTAACGAGGGTTACCGATATCGTTTGTTTCTTCGCGCCCTTCTCAATAGATAAAGAAAAGCCTGACTATATTATCTTAAAAAATGTTGTTTTAATTTTCGTGCCGGTACGGTAAACTATTTAACATTTTGCAAGCATTCGTAAGGTCTAACTCATGATTTCTCTTAGATGTTTGCTCGGCTGGTAACTCTTTCTTCTTCATACATGTTGGGGAGCACTGGACAACAATTCACCAAAAACCAATCCAATCCAGCATCAATATCTTCCCCAGAACTAAATCGACTAAAATCAACTTATTACCAACAACAACTAGGACTATATTCCAGCAATACAATCTCGCAATATGTAAATATAATGTAGAAATGATAAGGGGATAAAGGTAACAGCAACACAAAGATTTAACGTAGAAATCAATGTGGGAAAAACCACGCACGACTAATAAACTTCTACTAATCACGAAGAATAATAGGACAAAAAAAGGATTTTTCTCTGGTCACACACACTAGAGGCTCCACATCAATAATACGACAGTATTTCCATTACTACGAAGGTGGATTACTACAAATGAAAGAAGAAACCCTAACCGTAATTGAGATTTTGGAGAAGTTTCTGACCAAATATAACTGATCAACTCGTAACATTTGGTCTTACAGACAATATATTGAAATTTGAGCCAATTTTAACATCGTTTGACCTTCGAATTGGACCACAAAGCCACAGCCTTTGTTTTTTCCCTCTCTCCCCCCCTTCTCTACGTGCTCTCGGTGAGCACCTCTCTCTCTTTCACCCTTTTTTTCTCTCTCCTCTCTGGCTCTCCACGAAGCAGCACCTCTTTCTTTTTCTTTTGTTTGCTTTTACAACTTTTTTTTTTGTTTTATATGTCAGCTGGGCCTCACAGATGAGGCGGACCCAATCAACAGTACATAATTCGATAACTTAAATTTTTTCAGTAAAACTAGTTTCATTAGATTTATTAATTCTCTTAAAGTTTAAAATCCAAATTGAGGTTGTGACTCCCAAATACTTCCATCTGTCATATCAAGTGAAAAATTTAGGCATTGCTTATGATATGATGCCATAGGAATGTATAACTTTTGATCCTTCCACATTAAAATTATTTGGATTTCCTTTTCCCCGAATAGTCAATAATTGTGAAGGGCCAGCTTTATTATCAGATGACATAACCACAAGATGTCACAAAACCGGTTTGCATCATGGTTAGAAAATCGTTATTAGAAAATTGATCATAATTTGATCGCAAGTATATAAATCTTAGCCATCCGTTTCAAATATTTTTTATTATATATACGTATAACGAAATTTTGTATGAAATTTATGACAAAATTCACTTGAATACAATTGGTTATAACGGTGGATAATTCCTCCGAAAGCCAATGACCACTTCGGCATCTCGCCTTTTGTAAAAATCTCTTGTGCCCATTCTTCTTGTCGATTCCCATCCCCTACTCTTCAAAACAGTTTCGTGTTTGCAATAAGGGATGATGATATGAGGTAATTCCTTAACTTTCTTTTCATGTTTAGTGTGGTCTTTAAACTTTTTTTAAGTCAATCTAGTCTTTGAACTTTCAAAAATTCAATATAGTCCTTCCATTAAAAATTTCAACATCGTTAGCTGATGAGGCCATTATTTCTGTTTACTAGAAATTAGATTTACCATGTTGGCTTCCACGTGGCTCACATGTGCCTTCCATGATATATCGCGCAATCTCTCGTTATTTTGGCCCAAGAAGAAAGGGGAAAAAAATATTTGCAGGCTTGAAAAAATGACGTGGCAATTCACATCATTATTTTGTCCAAATAAACGCTAAGGTGATAGTTCACATCAAAAAGATGCACTTAATATGGTGATATACTTAACGGAAGAACTACATTGAGCAGATTTTTGAAAGTCCGTGGACTAAATTAAATAAAAATAAAAAGGTTCAAAGAACCGCATTAACATTGAAGAAAAGTTCAGGATGACCCATATCATTTCTTCACTTAAAAAATAGCTAAAAGGAACATTTTACCCTCATAGCTTACGCATGACAGAAAATGTTTCAATTTTCAATTGACATGAGAAAAGTAATGTATCAAAAGCTGCAAACTAGCCTTATGTGATTGCTTAACAAATTTATCTTAGGGCGCTCGTCCATAAAATCCTTAAAACTGATCTATTTTACTTATGCTCCACATTTCGAAAAATCAAAATTTCTGTACCTAATAGTGCATGCACGAGCAGTGCCCTAAAAGTATCAAAACATTGGTCTACTTAATTGCTTATTTCTCTCTATGAAGTCTCCTGCATATATAATTACATGTGACTTGGTCTTCTTGGTCCGCCACCACCACGTGCAACCTTAGTCTTATCAAAACCTTGGAGTCGTAATGAGATGTGAAATTAAACTTTCGTGGCAATCATCCAATTTAACTGCGGTGATAATGAAATCTGTATTGCACATCGACCGAACAAGCTAGAATTCAACCTTTTGATCATAGGGATGAGTAGGTGGTAATAACTTTTTTCTTTGAAGTGCTAGTCCCTTCTGCAACCAAATTTCAAACTAAAGATTATTCCAACTCCATGAGGGTCGAGAACGTTAATCTCTTTTTGCTTGTTCTCGCCCTTACCAGTCCCAAAAAATACAAAAGTTTTGAATAAGCAGTTCATCAAGAAACAAAAAAAAAAATTGGATGAGCTGTGATATCGAAATACATGTATCATTTACTGAAGCCATTTAAAGATAGAGGTGATCAATAGGAGGGCGGCCCATTCAGCCTGCCTAGACCTGAAAAGCAAATGGGCAAATTTGGGCAATGTCCGTACATGAGAAAGCTCAGCATGTCCAAATTTGAATCAGGTCAGCCCAATCCAGCCCAAACACTTATATGTACATTTTATGTTATCGGTACATTAAGCCCGACATTTGGACTGGCTTCATGATCACCTCCATTTTTGAAGAATTGGTAAACAAAATCAGTTAAACCTAAATTAAATGTGTGAATAAACTTTGTGTGGGGACTTTTCTTGAAAAGTATGACTGAGTTAATCTGACTGAATTAGTCTTCACACGTTGAATATGCATTGCCTCCCACTAATCTTGGTTATGGGGGGACTCCATGAAAGCATGTATGTGCAGAAACGAAAAACAGTTTCCAGTCAGGATAAAGACAGACACATATGTTCTCGTGTTGATACGGCTGCTCAGAATTCTTCCGATGGTTAACTTTAATAATTTCGAAAGAGCTCTCTCTCTCTCTCACACTTTAATAATTTTGGAAGAGCTTTTTGAAAGAGCTCTCTCTCTCTCACTTTAATAATCCTGAAAGAGCGCTCTCTCTCTCTCTCGTCCCCTATAAAACCACCGTCCTCTTGAAGCACAATCTTACACAAGAACGCATCAGAAACATCAAAAAAGTCACATGGTATGGGGAGGCCTTTTAGCTTTTTCATGGTAGTTTTGGTTTCTGTCGCAGCCGCTGCTCTTGCTCAGAGCGCTTCCAATGTCTTGGCAACGTATAATGACTACAACCCCGAGCAGATTGGGTGGGACTTGAACGCGGCCCACGCTTACTGCGCGACCTGGGACGCGAATAAGCCCCTCGCATGGCGCAAGGAGTACGGTTGGACTGCCTTCTGTGGCCCGATCGGGCCTCGTGGACAGGCATCTTGCGGCCAGTGCGTAAGGGTGAGAACTAAGAAGCCACAAAGATGTACCACGATGATGTAATCTTATGTAAAGGTTTATGTCTTTGGCATGCACAGGTTTCCAACACGAGGACCGGAACTCAGGAAACAGTGAGGATCGTGGGCCAGTGCAGAAACGGAGGGTTGGATTTGGACACCGGCGTGTTCCGCAGGTTGGACACAGATGGAAATGGCAACGCTCAAGGCCATCTTATAGTGAACTATCAGTTTGTCACTTGCTAAAAGCACATGCAAAATGCAACCATTTCAAGAGTTCTCTATAATTTGTGTACCGCGAGAATATCATATCAATAAAGAACAATGACAGTAAGTGCTTTCAATCAGCAAAGCCCATCGCCAATCTCTTCCCTTGAAATATACTTCCACCTTTTATATCGTGTGAAAAATTTAGATGTTAGTAATGATATAATGGCATGGGTATATCTGATAAATATTTGCTTCTTTTTCACGAAATAGACGAGTCCCTTTTTAGTTATAACTTTTGATCTTTCATAATTAAATTATGGCTCACGCTATTATCACCCCTCAAATAGCTGTAGATACAACCTAAAATTTAAATGGTCCAAAATAGCCCTCATTGAGACTTCATTACCGGTAAGATTGATGCAAGAGGAAAAATTATTCATCTCACATAGGCCAATAGATCTAGTAATTTCAATTTACCTTTCCTAAACTATTTGTTTCTTCTTCTTTTAGGTTCAAATTGGAGAATTTTACATGTTCATTGCTTTTTTACAAGAATCATCTAAGATACGAGCATTTTGATAAATTTAATGATCAAGATTTTAATTTAAAACAATATGGATAAAGTTTATTTATCAACAATATTTCTCCAAAGTTTAACCTGGAATAACTTGTTGTAGTGTACAATTCTTTAATTCAAGTTTTTCTTGAACTCTTATAAGTATAATTTATATTTAAAATATGTTAATTAACAAAGTTAAACTACAAGATACAAACTCACTACAAAAAAATCCTTGATAAAAATCAACTTGAGCACATTAGTAAATAGAAGAGAGGAAATGAAGTCTGCATAAAAACGAGTGGAAAATAATATAAGGTTGTGAAATCGTTGTTTTGACTACCACGGACAATCTTATATTTTCATGATAATGTGGGGTTTTTGCATTTTAAATAAATAGAACTTTCAGCATTTCCATTTGTGATTTAGATCGATAAGTTATCTTGAGATTATTTTCATCAACTCAATAATTGATGGAATGTTATAGCCATTTAGGTTGCGAATGACAACCATTCTGTTCCAAAAATCAATTTCTAGCTAGAAATTGATTTTTCGATTTCTGTTTCTGGACGAGTTTCTAAACAAAAAAAACACGTTTGATAACGACACAATATTTTTATTTCTGAAATAGAAATTCGTTTGATAACTACATAAAATTTCAATTTCCTAGAACAGAAATTCATTTGATAACATAGTCCTCAAATACCACATCACCTTACAAGAACCATGGAAAGTCCAAGAAGGAAAAGGCAACATAATGGAAATACATTATACAAGTTGAAAATACAATTTCATGGAATCTCCTGCATATAATGATCCCTTGCCATTTTGTTGACAATACTTTTCCTAAGCATGTTCATCTCGGTTCCTTCCTCGATCAATGTATCGTCTGTAATCTCATCTTGTGTAGGTTCAAACTCGTAATTTGGATCTTCATATAGGGAAAAGTTCTTATCCATCTTATCTTGATCATGGATGTAATTATGAATAGCACAACATGCAATTATTATACTTGCTTGCTTTCGAATTGTAAATGAAGGCATGTGTCTTAAGATGAAAAAGCGATTCTTTAATGCTCCAAATTATCTCTCAATGACATTCCTTAGTGAAGAATGCCTATAGTTGAACAATTTTCTTGCTGTTCTTGGCTGTCTTACTCTACCCCTATAATCATTTAGATGATACCGTTCACCTTTGAAAGGAGTTAAAAATCCCAGAGTTGCTACATAACCAGAATCTACTACCTAGTATTTGCCTATAACAATGTATTTATTTATTGGTCATGATTTGCAATTGCAATCCAATCATAAAGAAAATTACTACTTAAAGAACAAGCAAGTATCTGGTGGTGGTCAAGGAAATTCCAAGCGAGGAGTCTCAAGTGCTGCCGAAAGCACCCAATAATCGTTGGCAGAGCCTTCCCAACCAGCATACACAAAAGTAAATTTCATATCAAATGAACAAACACACAACATATTCTTAGTGGTAATTCATTTTCTTCCTCTAAATGGGATCTACTTCTCCACAGGTATAGAAGCATGAATATGGGTGCCATCAATAGCGCTTACGCAACCCTGTCATTTTGTCAAAAACTAGTATTATGCATTATTATCAACAAAAAAAAACTAATGGTGTAAAGGAATGAATGTGTGAGAATCCTATCTTAAAGTAACGTTTATGGTTATGATCCATAAGAATCTCCTCTGGGACGACATCAAAGGAAAGAGGTACAATAACCTCTCTTGCCAGTTTGAGAACTGCTTTCAACACTATTATAAAGTACTTGCTGATAGTTTGTCCCGAGTGTTGAAATCTCTCACATAAATCTTTATTGGAGTTCTTGTGACAAATCATAGATATGAAAATCGTAACTTGTTCATCTACCATAGTATATCGACTATCTTTCAATCAATTTTTTGCTTTCATCAATTCACAAAGGTTGAGAAAGATATGTCTCTCCATTCTAAAAGCTTTATATACTCTATCTGAATGTCCATATAGAACATCTCTTACCCATTCGGATCCTAATAATACGCTGTCTCTAATAGGTTCTCTTGTGTGCATAGACATATCCACATCAATAGTGGACAACCAGGATATCGGTATATCAAGATCAAAATCATCAAAGTCTTGTTCAACTGATTCGACCGATGCTACTTCATCATTATAATTGCTACTTTCACCCCCCTCCATATTACCTATGCCATCACACGAAATAAAAACATAAACACATCAGATAAGGACTCCAATAACAATCAACAGTAGCCACAATAGCCACAATGTCATCATAGTTGCAGCATAAGAAAAAACCAAACAATAGCCACAATGTTATTGTAGTTGCATCATAAAAAAACCAAAGTCTCAAGTACGTAAGTCAATAAGTCATACAATGACGAAAGCCAAATATAAATCCATAACATACTTCTTAACAATTACTTAAAGAGCTTCAAGAAGTTCACGCCTCCTTTCAGGTAAAGATATGATGAAAGCTTCTCTCCAAGTGGCATTAAGGCATGCCTGATTCATAGCTTTGTTGTAAAGATCCTGCTCCAAGTTAGGCATGCCATTTAGGACGGTAACCACAATTCCTATGGAGTAGGGATCTACAGGGGTAGAACATGTGAGGTGACGGAGCCACTTGTTGATTGACCCGTCCTTAATTTGATCATTTCTTGAATGGCTTTGCATGTGCCACTAACATCATATGTGTTGCTCTTTCTCCTCATCTTGGAATTTGGAGTCCTATCCAACTCGTGCTTATCACGAACTGGGGTGGCAGTCATTTCAGGTGTAAAGACTCCCTCATTAATATAGTGTTCATTAAATTCCTCTAAATCACCTACCCCACCACCACCACCATCACCACCATTATCTTCTCCCTCCGACATTAACAAGTCTTCTACATTTCCTACTGCATACTCCCCAGTGGCATATGTATCACCAAACACAATACACAACTGGGGATACAAAGGAAAACCATCATTCTTAAATTTAGCCCATTCGCTATTATCCTATAATTTTCACAATAATGACATACGTCAGCAACATAATTGAAGCTTATATCCTTAATAAAAACAAATTGACCCAAATAAAGTAATACCTTGATGTGAGACTCCCATACACTTGCATCATCTACAGTAACCTTTTTGTTTACATTATTCCATCCAAATTCAGATTGTGAGATAAGCTTCTTAAAACTACCATACTGTCTCTTCAGTTTGTTTACCCTGTTCTTCAACTGAATTACACTAAATTGGAGTCCTGCTTATTTATTGAATTCAGCATGTATGTTATTCCACCCTGCTTTGTTGAAAGTATAAGTGGTGCGATTTCCTTTTTTTACCTCATCTACCAACAAACTTACAAGCATATTGATCAAAGGCTCGGTCCACTTTGCCATAAGAACCTCTTTGTTGGATGCCATTTACCTTAACTGGTTGAGCATCAAATGAGCCACATTAGATAATGTACCAATTCAAGTGTAATAAACCAAAAGACACAAAGAAATTGAAAGAGAACATCCTCTTATCAAATCAAGCAAGTATATATCGCACCGGTTGTAACAGCCCGAATTTTGATGTAATTTCCGGGATCAATGAAACTGACATTAATTCGCATTTCATTTTAGTAAGTCTCGCCCAGAGCTGATCACTCTCGGGATACTGACCAATGGGGTATGGCTAACTAGAAAATAGTACGTGGACCGGAGACCCTATCGTGAAACGGACACCGATCACGAGAGACGTTGAGAGTATATTTTGGGCCAATGTGGGCCGATCGTAGAAAAGGGTAATGGATTGGGTTTGGCCAAGGCCAACGATGTATAATAGGGACGCAGGTGATTCTGCAAGACCGAAAGTACACGTGGCCAACCAGTCCTGAACCTGAACCGAACGATCGTGACCTCTGGAACTAGTGATAATTTCTCATTCTCTCAATGATCGAGACCATCACGACATGGATAGCCCTAGGTCGATACGCGTAATTTCTAAACAGCCGCCCGTTAGTGAGAGACCCTGAAATTGAAAGTTTAGCGAGTTTATTCGCGAAATTGAGCTCGGATTTTGATGTTGATTTTCGAAGGCTTAAGGGACTATTTTTGGAAATCTGACGTCATATTACGCTTGCCACACACGTTTGGAGTCAGTACATGTAAAAATTGGAATTTTGGTCCGGGGGTGAAAAAGGACGATTTTGCCCCTCGGGACGCCAGCGTCGCTTTTCGAGGTCAATCGAGTTTATTTTTCGGAGCCGACGCCATTTTTGAGTGGCCACACATACCGGGAGTCATTTTGGACAAAAACTGGAATTTCGACAAAAATTTGGAAAATAATATTATTTTATTCTCGGAACTTCGCAGTCACTTTTCGAGGGCTTAAAGGATGAATTTTTCGATTCCGACACCGGATTAGGTCTCCCATGAATATATAGGACCGGTATGGATGAAAATTGGAATTTCGGTTCGGGATCGAAAAATGACGAAAATACCCCTAGGCTATTTTTGGATAATTCCGAATTTTGGATTTATTTTTGGGGTTAACCAAGGTTAGTTAGGGCTAAACCAGGTCTGGTCAACCATGGTTAAGGACAAATGACCAAATTGCCCTTGAATTATTGGATTAGAGCAAATTAGGGCCCTTGGATGAGGGGTAAAATGGTCCAATGGCCTTAGATTTTGACACTTGGCACCCTCGGCTCTAGTATTTGACCAAGATAAACTCTCTCTCTCTCTCTCTCACGCAGACCAGTCGGCCATTTGCTTCACAGAAATTTTTCTTCTCTTTTCTCTTCCGTTTCTTGCTGTTTTTGTGCATTTTCTGCTGTTTCGGTACTGTTCACGCCGGAACAGTACCGCCCGGAGCCTTTCCCGGCGAGCCACCACCACCAGCATCCTATTCCACCAATTTGCAGCCACTTTTGTTCAGGTTTTATCCCCAAAACAGCTTTGTTTTCCTCTGTTTTCTCTGTTTTCACAATTTCCAGCTTGTAAACAGTACCGCCGGAGCTTCGCCGGAGCTCCGATCGCCATTCCGTCGACACCCGGGCGTTCAGCATCCTCATACGTCGCCGTCGGACCCCGGCCGTACAGTGTCCGTACGGAAAACACTGTTCATCCTGTACGGAATCACTGTTCACGCGCCGTACGGACCGTCGCCGCCGTGACCGGCACCTCGCCGGCGACCTCCCCAGCCTGTCCGTACGATTCCGTACAAAAATCATTGTTCATCCGTACGGATTTACTGTTCATCCGTACGGATTTTACTGTTCACCGGTACTGTTCATCCCGTCCGTGCGCGTCGCTCGGGAATTCCGCCGCCGGTTTCATTGTTCATCAGTGATCGGCCGCCATTCCCCATCGTCGTGATTTCGGATTAGGTGAGTGAAATTCCTAAACCCGGATTAGGATTAATTGTGCGTTTTTCTGGACTGATTTAGGTGATATCGGCACATGTTAGACCGGCTTAGATAGTATCAGTGCGTATTTTGGACTGGATTGAGGATTGACTGGTAGAAATTAATATTGGAAAAATTGCCGGGTATGCCCGGATTGACTGACTGTGTCAATTGTGCTTAATTGTGGTTAATTTCGTACTGCTATGTCGTATGTGGTGTGGCTATTTTTGTGGAGTGCGACTGGCCATTGTTTGGGTTACAATGAATTACTTATTTGTGAAACGCACGTTAGGCCACACGGTATTAATGGGGCCAATTAAGCACGTGTCGTGACATTGGGTGTCTAAATTTCATTGGTGCTCATGGTGCATTGTATTGCATTGCATAAATGGATACGCATTATGTGTGCCTAGAGTGTGGCATGTTGTGAAATTGTGCGAGAATGCGTATCTGCCATGAGTGCGTGATCACCTAAATTACCCTGAAGCATTATATGCTGGGTTCAGATAATAATGAATCGTGTGATCACCTGAGGACCTTCGGGTCAATACCGTCCTCATGCACTTTGAAGCAGGACGATGCCCGGTATATCCGGAAGGCGACCATCCTCATGAACTTTGCAGTAGGCTCTGGTTCGCAAGGAGAACAGTGTTGCGCCTCATGCACTTTGAAGCAGGCTAGAGACACTGGGTCAGATCGGTTGCTGCGCCTCATGCACTTTGAAGCAGGCTAGACGCACCGGGCCGTGAAAAATAATGACTCGAGTCTTAATAATAAATGAATTGGGCGAGTGTGCCAGTGTGGGCCGGTGGGCCAAAGAATGCGTATGACACTTCAATAACATGTGTCTGCATAGACATGCATTGATTAGCATGCGAGTGTGTGAGATTCGGTGCATGAGAATGTAATTGGCGTACGTGTGACTGCGTATATCACGTATATGCCATGATTATTATGGAATTGTCTAACCTGCAGGGTCAGAGGATTATTTGATTGTTGTTGTGTTATGAATTGTTTTAAATAATTGTTTTCAGTCAGGAGATTGCATGTTAGCCTAGCCTAGGTTTAGGGGTCAAACTCACTGAGATTTATCTCACGGTTGTGTAAACCGAAACATTTCAGACCCCCGGCCGTGAGGATGGAGAGACCACCACCTCTTTTTGGGATTCCTCGGCAGATCGAGCAATTTACTAGTACTTACCCCTCGGGAAATGGGGAAGCTTTTGTGAGGTATCGATCTGAAGTGGTTATAGATATAGGTGAGTATTATTATCAGAGACAGGAGTATGTGGCATGGTGTCACCGGGATGCCGCGGGGAATGAGGGAGAGCCCCTCAGGACCTTCGATATCCCAGTCGACAGTATTGGGTTGTTGCAGCCGATCATAGCCGGTGGTGAGGTGATCAACCCAGAGTCCACACCTGAGTGGATGAGGGAGGAGGAGGAGGAGATGGACGAGGACCCCGAGGTATTAGCAGAGGACCCCGAGCCTATGGATGAGGAGGAGGATGACGAACCCGAGGCCATGGAGCAAGATGTCGAGGAGGACGGAGAGATAGCGGAGTTGGGATCAGACGAGGAGGGGTTCGAGCTTTACCTGGACCCGGAGTTGGAGCCAGACTCAGAGGATGAGCGAGCTCAGGCGATGGATTCCGAGGACTCCGATTCAAGCGAGGACATCTCTGAGGAGTCGTCAGACGATCCCACTGAGTCATCCGACCCTGACTGGGAACCTTAGGGCCGTCCAGTGTCCTTAGCTATCCTCGAGGGCCGAAACTTTTTGGACTGTCGCCCTCTCCCCTAGTTAGTCTAACCTCCCGAGCCACTTATACCTTTTTGACCAGGTGGCTGCTGATCAGTTGTACCTTTTGTTATATATGTAAATGTTGTACAAATGGTTTTAATAGAAATATCAATGTATAATTATTTTCTATAAATGTTTTTGAGGTTTGGCTATCCTTGGTTCGTTTCGTAATTGTCTGGGGTTGTTTAATTTATACTTCCGCTTGTGCTTGATCTCTGTTTGGGTGCGGGTCGGCGACGCTTCCTGGGACGTCGCAGCCAAAATCGACCGATGACGGGATGTTGCGCTACGTGGGGTACGGGGCGTGACACCGGTCAAATTACCAATTCCACTAAACTTGAATGGTCCGAGTCAAACATCTTGGCTTTTCAACAAAAGTCGGATTAAAGGTATTTTCAAGGAAGTCGAAGATATCCGGTTTTTTCCCCAGAAACTAAATGATTTGGAGCATAGCATTGTTATAGAAATTTGAGAACCTCATGTAACAGTACCAAGAAAACAAACCCCAGATCTTGTAACTTTTTAAAAGATCCCTGAATGTTAACTTTCATTGCCTTGCACACCAATGTAGGAATGAATTCGAACAACAGCTGCAAGATCATTCTTAATATAACAAGTATACCACAGACATCATGACCTCGTTGAGGAATGTGTTCGGAGCTGGCAAAACAATCCTAGCCAAGGCACAACTACTCCAGTACTGGAAGAATAACCTTGGCATTGATTATACCTCTATCCACCCTCATCCAGTAATTAAGAATCTCATGAGATGACTCCTTTATACTCTAAAAATGCTCGAAAAAGAAGTTGAAGGAAAACCTTTTTACAAAGGCACACAGTTTTTGGAAAAAAAAACCGTACAGAAACTACTTCACTTGACCACAGTCTGAAACTGCATATGCACAAAACATTCATCCACGACATAGAATTACAAGAAATGACGACGAAGTAGACCATGTCACACAAATATACACACAACACGAGAGAGAATCAAGACCATCAGGGAGCAAAGTCAGTCTATCAAGGACAGTTAATGGTCACTTATCACGCAAAATGGCACGACTCGAACGGAACGGAAACGGAAAAAATGAACTCGAACGAAAACCGAAACGAGTGGGATTGAGAACGGATATATACTTGCACTTGAATTGGTACAATATCTGATTTGTCAAGGAATGAGGAAAGTGGCGCACCTGGAGCGAGACAGAGATTAGACAAGGTAACGAGTGCGGCGATGAGAGGCGAAGCAACGGCGGCGGAGCAACAGTGGCGATGAGAGGTGGAGCAACGGCGGCGGAGCAACAGTGGCGGAGCAACAGTGGCGATGAGAGGCGGAACAACGGTGGCGAGCAGAGGCAGAGCAACAGCGATGGCGAGCGTGGCGACAAGTGGCGGAGCAAGCGCGGCGATGAGAGGCAAAGCAAGAGCGACGGCGAGCACGGCGACCAGAGGCGGAGCAACGGTGGCGACGAGAGGCAGAGCAAGAGCAGCGGCAAGCGTGGCGACGAGAGGTGGAGCAATAGCAGCGGTGAGCGCGGCGACCAGAGGCGGAGCAACGACAGCGACCAAAGACAGAGCAACAGCAGCAACAAGCGCAGCGACGAGAGGTGGAGCAAGAGCGGCGGCGAGCGCGGCAACAAGAGGCGGAGCAACGATGGCGACCAAAGGCAGAGCAACAGCGGCGGCGAGCGCGGCGACAAGAGGCGGAGCAGGAGCGGCAGTGAGTGCGGCGACGAGAGGCGGAGCAACAACAACAACAAGAGGCAGAGCGAGAGCGGCGGCGACAAGAGGCGAAGCAAGAGCGGCGGCGAGGAAACCAGCGCGCTTGAGGTCCCGAGGGAGCTCCGTCTTTGTCTCTTCCCGGCCCTCCTCCTCCTTCACTTGCGTTCTCGGGGGGGCGAGGAAGACGACATCGACGGCGAGGAGGACAGCATTGATAGCGGCGAGGAGGACGGCCTAGGGTTTTTGTGGTCTCTCTGTTGAAGAGGAGGGTATTTCCTTCATTCAGATCAGATCTGTCTTTGGTGGACTTTCGTTCAAAGCAGAGCAGGTCTTAAGGTTGAAGAAGAGATAGAAATTGTTTCTATTTCTAAAACAGAAATAGGAGAAGCAAAATATTTTAACTTCTAATTTCTCTTTCAAATCTATTTCTAGAACAAAAATTTGTTCCAGAAATAAAAATTAAAATTGTGTTATCAAACGGATTTCTGTTCCAAACCTATTTCTGGAATAGAAATAGAGAAATAAAATGGTTATCATTCGCAGCCTTAAAAGTTGGAAATTGCGTGAGCCTTTGACTTTCTTTTTCACCGAATAGTCATTAATTGTGATGGGCTAGCTATACTATCAGATGACATAACTACATGATGCCACAAAACCGGTTGGTACACTGGGATTTTCTATAGTTCTTTCGTTACCAAGGTAATTGATCATCTCTAGATTGCAAATGAATAAATCTTAACTGTTCTTTGAAAACATTTTGATGGTATATATGCTTAGCAACATTTGGTATAAAATTTACGAATGCACTTCAATACAATCAGTTATGACTGTTGATTGATTCCTCGAAGAGTCGGAGACCACTTCCACATCTCATCTTCTGTCTTCTTGTCAATTCTCCTCCCCAATTCTTCAAAACAACTTCTTTTCAGTAAGAGATAATGACATGGATAATTTCTAAACTTTTCTTCAATGTTCAATGTAATCTTTGAACCTTTTTTTTTGTTCAATCCAATCAATGTAGTCCTTCCGCTATAAAATTTCAATATTGTTAACTGACGTGGCCATAGTTTTTGTCAACTTGACGTAAGATTTGCCATGTAGGTGTCCGCATGGTTTACATGTGGCTTCCACAATATATTTCTCTCATTATTTTGGCCCAAAAAGAAAGGAAAGAAAAGATCTGCTAACTCGAGAAAACAACATGGCAGTCCACATCATTATTATGGCCCAATAAATGTTAACGTATCAGTCCACGTGAAAAAAATGTGGTGATATATGTAATGGAAGGACTACATTGACCGGATTTTTGAAAGTTTAAGGAACCACTTGAAACATTAAGGAATAAGTGCACTACGGGTCCTAAAACTTGTTACAAAAGTACATTTGAGTCCTAAAACTTGCAAAAAGTTCATTTGAGTTCTAAAACTTATCAAAATGGTTCATTTGAGTTCTAAAGTTAACACCATTAGATTTACTAACAGAAATCACTAACATGGCGCTGATGTGTCATTTTTAATTATTTTTCTTGAGACATGTGGCGCCATGACAACAAAAATAAAAATAAAAATAAAAATAGAAAAACTGTAAAAAAACAAAAAAAAAACCAAAAAAAGGAAAAAAAAAAATAGAACCGACAGTGACCAAGCCCGGCGGCCATTGGGAAGGACCGGCAGAGGTCACTTGGGCCTTCCCGAAGCCCGGCGACCCTCGCCGGCCCCGGGCGAGTCCCCGGCGAGGGCCGGCGACCCTTGCTTAGATCTGGGGCGAGGGTCGCGCCCTCCCCCAGATCAAGGGTCGCCGGCCCTCGCCCAGGGTCGGCGAAGGTTGTCGGGCTTCGAGAGGGCCCAGGCGACCTCCGCCGACACCGGGTGAGTCCTCGGTGAGGGCCAGTGACCCTCGATCTGGGGGAGGGCAAAACCTTCGCCCCAGATTTGAGCGAGGGTCGTCGGACCTCGCCGGGGACTTGCCCGGGGCCGACGAGGGTCACCGGGCTTCGGGAAGGCCCAGGCGACCTCCGCCGGTCCTTCCCGGTGGCTGCGGCGGCGGCCACCGCCGGGCTTGGCCACCACCGGTTCTGTTTTTTTTTTCCTTTTTTTGGTTTTTTTACAGCTTTTTTTATTTTTATTTTTGCTGACGTGGCGCCATGTGTCTCAAGAAAAATAATTAAAAATGACACGTCAACGCCATGTCAGCGTTTTTCGTTAATAAATCTAACGGTATTAACTTTAGGACTCAAATGAACCATTTTGACAAGTTTTAGGACTCAAATGAACTTTTTGCAAGTTTTAAGACTCAAATGTACTTTTGTGACAAGTTTTAGGACCTGTGGTGCACTTGTCCCAAACATTAAAGAAAAGTTCGTGAACATTTACTCTTCTTGTTGAACCTTCATTGATGCGCTCTGAAAATTACACAAGAATTACTTTTACATGACAATGAATTTTCTTATGATATCTCATATAGTAAGATCTCGTTAATGAGTGTACTGGGGCACCTGTTAATAGTATACCCATGATACAAAATGTTTCCATTTTCAAATGACAGGAGCAAATTAGTGTATTAAAAGCTGCAAACTGACCTTATTTAAATTGCTTAACGATTATCCAAAAGGCACTCATGATAAAAATCTCAACATTGGTCTATCTTGTAGAACATGCTTTATTTCGTTGCCCAGAACCAGTTTTTCATAGCTCAAACTTGCAGCAACACGAGAAGTTTGAGCTAAACTTTAGTTGACTCGCTAATCGTTTTCAAAAATACTTGGGGGCTGGTGGTGCAGACATTGACACGGTTAAGCTCGTAAGCAATTCCATGCGGGGGCAATTGATTGTCAATCCTAATGGACTTTGAAAGCATTTGTCTATATGAACATTGTCTGGAGTACAGTCCAGCTACTATAATGGACAAAAACCTATTGTGCTTTGTTTGGCAAGCAACCAACCAATGAGCGGAAACAATTGGAGCATCCAGAGCACTTAATTTTAATTCATGTCGCTGCGCTATTTGCACGTGTTGTCGTATCAGTGCAGCCACTGGAGTTCCAATCATCGTGATCAGCACGGTAATATCTAAGGAAAATGTATCTAGCCAAGCTAAAGACATAGACATAAGTTCATTTGGCTGCTTAGGATTCTTTCAAGGGGTCAACCATTTGGTAGTTTCTGAAGAACTCTCTCCCTCTCTTTCGTCCCTTATACATAAACCCTCCTCTTGGACGCCAATCTTACTGAAGAACATGTTAAGAATCATCTGGTGAACGCACACTTTGTTTCAACAAAGAAAAGAAATGAAGATGTTGCTGATTCAACTAGAAAGGCAAGAGATGAAGACATCAGTAAAACTTCCAACTTCACGTGTCCAACTATGAGTGGAGCTCTCCCACTGCAGAACCGTTATTCTGTTTTGTGCATTTAACTTAATGAACAACTTGACTTTCTTCTTCTGTTATTCTGTTAGTTTGTTATCTTCATTAGATGAGTTGTAAAACCACCTTTGGTGGTTCTTTAGGATTAGATCGTGCAATATAAAGATGAGAATAGAACAAACGAGAGAGTGTTGCCTCTAAAATGGAGACTTTCTTTGTATTCAGAGAGAAGTAAATCCAAAACTCTGTTTCTTTTCTCATTGTTTTCTTCTCTCTTTCTGTTCATAAGTCTTCACATGGTATCAGAGCTACGTCCGAGAGCACGAGAATGGCAGCAAGAACGCAGAAATATCCTTTTCCAATCCATGTTAATATCTCCAACTTCATCACGATCAAGCTAGCTAAAGACAATTTTCTTCTTTGGCAAGCACAGTTCCACAGATTCTTGCGAAGCCAAGAACTATTTGGATTCATTAGTGGTGAAATTCCATCACCTACTCAAACATTACAGGTTGAAGTTGAAGGTAATGAAGCTAAAGTTGTGAATCACGATTATATAGATTGGGTAAGAACAGATCAACTTGTATCATCATGGATCAGTGGAGCTGTATCTGAGAATATCCTGAGTCTGATCATTGGATTGGAAACTTCATATGAGGAATGGCAAAATTTACTTAATCGATTCACACAGAAGTTTGAGGCTAGAGAATTTGAACTAAGAGGGAAGCTACAAGCCTGTCAGAAATGAGATCGAGCATTGTCTGTTTATCTCAGAGAATACAAATCAATCTGTGATAAATGCAACCTATAGATGAGATAACTAAGATGTTTGGTGTTCTTGAGGGATTAGGATCTGAATATGAGAATTTCAAAACTATCATGTACTGCTTGAAACCTCAACCAAAATATGATGAAGTAATATCACAGTTAGAAAGGTTCGAAACAAGATTACAGAGCTATTCCTCAAGCCAGTACAATCCTCATCTAGCCTACTATGGACAAAGAAAATCTGAAGTTCAACAGAAGGTGGAATCTGACAGAGAACTTGTTCAACAAAACTTTAGTTTTGGAGGTCAAAGAGGTAGTAATTGCGGAGGATGTAGTTATGGAAGAGGACGTCCATTTAACAGTAGAAATCATAGTTATGGATATTCTGGAAGAAATCAGAGTTACAGGCCAAATAGCTTGAATCAAAATCAGTTCAATAACTTTTCTAGCTCTGGTCAAGGATTTCGCTCATATGCAGGTTCTTCACAAAGGTATCAAGATACCAAATCATATCCCCCCCCCCCAAATTTAACATCTAACAAACATTTGCAGGATGAGAAAATAATAGATACTATTCGGTTGGAGTGTCAAATTTGTAAATGTCCAGGACATGATGCACTTCATTACTAGTATCGATTCGACAGCTCATACCAGGCTGAGGAGATTCCAACAACCTTAGCAACTATGCATCTTGAAGATTCTAAAGGCAGTGAGTATTATCCAGACACTGTTGTGACTACTCACATCACTGTAGATTTGGGTATTCTTCATAACTCCTCTAAGTACAATGGGATTGATATAGTTATGATAGGGAATGGCTCCTGTCTATCTATTGCCTATATTGGTGATGTTGTGTTACATACTGAAATCAATTCATTACCTCTAAATGATGTGATGATTGTTCCTGAAATCAAAAAGAATCTTCTTTCAGCATCAAGACTAACCGATGATTATCCCTGTTCATTTGTTTTTGATAAAAATGGGGTTTATATAAAGGACAATCATGCCAACACAACAATGATGCTCGGAAGGAAAGTTAGAGGACTTTACCGAGTGGATCCACAAATCACAGAGGCCTTCTTCACTCAAAGACATAAAGCTGTAGGAGAAGATGTGTGGCACCAGTGGCTAGCTCACACCAACTTAAAAACAGTGAAGTGTCTGCAGACTCAGCAATTGATTCACTGCACTAAAAGAACTCAAACTATGTGTAGAAGATGTCAAGTTGCCAAGAGTACTGCCTTATCATTTCCTTTATCAGAGTCTGTGTCTACTATTCCTTTAGAGAAGATTCATTGTGATGTTTGGGGTCCATCACCAGTCAATTCCTTTCAGAATTTCAAATAATATGTCATCTTTGTGGACAACTTTTCTCGTTATAGTTGGCTTTATCCAATGAAATTGAAGTCAGACTTCTATGACATCTTTGTCATGTCTCAAAATCAAGTAGAGAATCAATTTGATCGTAGAATCAAAATTTTTCAATGTGTTGGTGGCGGAGAATTCACTAGCAACAAATTTTAGATTCATTTACAAAATTGTGGCATCAGACAATGTGTTTCTTCTCCTTATACACCAGAACAGAATGGGATTTCTGAACGAAAACATCGTCATGTGGTTGAACTGGGCCTAGCTATGCTCTATCATGCTAGAATTCCATTAAAATACTGGGTTGATGCATTCATGATAGCTAACTACATTGTCAATATACTTCATGCACCAAAGTTACAACTGCGCTCACCCTAGAGCAAACTTTATCAACAAGAGCCCAGCTATGAACATCTAAGAGTCTTTGGATGTGCATGTTACCCTTGTCTCAGACCATATGCACAACATAAATTTGATCCATGATCACTCACATGTGTATTTCTGGGATATAGTGAATGCCATAAAGGATATCGATGTCTTGTGCTTGCTAATGGTCATATATACATTAGTCGACATGTGCTATTCGACGAACGTTTCTTTCCTTTCACCAAGAAATTAACAACAGAGTACAATCAGTATACTACTCTGTATCGACAATGGGCAGAAGAAGTTATCCTTTTGGATTCTACAAGTGCAGAACAGGTGAACTATCACTCAAATGGACATCTAGGACATTTACACGATAGTGGAATCTTGGAAATTGGTCCCTTAAATCCATCTCATCCTGTTGTAATGCCATCAAATTCATCTCACTTACAATTGCAGTCTGACACGGTCCTTGATGAACAAAAAGTTCTTCCTCACACAACTGCGACACCAGATGAAATCATTATTGACCAAACTCAGCAAAATCCTCCACCTACTTCACAAGGTACACTTTCTACCCATTCTATGCAAACTCGACTAAAATCTGGCATTGTAAAGCCAAATCCCAAAAATGCATGTCTGGCTAAATACAAAGTTCCTCTTGAACCACGATTAGTTAAATCAGCCTTAGCAGATAAAGGCTTGCATAAAGCAATGCAGGATGAAATGGATGCTCTGCATGAAAATCATACATGGATATTAGTTCCTCGAACTAACCAAATGAATGTCATATGGTGTAAATGGGTGTTTAAAACTAAGCTAGCACCTAATGGAAGCCTTGATAGGTTGACGGCTCGGTTAGTGGCTAAGGGATTTCACCAAGAAGAGGGAGTTGATTTTACAGAAACATTTAGTCCTGTTGTCAAACATGCCACCATTCGTATAGTGCTCTCAGTGGCAATGATGAAGCACTGGCAAATACATCAACTTGATGTTAAAAATGCTTTCTTACATGGAACATTAAATGAGATCGTCTATATGGAGCAGCCACCTGATTTTACACAGCATTTAACTGAATGAACAATTTGACTTTCTTCTTCTGTTATTTTGTTAGTTTGTTATCTTCATTAGATAAGCTGTAAAACCACCTTTGGTAGTTCTTCAGGATTAGATCGTGCAATATAAAGATGAGAACAGAACAAACGAGAGAGTGTTGCCTCTGAAATGGAGACTTTCTTTGTATTCAAAGAGAAGAAAATCCAAAACTCTGTTTCT
This sequence comes from Syzygium jambos, assembly GCA_031216235.1. Lineage (NCBI taxonomy): Eukaryota > Viridiplantae > Streptophyta > Magnoliopsida > Myrtales > Myrtaceae > Syzygium > Syzygium jambos. The sequence goes on along the minus strand of CM062227.1, from coordinate 38,254,956 downwards.
TTTCTCATTGTTTTCTTCTCTCTTTCTGTTCATAAGTCTTCACAGAACATATACAAATCATCACACGGTATGGGGAGGGTCATTATCATTTTCGTGATAGTTTTGGCTTCTGTCGTGGTCGCTGCTCATGCTCAGAGCGCTTCCAATGTCTTGGCAACGTAAAATGACTACAATCCCCAGCAGAACGGGTAGGACTTGAACGCTGTCCATGCTTTTTGCTCCACATGGGACGCAAATGAGCCCCTCACATGGCGCGAGGAGCACAGTTGGACCACCTTCTGCAGCCCGGTCGGGCCTAACGGGGAGGCCTCTTGCGGCCGTTGCTTAAGGTTAAGAACTAAGAAGCCTTACGGATGCATGGGGATGATGCAATCGTATGCGCATTTATAACTTCGATCCGAGCATGTGATCCATAAATGTAGTCTTAGTATTCTAGAAAACAATATTTAGCGGACTTTTTAGGTAAAGATTCATGTCTTCGGCATGCGCAAGTGACCAACACAGGGACCGGAGCTCAAACGACAGTGAGGATCATCGACCAGTGCAGCAACGGAGGGTTGGATTTGTACAACGGCGTGTTTCAAATGTTGGACACAGACGGAAGTGGATACGCTCAGGGCCATCTTATTGTGGACTATCAGTTTTATCACTTGCTAAAGGCACATGCAAAATGCAACCATTTCGAGAATTCTCTATAGTGTGTGTACCGCATGGAGATCATAACGATTATAAGTGCTTCAAATCAGCAAAACCTACTACTAGTCTCTTCCCTTGGAAAGAAACTTCCATCTTTTGTATCCTGTGAAAAAATGTTGATGTTGGTTAATGATAAGACGCCATGGGGAATATCTTAGGAAAATTTTTTGTTCTATTCCACGGAGTAGACGAGTCCCTTTCCTGGTATAACATTTGATCTTTAGATATGAAACTTAAAATTATTTGGATTCCTTTTTCCTTAAATATTCATTAATTTGTGACAGGCTAGCTTTACGATCAGATGTAATAACAAGATGCCACACAACCGGTTAGTACCGAGGTATTTTTCTATAGAAAATCATTACTAGGGAAATTAATCATCGCTAGATTGTAAATTAATATATCTTAGCCATTCGTTGAAAGCCAGTCAATTATATGTGTGTGTGTAGCGACATTTGGTATAAAATTTACGACAAAATACAGTTGAATACGTTTAGTTTTGACAGTGGATTGATTCCTCAAAGTGTGGAAAACCGCTTCAACATCTCATATTTTCATCTTTTGTAATTATCTCTCGTGCCCTTGCCGATTCCTCTCCCCTACTCTTCAAAACACTTTCTTATTTTCAACCAGGGAAAATGACATGGGGTGATTCTAGAAAAGTAGCCTTTTAACTTTTCTCCTTCAATCTCATCCTTGAATTTTCCAAATCCAATCAATGTAGTCCTGCCGCTAAAAATTCCAATATCGTTAGCTGACGTGGCCATAGTTTTTGTTAACCTGACATTAGATTTACCATGTAGGCATCCACGTGACTTACATACACATGATAGAAAATGTTTCGATTTTCAATTTACATAAGAAAAGTAGTATATTAAAAGCTGCAAACTGACCTTATTTAATTGCTTAGCGATTATCTAAAGGCGCTCGTCGATAAAAATCTTAACATCGATCTAATTCGTAGAACACGTTATATTTGTTGCCCAGAACCAAAATTTTCATAGCTCGATGTTGCAGCAACACAAGAAGATTGTGCTAAACATGTCGATTTTAAAAAGACTTGAGGGCTAGTGGTGCAGACATTGACCCGGTTAAGCTCGTGTGCAATTCCATGCGGGGGCGATGACTGTCAATCGTAATGGACTTCGAAAGACGTCGTCTATACGTGCATTGTCTGGAGTACGATGCAGCTACAATTGTCAAAAACCTTGTGTGCTCTGTTTGACAAGAAACCAACCAATGAGCGGAAACAACAGGAATATCCAGAGAACTTAAATTAGTTCCATGTCGTTGTGCTATTCGCACGTTCGCTTTTGAATGTCGATATCGTATCAGTGTAGCCACTGTAGTTCCAATCATTGTGATCAGAACGATATAATCGAAGGAAATGTATCCACGTTAAGATAAAGACATAGACATACAGTTCATATGGCTGCTCAGAATTCTTTCGAGGGATCAACTATTTGGTAGTTTCTGAAGAATTCTCTCTCTCTCATCTCCTATATATCGACCCTCCTCTTGAACAACGATCTTAAACAAGAACACAGCAGAAACATCAGATGATATGGGGAGGTCTATTAGCATTTTCGCGGTAGTTTTGGTTTCTGTCGTGGCTGCTGCTCTTGCTCAGAGCGCTTCCAATGTCTTGGCAACGTACAATGACTACAATCCCCAGCAGAACGGGTGGGACTTGAACGCAGTCCACGCTTTTTGCTCGACATGGGACGCGGATGAGCCCCTCGCATGGCGCAAGGAGTACGGTTGGACCTCCTTCTGTGGCCCGGTCGGGCCTCGCGGGGAGGCCTCTTGCGGCCGTTGCTTAAGGGTAAGAACCAAGAAGCCTTACAGGCACGGGGATGATGCAATCATATGCGCATTTATAACTTCGATCCGAGCATATGATCCATATATGTAGTCTTAGTATTCTAGAAAACCATAATTAGCAGACCTTTTTAGGTAAAGATTTATGTCTTTGGCATGCACAGGTGACCAACACAGGGACCGGAGCTCAGGCGATAGTGAGGATCATCGACCAGTGCAACAACGGAGGGTTGGATTTGGACACCGGCGTGTTTCAAATGTTGGACACCGACGGAAGTGGATACGCTCAGGGCCATCTTATTGTGGACTATCAGTTTATAACTTGCTAAAAGCACATGCAAAATGTAACCATTTCAAGAGTTCTCTATAGTGAGTGTACCGCATGAGGATCATAATAGCAACAATAACGATAATTACAAGTGCTTCTAATCAGCAAAACCTATTCCTAATCTCTTTTTTCCCTTGTATATCCTGTTAATTTTCTGAGATCGTGTTCCTCTGCGTTAATGGCGATGACCTGACAAGAAGTTCCAAATGGTGGATCATGTCTAGCGAGACCAAAAGTTTTGTTGATGCTGTCGTGTGTTCCATTAGTCGTAACAAGCTAAAGCTTGCGTTGGAATAAATGCTGCAACTCATTTGTGGAAGCGTGGAATAATCTCAAAAGTATCTTTGGTAGAAGTTACAGTTTAACAGAAATATTAGAAATTTTCCTTGTATACTTTGCAACCTCACCGTAAAATATACATTTTAGAGGACCGGGCTAAGTTAAGTTATACTTCGAGTGCAAGAAATATAAAAAGTGAACAACGCTTAGTTAAGTTGTCTTTTGAAATAGACAGTGCAAAATATCAAATTTTGAGACTAAAGAGTGTTATAATAGATTTAAAAGTCGAAGATACAATGTGTAATTGAGAGAACATTGACAAGGTTTTCATAATATTTTACTACTCTGAAAATTGTCTCAGTTAGTTGCTAAATCACTATTATTATTGACATTCACGTTCAATGATTGTGTCGTTTACTACCATGCTTCTTTGGAATGAAAAATCTATCTCGTCGAGGGAAAAAAATAATTTCCTTTAAATGTACGAGTAGGTGCTAAGTCACGAAAATGTGCAGATAATCCAACCCTATCCAATCCCTTTTTGGCCCCGAAAATGTGCTAGCTCACAAGGTAGAGGTACTTCATGATTCAAATATAAGAGGATTTTGATGGATTGATTTTTCAGCTATTGATATAAGGTATAGCAAGATTGATTCATTGCAATCCATGTTTACTTACGGTCCGGTTACACATCCGATAATCAATGTAATGGATTAGCTCTAGTATGTTTTAAATACCTTGCAATCTCACACAAATAAAAATCAGAAATGTCGGGATTAACCATATATGGTGGAGACTTGACATGAAAATATATCATCAAGGATAGAGAAAAAATGAAATGGTTCGTAGAATTCAAAGCTTAATGTTGCAGCAACACAAGAAGTTTTGAGCTAAATTATAGTTGACTTAATCTAATGGATTGGGAAAGAATATGCCTATATGAGCATTTTCTGGAGTACAATCCAGCCACTACAATGGACAAAAACCTAGTGTGCCTTATTTGGCTAAGTAAACAATCAATGATCGGAAACATCTGAGTATCCAGATTACTTAATTTGTTTCATGTCGTGGTGCTATTTGCGCATATGCTTGCGATTGTCTTTTTTTTTGGTAAAGGTAAAAATATGTATTACTTTCCAAACACCAAATACAGACTAAAGCCAAAACCAACTCAGACCCAGATAGGACAAGGAAATGTCCAGACAGGGACCGAATGGTTCCGCTAGAGCTATACAAAAAGGCGAGATACCCCAGAAAACAAAGCTACCGGACCGAACTAAGAGGACATCGGAGACACTTGAAAGATCGAGGTTGGAAGCTCCCATTTCCTTTGTAGAATACGGTTTCTAGGTGTATCAGGAACACTCCCCATGGAGATGGCTTTGTCTTTGACCACTTTGATGAGGTGTTTGCGCATACCCGGAATGAAGACATCCTTGTTCCTAAAGATGGCATTGTTCTTCTCAGTCCAAATAATATGGACAAGAGCGCCAAACGAGAAACGGGAGAGGCGGTGAGCAAAAGAGTCACCACCACAAACCTTCATGGCCCACAAGATGAGTTCTTGCCAAGGTCGGTTGCGCCAAGGGAGGTTACATTTGGTGGCCCAGAAGAAAGCCAACCTACGAGTAGAAAGGCACTCGAAAAAGAGGTGATTGGCTGAGTCCGGTATAGTACCGCAAAAGGCACAGAACCCAGTGTCAATTCTTCGGTTTTGTAGCAGGAGTACCTGGGAAGGCAGCCGGTTGAGAGTGACTATCCACAAGAGAAAGGAGTGCCTGGGTGCAATATGATGGTCCCATATAAATGAGTGCCATGGGACTGAATGTCCTTTCCTTCTGATGTGATTCCATGCAGATGCTGCTGAAAAGGAGCCGGAAGAGTGAGGAGTCCAGGTCAGTCTATCCGGAGTATTATCATCAAAGATAGGAGGGATATCTGTCCAGCTAGTGATGGTATCGAGTGTATTTGAGGCTTGCCAAACACAATCGTAGAACTTCCGTACAGTAGTATCTCGAGGGATCCTCGATTGGTATATGTCGGCATTACTGAAAATGAGATAAAGAGGGCCTTTGTTGTGCCACCAGTCAAACCAAAAGGAGACGGAGTGGCCATTCCCGATCTTCCATCTAAAAAGGGCCTGGGCTGAAGACCGCAAATCGAGAATTTTCTTCCAGGTCTAGGAGCAGAAGGTAGGCTTAGATACAACCCAAAAGTTGGATTTTTTTAAGTAAACCGTGTGAATCCATTTGCACCACAATGACTCCGCATCAGTGAAGAGGAGCCATAAATGTTTGAGAGTCATTGCTGTTTTATATTCTACAAGTCGCCTTATTCCCAGGCCTCCTTCTTCTTTGGGTAGGCAAACTTTATACCAAGCTACCTTAGCTCCCCCGGTACCTAAGTTCGGGCCTTTCCACAAAAATTGCCTCAATGTAGTCTCAATTTCGTATAAGACTGCTTTCGGGAGGGAAAAGATGGAAGCCCAATACACCTGGATAGAGTAGAGGACAGATTTAATGAGCTGGAGCCTCCCCGCAAAGGACAGGAATCGGTGTGACCATGATCGGGCGCGGGCCGTTATAGAATCAATTAGCATCTTGCAGTCCTCCTTTCGCATTCTGGATGAAATGATGGGGACCCCTAAATAACGAAAGGGAAGTGATCCTAGTTGAAAACCAAGGCAATGAAGTAGTTGGGCTTGCATGGCCGGGGACCCTCCCGAGAGGAATAGATTACTTTTGTTGCAGTTCGGCTTTAGGCCAGACCAACCGGAAAACAAATCAAGAGAATCCTTGATTATTTCCACGGACCTCAAATGGCCTTCAGAAAAAAGAAGCACGTCGTCCGCAAAGAATAGATAAGAAATTCGAGTTTTTTTGCATCGCCAGAACCAGCGAAATTCAGGAGTGTCAGTTTTCTTCTCAAGAATTCCGGATAGGACTTGCATGATCAGTGTGAAAAGATAAGGCGAGAGCAGGTCACCCTGTCGAATACCTCGGCTGCTAGCGAAGAAACCATGAAGTTCCCCATTGATTGAGATCGAGAATTTGGCTGTAGAAACACAAGCCATAATCATCTTAATGAAGGAATCGGGAAATCTGAAGGCCATGAGAGTCCTTTCAATAAATCTCTAGTTGACCGTGTCAAACGCCTTTTGGAAGTCGACTTTGATAGCACATTTAGGAAAATAAGCTTGATGGTGGAAGTTCGCAAACAACTCTTCCGCAATCATAATGTTGTCACTAATTCGCCGACCTTTAACAAAAGCCGTCTGAGACGGACTAATCAAAGACGGTAAAATATACGCAATACGCCTGGCCAGAATTTTTGAAATGCATTTATAAAGGGTATTACAACATGCGATAGGGCGAAAGTCAGACATAGCCGAGGCATTAGGAGACTTTGGCACAAGGGTTAGAATGGTAGTATTAAGCTCTTTGAGGATACATCCAGACGCAAAGAATTCCTTTACAGCCTTGAGAATGGAGGGCCCTATGATCTCCCAGGATGATTTGAAAAAATCAACATTGTAGCCATCAGGACCTGGGGCTTTGTTCTTAGCCAATGAAAAAAGGGTAGCCTTGATTTCCCCATCAGAGATCGGTTGTGCAAGGTAGCTCTTCTGATCATCATCCAGAGCCTGTCCAATGAAGTCGCTTATCTCACTGATAGATGGCTGAGTGGAAGTAGAATTACCATTGAGCAGCTCCTGGTAGTGACTGACAATGTGGTTCCTGACTGCAAGAGGGTCAGTTAATAATACACCATCACCTGTGGATATAGACAGAATACGATTATGTAATCGCCTTTTGTTAACAAAATGGTGAAAGAAGTTAGTGTTCTGGTCTCCTTCTTTGAGCCACCGTATCCTAGATTTCTGTCTAAAGGACTCCTCTTGAAGCCTCAGAGAGGAGAAGGAGCGTAGCAGCTCCGATTCCCTATCAAGTAAGCTCCGGTCGAAGGGGCGATGTTCAAGGGCTTCCTGGGCAGCATATAGTTCGGCTCTTGCCTGTTCTGTCCTCGTAGAAATAGAGGAGAAAGAGTTCCTGTTCAGGTGTTTCAGTTTAGCTTTAAGCATCCTTAGTTTGCAACATACCATGTACATGTGTGAACCCACCATCTGAGTGTCCCAGACTTGAGCTACAAGCTCTAGGAATTTGGGATGGGAGGTCCAGAAGTTGAAAAATTTGAATGGTTTGTTGGACCTATGAGGTAAGAGCATTTTAATTACCATAGGCGAATGATCTGATATCCCGAAAGGGAGAAAAGACGCTTCCGAAAAGGAAAACTGCTGAGTCCAGATGTCATTGATGAGCACCCGATCAATCTTGCGGAGTTTCCTATTCGCACCAGTAGAATAAGTCCATGTATATCTACAACCGACATATCGAAGATCTTCAAGTCCCGCCTGATTCAGACAATCCCCAAAGTCATCGAAAGCCGGGATCCAGGGAGTATTACTCCCTATTCGATCATCAGGCTCTTTGATAGCATTAAAATCTCCTGCGACAACCCAAGGTAAGGTACAAGAGGACAACCGAATGAGATCAGCCCAGAGAAGACGCCTCTTCACAAAGGAGTGTTCACCATACACAACAGTATAGAGACAAATCTTATTTAGATTGAAAAGCTTAAGCTCGATATGAATGAACTGATCAGAGGAAGATAAAATGTTGATATCCATCTCATCTGGGTCCCACCCAAACCATATTCGCCCAAGAGGGGAAGCATCGTAGTTAGAGATCCAACGCCAATTGCCACAAAGATCCCGGGAGATACTATCAAAACGAGAGGCTTTAATTTTTGTTTCCACAATGCCCATACATGAAAGGCGATGAGTTCTAATAAAAGAACGAATTTTCGCTTGTCTAAGGGGGTTGACTAGTCCCCTAATGTTCCAAGCACCAAAAAACATATTAAGACAAGGTAATACTATCTCTGAGATTTCCTAGATCTCCTCCTCTTAGCTTTCTTCTTCAAGGAGGACGATCCAGGAACCATACTAGTGCAACGCATACTAGGAATAGGCTGAAGGGAGACCTTAGGAGCATCCACGGCGGTAATAGATGCCAAAGATCGAGACCGGGTGGTTGGGGGAGACATAGCAGCAAGTTCCTCTCCCAATAGGTCGTCAGAGTCACTGTCCTCCACCCCACCATGAGAGCCAGAAGAACCTTCAGAGGAAGAGTGGGAATTAATGGCAGGGTCCTCAGATTGCTGATCAGAACAACCGTGAGTACCAGGAACAGCAGGAAGAACCAGCTCAGCGTTGGATTCCAACGGGAAATTCTGATGAGGACTAATCAATTCATGTTCAGTATTAGAGCTTTTTACATAAGGCAAAATATCCTTCCCCCCTGTTATAGCAGCTTGGCTCAGCCCTGCATTAGCTTCCACCGGCAGATCAGGACTAATCAGTCCGAGTTCAAAATCGGGAATCAAGTCTGGAGGCAATGGATTCACTCCCCTTGGATTCGAGTCCAGCAACAGGTCATCTACATTACCGGTCAGCCCTGCATCAAGTGCATCAGGTCTTGGAAGAGGATGGCCAGAAGAGGGGCCTCGAGCAGGATACCGAGCAGCCTCCTTCCCTGGATTCGGTTCCAGGCGGTGGTCAGAGGAATCACGAGCAAGAGGCCGAAGGTTCTCTCTCCCTGAGTTCATATCCAGTGAAAGGTCAAGTGCAAGCCTAGTCTGGCTTGAGCCTTTGTCCTGCTGAAATTTGTTCCTTCTTCTACGGACTTGAGTCCATTCTTCAGCACCAAGAGGCCGAGTTGTGTTGTCCACTATCACTTCAGTCTGAATAGGGGCACAAGCAAAACCATTTGCACCAGGTTTATGCCCAAAAATGCCGCAAGAGGAGCAAGCTAACGGTTTCCATTCATAATCAACATGGACCAGATTCACCTCTCCATCCCATCGGACTTTGATAGTTTCCAGCCGAGGGTTAGAAGCTTTAATTTCCACACATACTCTCGCATAGGAAATCCTAGCCATTTTTTCAGTTTGGGAATCCACGTAGAGTGGCCTTCCAATGGCACTAGCAATCCTACTAATGCCCGCCGGGGACCAAAGAGAGAAGGGAATGTCCCTTAGTTTGACCCACACCGGTAGAGAATCCATGGCTCCCTTCTTGAGTTGAAGCTTAGGGTGCCATTGCTGGAAAAGCATGGTACTACTGAATATAGATACAGGGCCCGTCTCAATTATCTTCCTGCGAAAATTTGAATTCGGGACACGGAAGAAATAGAACCCATTTTCATGCAATCTAACATCAATAACATGATCCCCCCAGGTTTTTTTGAAGGCCTCTTCAGTCATCTTAAAGGGAACTTTCTTCCCAACATAATGGCCCACAATGCATTCTAGCCAAAAAGGATTCACATCAGCAGCAATCTCCAGTGTTATGTCTACAATTACTTCACCATTTTCCTCCCTAGGAGGAATAAAAGCTAAGTCATAACCTTTGGTCTGTACCTTAGCAACATTAGCCCACGTTCTAGCCTCGGGGGTACGATTATTTTGGTCTTGTGGACGAGAAGCTGTCTGACCCAACTCTGTGGTTTTCCTTACTGGATGAGGTCTGGAAGCAGAACGCCTTGACAAACCAGCATTGTGTGCTCTTCGCATAGATCTACTCCTAGCCTTTGATCGTCCTCTGCTTTGGCCACGACTGGACTGACCTTTCAGAATAGGTCTATGGCCAAGGGAAGGATCAGCTACATGGTCCACTGAGATGGATTTGCCTTTAAGGCCAGCGGCTACTATGTTCACATCAGTATCTTTAATCGCCTGATGGATCTCAGAGCCAGGGGAGGGTTCGGCCTCTGAAAAAGGGGGAGGCCCAGGCGTTTCTATAGTTTCCCTCATTCGGGCATTACCACAACCACCTACCGGTCAACTTTCCAGCTCCAAAAAACAGGGCAACACTATACATCAGCAAGTCCCCCAAGTGAATGCTACCAATTAGTCCACCTCCAACTCCAGCTCAGCTAGAATCAACCAGTCAAAACACCAGCACCAGCAATTCAATCGCAAGAGAGAAAATCGCCAACATCAGTCTCCCCAGAAGATGCGAAGACCAGATGCAATCTCACCACAGAATCAGGCGCAAACCCAGCCCCAGCACGTGAAGCAAGTGACGGAGGGAAGGTGGCTAAACCAGGGATACCAAACGGACAGACCCAATCCTGAGTCTCTGCCTCAGTTCGTTCAATTATCCAGACGCGGGAGACCGGCAACCGCGAGCTTCAGATCTGGAATCCCGACTTCAGAGGTGGACGATGGAAGGAAACCTACGGAGGGTCGGTAGAGGAGGGTCCAGGGAGCCTACTCACCAAATTCCAGCCCAAACCGCCGCCGGAGTCAGCCGGAATCAGCAAAAAACCGGCCGGTGAACAGTGTCAGCGGTATACCCCACCGAGAGCATCCTGGAGTGAACAGTACCCGCGAAAATTTGGTGTTTTGAAGCAGACAGCAAATTGTCGTTATCGATTCGGTATAGCAACTGGATTTGCAATCATCATAGCACGATAATATCGAAGGAAACTGCATCCAGTCAAGACAAATGCATTGACATATGTTCATATTTGCCGCTCAGAATCCTTCCGAGGTGGAAACTTGATAGGTTCAGAAGAGCTCCCTCTCTCTTTCTCGTCCCCTATAAATCAACCCTCCTCTTGATGCACAATCTTACGCAAGAACACATCAAAAAACATCAGATGATATGGGGAGGCTTACAAGCATTTTCATGGTAGTTTCGGTTTCTGTGGTGGCTGCCGCTCTTGCTCAGAGCGCTTCCAACGTCAGGGCAACATGCCATTACCACTATCGCGAGCAGAACGGGTGGGACTTGAACGCGGAACATGCTTATTGCTCGACCTGGGATGCGAATAAGCCCCTCGCATGGCACAAGATATATGGTTGGACCTCCTTCTGTGGCCGGTCGGGCCTCGCGGGCAGGCCTCTTGTGGCCGGTGCTTAAGGATGAGCACTAAGGACCCTCAAAGATGCACGACGATGGTGTAATCATATGCACATTTCGTCACTTCAACCCAACCGTGTGATACATACATAGCCTTAAAAATATTCTAGAAAACCATATTTAGTAGACTGCTTATGTAAAGGTTCGTGTCTTTGGCATGCGCAGGTGACCAACACGAGGACAGGAGCTCAGGCGAGAGCGAGGATCATCGACCAGTGCAGCAACGGAGGGTTGGATTTGGATGCGGGCGCGTTTCAAAGGTTGGACACCGATGGAAATCGCTACGCTCAGGGCCATCTTATTGTGAACTATCGGTTCGTCACTTGCTAAAAGCACATGCAGAAGCCAACCGGTTCACGAGTTCTTGTAGTCTGTGTACCGCATCATGATGATGATGATGATGATAGTAATAATGAGGGCGGCGTTAAATCCACTCCGCCGTTGGCTTATCTACACCCTTAAAAGTAAAAACGACAAGACAACCGAAACCGGGAGTTCCAAAGTTCAACGGTTTCATCCACCGGAAACGACGCACGGCTGGCCTCGGACGGCAACGAAGCAGGAAGATGCAGCAGCATCGGCCGCCAAAGCTCAGAAGCTAAGAGCTCGTCAATCCCAGTTTGTCTCTAATCACCACAGCCACATGCACTCTCTCTCACTTTCTCAGTCTTCATTTCACTTCTGTTCTGTCGTCGGTTGCAAGATCAAAAGCGTCATGCGAGCGATCTCTTGTGATTACGTTTTCTGAATTGATTGTGATGCGATGTTGCTCTCGGACACACGAAGGGGCCTCTCGACGCGTGCGCGAAGCTTCTGGAGATCAATCCCGAGTACTGCACCGCTTGGAATTACAGGAGGCTCGCGGTTGAGCAAAATTCTCTCCCGACGAGAAGACTGGCAGCCAGATATGAAGATGCCGGATCTGACACGGCGCATGTGGCCAGCCGGGGGAAATTTGATAGAGAAACATCCGGGCATGGTTGTAAGTTGAAAGCGAAGAAGCCGAGCCACGATATGACGAGAGTGATGCCGGCGACGCACGCTCGGCCCTATTGCTCGTGACGATGCACCGCATCCAGTTGTGGACAGGGTGATGATGCCAAGGATGACTAGGACGGCGAGCATCAAAGAAGTGGGGGCTCCGGGGACCGTGGAACCCACGGCTACGGCCTCGGTCTGAGTTGTTTTGTCATCTCAACTTTCAATGGCGCAGACGAAGCCAATGCAGGGGTGGATTTAACGCCATCCTAGCAATACAAATTAAGAAAAACCAAGTACTTTCAACCAACAAAACCTGAGATAGTGTTCCTTTGCTTTTTAGGCGATGACCTAATAAGAAGTTCCATATGGCGGATCTCTTTCAGTGAGACCAAAAGTTTTGTTAACGTTGTCGTGTGTTCCTTAATTTAAACAAGCGAAAGTTTCCACTGGGAAAAAATACTGCGACTCATCCTGTGGAAGCATAGAACGATCTCGGAAAGAGATAACACATTTTATGTGTTTAGTTTGGTTTTGGTGGAAAGCCATTGGGAAAATACAAAGGACTTTATGCGAGAGAAGTTTTCCAAAATATAAATAGTGTTTGGTAAAGTGTAATTTAAAAATAAGTTGGGCAACAACTTTGACTTAAATATTATTTGGAAAAAACTTCACTTTGTAAATGACTTTTGCTAGTTTTTTTTATAACAAATCCGAAACCTTTCCAGCAAAACTCAGCTGCTGGCCGCTCGCCAGTGGCTGAGGCCTCACCGGCAACATTAGGGTTTTGGAAGACTTTTCCGTAATTATGAAAGTATAGCGAGGGCAAAATTGGAAGAAAAAAAAGTCTATTTGTATTTCAGAAATGCTCAAAGCTCAAAAATACCTTCGGACTTACATTTGGTTAAAGGCCTTCGGAAATGCAATTTCATTTCCCCAAAACTCTCCAAAAAATGTGCCAAACGATATTTGCATTTGCACAAGGGCATTTAGGGCCGTAAAGGAATTTGACAAAGCCGAACCAAACGCACCATTAGTCCTTCCGACCAATTTTTATAGGAAATCGCTAATATGGAGATCTAGTCAGCGCCGACCGTCCTATGTGATATGGCCGACATTTACATGGAAATTTTCGCAATTTTTTAAATTTTTTTTCTTTTCTTCTCTACGTCGGCCATCACCCAACCTCGTCGATGCTAGCTTCAAGCAAGGGCCACCCTCTCCAGCCTCAAGCGAAGGATGCCTACGCTTGGGCTGGCGAGGGTTGCCCTCACCTAGGTGGGCATGGGTCGCCCTCCCTAGGCTGGCGAGGGCTAGGGTTCCCTTGTTGGATATGGCGAGGGTTGCCCTCGCCCAATCTAGCAAGGGCGACCCTTGCCAACCTAGGCCTGGCCATCCCTCATCCAAGGCCAGCAACCTTTTTCAGCCATCAATGAGGCCTAGCAATGGCCGACGGAGGGAAAATGAAAAAAGAAAGAAAAGGAAAGGAAAAAAAAAGAAAAATATTCAAAATATTAAAAAATTTTGCAAAAATTGTCCACGATAGCACCGATCGTGCTGTGTAAGACATCTGACGTTGACTAGATCGATATGTCAGCAATTTTTGATTGTCGCGACCTAAAATTCTCTCAGGCTAATGGATTATTAGAACTAAACCTAACTCGAGCCCTCCCAAACCCTACCAATTCGCAACTTAGGTTTTAAGTTTTTAACATGCAAAAGTTTTTATGCTTAGAGTCGCCACTAATCTATTTGTGGTAGGTCGATTAGAAACCTAAATAAAACACAGGGAGATATGTTTTATTCCTACGAATCAGAGATTCTAAGCTCGGGGACTTGGTTACGCTAGATCTAGTCTAACGCCCTTTCGGTACCTTTTCTTTTCAAAAATATTTATGTATGCAATCTGGATCCATTTTATTGCCTAATCACTAACATGTGAGATACTCATGCAAGTGCACAAACCACCAATTTAACATCCAAGAAAGCAGTAAATAAATAGGAGGATAACATACCTTAAAGCCACGCAAGCATCTGCATTGTTAGTAGAAAATCGCACAAACAATCCTAATATGATTTCTAATTAACAAAGCAAGATACTCAAGGTGTTCATTAGGGTTTGTGCTTTATTAAAATGCAAACTAACCTATATGCAATGACGTGTAAAAAATGACATGCGATTAATGCAACCTAGCATGCGAGCTATATGTCATGCAACGATGTGACATAATTCTAATGACGGACAAATGATTTATTTTTTGTATTTTTTCAATGAAATTCCGAATTTAAAAAATGCCTAAATTAACATGCAATCTATTCTAAAAAAAGATAATTTAATCTATCCTAAAGTGACTTCTTTTTGGTATTTTTATGAAAATTCGAAATCAAGAATTACCCTAAAATGAACCGTCGAGATCAGGATAATATCTAAATTAAACTAAGAAATAAATTACTCTAATTTCTAATTTAAATTAAAAAGTTATCCTATTGTCTTATTCAAAAAAAGTTATTCTAAACCTATCCTAAACATGCATCATTCTTTTTGGGATTTTCGAATCAAATCAAAACAAAGATTTAAACCAAAGCCAAAGATAGCATCCAATCACCCAAGATATCATCCATATCCATTCAAATTTGGAAAATAAATTGACAAATCACATCTCGGGCATGAGGATTGAATTGACCAATTTTCAATGCAATCGCGAATCGTATCTCGGGCGGGAGATCGAATTGACGATTTTCCGTGCAATCGCAAATCGTATCTCGGGCAGGAGATTGGATTGACGACCATAGCACGTTATGAAATTAGGAAATAATTCCTAATTTAAATATGCTTGAGGATTTCATTGATATGAATAATATTTGAAGATTCAAATAATAATGCAATTTCACAAATTAGGCGACAGAATATACGAAAATCGAATTAATGAAGATTCTTACCTAATTCGCAGTATTTGTTTTCCAAGTTTGGATCGGCGGACGGTGGTGGGTTGACGCTCGATTGAAATTGCGGCTGGATGGTTCAGGAAATTGCCAAAAAAAAAATGAACCTGTAAAATAGAGTTCGACTCGGGATCGACCGTGACCGGTGGCTCAAGGCACTGGATGGTGGAAGAGCAAGGACCGGCGGTGAACGATCACTACGACAGCTAGGATAACGGCCTTTGAGCTTGGGGATCACGGTTGAGCCACCAAGTCAGTATGCAAATCCCTTCGTGGGTCTATTTGTCCGAGCTTCCACTAAAGACTTTGACCGAGCAATCCTCTTTAGCCACTTCTATATCTCAAAAGAAATAAGAAAGTGGTGTCTTCTGGATGTGTGATGAAACCATGGGATAATTGCAAGAAGATGCCAAAAAGTCTTCAAGAAAAAATAAAAACCAGAACTTTGCGGAAGCAGTAGCTAGTGTCAGGAATGCTAGACGAGGCTAAGAACTCGGTGTAGCGAACGACGCTTGGTGGCCTTGTCGTCAGAATGCTGGTTCAACGTCGTCGTGCAGGGACTTCCGAGGCTGAGGAACGATGGAGCTCGCTGGAATGCCAACGTTGCAAGATCTTCGATGGTAGTGAAATTGTTGGACTAGTGAGGCGCGGGTCTGTGGCTACGCTGTAAAGAAGGAGCAGTGATCGTTGGCTTCGTAGAGGAGTTTGCTAGTTGTGGTGAGCGACGTCGCCGGACAAGGGAGCGACTGGTCTGGTGCGACGATGAAGGTGCAGTTGTGAGGGACTCGGCCGAGACTCTCCCTCTCCAGACAATTTTCTCTCTCGCGTGTATCTTAGTGTGAATAATGCTATTGATCAAAAGAGAGAAGGAAAGAGCCCTCTCTCTGTGTTCCTCTCAATTGTTGCCCGTAGGAGGTCCTTTTTATAGGTGAGAGGGCCTAGGCTTTTCAGAGAAAGAGAACCTCTTAGGATATTTGAGATATATTGTGCTTTGGCTTCTTCTCCGTATTTTCTTTTTCCGATCCTAGCATATAACGCACTTGCCTTCTTTGAGACTAGAGAATATGGCCAAATATATATTCTTCCCTGCACGTGATCAAATTTCTTTCTATCCGCACTACCGAAAGACGTGAATGCCTCCATGATATTGTCCAATATATGCCCCCATGCTGATCAAATTCCCTTTGCTTCATTCCCTCTTTTGTTATTTTCTTTATATCGTTTCCCCTTTGTACGAAGGAAACCAAATCTACTTCTCCTCCTCCCTCTTCCTTTTATTTCTTTCCCCTCATATATTGCAAATCCACGTGCCCTCATTGAAGATATAATAAGATCAAGTACACATCACCACGTGCAACCTTGTCCCTTACCAAATATTTCCACCCCATCCTGTCCAAATTCCAGCTTTGTCCACTCTTTCACGTGAATATTGTTATCTTGCGCCCAAAAGATTTTCATGATATTTTCTCAATATTTCCTAATTCAATGTGCCACACGCGCAACGCACATGTCAATCTTGACCACTTGAGGGCATAACGAGTTGGACCGAATCTTTAATTCACATGGGCTTAATCCAATTAATTCCATTGGGTTCAGAACCTTTGTACTTGAGTCCATTAACTCCAGTTCAATGCAAATGCAACTATATGAGCCTAAATACAAATTCAAATGCTTCTAATCTATATGCTAATTTTTTTGTCTAGGGACTAGGATCGATCCCTAATTTTTATGCAACGAACGACTGAGTAGATCATCAAAATTTAGGTGTCAACACCGATCAAAATTGATCGGAATGATTAAATTGACAAATCGCTAAAAAGTTTATGACTAAATTGGAAAATCATCAAAAGTTTTAGGACTAAATTTGCACAATTGAAAAGTTTATGACTAAATGATATGTTGTCAAAAAGTTTATGACTAAATTGACACAATTGAAAGGTTTAGAACTGAATCGACTATCATACAATAGATTTGTGACTTTTGGACAATTTTCCCAATATGAAATGTAACAAAATTGTCACAAGATTGTTATCTATCTACGGTCTGTCACATATTCGACAATAATTTTATGTACGTTGCAATCTCACACAAATATCAATCAAACATTTAAAAAAGGGACTAGCAGGTGCTAAATCATGGAAATGTGCAAATAATCCAATTCTATCCAAATCCTTTTAGTCCCAAAAATTGTATTACATCACGAGAAAGACGTAATTGACGATTCAAACTTAAGAGGATTATGGTAGGTTCATTTTTCGCCAATCAATGTAAAATATAACAAAATCGACACAAGATCATTATTTACTTACTGTCAGTCAAATTCGATAACAATAAACGACCAAAAAAAATTCAATAATAATTATATGGATTAGTGTTATTATATTTTATGTACCTTGTAATCTCACACATATACGATTAAATTCCGATAAAGAGATCAGAAAGAAAAGCAAAGAAAAGAAAAGAAAAGGGACTTCAAAGTATGAAAGGGGAATGAATCCTCCAGGGAGCCCTAACTAAACACCTTTGAGAAGAAACCCTGTTTTTCTGCTGCAATCACCAGTCAATCATGCAACAGGTAAGAATGCCTCTCCAGAAATCAATCGATTTCGAAAAACCCTAATTTCCATTGCTGACGATGATCGAAACTTTGATTCGTGGAGGGCGGGGGATCGGAGACGGAGGTCACCTGGGAGGATCAGCAGAACATCAACAAGTTCTCCAAGCTGAACAACCGGTTCCACGAGCTGGAGGACGAGATCAGAATCGCCAAGGTGCCGCCTTTCTTTCGTTCTGTCGATGGAAGCCGGTCTTCAGTTGGTCTTTCGTTTTTACCGTGTGTTTTCCATTGATGGGTCAGATGGGTTGCTGCATCAGATGAGAAGGACGTGTGTGAACTAGGGGGATGTGCGCGGGGGAGTAATTTCTTGTGGGTTCTGGCTCGTTGAATGTTGGTTTTCCTGAAAGTTGGCTGTAGTTGTTGATCGGAGGTTGATCTTCAGTAGAAATTTGAAAGTAGCTGGTAATTGTTACTGGGTTGGATTTGATGCTCGGCTTTTAAGCCTGTGTTCTTTGTTTCTTGATGAGCTTTCTGTCGGCTTCAGCTTCTTGGGATAGTGAGATTATTCCACTCTAAAGCAAAACCTGGCATTAAAAATTGTTATATTGCTGAAGACAGAAATTTGAAAAGCAGCTTTCTTGAAGTGAAGAGAGTGAAATATCCTTTTTTGGGATTTTGGACGAGATTAAACCCGTTACTCGTGGGATTATGTAGTTTGTGGGAGTGCATTTTTCTTAAATCTTTTGGTTGTTATGACAAAAATGCTTGAGCAAGATGCCGCTTTGATGATTTCTGTGTGAGTTATGCTCAACCTTTACCTGTTTACGGCAATGTACAATAAGTGGTTTTTCGATAGACCCCTAGGAAATGGAGTTGGCAAATCTTTATATTTGAAACACTCCAAAATTTTGGGATTCAAATTTTCGAGCTCCTTCATCTTTATCTACATTTGGTAGAAGGTTGAGTGAGTGAGCAGCTTTGACATCTGACCTTTTCATGCACTGGTAACTAATTTTTTTGTTCGTGAATGACCTTGTATTTACTTTGGGCATATAAATTTAACTAGCAAACCTTATAAATGGATGGATGTCTTATCAGAGAATATTGGTAGTATGTACACATTCAATGGCATTACTGGATGAACGGAAGTCTCTGATTTGATGTTTTTGAACTCACATTACAAACAGATTCTTAACATAATTAAGAACTCAGGATATTTCTGTGCCGGTAAAATCATACTAAAGTCATGGAAGCATATCGATCTGTCTTCTATGACCAGCCAATGGATATTTCTGTGCTGTTACATTCTGGTGAGCTTGTGGGTGCTTGAGTTTGCGTCCCCTCACAAGTATTTAATTTTCTTGATCTCTAGTATTTACTTAGCTTCTTTAGAAAACCCATTTTGGGAAAGAGTCTTGTCAGTTCTCTATTATCTTTCTGTGAGCTGATTCAGATCTAACCTTATGCTAAAAGGATAGAAGAAGTTACGACTCACTCTTCTCACCCCGTATCCCTCTAGCCCATGTCACCTGCTTATCTCCTCTCAATGTTCAACTTTTTTTCAGGAAACAAACGACAATCTTGAGGATGCGAGCAATGAGTTAATTCTTACTGATGAGGAGGTAGTGCGCTTCCAGATAGGGGAGGTTTTCGCTCACGTGCCAAAGGATGAAGTGGAGAGCCGAATCGAAGAGATGAAAGAAGTAACTACGAAAAACTTGGAGAAACTGGAAGAGGAGAAAGATTCTGTGCTTGCGCAGATGGCCGAGTTGAAGAAAATTTTGTATGGGAAGTTCGGGGACTCCATCAATTTGGAAGAGGATTAACATAGCTGTCCCTGTTAGTTTTCCTTTGGTTTCTGTCGATTGAATCATTCCTCATTTGCTTTGCCGGCTTCAGGAAATTTAGAATGCTTGCTGTAAGATCAATGCAATAGCCTGGTTTGTGATCTGCCAACTGCCATTATGAGTAACTTATCGTGTTCTTAAATTCTTACTTTGTTGCCATGAGTTTTGGTCCCCTTTCTGATTACAGTCACTTGAATTTGTCATCCTTCCTTTGGTCTTAAGTTGCGGTACAAGACTGTTTCTCTACTTCTGGGGTTTCCTCTTTCGTGCGAATGTTACTCCCCCTAATTTTACTTTCCAAACACACACCGTGACGTTGATGTAGAATCACAACGTGTGGCATAGGAGTACCAAACTCAATACGAAATTAATTTGGTATTATACTTTCTGGCCGATACATTTCCTGTAGATAAACAAATCAGCAAGGTATGAAGTGAGGAGATGGTTAAGGCTGCATTTGGAAACACTTTTAGTGAAAGTTTTTAGGGAAATGTAAAGGACTTTAAGTTAAAGGAGTTTTTTAAAATGCAATTGTGTTTGGTAAATTGTAACTTAAAAGTCCCTTACAAAATAATTTTGGGTAAAATAGCGTTTGGAAAAATTATACTTGCAAAACTCTTTTTTTATTTTTTATTAAAGATAAGTTAAAACCCTTCGCTGGAGCCGGCGAAGGGCAGGCGGCCGCCGGCGACCCAGATCCGGCGCCGGGCGGCCGTCGTCTGAGGCCGAGCCAGCTCGGGCAGCCCCGGCGACCGCCGGCGAGGGCCGCCTGGGCTCGCTCGAGCCCCGACGAGGGTCGCGAAACCCAAGCGAGGGTCGCCGCCTCAGACGACGGTCGCCCGGCGCCGGATCTGGGTTACCGACGGCCCTCGAAGGTCGTTTAGGTCGCGCGACCTCAGGCGCCCTCGCCTGGGTCGCCGGCAGCCCTCGCCTGGGTTTCGCGACCCTCATCGGGGCTCGCTCGAGCCCAGGCGGCCCTCGCCGGCGGTCGCCGGGGCTGCCCAAGCTCGCTCTGCCTCAGACGACGGTCGCCCGGCGCCGGATCTGGGTTACCGACGGCCCTCGAAGGTCGTTTAGGTCGCGCAACCTCAGGCGCCCTCGCCTAGGTCGCCGAATTTGGGTAGCGCAGCCCCTCGCGGAAGGTCGTGCGGCCCCTCGCGGTGGTCGTGCGAGCCCAGGCGACGGTCGCTGGGTTGTGCGACCGCACCGGCCCCCCTCTGGCGGTCGCCTTCCCCTCACAGCCATGTCGTCCAAGGTGCAAGCGAAGAAGACGATGGACAGTAGCAGACGAGGCTAAATCCGGAAAATCAAAAATTAGACTAGGGTAGTTTTGAAAGAAAATTTTTGTCACTTATCGATACTGTAGCATGCCAAAAATGCTGAAATGCCCAAAGCACCTCCTAGGGTGCCTTGGGCTTTTGGCCTTTTGAAGGCCAACTTTGGCTCAATGGGTCTTCAAAAAAAAATTACCAAACACCAAAATTTAGCCCAAGGGACCCAAAGTCCCTTGGCAAAGTGGTTTCCAAACGGAGCCTAAGTCATGACTCGTCAGCGCACAATGAGAGAAGGGTCATTGTAAGATTCATTTGGGATGTACCCTGTCATAGTTCCAAGTCTGCTAATTTCTGGCAAGTTTGTTTTGAACTAACTAAAGAACGAAGCTAAGTGCTTATTACAATTGAAGCACTTCGACATTGCACAATTTTCAAGTTCTTATTAGTAGCTGGAACACGTTCAGCAATCGACGTCACGCACCGCACACTTTTCACAAATGGAATGCAGAAAAGAACCATAGAAGGGTTAGAGGATGAAGGCACACATGCAAGCAAGGCACTTTAAACATTCCACAGAAGGATATGCAAGCATGGTCTTCCTAACATTCAAGACTTTCATAATTAAACCATGACAAGTATTGAAACATCTATTCAAAGGCAAAATTTCCAAATGTTCAGGTATTGCGAGAAATGGGAATTGATATCTACAGTATTTTAGGTGAAAAGCAAAAGAATGATTGACCCAAAGAACAAGAATTAAGGAAGGTGTAACTGAATACATAGCCTAACCCTCTCCAAATCTGCAATCCGTCCATCATATTGACCTGAACTTCTGGCAATAAAAGCTGCTTCTGAATTGGAGGCCAAGAGATGTTATGTATGGACATTAGCTGACGCCATGAACGGCCAAGTATGGTCGCCAAACATCGGCATTGTTCCCAGTTTGCAAGATCTTCAGCTCGCATTTACCGCAGCAGGCAACAAGAATGTCCAAACAGAGAGAGAGAGAGGGGGATGCACTATCTCAGCATAATCAAAACAACTAGCAGTCATGGTTAAACTGAATGATCCGACTACTCTCGCAACCCAGTGCCGCGCAGGGCATATTATCCCAAAATTCAAGTCAATGCTAACCAAAACACAGAGTCATTTCGCAGGATGAACCATACCCAACTGAAGCAATCCAATGAATCTAAACAAATGTTTTCCCAATTACATTCTACCAGCAATGAAGCCTGTCCCCTATCTTCTCTTCTCAAAGCATGAGCATACCCATCAAGCTCCATCCACGGAACAGCATCAGATCCAAAAAATTACCTTCACCCTCCAAGCCCCTCAAATCAAAAACCCGTGTAAAGAAAACTCCTAGCCTATCAGAAACAAGAGCAAGAACATACCACCAAAAACAAGAATTCCAACACCACGATATACCAACTTTAATAAGCCCTCAAATTCCGGAATTCACCTTCTAAAATCACAAAGAAACTTCACGTCCGAGTATAAGAAGTGGGTCTCAAGGGTTGGTTGCCAACAACAGAGAAGAGCCCGCTCTCTTCTTCATCCACATACAAATCCTCCGAATTCCTGAACCCAGCATGCAACCCAATCACAAACACCCCAATCGCCAACGAGATCAGCACATTCAGGCCCACACCGGTCAAAACCAACGCGATTGCAGTCACCAAGCTCAGCCCCGCGAGCACGACCCTGTCGTCGAAGCTACGACCGAGGACCACGAGGG
This sequence comes from Syzygium jambos, assembly GCA_031216235.1. Classification (NCBI taxonomy): domain Eukaryota; kingdom Viridiplantae; phylum Streptophyta; class Magnoliopsida; order Myrtales; family Myrtaceae; genus Syzygium; species Syzygium jambos. Next base: position 38,232,505 of record CM062227.1, on the reverse strand, counting down.
GTTGGTCGACGGAGAAGTAGAGGGCGTACCAAGCGAGGAGGACGGCGGTGAAGACCATCAGCGCGACCGGGTGCCACAGGAGGCCGAGGAAGACGGCGAGGAGCGTCACGATCGCATAGTTCAGGCGGAAGTGGCCGAGGTTCTTGGCCACGCGGGAGGCGGCGTCGGTGGGGCTATAGGGGAGGGAGAAGGAGGAGAGGTCCAGGAATTCCCGCCAGGGGCGGCGCGTGGGGAAGGGGCTGGTGGCCCGCGACGTGTAGAAGAGCGCGGCGGCCGGCCTTGCGGCGGCGGCGGAGGGGGCGGCGGCGGCCGTGCTGGTGCCGTAGTTGGGAACCGCCGGCGGCTTCATCGTAATCGGAAGAGAGCGAGAGGAGAGAGAGAGAGAGAGGGAGAAAGAGAACGGAAGCACAGCTGAGACAGATCTAAAGAGAGAGGGAAACATGGGGCGGAGGAGTTGTTCTCTTTGCTACTTTTTTTTTTTTGGTTTCTTTTTTTAGATTTTCAATAAAAAAAATTAAAATGGTATATACTTTCTTAATTTATATATATAACATTTTTTGGTCAAATTTTATATATATAATATGCCCATACATATATATATGTATATGTATGTACGTGTGGATTGGATCCAACACATGAACGTGAAGGCTACTAACTTCTTTGCTTGCACTTGCAGGAAAGAGCAACCTCTCCAATGTTGTACTGTGGGGAAAGCATCTGTTCACACTACTAAAGTATCATGACTTTTCCAGCTAATTTTTTCTTGAAATTCTGAGAGACCGCCGACGAAGTCTGATGAAACCATAATCGAGCGATCAAGGTATCTAGGATGTAACATCGAAAAAGAATTCAAATAGATGCGATCAACATGAGGAGATCATCGCGGCACGTGATAATGTCAGATATCCAAAATATAGAAGTCTTTTCCCAAAGTTGGCCAGTTTTAGAATTTTCGAAAGAATTGTATAAAACACAAAGGGAAAATGACACAAATAATCCCTAAATTTTATCTTAATGTGCAATGTGGTCCTTGAACTTTAACATAATGAGCAATGTGGTCCTCGAATTTTTAATTTGTTCAATATAGTTCTTGAACTTTCTTAGTTAAGTGTTCAATTTAGTCCCTAAACTAGATAATTCATGAATTAAATTGAGTCCAGAAATATAATAATTCATAACCACATTAAACAAACTATAATTTCAAGGACCACATTGCCCATTAAAATAAAGTTTAGAGACCATTTGTATAATTATCTCAAACACAAATGGTGATAAGTTTTTTCTGTGTACTTACCTAAAATTAGGTCTTGGAATAAGTCTCAAAGATCTAGCTTTTGTACAAGAGCCATCAGATCCACCAAAGACTTTCGGCAGAAGACTAGATAGATTGACACCAGATGGACAACAGGTCATTAGGAGAAGAAAACGTTGTCGACCCGCAATTCTAATTGAAACAAACTTACTTTCTTGTTTTTTTTTTTTTTTGGTCGATAGAAAAGCCGAAGACCATATCGATCCCCGACACGATTCGAAGAGCCGGCAAACCATTCCCGACAAATCAAACATGCAAAGAGAATATCAATGCCAAACCTCAGAAATCTTTCACAATCTGGGCCATGCTCAGATCTTCTGACGAAAGGGAAACACTGAACGAAAGAACCGAAAACTGTACAGGCTCATACCAAAACATGTTCATGCAACGGATTGACGAAAGTTAATGCTTCTTTCCTGACTTTCTAACAGCAAGTAACTATGAGGCAACCATAATCCCGAGCGCCTTCCTTACTCAGGCATCGAGCTCTTCCATCTTCATCATGTTTAAAGTCGAACTGATCCGATCCTTACCGCAGAACTTCCTTGCAGCTTCAAAAGCTTCCCTGTAAAGATGAGAAAGCATAAATAGTACTTTAAAATTGCATGCATGACGTGATTCATTTTAGTCTCTAGAAGTCGAGTGCTCAACCATTTATTATGGATGCATAAGTTGCTAGATGCAGTGGTGCTTCAATATTTGCATTCGCTAACGTAGCCAACTAATTGAGACATAAGATTCTCTGTGCTCTGACGAAAGAGCGAGCAACAGAATTTAGCATTTGCTTAATAAACCTGTGGACCAAATACTAGATATGACTGCCTCTGGAAACTGATACTTTCGCGTTATGAGCACGAAATCTTCTCAGTCACCAAGCGTAACACAACAGAATCGCGTTCAACTTTCACAACTGTTCAATGCTTTCGCCATTTTACCAAAAGCAGCTGGTTCGCTTAATTACTCTTCCCCATTCTGCATCATTAATCAGGCACATTTGATATTGACATTCCTTTCTACTCTTTCGCGTTCTGTAGCCTTTCCTTATTGCACATAATCTAGCTCCAACCGTTCGCCGGGCATATAGATTCCATAGGACCATTGTCGACATCACGATGTTATTCTAATTAAATTCACAACTAGGACACGGGAGAAGGTAAGCCTAAAACTATAACAGTGACCTTACATATTGTTTCTTACTCCAAGGTTGGAGAAATTGATTCGGCCTAACCTGAAAGCGTTTACAAGCTCCTCATTTTCAGGGTCAAGCTTCATAGCCTAATAGAAAGAATTGGCAGCTTCCTCAAACCTCTGCCAAACATATCACCGCCATGTACAGTCATAATATGTACAAACTACTTTCTGTTGATAGACTAAAGGGATAAGAATTAGCAGAAGTGTACCTGCAGTAAACGCGGAGCTGCACCTTCCCTATACCAAGCTTTTGGCCAATCTGGTTTGAGGGCCTTACAAGCCATTGCATCAACTAGAGCATGTTCCACTTCCCCCAAGCAAATCCAGCAAATACTTCTATTAGAAAGCAAAGTTGCATCATTTGGGTCAAAGCCTCTTGCCTGTAACTCCCAAACCAAATGAGCAGTAAAATTCAGTCAGATTGAAAGCTTTTTGTTTGATTTTAAAGGTCACTTTGTAAGCAAGCTCTGAAGTCCAATAAAACAAAAAGAGATTCTTCTTTCGCAATACTTGAGAACCAAGTTAAACACGTGAAATCCAAATTTGTCGAACTTATGACAAAAGACATTACTCGTGTATAAGCATCCAAAGCTGCTCAATAGTCTTTTCTTCTGTAAGAATCATCTCCTCTTAATTTGGCCTCTGCAGCTTTCTGTTTGGCTTCTCCAACTCTCCTGAAGAAGTGAATATGTCACATAACAAATCAGATGGAAACTCATACTTCCAATATCTCTACATTCACGGAAGGTAAGCAATCTCCAAGCCCACCCGAATCAGTCAAATTATGGATCAAATTTTACATTCACAGTCAAAGTACAGACTGTAGACTTGTGATTGATTACTCCACCCACAGTACTTCACAAGAAAGAAGAAAAAAAGGAATACCCATCTTATACATTATACAATTATGACGATCATGCTACTACAGTCTACATCCAAATTTTCTATCAGCAACTTTTTGATTTATCTCTTCAATCGGTATTCATATAAGTTCTTCCTAGATGAGTTGCTTCAGGTCGATAATGGAATGGCAAGCAAATAGCTTTTATTTTCATTGACCATATATTTCATTTTGTTAAGTTGAAAAAAAGAAAGTAAAACGAAGTTACCTCTTAAGGAAAAAAGCAACGCATTTCACAGATGAACTAATCATCCTAACCAATAAAATAAGGGAAAACACAAACACTATCTACGGCAAAAAACAATAAACTTCAGAGATCTACTAATCTTCCTAATAAAACAGATCAGGGAAAAACAAACTAAGTTGTTACCTATCCAATGAATTGACATATGTCAGGTAATTTAAGGAAAATAACTACATGATTAACAATATAAAACTACAATACACCATTACCTTTGAGAGCTTTTGCTTTGTCAATGAGGCGTCCTTTTTATTACTACTTTCCTCTGCTTTGCCAACTTCTTCCTGCAAATCGAACTATTGAGCTAGTCCAGAAAACAAGAGAAATGACAGAAGAAGTGTGACTTTACTACCAAATATTGCTCCAACTGAAGGACTCCCTTCACACAATGGACTAATTAAAGAGCTCCCTACAAGTCTTTTGTCATTCTACATTGACTCATAGTTTATATCGACAATAAGGAGAGGCTTTCTGCCATATTGTTACAAAAGTCATTTCAGTCTAATTTTCCTTCAAAAGTTAGCCGGGCGTATTCTTGTCCAAAATTCTCTTCTACAACGAGCATTACTCTCAACCTATGAGACCCCAGAGACGCAAAAGAACTCTTTCTCGTCCCAACAGTGAGCAACAAAACACAAACCTCCATTTTCAGCCCATAGGGCATTGCTGACATTAAAGATCCTAGGATCAAAGCCTGCATTTATAAACAACAATTCAATCAGGAAAGAAAACGTGGATGATCTGGTGAAGCTAAAGTACTAGAAAATTCGTAAATTCTGGAAGTTTTGATTTCAATCAGAGGAAGCAAGAAAGTTAAAGAAAACCAAACGAGACGAGGGCCCAGTACCTGCATATCACCAGTTTCAGACGGCACTTACTACAAAATTCCATCCACGCTTCATTCCGGGATAGTTTGAATTGTAGAGGTCTTCGGAAAGAGAATCTCCACAGCTGCACGATTTCCTCTTTGGGCTGCAACCTCTATATGCTTTATCCCATACTGTGATGACAACAAGAAAGCATGATACATGATGAATTGCATGATACACGATGAATAACTCATCATCCAAATAATATCCCAGGACAAGAGACAAAATATTAAAATTTTCCCAGGAATAAGTGAAATGAATGCAACAACGATAATACTGGAGATGAGGGATCAGAATTCCAGATTAAGTAAATGAATAGCTACTGATAAAGCACTAGACCATGCAAAAATTTAAGCAATCATCAATTTAGAAAAAATGTTTATGATACATCATAAGTAGTCCCTATAGGCTGGAGACGATGGGGTCAGTCCATGGATTTTTTTTCCTTTTGCCATATTTGCATCAAAACAAGCTTTCAAAATATGCAAGTAAGTGAAGTTTTATAAATATATAATGCAAACTTCCGGAGAAGTAAAACTCTAAAGCTTTCGACCTGATCTGCAATATCAGCATCAGCTCAAGCCTCTAATAGACAATTTTTTTTTTTTTTTGGGTGAAGTCCTCTAATAGACAATTTATGATTTCTAGTTTCCGAAAATAAGCAGCAACGAGCAGTGGTGTTCCTCCTTCTGCCCAACTCATATTTAATTTAGCGCCTGCCTGTATGGACAGCGAAATGCAATAAATATTACCAGGTATGATTTTTTATAACTTCTATGGGCACATAGATGAAAGGATGATGGATATGCCAATGAAAGCAAGCACAAAAAGATATTCACAGCAGCCAGAGTACTGTCTCTGCATTGAGCAACCTGTTTGCGGTAGACATGAAAGTGATGGCAAGAAAAGGGGAGTGCATATCATATTCTGCTAGTGAAAACTTGTTAATAACAAACTGTAATCAAGAGCGTCAGAATTAACAGAATCAAACGGGCAATATCAAAGGAAACAAATAAGGAAGCACAATTATCATGTGAAAATCTGATTGAACATTGATTAAAGCAATATAATGCCCATCAACCTATAGAGGCTGTCTAAAAATATCATGCATAAGATGGAAATGAAAGGACCGCTTGGACCTCAGGAAAACTGAAGTAACCAAATAACATTAGTGTATGTAGGAGATAGGTTAAACACTGAACGTGAAAAAGTTCTAGAAACCTGAATTAACAGCTTTACCCATTCAACCGAGCCGGCTACTATTGATGCAGAGAGTGGAGCTAATTTATCATCATTTTGAGCATTGGGCTGCAAAACAAAATATTAAATTAAACACAAAATGACATCCCAAAACTCTTGGTCCTGTCACTGCTATGCAATCTTCTGAGTACGATGCAGATATAAATGGAAAAGAGACGGAAAATAGCAATTATCAATTAGCCCAAAGAGTAAATCTATAAACACAGTCATAGATATTATTCTCGAACTTTCCACCGCCAGTATCTCCTATATGTTGCCAAAAGTCTATGGAAGTCTGATGCTTATCATTTGGAATCAGAGTGTTCAGATGGATGTCTATTTTCAGTTTTAAATAACTTGTCAAAACTACTCTAGCAACATCCTTACAAGTGTAGAAGTCTCAATTTTCAAGTCCAACCACCCACATTAGTACCAATTACCAATTCATACAACTACAGAAATATGGTTCGTGCATGAAGTAAACATGATAGTCAGTAAAAAGTTACTCAATATAGGTCATATAGTCTAAGGTGATGAGTTATGTGGGACCATCTATAAACACACACATGATGTGTGTATACTTAGCTGATTGGACAGTCTGTCAAACTTTTCCTCATCATCAAGAAAGCAGAATCTACCGTAACGTGACACAACATCGATAAATTTGATCGCACGAATACAACTACTCAATGAAAAGCCACTAAGAACACAACATAAATGGAAAGATATCACATAAAGCCCACCGTACTTTCTATGGAGTGCATGTTAAATTGATCTAGAAATAAATTTGCTGTTTTTTTTTGGTCACTAATTTGCTGTTAGTGTGTATAGAAATACCTATTTAGACAAAATATCATTGTCACACAGATATTAAAATGACAGCATGAGTAATATGCTTGTTCCAATAAGAAAATATCTCCTCCTTATCTACAAACAATCATCCGAGACCAGCTCCATTCAACCGATCATTTCCATCTCCCTCTTTTAGATGGAATTGCATATAAGGAATTTCGCAAGCTTACATCAGCATGATGTTCTAAAAGAACATTTACAGCATCTTGTTTGGCATGACCGGCAGCCTGAATTAAAGGGGTGCCAAAATTGCTTTGAGAATCAACATGGACACCTTTAGAAAGTAGAAACTTCAGCAATTCTGTGGTCCCTGCAAACAATTAGGCACAGATAAAGCATGTCTATCTTCAATTGACCATAACGCGATGCAACTGTCTGTGTGTGTGGGAGGGAGGGAGGGAGGGAGAGAGAGAGAGAGAAAAAGAGATTGCTAACCAAATCTAGAGAATTGTGATTGCTAACTTCACTGGAGGAATTATGATTATTAAAGAACAAAATAATCACCCTAAAACTATAGGGAGCGACTTACCGATTGCAGCAGAGATATGTAGAGCTGTCAAACCTGCTTTCTCAGGCATGGCAGGATGGGCACCTTGCTCTGTTAGATACTTTGCAGTTTCAGCATGCCCTGATCGTGCCGCCTGAAGAAGAGGAGTCTGGCCTACAAGAACAGCAATTTCAGAAAATTATTTTTATCCTAGTTGTAGGTAAAACTGATAGTGAGTCCATAAGAAACAGTAACAAGGAAAGCGTCATGGTCAAAAGATACCCGGCCACATTCCAATAAAACTTAACTTTCCCATCGAGTTCAGTAAGTCAAATGCAAGTATGTCACTATTATCTACAATTTGTTTGTGAACTCCATCATAAAAATTGCATCCGCTGCCTCAAGTCAAGATGCATAAACTCCACACATTCAGAAACTAAGAATTATTCACGAATTCACAAAATCGACAAAGCAATAAATGGCTTTAAGTGTGATACCATCTGCGTCGATCGGGTCAACATCAAGCTCTAATTCCTCCAACAAGTACTTGCATACTTCAAATTTCCCCTCCATCGCAGCAAAGTGAAGCGCCTCGCGATTTCTCATGTCCTTACAAACAGCAACAGTTCTTGCCATCTTCGCAACATTTTCAACAAATGTAGTGCATAATGCAGGGAACCCAAAAGGCCGAAAATCCAAAAAAATAGGATTTAAAGCACCCAAATAAAAAGAAGAAGATGCCAAGACATATACTCTTGAGTAGATGAAGATTCCCAGTGCAGGCAGCAGTTAGAAGACCCAAAACTCCTGGCCTCACTGCAAATGGGCACGCGAGCATAGATATATAAAAGCTTTTGACAACAAAATAACACGCGATATACACTATATGAGAGGATTCTTGGCTCCAGCCGAGTGATCATGACAGTAAACACATCTTCATCCATTACTGCTGCGAGAGAGACAGACGGACGGACGGACGGACGGACGGACGGACAGACCTTCGGAGGCACGAGAAGCACCAGGGGCCATGATCGATGTCTCACGAACCGCAGAGGCGCAAGAGTCTTGCTTTGGGACGATGAAGAATGAAACAACTGACGCTGCAAAGCGAACGAAGCAGAGAAATGGCGAAAAAAAAGGCCACGTCTTTCCAGCTTCTTGCCATGCAGAGAAACTCCCGCCCGTTTCATCAGTCGTGCGAGCAGGCTGGGTAGGGAAGGTGGTCGGGTTGGTTAAATCGGGTACCCGATTCGCCAAAAGTTTGCGGGTCAAAATTTGGATATGGAGCTTCAAGATCATCATAGAGCAAGATTGGCCTTCCTTTTGAGCCAAAACTTGTGGAGCACGGAATGGGGTTTGACCGTTTTGAGGTTCATTTGAGCTACTATCTTAAAACAAGTATAGAAACATATATGCTGCAAATCGGGTTCAATTTTTGGCATTACTTTGACTCGAGTTCCGATTGGGATAATCAACAATGGTTAAGTTCAGGTTCCGGTTTGGGACTAGTTTAGCCTTTCAAACCGGCGATGATATTGTCACCGTTAGACCAAGCCGGCCCCAAGTCATGCCACTACATAGGCATCCAAACATTCCCTAGGCTTTGTTTCGCAGTCATGCATTACCCACTTATGGCGAATCAATTGGGGTTAGGGGGAAGTTTGAGAGGTTTGCGGTTAGTGGCATTGGAGAGGGTTTGCATAATCCTCATGTTGGGTTGCTATGCGCAAAGAGTTGTACGGCATTCAATGTTCGCGGCGAAGGATCAGACGACCAAAGAGATTGACCATCAGAGGAGTGTCTGTGGATTTCAACACTGACTGAACAGAAAAACTTCTTGTTTTGGTCTATAGACAAAACATATGAAACAGCAAAAACAACACAGGCTCACATGATGATATGGTACCAGAATGCAGAATCCATGAAACCTAGAAGAAGAGTAATGATGCCTCCTGTTTTTAGCTTTAATAGCCTCCACTGATGTTCCTCACTTCTTTCCTGAATTTCCAACGGAAAGTTACTATAAGGGCTTGTGGTCTCTTTTCTGGGCAGTGATGCATGGCCATCCCAAGCACCTTCCCTCCAGCTCAAGCGTCGGAATCCTCTGTCTTTGCCTTGCTCGAACTCGAACTCTTTTGGTCCTTAACGCGAAACTTCCTTGCATCTCCAAAAGCTTCTCTGTGATGACGACAAAGCATGAATGAAGAACAGGCATAGAACTCGAATTCCATGCAAGCTAGAACATGCGCAACCGCATGTTCTAGCTTAATTGCTCAATGAAAGCAGGGTGCAATATTCAAATTCTACATCTTTGATCAGGCACATCTGATGCCGAGTTTCCCGAAAATGTTTATCTTTTAGCATTATCTTTGCGCTCTTTTGTACAATAGCCTTTCATTATTCCACAGAATCTAGCCCCAAAATTTAGCTGGACATAAAAAATTCCATTATCAGCATCACAGACTCACAATATCTTTCTAATTAAATCCACAAATAGGACTTCACGGAAAACCGGAGAAGTTAAGGACGATGACAAAAGAACGACATAGCCACATATTAGTTTTTAATACCAAACTGGAGCAACCTGTTCAGCCTAACCTGAAAGCATTTGCATTTTCCCAATTCTCAGGATCAAGTTTGACAGCCTCGTAGAAAGAATCGGCACCTTCATCGAACCTCTGCAGCACGTTTCACAGTCTATATGGTCAGTAGTTAATTCAACCTACTTTAATTTCATACATTAATGGACCCAAGAAGAAGTGAAAGCATGCCTGCAGTAAACACAGGGCTGCACCTTCCCGATAGCAAGCTTCTGGCCAATCTGGTCTAAGTGCTCTACAGGCCCTTGCATCAACTAGCGCATGTTCTGCTTCCCCCAAGTGAATCCAGCAAAGACTTCTATTGGAGAGCAAAGTTGCGTCGTTTTGGTCAAAGCCTCTTGCCTGGAATTCCAGACCCAGACAAGTAGTTCAATCTAGTCAGATTGAGAGTACTTAACAGGTTTTGTTTTTAACTTATCTATGAAAGGTGTGATATCTTCATTGTTGAAAAAAGTTATCATGGAAAATGTCGAGAAGAATTGATGACAGGAGAATTTACTTGCGTATAAGCATATAAAGCTGCATGATAGTCTTTTCTTTTAACCGCCGCATCTCCTCTTAATTTGGCTTCTGCAGCTTTCTGCTTTGCTTCTTCACTTTCCTGAGAAAGTGAGCATGTCACAACACAAAACAATGGAAAATTGTGCATTCAATATCTCCACATCAGTCTATTCACAGGAGTTGAGCAATCGCCAAGCCCATACAAATTAGTCACATCATGGATCAACATGCATCCACGTTCGAAGTATTTTCTGCTTGATGTGCTTCACCCGCAGTATGATTGATAGACCATTCAGACTGAAAGTAGCTATTTCCCCAACTGAGATCAGCTAAGGTTCAGAGTGTCCAAAATGCAGAGCGGATGATATGTCATTGAGGAAGAAGGAATAAAAGACAAAGAAAGACCATTAGTGCAACCCTATGGTTATAGGAGACCATCTGGTTCTCCTACATTTCTCCTAATGAAGCATCAACATCGTCACACAAAGCTGAGAAAATATTTGATCACCTACTGAAAGATGGGCTCGGAGGAAACCTTATCGATTGCTTATAGCCAACACTGCTCCATTCTTTTTCAGAATCCTCCAAACAATATCTCAAGACCATGACATATACTTTCTCCACATCTATAGAGAATATATGCAAATCCTTCTATTGATTCTTTCTCTCTCTGTGCATTTCATATAAAAAAAATGTCCATTCAATGTAGGGAACACACGAGGTAACCAGCATATTTTCAATGAACTGACATAGGTAGATTATATTAAGGAAAAGAAGTTGATGATGAAAATTAAGTAAAACTACAGCGAACTATTACCTCGGAGAGCTTTTGCTTTGTCAACAAGTTGTCCTTCTCCTTACTTGTTTCCTCTGCTTCCCCGACTTCTTCCTGTAAATTTAACTTTTGAGCTAGAACATGATACAAGACGCACAAATATTCCAATTTTAAAACAAATAAAAGCGAGATACAGCAAAAACAAAGGCTAGAATATCCATCAAAATTTGGAAATTTTAAACAAAATTCACATGAAGCAAGAGGAGGTAAAAAAAAGCCATACACGGCAGAGACCTCAATACCTGCGTATCACCACATTCAGCCTGCATGCGCTCCATGATTCCATCCACACTCCATGGAATAGTTTTAATTTTTGAAGTCTTTGGCAAAAGAATCTCCACGGCTGCACGATTGCCTTTTTGTGCTGCAAGTTGTATGGGTGCTTTCCCATTCTGTGATGACAAGAGCAAATCATGATCTTTAATGAATGATCCACTGCCAGTAAGAGCAACAAAAATACTCTTGAAGTTCCCAAAAGACCTTCCATGAATCTATTTCAATAAAGGTGAAGAAAGTGATAAACCAGATTAGCGATTAGGAGTTTAAGTTAAGTGTTTAGAGTGGCTTTTCTTATTCCTTTCTTGTGTTGTTTGAATTCTACCTTCATTCAATGCTAAAGACCTATTCAAAACATATAAAGAGTAGTCATTTAGAAATTTTTCATAATTTTTAGATCTTAAATATCTTTTGTGTTTTCAGATTCTGAAGTGAAAGTAACATGTGATTGTTTTTATTTTACACAAATCACACGTTAATAATTTGCGATGAAGCATGGACCACGCAAAAATATTAAGCAATCATCAATCAAATGAACTGTTCCTTTTTTCTGCAAGTTCCTGCATTTGCATTTAAACAAGCTTTCAGAAGAAGGGGGGAGAGAAAGTAGTTATATGAACATTAAATTAAAACTTAAGGAGTACTGAAGCTTTAAATTTTGACCTCGTCTCTGACATTGGGATCAGCTCCAGCTTCTAGTAAGCAACTTATGATATCGGGTTTCCCCATGAAAGCAGCAACATGCAGAGGTGTTCCTCCTCCAGGAAAAGTAACATTCACCTTTGCACCCCACTGTATGGACATCAAAATTATGTGCACAAGGAAGTCACAACGCTATACGTAAGCACGTAAAAGCAAGCAAGGGCATTAGTCGGATATCCAAGCAGCCACAGGCCCACAGTACTGTTTTCAAATCGAGTATAAATGGTACTTTAAACAATAACCCTTCTGTAAATCTTCACGATTAAATTGAGTCTTCAATGGAACTTGAATGTTAGCAAGAAAGGGATGTTGATTCCATTATGCGCTACCATAATCGGAGTTTAATTCATAGAATAGCACCCAGCATTAAGAAGGCAAGACTAAAGGATACGAATAAGCAAACATAAATATCAGTGGAGACTCTGACTGACTGAAACTTGAGTAGAGCAATATAGTGTCAACTAACCTACAAATAATTGTTAAAAGACACAATGGGTATGATGGGGACAGAAAGGCAGCTTTGGGTACAAGAAAATTAAAGTAATCAAACAACTGTATATTCAGGATGGTAGTAACTCTTAAATGTCTAAAAGTTATACAAACCTGAATCAACAGCTTTAAGCATTCAAGCGATTTGATAGTGACAGATGCAAGGAGCGGAGTTAAACGATCAACAGTTTCCGCATTAGGCTGTAAAACACAAATAACAAAATTAAATACCAACTGCTCCGCCACATCCCAAAACTCCTTTTCTGTCACTGCTAAGTAATAATCTCAGCATGACGCTGATCTAAATGGAGAAGAGACATGAATAGCAATTTAACAATGTGTTAGGCAAACAAAGAAATGATTCTCAAATGTTCCACCGTTGGTTTCTCTCTTTTGTTGACAAAAATGTATGCAAGCTGTTCTTTGCCATCTCAAATCAAAGTGCTGTCATGGGTATCTGTTCGTTAAAATCCTCAATTACATCCAATTTTCAAGATCTTGTCAAAACTGCTCCAGCAATATCATAGCAATCATATGTCATATCTCAACTTTCAATGCATCCATCCACTTCATCGTTAATGCATCCAAAGATGAGGATGTGTCCATGATGAAAATATGCTTGCCGACAAGACGTTTACTTGGAATACAGCACATGCTCTAAGTTGATTAAACAAGTCTCAGATTTTTCCCTATCATCAAACAAATTAAGGAGAATCCACCGTAATCTGGAGGGAATTTGACAATGGAAATACAACTGCTCAATGAAAAGCCACTTCAACCACTACTGACCAAACATAAATACAATGGTATTACATAAAATGTTAGAACATATAAAAAATATCTAATTTAGATAATTTTAATACATGCAGTAAAATAAGAACATGAAAGCTAACTCCGTGCATTGCGCTGGGCCACATGCTTATTACTATAGCATCATCACAGAACAGCTCAATTCCTCCAACCAGGCAACCATTTCCACCTTTCTCTGTCTTCCTCTCTTTATCTCTCTATCATCGATTACAGAAGAATATATTTCTTGCCTTCAGTTCATGAAGACAAGTGCACATGCAGAAGGCATATGCACGAAGTTGCTACTCTCTCTCTCTCTCTGTGTCTCTCTCTCTCTCTATGAATACAGATATTCAAGCTCACAAAAGTCCGCGATGAAAGAGAGAAAATTCAAGAGATTTTGTATTTCTCAAGCTTACGTTAGCATGATGTTCTAGGAGAAATTTTGCAGCATCTAGCTGAGCACAGGCAGCAGAATAAAATAAAGGGCTGCCAGAAGAGCTTTGACAATCAATGTTGACCCCTTTAGAAAGTAGAAAGTTCATCATTTCTATGTTCCCTGCAAAGAAATAAGCACAGATAAGCATGTCCATCTTCAGTTGACCATGACAAGATGCAATGTGCACACGCTCATGTTTTTCATGCATGTGCGTGCTTGCGTGTGTGTGACAGAGAGAGAGATCGCTAACTTAATATAAAAAAATCATAATTGTTAGCTTTATCTGGGAAAGCAATTGCGGCAATTGGTAAACGTAGATGCTTACCAAATGTTACAGAATTTGACTTACCTAACCCAGCAAAGTAATGCAATACTGTCAGACCATCATTGTTGGGTATAGTAGAATCGGCACCTCGATCGATCAGATACTTTGTTGTTTCAATATGCCTCGATCCAGCAGCAAGATGAAGAGGAGTCTCACCTGAAAAAGAAACAAATTTTCAGAAAATTATTCGTCTCCTACTTGCAGGTATTAGTGATAGTGAAACATAGCAGGGTAGCCACAACCCGATAAAAAGCAGTAGCCCAAAAAGACTGTAGTTTCGCAAAACCAGGCTTCCATGCTTATACACAAATCTCAAAAACCAACAGAGCCAAATAGATATAGCTAAAAGCGGGGATACCCTCAACGTCTTTCGGGTCCACATCAAGCTTCAACTCCTCCAGCAAGTACTTGCACACTTCGATTTTGCCCTCCATCGCGGCGAAATGAAGCGCCCCATGTCCCTTGTCATCCTTGGTATCCACAATAGTTCTTGCCATCCCCCTCCCATCGTCGAGTTGCGAAGCCAACTCTGTTTCACCACATTATTCGACGGATGCAGCGCATCATGTAGCAATCCCAAAGGGAAAGAAACCAAAACTCAGGCTGAAAGGGCGGGAAAAGAAGGAAAGAAAACGGCGCAAGAAAAAAGAAGCCAAGATATACCCTTAAGTAAGCCAAGATTTCCAGCACCAACTGCACCCAGAAAACGCAGGACTTTCGGGCACACTGCAAAATTTGGTTCGAGAACAAAGTTAATGAACATTTTACCATCATTAAAAGGCACCCTGCAGTCACTGCAAACTAAAATGGTGAAAATGTTCTCAGTTTCCTGTTCAAACGGGTGATGATACGTACTCCTCTTTCTCCCAGCCATCACACACACACACACACACACACAGAGGGAGAGAGAGACCTTTGAGGGGAGGGGACGCAGGAGACGCCATGGTCGACGCTTTCACAGAGCTCGAAGAGTAATGAAGTATGATCGGTCGAAGTGGGTGTGACAAGAATATTGAAAGGGCATTGCCTTTTTAACGGCTTCTTGTGGCCAAACCCCGCGCAAAATCTCAGTGCGGAGAGCGGGCCGGGGCTAATGCTGGTAAGTGACAGTTGTGGTAGTTAACAGTTAGACGTTGCTGACTGAGTTTCTTGTTTAACTGAATACCGGGGAGGAAAAAGTACATTGAAAGTCTTAGATTTATGCGTACAGAGCACAATCAAGTCTTTAAACTCTCTTTTTTTATGCACTTTGTACCATAAATTTAGGACTCGATTATACTTTCTGATAAAGATTTAACACTTAAGCAAAACGATCAAAAAAATTTTATTTATTTACGACATAAATTTGTTTCTCGCAAGATTTAGTACTCCGTGGTATAATTCATTCAAATTTTAGAAGGATTTGTTTTTTGGCTTATCTTGGCTTACAATTCACTTTGTCAAAAGCAACACTTAAATTTTTCACTCAAGAAATAGAATTTAATTTATTCGCAATTTGAGAAGACTTCAAAAGGTACAATCAAAATGCTAAAAGGCGAAATCAAACTAGATACACACCAAATTGTCTTACACAACCTGTTTTAGTAATGAAATGACGCACAAAAACTGTTGCTTGCTGAATTGGTCACGTTTCTGTAAGGTTAACAGATTGAGGACGGAAATGGAACTGGATAAATAATGAAAATATCATCAGATGTAGACTCCTATTTCGTTCATTCCTTGCTAGGTTGTATGATGAATTATGAAACGACAGATAAGTGCATGTATGGAAGTGGATGAGCATTCTCTTTTAGTCATTCATGGCTGCAAGCGGCCGAGCCGGGCCGGGCTGGGTAGGGAAGGTGGTCGGGTTAGTTAAATCGGGTACCCGATTCGCCAAAACTTTGCTGGTCAAAATTCGGATATGGAGCTTCAAGATCATCATAGAGCAAGATTGACCTTCCTTTTGGAACCAAAATTTGCAGAGCACGGAATGGGGTTTGACCGTTTGAGGTTCATTTTAGCTACTATCTTAAACAAATATAGAAACATAAATACTGCAAGTCGGGTGCATTTTTTGGCATTACTTTGACTCAAGTTCCGATCCAGATAATCAACAATAATGAAGTTCAGGTTTGGGTTCAGGACTAGTTTAGCCTTTCGAACCGGCGATGATTTTGTCCCTGTTAGACCAAGCCAGCCCCAAGTCGGGCCACTGCGTAGGCATCCAAACATTCTCTACACTATGTTTCGCGGCCATGCATTGCCCATGTACGGCGACTAAATTGTGGTTAGGGGGAAGTTTGAGAGGCCACGGCTAGCGGCATTGAAGAGGGTTGCACAATCCTCGTCTTGGGTTGCCATGCACAAAGAGCTGTACGATGTTTGATGTTCGCAGCGAAGGATCAAACGACCGAAGAGATTGACCATCAGAGGCGTGTCTGTGGATTTCGACACTGACTGAACAGAAAAACTTCTTGTTTTGGTACACAGACAAAACATATGAAACAGCAAAAAGAACACGGGCTCACATGAAAAATATGATAGGTACCAGAATGCAGAATCCATGAAACCTAGAAGAAGAGTAATGATGCCTCCTGTTTTTAGCTTTAATAGCCTCCACTCATGTTCCTCACTTCTTTCCTGAATTTCGAACAGAAAGTTACTATGAGGGCTTGTGGTCTCTTTTTCTGGGCAGTGATGCATGGCCATCCCGAGCACCTTCCCTCCAGCTCAAGCGTCAAGATCACCTGTCTTCTTCGCCTTGCTCGAAGTCAAACTCTTTTGGTCCTTACCACGAACCTTCTTTGCATCTCGGACAGCTTCTCTGTGAAGACGACAAAGCACAAATGGAGAACGGGCATAGAACTCGAATTCTATGCAAGATACGATTTATTTAGCATCTCAAAGTTAAGTGCGCGCAACCGCATGTTCTAGCTTAATTGCTCAATGAAAGCAGGGTGCAATATTCAAATTCTACATCTATGATCAGGCACATCTGATGCTGAGTTTCTCAAAAATGTTTAGCTTTCAGCATTACTCATTATCAGCGTCACAGACTCACAATGTCTTTCTATTTAAATCCACAACTAGGACTTCACAGAAAACCGGAGACGTTAAGGATGATGACATAAGAACGAAGTAGCCACATATTAGTTTTTAATACCAAACTGGAGCGACCTGTTCGGCCTAACCTGAAAGCATTTACAAGTTCCCAATTCTCAGGGTCAAGTTTGACAGCCTCATGGAAAGAATCCACAGCTTCATCGAACCTCTGCAGCATGTTCCACAGTCTATACGGTCACTAGTTAATTCAACCTACTTTAATTCCATACATTAACGGACCAAAGAAGAAGTGAAAGCGTGCCTGCAGTAAACGCAGAGCTGCACCTTCCCGATAGCAAGCTTCTGGCCAATCTGGTCTAAGTGCTCCACAGGCCCTTGCATCAACTAGAGCATGTTCTGCTTCCCCCAAGCGAATCCAGCAGAGACTTCTACTGGAGAGCAAAGTTGCGTCGTTTTGGTCAAAGCCTCTTGCCTGGAATTCCCGAACCAGACGAGTAGTTCAATCCAGTCAGATTGAGAGTACTTAACATTTTCGTTTTTAACGTATTTATGAAAGGTGTGATATCTTCATTGTTGATAAAAGTTATCAAGGAAAATGTCGAGAAGAATTGATGACAGGAGAATTTACTTGCGTATAAGCGTATAAAGCTGCATGATAGTCTTTTCTTTTAACTGCTGCATCTCCTCTTAATTTGGCTTCTGCAGCTTTCTGTTTTGCTTCTTCACTTTCCTGAGAAAGTGAGCATGTCACAACACAAAACAATGGAAACTCATGCATTCAATATCTCCACATCAGTCTATTCACAGGAGTTGAGCAATCTCCAAGCCCATACAGATTAGTCACATCAAGGATCAATGTATATCCACGTTCAAAGTGTTTTCTGCTTGATGTGCTTCACCCGCAGTATGATTGATAGACCATTCAGACTAAGAGTAGCTACTTCCCCAACTGAGATCAGCTAAGGTTCAGAGTGTCTACAATGCAGAGTGGATGATATGTCATTAAGGAAGAAGGATTAAAAGACAAAGAAAGACCATTGGCGCAACCCTATGGTTACAGGAGACCATTTGTTTCTCCTCCATATCTCCTAATGAAGCATCAACATCGTCACACATATCCTTTATCGCTTGCATATAGCCAACACTGCTCCGTTCTTTTTGAGAATCCTCTGAACAATTTTTCTCAAGACCATGACATATACTTTCTCCACATCTATAGAGAATATATGCAAATCCTTCTATTAACTCTTACTCTCTCTGTGCATTTCGTATAAAAAATGTCCAATCAATGTAGGTAGAGCAATTTAAGGAAAAAAGTTCATGATCAGCAATAAGTAAAACTACAACGAACTGTTACCTCAGAGAGCTTTTCCTTTGTCAATAAGATGTCCTCCTGACGAGTTTCCTTTGCTTTGCCAATTTCTTCCTGCAAATCGAACTTTTGAGCTAGAACACAATAAAGAAGCACTAGGGGGCCAATCTCAATGTAAACAATGCGAGAACGCTCGTAATTTCACTACCAAATATTATCCCAACTGGAGACTGCCTTCAGATGGGACTAATTTAAGAGTTCAGAAATTCAAAGATCAACTAGTCTTCTTATAAAAGAGAATAAGGGAACACACAAGGTAACCAGCATTTTTTCAACGAACTGACATAGGTAGATTATATTAAGGAAAAGAAGTTGATGATGAAAATTAAGTAAACTACAGCAAAATGTTACCTCAGAGAGCTTTTGCTTTGTCAACAAGTCGTCTTTCTCCTTACTTGTTTCCTCTGCTTCCCCGACTTCTTCCTGTAAATTTAACTTTTGAGCTAGAACACAATACAAGACACACAAATATTCCAATTTTAAAATA
Source organism: Syzygium jambos (assembly GCA_031216235.1). Classification (NCBI taxonomy): domain Eukaryota; kingdom Viridiplantae; phylum Streptophyta; class Magnoliopsida; order Myrtales; family Myrtaceae; genus Syzygium; species Syzygium jambos. The sequence continues at coordinate 38,213,553 of CM062227.1, read as the reverse complement.
AATAAAAGCAAGATACGCCAAAAACAAAGACCAGAATATCCATCGAAATTTGGAAATTTTAAACAAAATTCACATGAAGCAAGAGGTAAAAAAAGCCATACACGGCAGAGACCTTAATACCTGCTTATCACCACATTCAGCCTGCATATGCATCATGATTCCATCCACACTCCATGGAATAGTTTTAATATTTGAAGTCTTTGGAAAAAGAATCTCCACAGCTGCACGATGGCCTCTTTGTGCTGCAAGTTGTATGGGTGTTTTCCCATTCTGTGATGACAAGAGCAAATCATGATCTTTAATGAATGATCCAGTGCCAGTAAGAGTGACAAGAAGTCCCCAAAAGACCTTCCATGAATCTATTTCAATAAGGTGAAGAAAGTAATAAACGAGATTAGCCATTAGGAATTTAAGTTAAGTGTTTAGAGTGGCTTTTCTTTTTCCTTTCTTGTATTGTTTGAATTCTACCTTCATTCAATGTCAAAGACCTTTTCAAAACATATAAAGTTTAGTCATTTACAAATTTTTCATGATTTTTAGATCTTAAATATCTTTTGTGTTTTCAGATTTTGAAGTGAAATCATAATGTGATTGTTTTTAGTTTACACAAATTACACATTAACAATTTGTGATGAAGCATGGACCACGCAAAAATATGAAGCAATCATCAATCAAATGAACTGTTCCTTTTTTCTGCAAGTTACTGCATTTGCATTTAAACAACCTTTCAGAAGAAGGGGGGAGAGAAAGTAGTTATATGAACATGAAATTAAAACTTAAGGAGTACTAAAGCTTTAAAGTTTGACCTTGTCTCTGACATTGGGATCAGCTCCAGCTTCTAGTAAGCAACTTATGATATCAAGCTTCCCCATGAAAGCAGCAACATGCAGAGGTGTTCCTCCTCCAGGAAAAGTAACATTCACCTTTGCACCCCACTGTATGGACATCAACATTATGTGCACAAGGGAGTTACAACGCTATGCGTAAGCACATAAAAGCAAGCAAGGGCATTAGTCGGAGTTCCAAGCAGCCATGGTACTGTTTTCAAATCGAGTATAAATGGTACTTTTAAACAATAAAAACAGGTAAACAGACATAACCCTTCTGTAAATCTTCATGATTAAATTGAGTCTACAATGGAACTTGAATGTTAGCAAGAAAGGGATGTTGATTCCATTATGCGCTACTATAGTCAGAGTTTAATTCAAAGAATAGCACACAGCATTAAGAGGGCACGACTAAAGGATACGAATAAGCAAGCAGAAATATCAGTGGAGACTCTGACTGACTGAAACTTGAGTAGAGCAATATAGTGTCAACTTACCTATTCTAATTGTTAAAAGGTACAATGGGTATGATGGAGACAGAAAGGCAGCTTGGGGCACAAGAAAATTAAAGTAATCAAACAACTGTATATTCAGGATGATATTAACTCTTAAATGTCTAAAAGTTATACAAACCTGAATCAACAGCTTTAAGCATTCAAGTGATTTGATAGTGACGGATGCAAAGACCGGAGTTAAACGATCAACAGTTTCCGCATTAGGCTGCAAAACAAAAATAACAAATTAGATACCAACTGCTCCGCCGCATCCCAAAACTCCTTTTCTGTCACTGGTACGGAATAATCTCAGCACAACGCTGATCTAAATGGAGAAGAGACATGAATAGCAATTTAACAAAGCGATAGGCAAACAAAGAAATGATTCTCAAATGTTCCACCGTTGGTTTCTCTCTTTTGTTGCCAAAAATGTGTGCAAGCTGTTCCTTGCTATCTCGAATCAAAGTGCTGTCATGGGTGTCTGTTTGTTAAAATCATCATTTGCATCCAATTTTCAAGATCTTGTCAACACTACTCCAGCAATATCATAGCAATCATAATGTAATATCTCAACTTTCAATCCACCCATCCACTTCATCATTAATGCATCCAAAGATGAGGATATGTACACGATGAAAATATGTTTGTCAATAAAGACGTTTACTTGGAATACAGCACATGCTCTAAGTTGGTTAAACAAGTCTCAGATTTTTCCCTATCATCAAACAAATTAAGGAGAATCCACCGTAATCTGGAGGGAATTTGACAATGGAAATACAATACTCAAAGAAAAGCCAATACAACCACTACTGACCAAACATAAATACAATGGTATTACATATAAAATGTCAGTGCATATAAAAAATACCTAATTTAGTTAATTTCAATACATGCAGTAATATTTGAAAATAAAAGCTAACTCCGTGCATTGCGCTACGCCACATGCTTATTACTATAGCATCATCACAGAACAGCTCAATTCCTCCAGCCAGGCAACCATTTCCACCTTACTCTTTCTTCCTCTCTTTATCTCTCTATCATTTATTACAGAAGAATATATATCTTGCCTTTTGTTTATGAAGACAGGTGCATATGCAGAAGGCATATGCACGAAGTTGCAATCTCTCTCTCTCTCTCTCTCTCTCTCTCTCTCTCTCTCTCTCTCTCTCTCTATGGATACAGATATTCAAGCTCATGTAAGTCTGCGATGAAAGAGAGAAAATTCAAGAGATTATGGATTTCTCAAGCTTACGTTAGCATGATGTTCTAAGAGAAATTTTACAGCATCTAGCTGAGCACAGCCAGCAGAAAAAAAATAAAGGGCTGCCCAAGGAGCTTTGATAATCGATGTTGACCCCTTTAGAAAGTAGAAAGTTCATCAATTTGAGGTTCCCTGCAAAGAAATAAGCACAGATAAGCATGTCCATCTTCAATTGACCACGACAAGATGCAATGTGCAAGCGCTCATGTTTTTGTGTGCACGCGAAAGCATGCGTGTGTGTGTGTGTGTGAGAGAGAGAGAGAGAGAGAAAGATCGCTAACTCAATATGAAAAATCATAATTGTAAGCTTTATCTGGGAATGCAATTGTGGCAATTGGTAAACGTAGATGCTTACCAAATGTTACAGAAATTGACTTACCTGACCCAGCAAAGTAATGCAATACTGTCAGACCACCATCATTAGGTATGGTAGAATCGGCACCTCGATCTATTAGATACTTTGTTGTTTCAATATGCGCCAATCCAGCAGCAAGATGAAGAGGAGTGTCACCTGACAAAGAAACAAATTTTCGGAAAATTATTCGTCTCCTACTTGCAGGTATTAGTGATAGTGAACCATAGCAGGGTAGCCACGACCCAATGAAAAGCAGTAGCCCGAAAAGACTCGAGTTTCACAAAACCAGGCTTCCACGCTTATACACAAATCTAAAAAACCAACAGAGCCAAATAGATATAGCTAAAAGCGGGATACCCTCAACATCTTTTGGGTCCACATCAAGCTTCAACTCCTCCAACAAGTACTTGCACACTTCAATCTTGCCCTCTATCGCGGCCAAATGAAGTGCCCCACGTCCCTTATCGTCCTTAGCATCCACAATGGTTATTGCCATCCCTCTCCCATCGTTGAGTTGTGAAGCCAACTCTGTTTCACCACGTTATTCGACGGATGCAGCACATTATGTAGAAATCCCAAGGGAAAGAAACCAAAACTCGGACTGAAAGGGCGGAAAAAAAGAAAAGAAAAGGACGCAAGAACAAGAACAAGCCAACATGTACCTTTGAGTAAGCCAAGATTTCCGGCACGAGCTGCACTCAGAAAACGCAGGACTTTCGGGCACGCTGCAAAATTCAGTTTGAGAACAAAGTGAAAGAACATTTCATCATCATCGAAAAGCACGCCGCAGTCGCCGCAAATTAAAATGGTGAAAATGTTCTCAGTTTCCTGTTCAAACGGTGATGATACGCACTCCTCTTTCTCCTAGCCATCACACACACACACACACAAAGAGGGAGAGAGAGACCTTTGAGGGGAGGGGACGCAGGAGACGCCATGGTCGACGCTTTCACAGAGCTCGAAGAGTAATGAAGTATGATCGGTGGATGTGGTGTGACAGAATCTTGAAAGGGCATGCCTTTTTAACGGTTTCTTATGGCCAAACCCCGCGCAAAATCTCACTACGGAGAGCGGCTGGTAAGTGACAGTTGTGGTAGTTAACAGTTAGACTTTGCTAACTGAGTTTCTTTGTTTGGTACTAACCAGGGGTGCGCAAAACGGACCGCTCAAATCGGGAACTGTCTAGACCAGACCGGACCGGACTGGCTGCTTTGGTCCAGTTCCCAGAAGTGTCGGTCCAGTTCCCAGTTCCAAAGGGAACCGGACCAAATTGACTATCCATATATTTTATTTTTTATTTCTTCAAAAAAATTAGTAAAATGTGAGCTAAACCTCCGTTTTTTGGTTTGTCTTTTCAATTTGAGGATCATTATTAATGTTTGATTATTCGTGGTTGCAAAACTTAGGGTCCTTTTACTAAGATCTTTTTCTAAAAAAGTAGTGGGGAACACGAAAAGATAGCATCAAATAGTGGAAAAAAAAATTGATCGTTTCCATTGGACCGAACTAGACCACCGGTGCGGTCCAGTTCCCGGTTCTAGGACCAACCGGTCCGGTCCCTAGTTCCAAATTTTTGAGAACCAGATTGAGAACCGATCACCCCTAGTACTAACTGAATTCCTGGGAGAAAAAGTACATTGAAAGTCTCAAACTCATACATACAAAGCGCAATCAAGCCTTCGATCTCTTTTTTATTATAAATAAATAAAAACTTGAAATTGTACTCTGTAACATAAGTTTAGAACTCGACTATACTTTCGGATAAAGATTTACGACTAAAGCAAAACAATCAAATGATTTATCCGTTTACAACATACATGTATTTCTCACAAGATTTAGGGCTTGGTTCAAATTCAAGGGAGATTTGTTTTTGGCTTATCTTGGCTAACAATTCACTTTGTCAAAAACAACACTTGAATTTTTCACTCAAAAAATAAAATTTAATTTATTCGAAATGTGAGAAGACTTCAAATGATTATATTTCTGTCGTTCATATATAATCAGTAAGCTAAGCAGCAAAAGGCAAAATCAAAATGCGAAAAGGCGAAATCAAACTAGATACAACCTGTTTTAGTAATGAAATGAAATGACCCATATAAAACTGTGGCTTGCTGAATTGGTCGCGTTTTTGTAAGGTTTGACAGATTGAGGACGGAGATGGAACTGGATATTTAATGAAAATATCATCAGATGGAGACTCCAATTTCCTTCATTCCTTGTTGGGTTGTATGATGAATTATGAAACAACAGATAAGTGCATGTATGGAAGTGGATGAGCATGCACTTTTAGTCATTCACGGCTTTGCTGAGAAGGAAAAAAGATCCAGTCAATCGGCTATGCTCATCAGAGAAGAAATGCGAGACTTCAACTATGATAGTCGAAACAAAATCATTTCTCTTTTCGGTCCGTCGACGAGCCAAGACCGAATAGATCGGTCACACAGCTCAACGACCAAGGCCGGGCATACCATTCTCGATGGATGGCGAAACCTTACGACAGCAAGCCTCACCTTGGACAAAACTGCATAGAGCTCATTACCAAGAACACAATATGCGACTGATGGACAAAATTCGTACAAGCTCAAAAGGTAAAACCAAAAAAAAAGAAAGGTTGATGCCGTCGTTCTCACTCAAATGGCCTCCCCTCAAATTCAACAATTCTTTTTTTCTGATTTTACAGCAAAATTTGGCACGAGGCATATAGTCTTTCTCAGGGAAAATGGCGGCTATCACAAGCAATGTTCCTTCGACTCAAGCATCAAGTTTTTTCTCACGGCATCTCAAGTATTTCAAGTCATGAACTCTTTTTGTCCGTACCATGGAACTTCCTTCCAGCTTCGACAGCTTCTCTGCAAAGACCAGAAAACATGTCAAAAGTCTAAACTCATATTTCATGCAAATTCTAGTTAACTGAAAACCACAACTGTAATGCATTTGCCAGGAACAGATACTTTTGCATTTTAGACCATGAAATCTTCCCCACGGACAGAAGAAACAGGATATGGTAGTGTCCCACGACTCTTTGACACTATCACTCTATCTCGCTATTACAGCCAGTTTTCAGAGGCTTTAGTGTTAGGCACATACAAACTTTTAGCTTTAACCCAAAACAAAAATCTAGTTACACATTAGTTCTTAATTAAAATTGGAGAAGTTTGCTCAGCTAACCTGAAAGCATTCACAAGCTCCTTATTTTCGTGGTTTAGCTGGACACCCTCATAGAAAGAATTGGCTGCTTCTTCAAATCTCTGCAGAAGATTCCAGTCATACATAGGTACAAAAAGGCACAGACACTAATGCCAACAATGGACTACTAGAGAATATGTGAATCCATGCCTGCAAAAGACGCAAAGCTGCACCTTCCCTATAGTAAGCTTTGGGCCAATCTGGTCTAAGTTCCCTACAGGCCTTTGCATCAACTAGAGCATGTTCAGCTTGTCCCAAACGAATCCAGCAAAGACTTCGGTTGGAAAGCAAAGTCGCATCAGTTGGATCAAAGTCTATTGCCTGTAATAACCAAATCAAAAGAGTGGTTCAACTAAGTCAGATTGAGAGCACTTCACATTCCGAGGTATTATTTTAAGCGAGATTTGATATAGTAGCCGGAAGAAGTTTCCGTCTTTGCTACACTTGAGAAATGAGTTGATTACATGAGAATACATACTTCGCAAGGCAGTGGGATCAGAAGAAGAATTTACTTGTGTGTAAGCGTCTAAAGCTGCTTGATAGTCTTTCCTTCGAAAAGCATCATCTGCCCTTGATTTTGCTTCTGCAGCTTTCTGTTTCGCTTCTCCACTTACCTGAGAAAGCAAATATATCACAAGATCAAATAGACAGAAACTCATGCATGCAATATGTCCACATCAAACATTACACGTAAAGTAAGTGATCTGCAAGCCTACATGAATCACATACGTGATGGATTAACCAGGTATATCCACATTCAAAGGGCTAAATTGGCGAGTGAAAGCTACTACAACAATCATTTCATAGACAACAAAAAGACACTAAGTCCATGAAATCTTGATCCAACTTTCCGCAATTTCAACTGCTAAAGACGAACTTATACAAACGACATTAGGTATCCCTAATCAACCATCTTCAATTCATTATGCTATCAAAATTACTTCCTCTATGAGTTACTTGCAAATCAATGGCAGAATGATAAAGAAACTGCTAGCATTTTCATTAATCATCTGATTAAATGCATCAAGAAAGAAAACGTCATTACAAGATACAGAAATCAAAGATCATCTAGCCTACCTGACTAACAGAAGAAGTAAAGCACAAACTATAAATACAATATTATAAGGAAAAAGAGAACGTGAATAACAAGAAGTGAAAAGTACAATGAAGCATTACCTTGGGAAGGTTTTGAACTTTCAGTAGAGTATCCTTCTCTGTACCAGTTGCCTTCGCCTTGTTGACTTCTTCCTGCAAACTGTAATTTTGAGCTAGAACACAATACAAAAACCACAAGAATCCGATTTTATATCAAGTAAATGCTTGAAAATCTGTACTATTACCAATGTACTTTCGTTCCAACTGAAGGACTCCCTTCAGATGATGAACTTGTGGATGCCTTAGTACAACAATTAGTAATTGAAAAGGAGATTAAAAAAAAAGCTCTTTCTTAATAACATAGTAAAGAATCTTTAATATAATTTCTTCAAAATGGATTAGCATATTCTTTCCCAAAATTCCCCTCCAATTAAAAAGAACGCATGAATTATGTCATCAAGCAAAAGCACTAGTAAATGCACATAAGTTGATATATATCTTTTTCTGGACAACTCCCTCCAGTCCAATGACGCATCGGAGGAAAAAGCCACCGAAAGCAAAAGTTTTAAGTCCCGATAACTACCTGCAAATTACCAGCTTCAGTCTGCATATACTCAATGATTCCATCCACACTCCATTTGGGAATACTGTGAACCTGTGTAGTCTTTGGAAAGAGAATCTCCACAGCTGCACGATTGCCTCGTCCTGCTGCAACCTGTATAGGCTTCAGCCCATCCTGTGATGACAAGAAGAGACACGATGTTTGATTGCTGTCAATTAAACCATTATAACCGATAAGCCTGTGAACTTGACATTATACTGCTGCTTCAAAAATTCATCCCCAGAACCTAATGCAGATAACACCTTTAGCATTCTCAGTTAAGTAAATCTTCAGCTTGTTTAGATAGAATTAAGTTTAAGTGAAAAGTACTTTTTTCTTTCCTACCAAAATTTAAAATATTATCCATTGAAAAAATTTTAAAAATATGTATATGAAAATCCACGATTCAACATTTGTATATTGTGAGAGCTTCGGGCATTTAGGTCTCAAAAAAAGTCATAGTGCATCTGCTGCAAGATTTAGATTAAGCAAAAGCACCGAACCATGCAAAGCTCTAAAGCAATCATAGACATCTATTTGCGATCTTTAGTATAAAAAGAACTCTTTATCAACCATCTTAACTTAACATAATTATATACAGAACAAGCTTTCAGAAAATGCAAATGGATAAAACGCTAACATAAACACAAACATTAGGGAAATTAAAGCCTTTTAAAGTTCTCAACCTCATCCATGATATTGGGATCAGCTCCAGCATCTAATAAGCAATTTATGATTTCTGGGTTCCCGTTATCAGCGGCAATGTGCAAAGGTGTCGCTCCTCCAGCACTAATGTTCACCTTACCACCAGCCTGAGCAGAAGGCAAAATCACAAGAACCATTACAAGAGATAAAAGCAAGCACAACTGCACAAGGAAAGAAGATTCATGGCATCCACGGTATAGTCTTTCAGTGGTGCATAAACTGTAGTTTCCAAAAATCAAAAGACGGATTCAGATGGAATTCCTAGTAAAATATCAAGAATTACACGAAGTTTATGACGAAATTTTTGCGAGAAAATAGAAGTGCAATTCTTCATATGCTAGTTAAACAATGTCAAGAGAAAATTTAACCAGATGGTTAATACAAATACAAGGAATAATAGCATAGTTTACAGAACTAACAAGGGAGATCAAAAGAAAAACGGAAAGGCAAGTATCAAGGAAGGTTCTCATTGAATCTTGAATAAAGCAGTAATAAGTAAAGGATCTTATACGCACAGATAAGGATAGCAAAAGAGAAAGGGGATTGGGGGCAAAGCCTCCAAGAAAAATGAATTAACAAAAAAGACTACAGTATATCCAAGACACAAGTTAAATCTTAAAGGCCAAGAAATCTAGAACCTGAATCAAAAGCTTCAAGCATTCAACAGAACCAGCAGCCACAGATGACAAGAGCGGAGTGATGTTATCATCAGTTTCAGAATTAGGCTGCAAAACAAGATATCAAAGTTATATAAAAAATGCTCACACCACATTACAAAACTCCTGTCTACATAACTCCAAGGAAAATGCCCAGAATAGATCCCAAAATCTCCACACACGCACTCTCTCTCTCGAAACTACTCTTCTTTTAAAGAGATAAGTATAAGAAATGATGAATTTGACAAGCTTACATTAGCATGATGTTCCAACAGAACCTTTACAGCATCTTGTTGAGCATGACCGGCAGCCCAAATTAAAGGGGTGCCAGCATCACTTTGAGAATCAATATCAACAACTTTAGAAAGTAGAAACTTCAACATTTCAATGTCCCCTGTAATTAAGTTAGCACAATAAGCATGTCTATCTTCAAATGATTACATAACAAGATTGTGCGTGTGTCTGTGTGTGTCTTTGATTTTTTTTTTTCTGCAGAGGGGAGGATAGCTTGCTAAATCAACTGGGATCCAAGCGTGTCTATCTTCAAATGATACCATGATAAGATTGTCTGTGTGTGTGCATTCAGTTATATATATTTATTTATTTTGGTAGAGGGAGGGGGAGAGAGGCTTGCTAAATCAACTGGGGAACCATACATACTCGAACATAGCAGTTTCCAAAAATACAGAAACCAACTTACCTATTCCAGCAGAATGGTGGAGCGCTGTGGCACCTAAGTCACTAGGTATATCAGGATTGGCACCTTGCTCTAGTAAATATTTGGCAGTTTCAGTATGGCCTTGCCGTGCCGCGTGAATAAGAGCAGTCTCGCCTACAATAGAAACACAGATTTCTATGATAAGCTTGTGTGTGAAACAGATGTTGAACTATCAGCCAGCATAACCATAGCCAAACAGAAGCGAAAAAAAAATTTGTGGTCAAATAGATACTCAAGGGGATATGCAGTGCAAACATAGATTCTACAACATTAGAATGCCAATATCTTAGTACAAGAAACTCAACGAATTCAGTACGTAGACACAATATGCAGCCGCTACAAGCCATAACTACTTTCGGGATCAGCTCCAGCAAATATCATTAACCTCACACAGCTAGAGAGAATTTAACCATTACACACCGCCACCCCAAATCAACAAGGCCATAAATAGTCAAAAACAGATTAACACATAACAAATAGCTAAAAACTGGGATACCATCATCGTCTTTCGTATCGATGTCGAGCTTCAATTCCTCCAGCAAGTACCTGCAGACCTCAGTCTTGCCCTCTCTCGCGGCAAAATGCAGCGCGCCCCGCTTGTTCGCGTCCTTAACATCCGCTATAGTCCTCGCCGTCCCTTTCCCATCGTCAAGCTCCGACGCTAACTCTGCTCTCCAAACTCAGCAATTCAACACAAATTGCAGTGCACAACACAGAGAAAACCCAAAAAAAAAGGGCCAAAACCCAAACTCGGGTATTGAGAAAACAACAGCAGTGCCGAGACCAAGACATACTCTTGAGCAAATCAAGATTCCCAGTTCGGGCTGCATTCAGAAAAAGCTGAACTTTTTGCCTCACTGCAACAAATTAGCACATGAACCAAGTTACAAAGCATAACACAAAACAAAAACAAAGCATTTCTTCATCTGCTACACACCCACATTCAGACAGACAGACAGACAGACAGACCTGCCAGAGCATCAGATGCATCAGCAGACATGATCGATCAAGGAAACCAACAGTCTTGGTCTGCTTCTTCCTACGGAGCACGAAAAATTTGAACTTGCTCGGCAGTTCGTGAGTGGGTGCTGCTGCGTGCGCTGCTGGAGTAAGGAAGAGTGGCGAGAACTCTCCGGCGCTTCGCGACCGAGACAACCCCTACATGTGGTGAGTCAACTCGGGTCCGAGACTCCGAGTTGATTCCGGTTCGCGTTAATCGCTATGCCTGTCCGGACCGGGTTGAACCGGAATCCCTTCGCGCTGTGCTCGGGCGGGCCGGGTTTTAGTTTTAAAAAAAAACGGGTCGGCCCGAATCTGTTGGGATGGAAAACAAATCTCTCATTTAATCAGATCAACTAAGTCCCTATGGTTTTCGCCATAAACATGATTAACATAAATCGAAGATCGAAAATTACTTTTCAGGATCGAGCCGTGATCTTTAAACTTAAAGTAGATAATTAAGCACCGTCGATCTAATTATTGGGATATGTTTACTCAAAGTCTTAAAACTTGTCCAAAACGTGCAATTGAGTCCTAAAACTTGCAAAAAGTACTATCAAATCCTAAAACTTATCAAATCAGTGCAATCGAATCATTTTATTAACTCCATTCAACTTGACTGATGGAAAATATTGACATGATTTTTTTTATTATTATTTTCTTTATTACACATGGTGATGACATGATTAAAATGACATTGTTTTGATCAAAATCTAATTTTCAATAATTTAAATTATATTAAAAATAAGCAAAATTTAAAAAAGGATTAATACCACGAAAAACCCTATACTAGTCACATGTGATAAATTTACCCCAAATTATTTTTTTTACCACAAAAAACCCCCAACTGGTATATTTGCGACAATTTTACCCTGAACTATTTTATTTATCACAAAAATCCTAAATTGGTACACCAGTGACGATTTTAACCCAAACTAATTTTTTAATATTATTTTTTTATTTTTTCAAATTTATTTTTTTTATTTTTTCTTTTCTTTTTGTTTTCCTTTCCTTTTTCTTTTCTTTTTTTCTTCATCTTCTTTTATCTTTAACCTCTAGCCCATCGCTGGTCCGGTGAACGACCAGAGGCGAGGGCCGGCAAAGTTGGCCCCGTTGGCCGCTGGCGAGGCTGACCTCGCCAATAACTAGTGAGGTTAGCCTTGCCCACCCTTGGCGATGTTCGACCGCGCCATCGCTGGCGAGGCTCGGCCCCGTCGGCAACTATCTTTGGAAGGTGGGAGCTTGGGGGGTTGCCGTCCATTCAAATTTTCATCTGGATGCACTTCACCCCCCACTCAAAGCCACAGATCCTTTCCTAGCTTGACCTCATCAACACCCTCGCATCTCATAAGTATACCGAACAGAATCTTTCCCTGGAAAAGAAAAACTTGATGAGAGTTGAAACTGCAATGTAAATTTATTAAAAATAGAGGATGAGGATTTCATTATATGCCATACCTTCATTCTCCTGTACAATGCTCTCATCTTCAACCTCGCCGCTTCTGGGCAAGGCCGACCTCACCAGTTGCCAGCAAGGCCGACCACGCCGGCCAGAGATTGAAGATAAAGAAGATGAAGGAAAAAAATAATATTATTAAAAAATTAGATCGGGATAAAATTGTCACAGGTGTAAAAGTTTGAGGTTTTTGATGATCAAAAAAATAGTTTGGAGTAAAATTATCATAGGTGTACCAATTTAATATTTTTTGTGGTAAAAAAAATAGTTTGGGGTAAATTTGTTACAAATGTACCAGTTTAGGGTTTTTCGTGGTATTAACCCTTTAAAAAATACAAAAAAGAGAAAATAAAAAAAAGAATAAGCATGCGAGGGCCTGGGGCCCGCCGACCCTCGCCGACCCCTCCCCCACCATCGCCGACCCTTCTCGACGATGGTGGGGCAACGGCGGCTATGGTGGCAACTCACTTGCTTCTTCCTTTTTTAAAAAAATATAATTTAAATAAATTTGTATTAAAAATTAGGTTTTGATCAGAACGATGTCATTTTAACCATGTTAGCGCTGCTTAGGATAGAAAAAGTAATAAAAAAAGCCACGTCAATATTTTTTATTAGTCAAATTAGATTGATTTTACGGAATGACTCGATTGCACAAATTCAATAAGTTTTAAGATTTAATCGCACTTTTTGAAAATTTTAGTATTCAATTGTACTTTTGTAACAAGTTTTAGCTGCACTTATCCCTTAATTATTTGAGAAAAAAACAGGCAGATTATTTTGAATTTTATTGGATCATTAATAAGTTTGATAAATTACAAAAAGAGAGTCCAAAAGGAAAAGCCACTTACCGGGCTCGCCCTTGGACTTTAATCTCTTGACCGGGACTCTTACGAAGAAATGCGGCGATTGCAACTTAAATATTAGTATTCTGAATAAATTTTGTTTTTAAGCATTGTGTAACTGTAATAGGAAACTTTGATTATTGCAAACAAGAGGAAGAAGAAAAAAGGAGCCGATACAAATCTATGGAGACGAACGCAAAGCAGCTCCAAAAGGCAGAACGCTGCACTAGGGACGGGTTAGCCAAACCGTCCTTAGAAGCTGCTGCTTCCCCGACGTTCAACCGGGAAAAGGCTTCGGCGTCCCTGTTTCGGTTGTCTCAGCGATGGCTTACAAGCCGTCGCCCGCAAATGGAGGAAAGGCTCGCCTGAAACCCGTCCCTCCATATCGATAGCAGCTAACCAAATAGGCGACGAGGGAGCATGCCGTCGCTAACAAGCTTGAGGAACGGAGATTGAATGCCTTTAGCGACGGCTCAGGACGTTGCATGTTCTCTGCTGATAGCAACGACGTTCTTCTGCACGGTAATTCGAAATCGTAACTTCAACTAACTTGTGCTTATGACTCCACCGGTGACTCGTCCTCGCGTACGTCAAGAATGCTTAGTTGAGTCACGCGATCGATAAGCTTCCATGATTATCTTGTCAAGATCAGTGCTCTTTCCAGATCCCACGTACCTTTTTTAGTTAGTTGCTCAGTCCGTTCGACCACATAAACGGCTCGATTAAGCTGATTCACTGCTCACATCGTTCTGGCTGGCCCAACTCGACATCCGACCTCCATGCATGATCTGAAATCCAACATCAGAAAATGGATACACCCGAGCATTGTGACATACACCTACACGTAGCAGGTAAAAGGCTATCGTACCACGATTGGCTTCTGATAGTCACTCGAAAGTCGAACACTTTCGCCATCTTCTGAATCATGCGATGCGAATTTACTCGTAAAAAGAAGGGCCGAAAGCAAAGAGAAAAAGAGCAAATGCATTGTCTTGGAGGGACAGTCATTGAGAAGGCAAGAAGCAATATGTCTTCTCGGTTATATTCATTTACACAGATTAACAAGCCGCAAGTAAAAGCCATATCCATCAACCTCGTTTTGGCTATTCATCAAGTATCATCAAATGAAACCCTAATTTTAGTTTAAGCTTCTCTCTCATCCTCCTCAGTTTTTTATCTCTCTTTTTTTTTTCTGTACAAGCTAGTCGTCCCACAACCACACACCCATTTGATTTTTCAGGATGATTGCCTTAGAGAACATGCCACAGCTTGAGCCCAGTGCCTCAGTTTGGTCTTCACGTGCTGAGGATCATCACCTATATATATCGGTGCACATTTTTTTCATTTCAAAGGAAAGAAGTCAACAGGAAACAAAGTATATCAGACAGATATTCGATTAAGCAAAAAAAAAAAATCAGACAGATATTCATATCAGAGGGCTTAAATTTGGAAAGTTCGTAAAATCTAATGAAGTTACTTCGGCAGCAAGCTAAAATAACATGAAACGACATGTAGATTGATTTCTAGCTAGGGCATCTAACCTAATTTTGAAAGCTTGGAATGCAAATGAAGCTATTATTTCCTGTGGACTTTGAAATTGTTCGAGACCATTGAAGAAGATAATGGAGATTTGATTGTAGTAGTTGATAAATGGATTGTCAGTTGTTTCAATGAAGGTGTTCGCCATTTATAAAGTTTTGTAGATGAACCATTTTTCTCATATCCTTCATAAAACAACCGCATTTTCACGAGAATAATCTCAAGCTATATTTTGTTGACTTTCATTGAAATAAATCATTTCAAAAGCCTTACCTGGATTACAAATCTTCCAAGCGTCGGAGTCGCTCGTAGGGCTCTCCAAGGACATGGACCGCCCGCCGAGTGAGGACGGCGAAGATTGCCCTTGGCTCTGCGGCGTCGACCCAGGGCTCAGGGAGAGCTGCCGGTTTACTGCGAAGTAGAGGTCAAGAGCCGGCAGCGTGTTGCACAGCTTCTGCCCGTCCTTCTCCTTGAAGCCGAACCCGAGCTCGATGCTCCCCTTGAGCTCGTTCAGGTCCTCATCCGTGATGTCCTCTGGCGTCACGCCGAGGCCGCTCTTCCCAAGGATCTGGCGCCGCCGCTTCTCCCACGCAATGTCGCGGGGGGTCTCGCACATGGACAGCTGCTTCGTCAGCCGCTTCCGGTTCTTCCACCGCGGCGGCGCCAGCGGCATGCGCTGCAGCTCCTCCAGGTCCGACGAGCTGTGTGGGGACTGCGGCGACGACGGGGCGGACGACGATGAGCAAGAAGACAAGGGCAAGACCTGCTTCTCTTCGCTACATTGGTCAACGTCCTCCATGTCGAGCTGTTGCTCCTGCAAGGTGTTTACCGCTTCCGTGCTGCACATGTCGAGGCCCGGAACAGCACGGGCCTCCGGCCGAGGGGGGTGCGGGTGGGATATCGGGAGTTAAAACTAATTTGTATTCAAAAGAAGAGAAAAAAATATTATTATTTGTTAATATTGGGTTGCATTTGATGATACCAGCTCAAAACGAAAAGAAGATGATGGAGAGAGCTTTAACGGAGGACAGCAGTGCAAAACCTAATTATGGTTAGGAAGAGGCGTCGGTCACGCCCGTCCATTAGAAGGGTTGTGCTATTCTTGCACCGTCCATCTGTAACTGGAAAGACAACAGTCCATGGAAGCTACATTTGAGGGTTACATATGAAAGGTGAAAAATGGTGCATCAGAAGCTTCCATGAACGGGCCTGGTTAATTAACAATCACATGTGTGATTAATCTGTTTTGGTTCATCGTCGAACAGGAATTGCAACGCGTGCGGTATGGTCCCAGCCAGATAACAACAAACCCTTAAAATGATCACTTCGGATGAGTCGTGTCGGCAATCCAATAATTTTAATACATCTCATGCTTCGAACAAGACTTTAAAGAATCGAGAGTTAGGGCGTGTTTGTTCGAGTGAAAGAGTTTTTCCACGATTTAGTACTCTGGACTTTCACATATTTGGCTAGCTAGAAATAATCGGTCAACGGAAAATCATTTATGGTCAAAGAAAATATGCATGCTTAAAATTAGAAAAATGAATTCCCTAACCTGAAAAAGAGAAAACATGATCATGAAAAATGATTTTTCAGAAAATATTTTTCTTTTATCATGAAATTTTCTCATAAACAAACATGCCCTCAAATTTAGTTTACTTTTGAATCACGATTTTGCCCCCTCGCATGATGTTATGTTACTATAGGTCACAATGGCGTTCTTACAATATTTATCGATATAAAACTTTGAAGTTGAAACCATCTTTCGAATTTGCTTAAATGGAGAGACTTAGAGGGGTGAGCACAGGACTGCTAATTATTTTTGGGTAACCGCTAGATTCATCAGTTAAAGATGCAATTAATGTATTTGCATAACTGTGTGTGGTTATAGAATGATAGGACTCGATCTCAGGATACTATCAACAGCCATTTTCATGGCTCTATTGAGTTTTGGTCGCGTTCGTGTGTTTGCTTGTAACCATTTAGAGGCCTTTCGAGAAATCCGACGCTTTTGAGTTCGGTTCTATTCTTGCACATACTTCAGTTATGCCAACAACCTTGTACAACTGTATTATGCTCTATCCCTGGAGAGTTTTCAGGAGGACACTGCTAAATATAGGATTCTAGTTTTTCCGGATCACTTCTCCAGGAAAAGTATCCACCTTCGCAAAACCAATGTGTCGGATCTCCCTCGCCTTCATCAGCCTTTAACCGACTCCGACCTTCGGATCGATCCTCGGGTGAGCCTCCCAAATATGGGTAGCAGAAAATAGGAGCGAGAAGAGAGAGAGAGAGAGAGGTGCTCCATTAATCATACAAAAGCAAAACAAGAAAATTTGTCATGTTTTCTTGCCTGGTTCCGTTCCAGGTGAGGGCAAAGCATGTTTTGAACTTCCATGGCTGATAGGAGCCATCCGGCGTGATCTCCAGGACAGAACAGAGAACCGAGAATCCGCTGATCATCCGTTTTGGCGTACAGGAATCCGTTTCTTTCTCTTCCCTTTTTCCGAATGAGTTCGGACTGATTAATCTAATTCTAAATTGTTTTCCTGTACGCCAAGATCCTCTCTTTGTTGAGTAAACATGTACAAAAACATACAGATTTTGCTCTCTATTATTTCTGTATCCGTTCTTTTCGATTCCCTTTACGCGTCGAGTGCAGACCCCGCTCCGTTGATCCTTAGCTGTGGGTCGACGGGCGGCGGGAAGGATGCCGATGGACGAAAATGGGACTCGGATTCTAAGTACTTCACCTCCAACAACTCAACGGTAGAGAAAGCCACGTATCAAGACCCCTCTCTCCCCTCCGATGTCCCGTACATGTCTGCCCGGATTTTCACCTCCGAAGCAACGTACCAGCTGCCTGTGAAATCCGGCAACCGCTACTGGGTCAGGCTCCATTTTTACCCATCTACGTATGGATCCCTTGACCCTGCAGATGCGTACTTCTCGGTGGTCGCCGGCAGCGTCACCCTGTTGAAGAATTTCAGCGCCTCGGTCACGGCTCAAGCTCTCACACAGGCCTACCTCGTGAAGGAATATTCTCTGGCACCCTTGGACTCGGATTTTGTGAACATCACTTTTGCGCCTTCAGATAAGCACAGTGGAGCCTATGCCTTTGTGAATGGCATCGAGCTGATTCCAATCCCGGACTTGTTCGACTCGGCACAGATGGTCGGGTTCTCAGACCAACCTCTCGATGCCAAGGCCGCGAATCTACAGACTATGTATAGGTTAAATGTTGGAGGCCAGTATATACCTCCAAGCAATGACTCCGGTACGCTCACTCGAACATGGTACGATGATACGCCTTATTTGTATGGAGCAGTGGCAGGAGTCACAAACGAGGCCGACAAAAATGTTCAGATCCAGTACAATGATTTGCCTGACTATGTCGCCCCGGTTGATGTTTACAGAACCGCAAGATCCATGGGGTACGATAAGAAT
This sequence comes from Syzygium jambos, assembly GCA_031216235.1. Classification (NCBI taxonomy): domain Eukaryota; kingdom Viridiplantae; phylum Streptophyta; class Magnoliopsida; order Myrtales; family Myrtaceae; genus Syzygium; species Syzygium jambos. The sequence continues at coordinate 38,195,372 of CM062227.1, read as the reverse complement.
TTGAACAAGAACTACAATCTGACTTGGCAGTTTCAGGTGGACGCTAATTTCACCTACCTTGTGAGGATGCACTTCTGTGAATACTTCTTGACTAAGGTCAACCAGAGAGTTTTCGATATTTTCATCAACAATCAGGTTGCCCAGGAAGCAGCCGATGTGATCGGATGGGCAAGTGAGCAGGGGGTGCCGGTCTATAAGGATTACGCAATTTATGTCGGCGACGGGAAGGGGGACGAGCAAATCTCGGTAATGATGAATCCCTCTGTCACTGCAGATCCTCCACCGGAGTACTACGACGCTCTCCTAAATGGGCTGGAAATATTTAAGATAACCGATGCAACCGAAAACTTGGCGGGTCCCAATCCAGAGCCATCCGAGATGCTAATCAAGGCTGAGGCCGAGGCTGCAGCTAAGGCTAGTGAAGCAAAGGCTTTCACGTCATCAACAGCGAGCAACGTTAAGTTGATCACTGGAGCGGCTGGAGGAGCCGCTGCGTTCGGTGCCTTGGCGGCAATATGCATCACAGTCTACGTAAAAAAGAAGAGAGTCCCTGGAACCGAATCACATACAACTAGCTGGTTACCTATCTCGGGTTTCTCCCACACGGCGGGAAGCAAATCGCACGCCTCTGCTGCCAGCCACCTCTCGTCAGAGGCTCAGTGTCTCAGCCGACGTTTCTCGTTAGCTGAAATTAAACAGGCAACGAAGAACTTCGACGAGTCTTATGTCATTGGGGTCGGAGGCTTCGGCAAGGTCTATAAAGGAGTCATTGATAAGACCATGAAAGTGGCCATCAAGAGGTCAAACCCTTCCTCAGAGCAGGGAGTTAATGAGTTCCAGACTGAAGTGGAGATGCTTTCCAAGTTGAGACATAAGCACTTGGTGTCGTTGATTGGATACTGCGAGGAAGAGAACGAAATGTGCTTGGTTTACGACTACATGGCGAGGGGAACGATGAGGGAACACATCTACAAAGGAAACAACACACCACTGTCATGGAAGCAGAGGTTGGAGATCTGTATCGGCGCAGCGAGAGGACTTCACTACCTTCATACAGGGGCAAGGTACACTATCATTCACAGGGATGTCAAGACCACCAACATTCTCCTAGACGAGAACTGGGTAGCGAAAGTTTCAGATTTCGGGCTCTCGAAGACCGGTCCTAACATGGACAAAGGCCACGTTAGCACTGTGGTGAAAGGAAGCTTTGGGTACTTGGATCCCGAGTACTTCCGCAGGCAGCAGCTGACAGAGAAATCGGACGTTTACTCCTTCGGGGTTGTCCTCTTTGAAGTTCTGTGTGCAAGACCTGCATTGAACCCTAGCCTCCCAAAGGAGCAAGTAAGTCTTGCTGATTGGGCTCTGCACTGTCAAAGAAAGGGAATCCTTGAGGATATCATTGATGTGCAGCTCAAGGGCAAGATCGATCCCGAGTGCTTGAAGAAGTTCGCGGAGACCGCCGAGAAGTGCCTGTGCGAGCATGGACTCGAGCGTCCCACCATGGGAGACGTGCTGTGGAATCTCGAATTCGCTCTCCAGTTGCAGGAGAACGCGGATGGTTCCAGCCATTCCTCTCACCGAGCAGGAAGCAATGTTTCCGAGGAAGTCGCTCCACGACTAGACTTGAACAGTCTGAGCATCGGCAGCGAGCACGAACTGAGCCAAGATTCAGACGACATGAACGCTATTTTCTCGCAGATAGTCAATCCGAAAGGCCGATAAGGACAATGTTACCGTCCCATTCGCCAATTTACCTAGATGATTCTGACTTTATTTTCTGGTTTTTCTGATAGTAACACTAAGTGGATGCATGTTGAAGGTAATACCAGGTGAAGCTCCATCTGTACTTGTGAAGTTCAGAGTGAATTGACAGATGTTGTGGGTTTTTCTGGCAAAAGAATCTATAAATTGGCATTACTTATTACCGCTACTACTTTGTGTTTTCTCATCCTATCCTATCAACTGTCAACCTATGAAATCCAAGCTTTGTCCACTGATAGTTTTACTTTTACTTTTCCATTCTTCGGCGAGCCAACGTAACAGAGACCCAGCAAAGTCAAGATGCGAATACCATCCATCGCCATGTGTGGTTGATTCCTCTGGATGATCCAGTGACTAGCTAGTACTTACTCATCTTACCTCCCACTTGATGACGTACACTTGGCAGTTAATGAAAGGCATGAATTGCTACAGTATGCGATATCGCGATAATCTGGAAATAAAAACAAATCGGGGGATAGGATTTGGTAAATTCCTACTTCCATTCCAATAAGGAATGCAAGCAAGGAATCCAATCCAGGAATGTTATCAGTCCACCTCAGATAGACCTTTCCGGCTCTGATTTACTTGCGATGATTTACTTGCGAAAAGCGAAATGACATGCTTACACCTCTTGCCTATGGAAGTTCTGCTCAAAACCTCATCGAGAACTTGTATAGAGAAGGATTTCCGGTGACACGGCAGTGGATAAAGGTCAAAACTAATACTCCAGGAGTACACAAGGATTTCTCGAGGAAGAGTCCTCAGGGTAAACTTTTCTAAGCAACACGAAGGCAGGAATTGTATCGATGGTAATTTCAGAACTACTCGATGCTCCATATTGCATTGGGCCTTCCAACATATTCCGCAAGGCAACGATCTTGCAAAAACGAACGGTTGCTATCTGATCGACATTAACAAAACCTATACATTTGCAGCCTTTTTCTTCCCACACCTATCCATTTCCTTACTCAATTACTCCCAAGCATCCAAGGAAAAAAATACATATAAGATAGTAGATGCAAACGAGAAAACTGGGTGAAGTTCCGAATTCAAATTTAAGGTTCGCTGGCAACAAAAGCACAACAAACTTAACTAGAAGGACATCAAAATTGAGTATCAAAACCTAGTGTCTCCAACAACTGCTTCAAAATGGACGAACAATAAGAAAATATGTCATGGAACACACTGTTTTTACTTGAGGGGAATGAAGCGAGAGGAATGGGTAGCACCGATACCGGGTCTTCCATGCTTAACAGGTTTATACGAGATGGAGAACTCAGCAAGATAGTGGCCGATCATCTCAGGTTTGATTTCAACTTGATTAAAAGTCTTGCCATTGTAAACTCCAATGATGCTTCCGATCATCTCAGGAACTATGATCATGTTCCGCAGGTGGGTCCTTACTGGTTCGGGCTTCTCACCCGCAGGGGCCTCCCTTTTCTATTGCAAGGTTCAAAGAAAGACCCATATTAGTATCATGTGCTAAGTAACCACATTAATGAACGCCCATTGCAAAGACATGTGAAGGTCTATCAGGTGATTTGCAAATATAAAATCAATTAAAGAACCAAGCTCTTTATCACAAAAAATGATGTCTGGCTATGAAATACATTGGACCTCAAAACTGGGGGACTAGGTCTGGGGCAATTTCCACCACCTTAAACCTACTAAACTGTCGGCCAAAAAAAAACCTGCTTATCTAAAAACTTCTTAGAAGATGCAACATCAGACCTACACAGTAATCAGGATCAGAAGAACATAGGCGGTTATCTCATTCAAAAAGTACAACAATATCCTGTGATGCCATGGCATGGCCCATTGCAGTCAAGGGAGATGAGAAGCTAGCAGCGCTAGTGACATAAGATTATCATGGCAATAAAATGTTGAAGAGTCCAAGCCATCGTAAGCAGGTTTTAAACCACTTAAACAAGACTTTCTTTCACTGTCCGACGACAAACCCATGGAATTCCTTTGAAGCCACGACACTACGCCTTAAATCCAAACCCAAACCTTCAACAAGCCAAAGTACTACCATAACACAATGCACATCACCTTCAAAAGAATGACCACCAACCTCGGTGCGAGTTTTAACAGCTATTCATAATTAAAGCCCATCTTAGCTGACCATGTTATACGGGCCTACTTGACGATCAAAACCGCATCGATGTTCTTCGAATCTAAATTCAACATCGAACAATTCCCTAATTCATATCACGTAGCATTTTATATTACCCAGGAGGGAATTAAAAAAACAGATCTTACCGCCTTGCGCAGCTTCTTGATCAAGGCCATCGGCTTCCGCTTCAGACCTCTCTGGAACCTACCCAGTTCAGCAAACAAAACCGGCCTCAGACAACCATTTCCAGCACATACAAATAAGAGAAAAAACACCGAATGCAAGAAAGCAGGCACTTTCGAGCCCAAAATTTCCCAATTCAAGAAACAGAAGCAAAACCCAAGATAACTTTACCTTCTGCGAGCTCGGGCGGTGAAGAGCTTGACGAGCTCGTCGGTGGACATGTCGAGGAGCGCATCGAGGTCGACGCCCCTGAAGCTGAACTTCTTGAACGTCCTCTTCTTCGGCTGCCCTGCGACCGCGACATCTGCCTCCACATCCGCCTGAGGAAACCGGAGGAAGGCACGAGGAAACAGGACAAAAGAACCAAACTTTACCGGTCAAAAACCTCCTTGAATTCGGAGAAATCGAGGAGAGGAGGAGGAGAACGGAAGCGAGGATTCACCATGTTCGATGGAGAGCCGAGGTCTAGCGAGCGAACGCGCCGTGCGGTGGCTGACTGTGTGGAGATTAGGGTTTTCGCAGGAGGTGGATTGCGCTCGCTTTTTCTATAGCGAGCTCTTATATGGTTCTCGCCACGCGGATTCGAGTCGGGTCAGGGTCAAGTCGGGTTCGGGGAGGGCCTAAACTTGTTTTCCCAGTCGGACCTCCGCCGTGGCCCAGGCCATTGTTTTTAATTCAGGATAATGACATAAATGGTCCTCAAACTTTGGCACAACGTACAATATGATCTCTAAAAGTTAGCCGAATTGGCAATATCGTCCTGAATTTTCAATTTTGTTCAATGTAATCATTAAACTTTTGATACACGTTCAATTTAGTCCCTGAATTATATGAAAATGTTCGATATTGTCCCTGAACTTAAATAAATAGAATAATAATATTAAGCATTTTCATATAGACAAAGGACTAACTTGAACATGCACCAAAAGTTTATGTATCACATTGGATAAATTAAAAGTCTAGGGACCATGAATAAAACATTGAGCTAATTTAATTCATGGACCACATTAAACAAATTAAAAATTCATGAACTATATTGTACATTGAGCCAAAACTCAAGATACCTAGACATGGTCACCATGGACTCAAGAACAAGTTCAAAGTCTGAGTCTTAACCTCAAGAAATCTAGGCCCAACTTATGTGGACCCAAGCTTGGGCATCGATGACTTGGATGTAAGAGATGGGTACTTGAGCACATCTGTCGAGGACCCAAGCCAGCCTTTGTGGACCCGAGCTTGGCCTTAATAGGCTCGGGCTCGGGCTTGGGCATCAGACAATATCTTGAGCGCCTCAATAGACCTAAATGCCCCCCTTAGTGACTCGAGTGCAAAAGCTAGGTAACTTGGCATGCCCATTGAGGACCAGGAACGGACACCGATGACTTGGGTATAGGAGTTGGGTACGTTGGCCCTAGTGGCGAACAAGGATCTTGGGCCTAGCCTTGAGAGACTTGGGCTCGGGCATCAATGACTCAAGGGTGGGAACTGAATACCTAAGCATGGTCGCCAGGGACTTGTGCCCAGGTGCCAATAACTTAGGTACAAGAGTTGGGTACCTGGGCATGGTCGCATGGAATCCTAACATGGGTACCAATGTCCCACGGTCGCCCTTTATCGGACTAGGGCTTGACCTTTATGGACCCATTTTCTGGGCATTAGTGACTAAGGGAGAACCGGGTAACTAGGCATGGCTGTCGGGGACTACTGCGGACTAGAGAGCGAGCATTGGGGACATAGCCCCTATCTATGTGGACATAAGCCTAGGCACCGATGACTTGGGTGTAGGAGTCAAGTACCCAAACATGACCATCAAAAACTCGGGTACAAGTACCAAAATATTGGGCCTAGCCTTGAAATACGTAGCCTAGGCCTCTATGGACTTGGGCCCGACCAAAGAGGAACCAATCGTGGCCTCGATGAACCTAAACCTAGGAGGCAGTTACTTGGGCATGGCCACCGAGTACTCAAGCATGGGCATCAGGGTCTCGAGCCTAGTCTCCGAGACCCGAGCTCAACTGCCAAGGACTCGAACACAGGCATTGCAGTTCCTACGCTCCTATCTAAGCATCAATATCTAGTCATATTTTGAAAAATTATTTCTAATTTTTAAAAGAGGAAGCAAATGTTTTTCTGTCAACTATGAAAAAAAAAATTTCTTTGATTCATTTTCCTGGTCAATCCAAACATCAAAGAATAAGGAAAATGCTTTTAACAAAAAAAAATTCTGTAAAATAAACGTAGTCTTATTTACGTTTGTCTTTCATGGTGAGGTATGATGAGCTCTCAAATTCATCGTTATTACTGCCCATAGCTACGGTGATCGCATCCAATCCGGCGATCCTCCCAATTATACGGAGTATAATACTTTCATGATTAGTATATGATAATCGGCTTCATGCATCATTGATCGATTGCTCGTAGCTACCCAACATTTCATTAACCACCAAATCAGATGGCGCGGCCCGCGGAACTTTTGTGTTCATTTTGGTCATTGCGCTTGATTAATCATAATCGCTATGACTTGATTACACTTATTTGACAAAGATTTAGAATTCGATTGGGTTCTATCCGTGACGTATTATTCCAATCGTGATTAGCGTTTCGAAATTTGATTAATAACGAAGATTTAGAATTCGATTAACCATAATCAGCATCATCGATTTATAATTTGTTATTAGTGTTCCAAAATGATCATTTTTCTTGATTTGAAAAGAAAAGATTGTTCAACAAAGTGAAGGCATTTTGATCATCTTCGATTGGATATCACTCCAGTTGTATTGAAAAAGATAAAAGGGGGTCTATCTTCCATTTAAACAAATGCCCAGCAACATGTTAACCTAGTCTTTTTCGTCTCGTGACATGCTACATCCGTGGTTCGTTTTCCCTCCAATCAGGTAGTACCGCCAGCAAGCGAGGTCCGGTTGGGCGGTAGCATGTTTAGTAAAATTGTATTCATTATTCGAGGTCCTCCTTTTTTTTTCTTCCAAACATGCATGGTATAATGGCGCAAATATCACGTCGAAGTGATTCTTCACGTGTTAAGTGAATCGATGTTGTCACGATCAATTTGCGAATTGTAGCCTATAACAGTCGCTCAATGATTTCTCGATATCGCATGAATTGATGGTGAATTTGGTTCTCTTTCTGGAATGAGCGTTTCGATGCCGCGCGGTTATCTCTCGATTTGCAAAGTCAAACTTGAGTTGTGGAAATAGACAAAAATGCTCAATGCAATGTCGACATTCCGATCGCATCCAATTATGCAGAGTCCAAAAGATAAAAAGTCTTTCTTCCGAGGCAGTCAAGGGTTTTCTTATTGCTCATTAAGTTTCATAACATCCCATTAAATTTGTAGCAACTACTTGATTCGTATTAACAAAAACCGTTTCAACATTGTCGTGTTGTTTTGTTGATTTGAAAATGTTAAATCGTTAACCGTTTTCACAATAATCGAGAAATAAAGTGTTGCTCCATAAATGCTAACATTTCAATCGCATCCAATTTAGTTTCGTTCAAAGTAGTTTTGGAGTATGCAAGGTGAATCATGGTGTCTTCCCGACACATATTTAATAAGATCGGTTGTAGAATTCTCCAAATTAATCCCATCACACTGGCTTGGATTGCCATCCCCAGCTTCCATAAACAACAACGTCAGTCTCGTTTAGAAATCGCACCAACGCCTCTGGAAAAAACATCGGTACATAAAAATGACCATGCGCAGCTCCCACGAACAACATCGCCTTCCCAATCAATTCGTCCCAAATAAATCGTTGTTATGGAAACGCTAACGTTTCATTCACGTCCAATTTAGTTCCATTCCCAATAGTTTGGAGTACGCAAGATGAATCGTGAGGTCTTCTCAACACATGTTTAATGCAAATCTATCATAAATTCTCCGATCCTATCGTGTCGACCTAGATCGTCATCCCCAGCTTCACATACGACAAAGTCAGTCTTATTCAAAAATCACACCAACACCTCGGGAAAAAAACCGCTGCATAAAAAAGTCCACACGTAGCTCCCGTGAAACTCGTCGCCTTCCCAATCAATTCCTCCCAAATAAACCGTCGTCCCAGAAATTCTGACGTTTCAATCATATCCGGGTCAATTTCATTCCCAGTGGTAGTGGTTCGGAGTACGAAAGACGAATCACTAGGCCTTCCCAACACGTGTTTTAATGCGAATTTATCGCAAAATTCTCCAATCCTGTCGCGTTGGCCCAGATCACCATTCTCAGCTTCACATACGGCGACGTCGATCTCGTTCAGCAAATCACACCGACACCCTTTGGGCAGGGGGAGAAAAACCAATACAAATAAAAGATCACTGCTCAGTTCCCGAGAACCCTATCGTCTTCTCAATCAATCGCTTCCGCATCGCCGAACCCTGTTGAAATCACCATGCAAAAAACCCACCACCTCAAAGCACACCTCTCAAGCTATCCCACCATCAAAACCTCACTCAAATCCATCCACTCCATCTCCATCCTCATTCATCCCCAAATCAAGCCAAAAACACAACCCCCAAAACCCAAACCCCTCTGAGTTGCCTCATCCTCGTTCATGCCATCCTAAACGAAGGCGGGGGAGGGCACACGCTAATCCTTCGCTTGACCACGAAACGCCGCTTCCCGACCGTAGATGAGCCCCTGCCCATCCGACGGCCCGCATTCAAACTCCCAAGCGGCCTCGATCCGTGTCGCTCTGGCTCCGCCAATCACATCCCTCCGTACCATTCTCTCTCCTGCTATATAACGTCGCCCACTCGTCAGCATCTCTCTCTCAAAACTCGCCATCTCTCTCTCTCTCTCTCTGACCAACGTCGCGCATACGCAAAGCCCTGCTCTCTGCGCTCCTATGGCTGCCGTGGCCGCGAAGAAGGCTCGATCCCCGTCCTCTCACCCTCCGTTCTTCGAGGTAGGGAGAAGTTTTGGGTCGTCCTCAAGTTCCGATTTTTCTCCGCATTTCGTGGCTAATTCGTGTGGGTGCCGTTGTTGGTGGTGGTGTTGCAGATGATATCGGACGCGATCGTGACGTTGAAGGAGCGGACCGGGTCGAGCCAGTACGCCATCCAGAAGTTCGTCGAGGAGAAGCACAAGAAGCTGCCGGCCAATTTCAGGAAGCTCCTCCTGGTCCAGCTCAGGCGCCAGGTCGCCTCCGGCAAGCTCGTCAAGGTCAAGAACTCGTTCAAGCTGCCCCCCGCCGCCGCCGCCAAGCCCGCCGCTGCCGCGGCGGCCAAGCCGAAGGCGAAGACGGCCGCTGCCAAGCCGAAGCCGAAGCCCAAGACTGTTGCGAAGCCGAAGGCGGCCGCTACCAAGGCGAAGGCCGCCGCCGCCAAGCCCAAGACGGCCGCGAAGCCGAAAGCCGTGGTGGGTGCCAAGAGGAAGGCCGCCGAGAAGCCGAAGCCGGCGGTGAAGGCTGCGAAGGCGACGCCCGCGAAGAAAGCTGTGAAGAAGGTGGCCCCCTCGAAGCCGAAGAAGACGCCGGTGAAGAAGCCGAAGAGCGTGAAGACGCCGGTGAAGAAGGCGAAGAAGTGAGCGGAGCCGGGTGCCGGGTTCTTTGACTAGCGTAGGGGGTTACGGATTTTAGGCGAGGATTTCGGTTGTGTATAGAAGATGGTCTCTGGCAACATATGACATAGCCCTTTTCGTTTTCTCTTTTGTTCCCCTTTTCTTTCTCTCTTGGTTTTTCTCGAGCCGTGCTGACTCTATTCTTGTTAGTGCATATGTTTCCATGTAAGCTTCTAGGCGAAAGATTATTAAGATGGCTTTCTTGTGTTTGATAAGAAGAAATTCTACGGGGGGGAATCGAAACGCTCTGGCTCGTGACTCGTGTGGGCGCTCCAATGGCGGTTTTCTGCATCTGGGTCCGGCGCTTCCTTTTCTTTCCTCGTCGCACGCTCAACTGTTCTGTTTGTTCTCGGGCGATGTACAGTGAACAGAGGAGGCATTGATTAATCTTACGTAAAGATTCGAACGATAAAGTGGGCATGGTGCGTGGGTCTCGTGTGGACCAAACCAAAACTGGGTCCACCGTCCACGGATGGTTCGCGCCTGTATCGCTGATGTCTCTCGCTTTTGCAGCAGTTTCTCCAGCCATAGTAGAGAGGGAATTGGTCTCTCTCGCAGCAGAAGGGGGGGAAATGGAAACTTTTCGCAGCGCATTCGTTTTTTGAACTTAATCGGGAGCCAGATTTGCTTTATGAAAGTTCATCTTCTTTTGAAATGTTTGAAACCGCCGAGAATTTCAAACGGGTATTGCGAAACCGCCGACTTTATGGTGATTCTGCACTGTTTTCGTTCGAGTTATTCGTTCAGGAATCACATCAAGCGGGAACGTGATATTGAAGGGAAAAAACTCAAATCGTTGCCTGTAGTTTCTTACCTTGTGCCGATCATCGTATGGGGTTTTTTTAATTATGTGTATTGCTCGAATGTCTTGGAAATTGAGACGTCATTTCTCTTTTCTAAGAGAGAAATTGGAATAGCAGCTCCACAGGGTCGTGCAGGAAGCAATTGAACTGGATTGCCTTCATGTTCACGCAACTGAGGTCGGCTCTAGCACAACACTTGGGTTACGTTACACAGCCCGAACGACATGAGCTACAGCATTTTGCACGACTGATTGTGCATATGGTTTCCTAGTAAACATTGTGCTGCTCTATTTGATTATTACCGATCGGGGACGATTGGAAAAGCCCGGCACGATCAGATCGACCATATCGTTTCGGTGAAGGCTGACCCAAAGACAATCTCAAGCGAATCCAGTTGTTACAAGTGATCCAAATCCTGCAAAGTGGAACAAAAGATGGGGGCCGCAGTCTGAATTAATATGACAAAATTACGTTTTTGACAGGATAACAGTGTCTAAGGAAGTACATACTCTCTGTAAGAAGCTTCTTCAGAGGGTTGATCTTGATGTCGCACCAGCACGGCACCAGATTTGTCCAACAACCTGACTCGAGAAAGAATGATACAAGTTAGAGACGGGCGTCAGTTTAAGATGAAACGGGCACAATTACCACGTCAGTTAGCCACTTGACATTTTGAATCATTGTTGCATTCAATATTAGAGAACACGAAACAGCACTTGCAAAGGAATGCACACACGTTAGCAAGAGCTAATATTATATTGGTTACAGTGGATATCAATTTTTTCCTCTTGACTATCACCACTCGTAAATGTCGGCTAGCCGTTCTGAGCAGTGCAATTGCACAAGAATTTACAAGATTTGTGAGATCCAACGATGTTCACTTAATGCACGAGCCAAGCACAGAGTAGACATCGGACGGCATCTGCCAGTAAGCTTGGCTTCCGGGATTATGACTGCAAAAACAGCAGTTAAGACTCATCACATCTGAATCCCACTTTCATGTAGTAAGCTGATAATTCTGAATCCCATCCTTTTGCATTTCTGAGTCCAATCCAGGAAATTGTCCGATGTCGTGACCTTCTAGTTGTTGAAACTCATGGTGTAACCCAACAGCAAACTCCTCGGGTCGAGCTCCACCGCCTTGAAAGTAGTCAGCAATCTGCATCTCAAAGTATAGCAATTACCTTTATTGCACACGATATTAAAATTTCATTTCTATTGGAAGACAAACAAATCCAATAGACTAGCAAAATAGAGAAAATTCTCTTTACAGCACACAGTTAAATAAATGTATATTGGAACTAGAAATCCAGAATCCAATGATAGAAAATCCCAGTTAAGTCAAAAGGTAAAAGCAGGACACTAGAACACATACATGATTAGCAAGAGCAATGCCGCTTAGAGCTGCTGACTCTAGGCTAGAACCCAGTAGCCAATCACCGCATATCCCAGCTCTTCCACGAGGGTCAAAGATGCAAGGGATCCCGGGGCTGTTTGTAGGTAGTGCGGCACCCCTGTACCAAATTATATATGCTATTAAAAATCATCATCAATATAAGAAGAAGCTTCAAAGAAATGGGATTTAGGCTAGCCTGTATATCTGATTATCTTGCTTACAAAGCAATCTGTAGTACGTAAGAGTATCTCGAAAGTTAGAAACCATGTCATGATCCTGCCAGGTTTTCATTTTGATGGATCGATCATGGAACTTCTACAATTGATGGAAAAGCCCAATAGTTTGGAGTGAGAAACTCTCTCCATCTCTAGAGAAGTGATAGGCACAACTGATAATGATATAGGTCCAATGGTGTTAATGTCGGAAATCCAGGTTGTTCAAAAGACGGGACACCATGTAATTTAACCGGATATACATGTCACACTGTCCTTTTGCCCTCGTATTGATCTTCATTCAATGTTATAGCGGATGGAAGTTCAAACAGCGAGTATTTTACTCACCAGAGCTGGACGCGAGTATAAATTGGTCTAGGAAGCGATCCTTCTGGTAGTCCAAGAGCAATTTCAACACCCGCAAGCATACCCGCTTTCACCTTCTCAGCTGTGGCAGCCGGGATATTTTCCTATGCGATACACAAGTTTTGCATCGAGTCAAACATGCATCCTTAATAGATGAAGTGGTGCGGTTTAATATCAAGCCCACATCAATTTTTTCTGGCAGAATGTTTTGTAGCAATTCAATAACTCCGAGTCAATTGACAAGCATTTCTGGCACTGGCATCCCAATCATTTTCTATGGTATCGATTAGTGGCTGGTACATTCCCTATGGAACAAGCACGGCCAATAGTTATTTGGACCAGCAGCAAGCGAAATATAAAGTGGCACAGCTCGACTATTTAAGACATGATAATTTCCCTCCTACTCAGACATACAAGTCATAACCAACCTGTGGGACCTTGTTTCGTTTCCCATAAGCTGATGTGCTGAAAAAGGACCAACAGTGCGGGCCATTATCCAGAGACTTCAGAAGTTTTCTCGAATTATTGGCCATCCATGAGATTGAATCAACACCTTTCACAAAAGCCCCTTCGAAAGGTGGAGTCACTGTGTTACTTGGAATAGGAAGTGGATCCTCAAATGCTGCAAGGAGAGCCCATATAGAACTAAGTTCTACCCTCTGCATTAAAAGAAGGCAACATGAAGCAGTATCTCAATTGACCAGCCATTTCATTAAGCATAAGAGCTCAAGAACGTCTATTTCATGGCATGATTTGACTCAAGTACCTTCATTTGCCTAGCAATTAACGGCAACCCTGAGGAAGCAAGTAGGCGATTTGCACATTTGCCTGTTTATCAGATAATTTATCACCATAAGCAAGAGAAAGTACTCCATTCCTTCCAAACACTTCAATTAAAACTCTATAACATGCACATGAGCAGTTTCGAGTGTATAGCATATGCAATCTCATAATGTGTAGAGTCAGATGTATCTTCTTCTACACAATTTGGCGAACCCAAGAGATAATGGCCATTAGAGAGGAGCAGAAACAAGTAAAACTATGAATCATCATTTCACAGAATAGAGATAGCCATACCAGTACATAACATAACATAAAGTCAACAATAAGCATGGACACAATCATATACCAGTCCTCAAGATGGGGATAATGAATAACATCGATTCACATACTAAACGGGAATAATTGCTGACCAAGTAAAGTAAGTGCACATTATATTTTAGCTGGATCCTGAAAATCAACTCAGAAATGGCACTAACTAATCCATAAGAAATTGGCTATCTAAAGAAATACTCAAGCTTACCATTATGTGCTATAACAATAGCATCAAACTGCCCACAATGCTTTCCATTCTCACTCAAATGCCACGTTCCATTAAATGGCTCCAGTTTACTTATCCAGCAAGGTCTCACCACATTTACCATAGATGTCTTCATAAAGTTTCAAACTTTAGCTGGTTAGCACCAGAAAACTCACAGGCAAAGGAAAAGGCCAGAAATATATCCAGTACAGTTCACGCCAAATTCATAAGAAAACGAATTATCTCCTCACAAAATATTATCCAGTGAGACTGCAGGGTTGAATGTCCTGTAAGTGCTCGGCAGATCATGAGAACTCATTTCTCAATATCTTAGCAAAACCACTCTCAAAAAGTCACCAGAGCATTGTTAACTACCAAAATAATATAACAACGTGCAAAGCTTAATTGAAGCACCGCCAAGGTCAAGTTCAATTAACTTCGACAAATAGCTCTCAGACTTTGCCTAGATTGCACCTTGACATCTTAGTGGACAATAAAGCATCATGCTCTTAATAAGATGAGATTTTTAACAATGCATCAACAACAGCGGAAGAGGAGAGAGAACACAAGCATATGTGTAATGTCACATGAGTTACCTCTGACAACAATGAGTCAGCTAGAGGCCGCATTCCATTCACACCGATATATCTTGGTGGAGAAGAAGGAAGAGGAACAAACTGACCACCAGCTTCAAGCTCTCCAACTGTACCCTGCCACTCTCCGACCAGGCCTTTTTCCCGCCAATCATTAACAATCTCCGCAAAACGAGCATCGCTCACTGTAAAAAACTGTGCTGCATGGTCGAATATCAGCTGCTGAGGTTCTATCACTCTTGTTCCCATTCTTCCTCCTAGACCATGAATTCCCTAGAGCAACAACATTACAATAAACCTCTGAACAATGTATCCTACCGCAAGTTGTCATCCATGGTTACATCCTTCTAAGACAAACGTGTTTTCTCAAGCAGGGTCAAGCGTTTGAAACTTAAATTTCAGCGTTGAGTTGCAAGAGTAAAATGATATATAGCACGGGAACTTCAGGCTACACAAAAGTTTGGAACTTTAGCTTGTCCCTGCATAAGATTCAGACGAAACTCCAAGGAGTAAGGAAAAAACTAACCAACCGTGTCGAAAACCGTGGACTTGATCCCTTTCTTCTCCAAATTCCGGGCACAAATCAAGCCAGACATGCCTCCTCCTATGATTCCGACAATGGGGTCATCGGGCATTGGAGCAGTGAAATCCACCTGCTCTTGGTTGAAAGTTTTCTTGAGGATGGACCTCCTGGACGTCCCGTAAGACGACTTTCTGCGGTTCTTGGAGGTGGGCCTGCCGTCATTCACGGAATGCTTCTTGAAACTCGAACCGGGTCTTTTCTGGGAAGTGCAGAGTATGAAGAAGGGCTTGGAAGAGAGGGGGTGGCTTGTGGGTTTGGTGAGCTTGAGGGGTTGGAGGAGGAATGGAGTGGAGACGAGGGACGGGAAGAGTGTAGCGGTCATGGCTCTTGGAAAGCAAAGTGGACCGAGCTGATGCTTGTCTTCTCGGATGCTGGTGTTTGCAGGGTGAATTGCGGGAAGAGGAAGAACCGGTCCCTTTTTCCCGAATGCCCCCTTTGCCCTTTAAACCTAGTTTTTTGGACAAACGACACAAACAATACTTAAACTTTATCTATATAGATCTCTAAACTTTTAATTTATTTAATATGATCTCTTAACTTTTAATTTATTTAATATCATATCTGAATTTTTAGTACATATTCAATATAGTCCATGAACTATATGAAATTATTTAATGTAGTCTTACATTGAACATTAAGCCAAAGTTCATGGACTATATTGAACAAATTAAAAGTTCAAGGATCACATTGCATATTATGTCAAAGTTTATGGACTATTTGTCTCATTATCCCTAATTTTTATCATGTTTAAGCATCAAATGAGACAAAAACTGGTTATCTGATCCACTTTCAAAGATTTCACTTCCCTTCGAGAGGCATCTGTCTTGCAGATGATTTTATATACCCTCCCTTCTTCTTACCTTCTTTTTGGAATATACCATTCTTCGCGACCAATTTAGTCGAGGTTGCATTGATGGCCATCGATACTTTCTTGTACTTTTTACCAAGTTCTAACTTAAACCGTTCGATAGATTTTAAACAATATCTCACACAAATAACACAAAAATTTCGAGTAGATAGAGATTAGTGGATGTCGTTGTCTATCACCATTGCGGTTAATGTGTTCATCGTCGCAGTCGTAATGCTACACAAAGAGAGCGCATCGATGTCAGGCGACACTGCTCTGGTGGTCTCTAACGAGCGGAAAGCGAGAGCTATCGCTTGCTTCTTAGGAAGAAAAAGGAAATTCTTTTGGTTCTAGCAGACCTCGATGTGTAATCTAGATGGGATAATTCTTTATCCACCCCTGGAGCCGTTTAAGACATCCTCGTCTAATCTTGGACTTAAACAAACCTTAGCACGTCCCCGAACGCCTGCTTAGAGAATGCCTATCCTATCCAGCCTTTTCTCTTGCTCCCAAGTGCTTCTGCAAGGTTCTACCTGAGCTTTCCTTTCACCTTATTAGAGGAGAGCATTTACAGGGCATTTCATAACAAGCAACTCTGTTCATATCGTGAGAGTCACAAAAGAAGCTTCATTCTCTTCCCTGGACATTCCAAGCACAACATGTAACATGAAGTCTCGTCAAAAGGAAAGGACAAGATATATAATTTCTATAACTACACAAACAGAGTCAAACTCTTTTTCCCCAGAGACACTCCAGAGACACTAATACTAGTACAGTTCATCATGGAAGGCACAAACTCTCCAAATATGTAACGATATAACAAAGCTCCTTTTTCCTCGACAGACATCGATGCAACAAAGTTAGATAAACATATACAATTCACCACAACAAATAAAGCTGTCTTCAGATGACAAGAAAACAGGCTATTTTCCTTGCGAAAGCCCTAAACAGCACCGAGACACTCAAAGAGCAGTCCGCTTCACTTTCCCAACTGAAGTTAGATGTAAGAGAGAAAACGCTTCGCTCACGATTGGACCGCGACATCGGTAATTGTTTGCTCCGCGATATTACAAGGAGCTGAAGTTGTGTTCGCCGTCTCTTCTTCATGTGGCTGCTCTCTGACTTTAGCCGCTGTGTTACCATATCGAATCCCCACTTGATTCTTAGTTTTTGGAGTTTTGGGACTATTGACAGAGCTGGGTTCTTGTTTGCAGATGCCGATGCTGTGGCGGAGTGCCCGGGCACAGACTTTGCCCTTTTCCTCTTGTGCAGAGTTGACTGCATCGCTGCAGCTCTTTCTTCGGCCCAAATTTGGCGACTTTGGCCGAGTGAGTGGCAGCTGTAATACGTATAACCATCCTTTTCATTAGAACTGGCACAAGAAAAGCTCAAATAGAAGTCAAAGAACGAATTTAAATAACAGGACCCAGCTCAAGTCAAAGTCCAGAACAGAGAAAGTCATTGGATAATGACTCAAACTAGACAATGAAGAAGTAATGAGACACAGACAGTACATGAACTAATTGGGTCTTCATTAGTAAATGAAAACAGTCCCGTGGTACTGTAAGAGTATTCAAGCTATTTTCCTGAACAGGCTTCTTACCCTACTTTTGTATAATCAGCTAAGAAGCACATGTGTATGTGCGAGAGAGAGAGAGAGAGAGAGAGATCCAAACTATTTCATATCTGGCTAGGCTCAAATATCAGAAGTCCTGTTACACACCTGTAAAATACATAGACGTAGAACAAGTAATAGAAAGAGGAATATCTGATGAACATCCCCAACCGTCTATGCCTACCAGAACCACTACTTTTGACATAACAGTTCTCCCATACTAACTAGAATAAGTATCCATCAATATTACCTTCTTAAGCTCAGCTTTTGGAGGAGGCGCTTCATAATAGAAGCTTGGCACTGGTTTCGCTCTAACAACCATGCTCTTCCTGAGCTGCTTGATAGCAGCCTCTTGCTCTTCCTGAAAAATTCATCATACAAAGGACAAATCAGATTAGTTAATCAACCATTTCTTAAAAAGTTCAAATTGAAGTTAATTGTTGGAACGAAGAGGAAATGAGCAAAGTCAGAACATAAGCACAAGCAAAAACAAGAAGTACAGAAAAAGAACATACCTTGTTCCTTGCTTCACATTGACTTTTCTGTGCCTCCAGAGCCCGGTGTTTTTCCTCCAATTTCGTGTAAAACTAAATGGAGAAACATGCAATGATTAGGTGAACAGAAAATGGACGTGGCAGTAGATGCCAATGAAAGGGCAACTACAGGTGCCGTCAAACTTACCTCCTTCCTTCTCTCAGCACGTTCACCGGACTTAAATGACGGAGCTGAACCAACAGTTATCTTGGCTCTGACCGATTTTACTGTTCGCACAGATGCAGCTGCTCTAAGCAAAGTCAAGGACAACAGAGTTGATACTAATATAATAAGTATGAGCCATTCCTTTTATTGGGCGGTCAGTATACTATTCATAAAGGATACGAGGAAGCGACAGACCAATTGTCGTCGTCATCTTGATGCTTCTTATTACTAGATTGCAGTGGCTTCCTTGAAATTGGAGGTGTGCTTGGCTGGATAACCCAAAGAAGGAATAATCATTAGATCAAATAGTTCTAAGAAAATTCAGGATTTGTCGACTAAAGCATATGTCCGTGCTTGGAAGGAAAGCGACGATGCTAACTAAGTGGATAGAATGGTGCCAAACTAAGAAAACTTTTAGTGCTCGATCAACACACGCACAATCTCTTCTTTCCAGAACATGAACAACATAAACTATCATCTATCAGGAATACAAGGTTAAAAAGAGTTCTTTCCACTGATATTTCCTCCATATTATCTACTTAGAGTATGGAGGGTGTCTCGGAACTTTTGTATAGCTCAAACCATTGTTCTTTACGCCTACCTTTAACATAAAAGACTGCCTTACTGCCGGCAAACCATAAGTTAGCTTCCACAGAGCAGAGATGAAAAGCGGATAAAATCGCACAAGAATTACCTGTGGACTTCTGAAAGGGGAATTCATATTATTAGCATTCGGTGAGTACACGCTAACAGGAGATTCAGCTCCAAAATGTCGTGTTACACAGGTATTCCGCTTTTCAGTAGCCAGAGTGAACGGTTGGGGAACAGTATGATTTATGCGCCCGTTGGCACCGGATTTCGACACAGGAGAATTCGACTTTTTATTGCTGCTCATCTTCTGATCCTCTAGCCTCTCATTCTTTTCATCGGCCACGCCATCGTTAAAGTTCGTGCTCTTAACACCCAGCACCTCTTGCTTCTCTTGACATTCTTCGAGCGCCGGGCTTTCTGTTGTGCACTCCTTCACCTCATACTCCTTGACAGCGCTGTATTCTGCGATTCTGGGGGCAACATGGACTTTCTCGAAAGAAGCGCCATTTGCGATCATGGCAAGGCCATTAACCTTCTTGTCCAACTCCACATCTTTGAGTTCCCTCCCCATGGTACTGCGTGGTAAAATTAGAAGCAGCAGACAAGAAAGTTAAGAAAAGGAAAGGCGACATAGCAACCGGCACAAGGTAAAGGAATTCATTTAATCTACTTATATGCATAAGACTTAAAATACACACGACATGTCGCCCAGAACAACCCAGAAATAAAGAAAAAAGCAAAGGGCAAAGAAAGAAATCAACCCAGAAGAACAACTTTGTCTACCATGCTCTATAACAAGCTACACCCCAGGTATTTAAACCGTTCTTGATCGTGCTTACCTAGTTCCTTCCACAAGCAAAGCTAATCCTTCCATAAGAGAAGCTAACCCTGAACACCTTTCCTCCCTTCACAAGTTTCAGTCAAAGCTCACCAAGACAAACCCAAAAAGAAGAAAACCTTATACTTTTCACTCAGATAGCTCTCTCGAACCATGGATCACTGCAAATCTAACGTTGGAAAGGTGGTGATGAAGCTCCCGAAGGGCCAAACAATATTTTGCAAAGCACGCAAACAAAAAGGAAACAACGCGAGCACGAGGGCAGACAAACCCAGAGAGACGTGCTAATTGCCTATTCTACTTAAATGGCCGAAAGTCATTTTCACACCACAAAGCTAGTTCAAAAAGCAGGGCGTTGAAAATTCCTCTCCCAACGTTGACTGTGCCTCGACCTTAACCAGAGAGAAGAAGCTAGTTAGCACCCACCCCCCACCACCACAAAAACTCTTAAAGCATGTGCATACATCACCTGGTAATTCCGTGTTCAACTCAAGCAACAAAGCTAAAAAAGCAACAGCACATCGGTTGTTCCTAAGCAGCATCAAGAACCAAAATTTTGGGACCAGAAAAAGATGTTGGGAAACAGGGACAGATTTTTGGAAAACAGGGGAGAACTAGAAATGCCGGGCTATTAATAAAGACACAAAAGATTAGCTTTTTCAGCGTTTTATCTGCTCGAAAGCGCAGAAGATGCGCCAAACAAGCTGAAAATTAGGCCCAAAGAAAAAAAATTTCCTGCTTCGTGGAAAAACCTAATGCACGTGAAATCAGCAGGACCGGAGAGGGAAATGGAAAGAAATGAACCCAGATTTGAGCATTGGGGGATCTAACCGAAGGAAACCCCAGATGGCCAGATAGAGAAAGAACACCAAGAAAATCTCATTTTCAAGCACATATCACATGCATTGACTAAAGACAAACCCAAATAGAAAAACGCCAGCAAGATAACAAAGCAGAGAAACCCAACACGCCCTCCCACTAAACCAAAAAGGAAAAAGAAAACGAAACACCACCGCAGCTCCTGCAATGAGAACCAAACAAAGGTAGAGGGAAGACAGCGATTGACCCGCATTGCAAGAACTAGACACAAATCCGAAACAAGAACCTCATGAGGACCTGAAAGGGATGGCACGCGAGCGATTCCCTTCGGCTCCTGGCCCGATCTGACAAGATCTCTCAACCCCCTTCAGCGCCTTCTACCTCTTCTCTTCCCCTCCTCAACCTCTCTCCCCCTCTCTCTCTCTCTCCAGAAAGCTAACGAAAATGCATTTCCATATGACAATTTTTTTTTGCGCCCCTGTTTTCTCTACCTAAGAAGAGAGAGAAAAGAAGGAAAGGAAAAAAGACAGTTTTTTTAACGTTGTCTCTGTTGTTGGTGGTGGTTATATATATATATATATATATATATATATATATAGCGCGGCTTTTCTAGTGGGTATTTTTCTTTTCTTTTTTTAAGACGGGATGACGACGCATTCAATGTGATATCTAAACTTTTGGTACATATTTAATATAGATTTAGGATCACATTGAACAAGTACTAAAAGTTCATGAATTATATTGAGCAAATTAAATATTCGGAGCCCACATTGGTTAAAATTCAGGGACCGAACAACCCCTGAATTTTGGCTCGATGTGCAATGTGGTCCCGAAACTTTTAATCTGTTCGATGTAATCTATAAACTTTGGCCTGATGTACAATGTGGTCCTTAAACTTTTGATTTGTTCAATGTGGTCTCCGAACCTACATTAAACATGTACCAAAAGTTTAGGGATCATATTGAACAAATCAAAAGCTTATATACCACATCGACAAAATTTCACATGTCACATTGAATAAATTTAAAATTCGTGGGTCATATTACACATCAAGCCAAAATTCAAAGATTATCCGTGTCATTATCCTCGTTTTCTTTTTCGTCTTCTTTTTTGCGGGTCATGGATTGAATACAATTGACCCATTGTCCGGAGCTCCGATTCTCATCCCGCCGGAGAATTTCGGTGGCGGGCGGTGGCGGAAGCCCTCGGGGGTCGACGGCGTTCGGGAGCAATTAACGGCGCGAGGCCCCGTCGTGTCTCTTGAACCGAACGAGGAAAGTGCGCCCGTGGGAGGGGGGGCCACGCCTCAGGACTTTGCTCCTGGTAAGGCAAATTGGTTAAATGTCTTCTTGCCATTATGAGGCGGCGTCTCTTTTCGTTTTCGCGTTTGAATTTCTTTGGCTCCTCCTTCCGTTCCGCTCACGCGCGGAGGCTGACCGCGGATTCAAAAAAAAATTTCTTGGAGGGACCGGATGGAATTCATTGCGGGGTTTTTACTCTTGTGTGGAGAGCGAGCGCTCGGGATCCGGGGGCTCACGATCCGACTCGGGCGGCGGCCCTGATCGGATTCGATTTGGTCCGGCCATGCTCGGAGTTTACTCGAGCTTTCGCATTTACTCCGAAGACATCTAGAGGAAGCCTTAACCATCCGTCCACGGTCCCCGCTCGATCAACTAGACTCCCGTCAATATCTCCCCGTATCTTAACGCTCTGGTTTTTTGGTCCCTAGCGGAACAGACGGAGTCCGACCTAAGTAAAACAACGGACGTGGAATACAAGTCACGTCACGTCGATGGTTAGCCTCCCTAATCCTCAATTAACTAGGCAGACAAGGTTGGATTAACCCCCCCAAAAAAAAAGCAGCAGCAGCAGCAGATCTAGCACGATTTCGTCCTTCGCGAAAAGCGGTTGAATCCGGTTCGAGACTCCGTCTTTCTTCTCCGTCGGCGTGCGCCGTGCGGGGGCTGAAAGTTTGACTCCGTCGGCTGACGCAGGAGACGTGGCTTTCGGGGTCATTTTTGTGTTATTATTATTGATATTATTATTATTAATTATCGTCACCGTTATCGTTATTGTTGTTGTTGATGTTGACGTGGTTAATATTGTTGTTGTTATTTTAATTTTGCGCAGGACTTCCATCGGATACAGACGTGGCTTCCTTTCACCGGTTTTGTCCTGTTTGGGGGTACCGTGTCGGAGATTCCTCGCGGGGCAATTTTTTTATTTTTTTATCTTTAAAATTGATTAGATTATTTTTCTCCGTAAATCCCTTCCTTTTGTTTTTTTTACAGAGTTTTGGTTCAGCTGCATCAACGACCCCCCCCCCCTCCCCAAAAAAATAAAAAATAAAGAGGAATAAATTAAATATGCGAAAGATTAATATGTGGTGGTTGATTTCCCTAGCTCGGGTGTTGGGCTGAATCTGCTCGGCGATGAAATTGCTTTTGCTTTAAAATAAATCGAAATGAGCGCACTGGAATTCACGAAACTCGTCGCGAAAACGTAATTGATTCTTAAAACTTTCGAAAAGTGCAATTGAATCTTAAAATTGAACCATGAAACTTTTAAAAAGTACGACCAGCTCCTAAAATTTATCGCGATAGTGCAATTGATGCCAACGGACTTAATTGCACTTTTTGAAAATTTTAGGACTCCATTGCTCTTTTGTAACGAGTTTTAGAACTTCCTATATACCTATCCCAAAAAATTTTAAATAATAAGCCACCAATTGAGATTAGGGTCCTAGGATTTATCCCAAATTTTTCGATTAAAAGAAAAAAGAGGGAATATAAAAGCGACTCCTTAGCGGTATCTTCTTGTCTTTTTGTCGTACAAGCTATATCATTTATATTTATATTCAAATTGAAATTAGTTATATTGTGATAATATTCAGAGAAAAACGAGAAAAACTTATCAAGTGAATTCATAGGCATCAGAATGCTTGTCTATTTAATTTTTTGGTTAATGTCACAAAAAATCTCAAATTGGTACGTGACAATTTTATTTCAAAATAATTTTTTGATCACCAAAAAATCCAAGTTGGTATACTTGTGACAAATTTACCCTCAATTTGTTTCCGTTAAATTTTACCGTCAAATTGCTTTGTTAAATAACACGTGACAGTTAACTGACTTACCAGTTTTATGTTTCACCCTCCATTTGTCATGGGTGTACCAGTTTATGATTTTTTGCTGTATTAATTCAACTTAACGGAAACTAACAGAGGGTAAAATTGTCATAAATGTATCAGTTTAGGGTTTTTAGTGATCAAAATATTAGTTTTGGGTAAATTTATCACGGATGTACCAGTTTGGGGTTTTTTGTTGTCAAAAAAATAATTTTGATTAAAATTATTACAAGTGTACCGGTTTAGAGTTTTTCGTGACATTAATCTTTAATTTTTTATATGACTTTCGAACGAAAAAAGCTTTATTCCCCTTCATTGAAAATGGGGGATTTGATGACTTTAGTCTTAATCGGAATAATTAGGAGAAGATTCTATCCATGGCCGTGAGCGTGACGCTTAGATCGTTGGGCAGTTAATCACTAATTAAATCCCAAATTTTACTTAATTTGCAAAATTTCCCCACAAATCACCATCATCGTCTGCCCCTTTTCTTCCTCATGGCGTCCTTTCAACGAAATTGTAGGTAATGCTACTCGTGATGCACGCGCCTCGGCCAAGGTACTAATTAGTCATCGAAATAATTAAACAGAAAATTAATTAAAAAAAAGGGGGGAGAAAAGAGTTCGTTTTACAATTATTTATATTTTTGCGGCTTTGTAATCACGGGAAATTAGTCTAATTTGGTTGGGGCGTCGCATCGTGGCGTATCTCCGAGATATGTTTTACTAAATTAGTTTTAAGGTTCTGGGTAAGTGTAACCAGCTTAATAATGCGCGCTCTTTAATAAACGATTGTTCCTCGTGCATAATCCAAATTGGGCAATTTAATTTATTGTTTTGCAACGCAACTCGTTAATGCTCTCCCGCATTATAAAGATGCCTTAATTCGTTTAATCAAATCCCAACTTCTTTTGTCTAGGTAGCCGAGCATAATTCCTCCGGATACGGCTTGTGGTTTAATCTCTAGGTCGGCGACAGTTGGCCGGGGGTTTCCAGCACCCTATTCGAATCCCGACAATCGCGTCCAAAACTGCTCTAGGTCGGGGCCACCTACACGGGCTAGAGGTCCGAATTTAATCGGTTCCCAACTTTCTTCGGATCCACTTTAGAACCGACGCTCCATATTTCCCCGGACGCCCATCTTCCGGGTTATCATCGAACTCGCGTTTCAGAAGGACTCGAACCGCGATGATATCGAAGTACTGGCCACGAATTATGAACAATAATTTAACTGCGAATGTCGACCCCATCAATCTTAATTAAGTGATGGCGATGGCAAACTAACTCGAGGATACGCAAAGAACACGTCCATGTCCGAAAAGGCTATGGCTACCTAATGCGCCTTTGATTGAGGGCGTAATCGCTTGCGATTTAATCAAGTTTTAGGGACTACGCGTATTGCTCCGTTGTCGTTCGGGGGGGACCTCCAAAATCTAGGATGCGAGCGAGAGACAGGATGGGAAAGATTGGTCCAATCCAGCTGTGCTAAGATCAAGATGTACCTTTTGAACCCACTTGCTAGGGAAGCCTCCTTCTCTTGCTTTCTTTCTTATTTTCGACAATTCAGTAAAAATCCCTGCTTTACTAGTGATTGCTCATAAAGTCTAATCTACTTTTTTTTTTTACTTTAAGGGTTATTTATTTTAACTTCTCCTACATAAACAAAAACGATTAGTACACATATAGTCCGCGAATTTTGCTTTAAGGTGCCGATATCGTCTTGAACTTGTGATTTGTCTAATATAGTCCCTGAACTTTATATTGATGTGCAGTGTTGCCATTAAACTTTTAATCTGTTAAATATGATCCATGCACTTCGGAATATGTTCAGTCTAGTCTTTAAATTACGCGAAAATGTTCAATGTTGTCCCTGAAGCTGAATCCACGGAAAGACGACATTGAATATTCTTATATAGTTCAAGGACTAAATTGAACATATCTACAAATTCAAGGACCACGTTGAATAAATTAGAAATACATTCCACGTCAGGCTAAAGTTTACGGATCACATTAAATAAGTTAAAAATTCATGGACGACATTATACATCAATCAAAATTCAAGAACCATTTATGGCATTTTTTCTAAAAAAAAGATACTTGTTGATTTTATTCACTAGAACTTAGTATACCATTTAACGTTAATAAATTCACGAAGCGCCATAGATGATTCCATATCTTAGTAGCCTTCTAATAAATTATAAGAAATGGGCGTATCCGTCCCAACTTTAAAAAAGCCTAAAGTAGCCTTCTAATTGTCGCGTCGGGACCTAAAATTTTTTCAAATTTCGAAAAAATGAACGAAAGACCATACTCGGACGTGCATGTCTTAGATATTTAAAAATTTCGGGGATTTAAGACCAAAGAAAAGTCGCGGTTGCGTTCCTCGAAAGATTTGAAAAAGAATAAAGTCGGAATTGAAAATCGCTCCAAACAAACTCATAAAACCTGAAAGTGAAGCGAAAGTTTAAGCTAGTGAATCAAAGAAAAACACAAAGAACTGAGTCCGTTATTAATGCTTTCGACATTCAATTGCTTGTTCAGAAAGATGAATGTCACAACTTATGCATAGCCAATGTGCAAGCAAAACGGCGGTCCGCCCAATCTGCTAAAGGCGGAATTTGCTTTCTTGTGCTCGTCCGTGCTCAAAAAGCCCATTGCTCGCTTTATCCATTTTTAAACTTTGCACGATAAAACATATAGGGCAGTGGCACAACCTCCCCCCTTCACTGTTCCTTTACCCGCTTCTGTAATTTGAAATTTGACAGGCTTTTTCTCCGTGGCTCTGCATTTGTTTCACTTTTTTAAGACGCTTTGAAATTAGACAGCCTTTTTAAAAAACCCCCCACATGTATTTCAACATCTGGTGTTTCTGCATCCGCTGGGGACCAAGGAGGCGAGGCACTGCCTTTTTCCTCCACACGCGCTTATCTCGGTTAGGAAATCCCGCAGCTCTTTTCGAAGGTCATCCATGAATGGACTTCAGGAAAGATTCCGCTCTGTGACAGCACTAGTGTCTTGGCTACAAAGGCTGCTTTTGCTCATCTTTTCCTTGGAAAATTTCGACTGCAAACTTCCGTCTTCTGTTTCTGGAAAAAAATTTGAACAGCACGGAATGGTCCAGGGTGTTGTGGTCAAGACTGGAGACTGAAGAGTCAAGTGACTTTGGACAAGAATATCAGTGAACTGTCCACTATGAGACCAGGAGACATTCTTTGTTTTGGCCCCTGAAAATGAATTTTCGGAGACCGAGGAACAAGTCCTGAAGCCCCCTGTAGGTGTTCCCTGAAGTCGCGATTTCAATTTGGGATATATTTTCATGTCAGACCAAGGATTTAAACCCTGGATGCAATATTATCGCAAAATACATTTTTTGTGGCAAATTGGAGCAAGCTCAATCTCAGATGTGCCAGGAATGAATTCACAAAAATCGAAATTAAAGCGGACCGAGATGCTGGTAATAGGAATGAGTTGGAGCTGCTTCAATTGTTGAAGTTTATATTGAGCGAGATCTCTGGTCCGAAGATTCAGAGGAACAGGAATTAGAAGTAGGACAGAATTGATGGGACGCGCTCTCTTGTATTTTAATCAATGTTCACAGGAAAGCATAGTACATGTTTAGTTGGAAAATTTCATTATTTCCATATTGTCTATCACGGTTTTCATGCCGGGTTATTAGCTTGAGAGTCGATGGTAGTCAAACGTAAACGGGTTAAACGTCTTTTCTTTCTTTCTTTCCTTTTTACTTTTCTTTTCTTTTCTTTTCTCGGGGCTAAACAAAAACAAGGGTTTGTATTATAACTTGACGCGAGACAGACAAAAGCGGGGCTTCAGTATTGTATCAATTAGACAGTAGTTAATATGATGAGAGGTTATACATGCTGTGAAATGATTATTGGGTACGGTGGTGGACCCTTTCTAAAATTAAATAGGGAAGAAACAAAACGAAAACTACAGAGTCAGGCACAGGTCCTGTGTGAAAATTCGGCCATAGTGTGAATGCATTCACCGTCCTGAAGCTGAACTCCATAAATCCACGCGTACCTAATGCAACGAACCCAACTGTAGTTTAACCGCGCGGACATTAGAAACCTCTTCACCGCATAAGTTCCAACATGAACATTTGTACTGAAAAGACCACAATCCAAACACTACCTGCCCACCATCTTTATGTCTGTCCTGGGCACTGTGCAGATGTTAACGAAACGTGTGGCTGCGTGTGAATGTTGGGAGGGGTGCTCATTGACTGTCTTTCGTGGTAGTGGTAGTAGCTACAGCCTACGGATGCAGAAAGTGAATGATGATGGATGGAGCAGAATTGAAGAGCCCCCCCATTTCAAAAATCGGTGGACTTTATGCCCACCGTGTCCCCCCCGCCCTTTTGACTATTCCCACTTCTCTTAAAAATAATGCTGCACCGGTCAGAAAGTTCCCACCATGTTCTTCAAATTTACATTCTCTAAATAAAGAATCAAGGGAGGATAAGATCAGTTTCGTTCAAGTTTCCTTGCATTGGCACACCGTAATCATTCCATAACTCCCATATAAACTATGGTTATGGGGCAGGCATCATCACACTCTACGAGGAGGAAGAAAGTCAAACGAATTGAAATTCAACCTTGCATGTCATTTTCTTTCACATCTGATTTACACTCGGCGTTACAAAACCGTAGAATTCATTTCTCCGAGAATTGATGTATAGAGCTCGAAGGCGGTTAAGAGACATTTTGGAGATTCTATATCTCTTCCTTGATTCTCTATATCTATCAATATTGTGCACACATATCCGTTGATTATGCATACTTTCAATTGATTACGGTTAATGCGGCATCACTTTGTTACTTTGAATAATCGTCTTGTAAAGCCCGTAAATACTCATGTATTCTCCATCATAAACCCACCCTTCCGCAAATCCCTCGTCTATGGCAAAAACTCATCGACATGGACCGCTCCATGGAAAACACTCTTCTAATATACAGGGGAACTCGCATTTTCATCAATACGGCAAGATGCAAACATGTTCAGGTTGGAGTGACTGTTACAGCGGGAGACCCAAATTGAAGTAGGCGATTTAGGTCAAAGTGGGGGGGCTCTTTGTTCATACACGGCGATTACCCTTTCGAAATTTTCCGCCCGTCTCACCGGGGCTTTGAGGGGAAGATCAAAGATGGCCCCTCCCTGTCGTAAACTCTAAGATCTTTGTCATGTACTGGGGGAGCCTCTTTATGTCAACCTCACACCTGCCTCCTTCGACCCCATATTCTTAGCCCACATTTAATTAAAAGAAGAATTCTTTCTCGAAAAATATAAATATAAATATAAATATAAAAACTGAAGAGAACAAAAAAGCAAAAAGTGCGTGTAGGAGTTGAACATAAAGAGAGTATTATGCGAAAGTGGCAAATTGGCAGGCAAGTCTCGACAAAACAAAAGGGGAATCAAATTTGGCTTGCCTTGTTCAAGAGCCCATGTTGGACCACCCCCCCTCCCCCAAATGCCTATGTTAGCTTTATTATCACTTTGAGTTTCGCGTGAAGGCAATCATAGTGGTGGGTATGAGAATTTACACTATGTTAAGATTTTGTGGGATGCATCTTCTTAGTTATTTGACATTGAATGCGTGGGAAAATTGAGATAATTTAAGGTTGGTGAAGGGTAACTTTCTTATACCCTTCTTACCGTACATTATGTCTGACTTAACTATCATGCCTCTTGATTGTAATAATAAAAAGGATTTGGTAATCTCCCCTTCTAAGCTTTAAGCTTGAACCTGTAAAGTCCGGCGGGGTTGCAACCCTCATTTGACCTGAGAGAGCTGGTGTTAGTAAGATGGTTGTGCTTGGAGAAATGAGAAATTTTAACCTCGACGTAGGTATTGTGTTAATTCACGAGAAAGCTTTTTTTTATTACAAATCATCTGGTCTCGTACCGATGGCGTACTTAGGTTGAACCATAAGTACGATTATCAAATGAACTCGGGATAGTTCGGGCTCTGAAGTCCAGCCTCACTCGTTTCCCGGGTTAACTCGCGGCCAATTGGACTAGGTCGGGTTTTATAACTTAAATGACCTTACTCAAACCTGTCTATATTGGTTCATGCATTTGATTGGCAGCACGGTGATATCGGATCGGGGATGAAAAACTTTCTTCCACTATATAAAAGCTAGTTTAGGATGCTATGCTACCTATCTGTGCATGCTAAAAAGAAAAGAGAAAGAAGACAGAATCTGCCGACTTATGGATCATGCTGAGTTGAGTTCCATGTACCAAACTGACTCGGACGACAAAGTGGGTGTGGAAAGCGCATATAAACAACATGCACGAAGTTTCCACGCCAAAAAAATATAAAACAGCATAGGTTCCATTCCATTATGGGCCCATTTTCACCGAATTGAAGATCTGGGGCATGCTCGAAATCAATTTTTTCTTCTATTTATTTGTTTATTTATGTCTTCCTTGCACGAATGGGAATCTCACCGAATTGAATCGAGACCCCTTTTGTCTAATCTAACGCGTCACATTCTGCATGAAAAGCTGTAGGTACGTATGCCCACTGTCATGGCCCATCACCCGTGTCTATTTGCAAATCTTCATCACCGACTGATCCGTCCCTAAAACACCCTTTGCTGTCAAGAATCGTGGTCTCTTATCCTCTCTTGCCTCCCCTAAAAAGAGAACAATGATTGGACAAAACGCCCAAAATCGTTTGGTGCAGGGAAATTTAGACCATGGGAAGATCCTTGTGGAGATGCCATGCATATGGTCATTTCGGTTGAAGAAAGAACAGAGCAAGTGGGCATGGCTTGCTCATCAGATACGGCATAATGCTCTGGGTTTTAACCCCTATGTGAAAGTGTGAATCTTTGAGTATGCCGAATGTGTGGACCTCACCGTATGCTTCCATCCCTCGATTCAGTTCTTTTTGAACGAATGAGAGGTTCAGGTGAATGACTATCCCGACTCTGCATAACTCAACGGTGCTTTCGAGGTGAATAGTAAACAGAAAGAGATCCAAACGAGAGTTGATAAGTACAGATCTAAGGAAGGCATTTTGGCCAACGAAGGAATGAATTCCGAGAAAATAGTTAATTTAGACTTGCATCTTCGAGTCTTATTAAAAGGAAGAGATGCTGTTAGGCTAAGTTGTTTTCATTGCGAGAATTTTTTTTTTCTATTAGGTGTGGAGTTCTCAATTGTGCCGAAATGTGCTCTCATCTGCAACAGCCGTGGAGAAAAATTCATGCTTTAGGTGGGTTAAGCTAGGTTCATCATTGTCACTTATGAGGGCCAGGTGAGGGGGAAAAAGATGTGCTCTTTTGTCCCAATTACTGAAATTTTGGGAGGAAGTTTCCCTTGGAACGGGACCATTCACAAGGGGAGAGTGTCCCAATGATTCTGTTTGGTCTCGTTCCCCGTAATTAAAGTTTACAAAACCCCTCTTTCTAATGCACCGTCAACCTCACATCAAGTCTCACCTGTTACTCACCATTAGTGCACAGCATTGCAATCCAATCAATTTCACAGTGTGAGAGAGAGAGAGAGAGAGAGAGGGCCAGAGGCCAAATTGAGGACAACTTTAAATCGATAGATGCAATTACTGGTGATGGATACAGAGGCACAGTTTTTAATCAGAGGTTGGTCCTGATTGGGACTCCATATGCATCCTTTCACTTTTAACAGAACTCAGCAATTTAGTGGGTTTCGATTTGTCGGTTCAGTTTGTTTCTTGTTTTAATCATTTTACGCTTGTTTTTTTCCTTGTGAGAATTTCAACATTCTATGTCGATCGATTGTCATGATAATAAGCGCATGGCTGCTTAAACCAAGAGTTTTAAAGCTTTGAAGAACTGCACAATGAGCACACTGTTTCTAGCAAGTCCACTCCATTGTAGTTTCTTTTTTTTCTAACCTTTTCCTTACTACAAAACATCAATGGACAAGCTGGGTCGAATCACGTCCAGAAATTCTTTGCCCGGAACTCATCTATGATTTAAAAGCGTAGTAAATTTTTCACAAATCATTGGGTCTAGGGTCTAGGCGGGCCTATGTGGACGGATCTGGGTCCAAGAAGAAAATTGCTTGCCTAGGCTCGCGCAATTTGCAATTGGGACCTTGTTGGCTCGAGCACGCCTTCACAGACCCAACAGGCTCCAAGCTCGTGATTGGGTCTACTATAAACTCAAATGAATAGCTCTTGAGAGATAGCTTATTCTTGCTTATCTTCTACTTCAATCACCCTTTGCCAAGACCTTATCTTCTAGGAACAAGTGGAGAAGAGAAGAGCAAGTGGGCCACTCCAAATAGGCATACCACTTAGGCCCATATAAGTTCATGAACGGCCCTTTTATGGGTCCAATTCTCATATGAACATACGCACATACGTGTTTTGCTGGTGTCCTGTTGAGCAAAATGCACCGGTGGGTCTTCTTCAACCACGAAATTGGGTCTTCTCCAACCATGAAATTGGGTCATCAAGAGAGTGCAAGAATCACTAAATACTTGGTCATACATTCTCAAACAAGTGGTCACCCCACGGTTTTCTCTCACAAAACAATGCTCTTTCCCTTTTCTTTTGCTATTTTCACTCCTAGCCATCAATCACAGAGTCACAAAACAGATTGCCCACACAAGCGGTCACTCTCTTTTCTTGGCAAACCCCCACCATTTTAGGCTCTGCATGACCTCTATATTTATATATAATGGGGGACTTTCTTCGCTTTCTCTGCGTGATCCCTTCCTTTTTTTCAAGGTTGTGACCAGAAGTGATAAACAGATAAGAGAGAACTTGAAGATTTAGATGACAATGGCTGTTGAGACACTCGTGGCGTCGTCAGAGAATGTTCTGGCCCCAAAGAAGAACAGGATTCAGGTGTCCAATACCAAGAAGCCCCTCTTTTTCTATGTCAATCTTGCCAAGGTGTACATCTTCTTGTTCTTTGCTGCTTTTCTCCTTTATTTGTTGTGACATGCGCTGATTTCATTCAATTATACATTCACTAGTTAACGACGTATCAAACTTGAGCTGGGTTTACATGGACGCAATGTTGCAAGCTGAAAAATAGTAGTTTTTAACAAGGTGCACAGTTTTTTGCTATAAATTGTGAAGTTTCTAGACTTTGTGATGCAGAGGTACATACAACAGCACAACGAAGTTGAGCTTTCTGCTCTGGGCATGGGTATCCTTCAACTCTCTCATTCTACTTTACCTCTTCCTGCCATTCGCAATTGACTATTTGTCAAAAAATCCTACTTTTTCGTACAAATCTTGTGATGAAAAGGACAGATCAACATCAAATTTGGCTGGCAAAATGTTGATCTTTTAGGATTGCGGTGAACGAAGCCTTTATGCCAGACCTAAGTTAGCACAACATGACTATTGGCAGAGCAAGCAAATTACTTATCTCAGTTAATTTTTGATACGGCAAGTCATTTAAAGTATTCTATTACCGACCTGGATTTTTCACAGCAATTACGACCGTCGTCACAATCGCTGAGATACTAAAGAACAACGGTGTTGCTACGGAAAAGAGTATGCCTATGCCTCCTCTTCATGCTACTGTCATTGCTCGACATATTAACCAATTCCATTTGATATATTTTGTTCATTTTGCCCTGATGGAACAGAGGTTTTGACTTCGTCAGTTGGGATGAAGGACGAGAGCAGAGGGCGGGTGATCCAAAAGGCCAAGGTTTCATTTTCTTTTTGCCCCTCCTCTGGCAATGGCAATCAATCTTGAAACTGCTTGAATCCTTCTAGGCTATTGACTACTCTCCATTTTGACATCAGATCGAGATCGTGCTAGAGAAATCTGATAAAGGCGAAAGCCCGCCAGGGATGGCTCATACAAGCACAGAACCGACAACGACTAATGCAAAGCCAGAAATGGCGACAACTGATACAGCTAAAGAACCGGCTGCCGCCACCGATGAAAAGAAGTGACGATTAGGATTGGTCACGTCAATTTCGATATTTACACAAAAGGGTCATTCTTTCTAAACTATTTTGGCATTGCCCGCCTTACTAGAGCAACTCTGTGGCTAGTGTTTCGTTTTTAATTGCAGAACCGAAGATGGGTTCGAGTATAGAGTATGAAGTTGAATAGAATGGAAAAAGAAACATATAATGGATGATAAGTTAATAGGGGAAGTTGCAGCTGTATGTTTCTTAGCATGCAGAGTTGTAAAGTACCATTAACAATATTTCAAGTTCAATCCTGGCTCTTTTGCTGATGTGCCGGACTGTGGAAGGGTTTTCTGCTTTTGACTTTTCTAATTTCAATCCTCCCTTTTTCTACAGAAGTTCTCTGTTGTATAATAACAGCTATCAGAAAGAACATCCAAGGAAGGTACTATCTTCAGGGGCTTGGTATGATTAAGCCAAAAGATGGCTTCAAGCTCACAAGTTTCCCGATAAAATTCATGAAAATCCAATAATGAATCACAATGATGCATTATCAAATGAGGGTGAAAAGTAGGGAGCAATGTTTTGGAATGAAAATAAGGAAACACTCCTGAAAAGTTGGAGGAAACACAATCACCTCATTCTAGACAAATCGGTTGCCAAAACATTTCGGGTCTTTTAGGCACCTGATTTTTCTGACATGATATAAATCGAGGTATAAATCAATGATCTTTTTAAGAACGTTTAGAGTTAGATGCCGCCCTCCGAGAGCTCTCCATCCCTAACGGTGATTACTTTTATCTTCCATTTACCACCACTATTCCCCCAAAGACAGCTTAATCCCATGATTTTCCATCTTCGCCTGCCTTCCTCCCACATTTTCAATCTCCTTTCCTACCTGTTGTTACCCCTCCCCATCAGCAGGCCCATCTGCCATGTAGCTTCTTCCCGCATCTCCCACTTCATTCCCTCTTACATCCTAGTGATAACTGTATCTTTTCTGCTTCAATCCATCCTGACCTACATTCATCCTAATGAACTCACGTACATCTCCAACCTCCTTCCATGTTGTGCCCCTTGTCAACATCTCCCTCTTTGTCTAGATCATTTCTTCAATTTCCCTTCTCCCGTCCGTATTACTAGGCGGATGAAGACACCGGCAAGCGCCCGTTGGGCAGCCTTATGTCGAAAATCGGGCAAGCTTTGGAATGAGAAGAAGACGTTCCTGCCCTGGATGGCGTTTTTGCCCCCGGAACATCGCCAGGCCCCCAAGCTAAAACCCTCATTGGAAAACTTTATCTCCCCGGCAATCTTTGAATCTCAGTGCTCTACTAAGTGCTAATCCCCTGCTAGCTAAACCCTCATTGGAAAACGCTTAACGTTCACGAACTACCGCAATGATGATAAATTGAATATTTCTGATTCCCGGATTGACTTTTAAATTCTACAAATGAAATGACAAGCAAAAGGTCTTGTTGATGAGTGTGCCTAATAGGCTTGTTAAGGTCTCTGAAGACAGGAATAATGCATGATAACACTAGGGAGGTGCAAGACGGATCACCCCAATCGGGAATTGCCCGGACCGGAACGGCAGGTTTTGGGCGGTTCTAGGGGGTATCGGTCTAGTTCCTGATTCCTAATTTTGAAATTGATATCCATTCTTAATTTTATGATGGAATCAAATTAATTGAATCGGACCGAACCGACTTTATCATGTATATTTTTAGTTTCTTAAAAAAACCCTGACGCCTGTCTTTTCCTACCTTTCCTCGGGACGCTCACGCAGCCTCTCGTCTTTCCCTTCTCTCAGGCAAGATGGTGGGTTAAGTTATCTTTTAGTAAAAAACAAATTGGGAATTAGTCCTTTCCTTATTGATTCTCTAATTAAAGAATCTTGGACAAGCCCTTCAGAGGAAGATGGCTTTGCCACTTGACCCACCAATCTTTCCCATAAAAGTTTCTTTCCCCTGCTTACGTAAAATAAAACAGACGTAATGCCGAACGCCTGCATCCAAAAGTCCCAAATACTTGCTCAGATGTGGCTCAATTTCTACATTGACCGGTTTCATTGAATCGGGCCAGGAGCCGATCACCCCTAAACAACACATTTTGAAATCGGGCAATAATCCATTTTTCGAGAAGTCACGTACTTTAAAAAAAAATGTTTGTATTTCCAAAGTAGAGTTAATGGCCTTTAGCGACATTGTCCTAAAAGCAAATATTTTTTTTTTGGGTTAATTAATATCACAAAAAAATATTAGAACTAGTGCACTTGTGATAAATTTACCAAAAATCAATTTTTGAACCATAAATAAAAAACCCAAAATTGATACATTTTTGATAAATTTACCTTCCGTTAATTTCCGTTAACTTTTACCATCGAATTGGCAAGTTGAATGACATGTGGCAGTTGACGAGTGTACAAATTTGAGATTTTAGTCCCCGTTTGTCTGCCGGTTCGTGATTTTTCGTGATATTAATCCAATTTAAATGAAGTTAATATAGGGTAAATTTGTCATAAATTTATAAGTTCGAGAATTTTTTTTGGCTAAAAAATTGATTTAGGATAAATATATCACAGGTACGATCAATTTAGAGTATTTGGTGATAAAAAAAATAATTTAGAGTAAATTTATTATATGTGTACCGATTCCAGGTTTCCATTCTCTTTTTATGGCATCGAAAAAGATGAAAAAAAATCGACTCGAGTTGGGAGCGGAGGGACATTTTCGTCGGTTCGGAAAAAGAGAAAATCCAGTGGCTGCACGCGAAATTACAAGTACATCTCTTGTCCACAAGGGCGAATTCCCCAAACAATCTCATCGCAGAACAGCACCTCCTCTCCTTCTCCCTCTTCTCTCTCTCTCCCTCGAGCGAAAACCTAGACGCCAGATTTCCCCT
The DNA here is from genome assembly GCA_031216235.1 of Syzygium jambos. NCBI lineage: Eukaryota > Viridiplantae > Streptophyta > Magnoliopsida > Myrtales > Myrtaceae > Syzygium > Syzygium jambos. Next base: position 38,159,156 of record CM062227.1, on the reverse strand, counting down.
CTCTCTCTCTCTCTGCATCCTCAGGTGAGTAACGCTGCGCTTCTACGGCTTACTGTTCTGTTCATGGACGCGCGTCCCCTGCGCCTCCCTATCTTCGTGGGTCCCGCCGCTCTCCGATCGTTCCGGATTAGCGATTGTTTCGGTACCCCTATCGGCGTTCCCGTGTCGCCTTAGGCTGTTTTGGGTCTTGGGTCCTGTTCCTTTTGGTTGGATAATGATGGGTTTCGTTCCTTTTTCGTTGGATAATGATGGGTTCTGTTCCTTTTCGTTGGATGAGGATCGGTGTTTCTTCGCATTCGTTCTTGTGGTTGGTGTTGAGATGGAAAAAAGATTGGCGGGTTGCCCAAGCTGGCTGTTTGTTGTGGTGGTGTCGTATTCTTGGTGTGTGTGGCGATGCGGGTGGTCGCGGGTTTCATGTTCTTTTGCTTCCCCCTCCTCCTTGGTACAGGACTCATGGCTGAAGTGGAGCTGAACCTCGAGGAGGAGCAGAACGAGGTGGCGGAAGCCGAGCAGAGCCCCGAGGGGGCTGCTCTCGAGGAGGCCCTCGAGGAGACCCTCGAGGAGACCACCCCCGAGGAGAACGCGGAGGAGTTGCCAGCGGACGAGCTGCCTGAGGAGAAGCCGCAGGAAGAGAGCCCGGCGGCGGCCGGAGCTGCCGAGAAGAAGTGGCCCGGATGGCCGGGAGATAGCGTCTTCCGTATGCTGGTCCCGGCGCAAAAGGTCGGCAGTATAATCGGGCGCAAGGGGGAGTTCATAAAGAAAATCGTCGAGGAGACGAGAGCTCGGATTAAGATTCTCGACGGTCCTCCTGGAACTGCCGAAAGAGCTGTAAGTCCTCTATACCACTTTTCTGATGGCTTGCGGTTTCCGAGGGTTACTCATTTTTAAGTTCTAGTGGCACATATTTGCTGACTGGAAAACAAATTTTCAAAGTTTACGCGTCTTTACCAGATTCTGATTGGCATTAGGTCTTCGTAATAAGCTGACTCCTAGATGGAGAATAACCGACAGCTTGATGGATCTATGGTTTATCTGTTGCTATATCTGTTTCTGTAACAAAAAGAAAACATCTCTGGGAGAATGCTGCAAAGTGTTTCTGGAGAAACTTTTGTTCAAGCTGATCGCACAATCTGCGAGCTAATTTTGTTAGAATTTCCGAGATGCTTGTTCTTTCTGGCGTTTTCCTCTTTCTATGTGGGGCAAGTACAGTGGCTTGTCATAGTCCATTGACTGGCTTGGCGCTAATGCAGAACGGCCAGTTAGCTTATCCTTTCTAACTGGGGCTTGGTGCCAAGAAGGAGACTAAAAGTCTTGTTGGCATTTAATCCATTCTATAAGCAGTAATCTAATGGTTAATAATATGAAAGGTTCTGAAATTTAACAGCCAACAGTGCAAACTGGGATATGCTATTCTTTGTGGTTTGTGGAGGGGTAAGACCTGATATCCACTATATAGATGAGTGGAAGTATGAATAACTTAGTGTTGATGGTGTAGATATATTATAGTGCGAGTTTGGTCCTTCATGAAGTAAAGACATGGCAAAAATGTTTCAAGTAATGGAAGTTGTATTTTAAAAAATAGTCAATCGAAATCTGTGAAAAACAAAAGCACATTATAAAGAGAAATGATGAGTGGTGACTGAATCAATGCTCAACATTAAGAGTTCACTCGTCATATGAATCGAGTACAAAAAAGAAGGTGAAAAAAGGAAGAATCACTAAAAGAAATATGGAATATGAAATGCAATTCCTTTACTCCAGTAACCGAAATGGGTCTGTGCAGGTTCCGTCGGCAAATTTTAAGGCCACGAATCTATCCTCAATAAGACCCCAATATGCAGAAACAAAGTTCCAGATTGCAGGGATCAGCTTTGAGCATTACAAAGTGCTGATAAGCTGGCCTGATTAATTTCAGTCACCTCATGTACGAACAACTGTACCAAGAAGCCCTGCGTGCTATCGGGTAACTTCAGAGCCTGGATGATTGATTTGCTGCAGGTGTTAAACACTGCGGTAGGGGGAACGTTATCTTCTTAATCAGCATGTGAAGATATTAGAAGCAGCATTAGATGTAGAGTGCTTATGAGATACTTACAAAATGCTAATAATACTTCTAACCTCACACTAATGTCAATAAAGAATGTTATGAGAGTAACTTTGTATGGACTTCTATAATGCATGCTTCGGTGCCCTGTTCATTGTTAAACATTAACTCTTATGATTGGGGCATCTGATAGGAAAGTGACATCTAATCTTTGGGAATAATAGCAACAACACAATCTTAACTTTTGACAAAAATAAGAACGTACCTTTGTAGTCCAATGTTTGTAAAGTTTATTGTGCAGGTTGGATCTCAAATTCACTTGTTCCCTCTTGTCCCCGTGGAATGACGAGAGCTGTAGCTGAGAAATGCATTTTATAAGAAGCTAATGTACGGCATCGCCACTTGAACGAGTAGAACTATGCAAATCTTGGACTCTATGTCGTCTCTTTCAATACGAAGAGCATGATTTAGTTAGAAAAGGTGAAGTGGTGGGTTGATTATGGGAATAGGATAAGGCATACATATGGTTGATCAAGAATATATAACATCTTGAGAGTTTGGTCATTCGTTTGCATTGGACGTTTCTGGACTCATTTCTTTGATTACTTCAGAAGCCAATGACCAAAAAGTACCTGATCCATACGTGGAAAGACAAGTGTTATCTCGTGTATTCTGGTAGCCCTGGCCATCCATATCTACCAAGTCATTACAGATGTATTCCTGAGTATAGCATAAGCACATGCTTTTATTTTAGCAAGTAGTTCATTTGCGAATTTTAGTTGATGTCTCAGGATTTGCTAAAGGAGCTCGAGTTGTTTATATGAGCTATTAAGTAGATGCAATCAAATGGAAGGCAATCATCAGATTTTTTGTTATTTATAGTATGAAACAAGATTACGGGCCTCCTCTCTATTAATACATTTGGAGCTAAGAATATGCTATTTTTTGGTTCCCATTTCGTTCACCTTGTATTTGGGTCTCAAATGGTATCCAGTATATAACTTTTGGTTGCCGGTAGTTAGCTGTGCTAAACGACTTTCATAATCCGACCTTTTTTAATTGTGTATAATACTTGGTTGCACCCTACAGTTTTTGGATCATATGCCAGATGAAAAAGTAATCTATGTAGGAATTATCTTTAGCTGGCAAGACCCAGTCAGTGTACTGCTAAAACTGATGTCTCTGCCTTGTTGAAGGTCATGGTGTCTGCGAAGGAGGAGCCTGATTCTTCTTTTCCTCCTGCTGTGGATGGCCTTTTGAGAGTTCACAACCGCATTGTTGATGGTTTAATTGGTGACTCTACTCCTCCCTCTGGCACATCTGGAAAGATCTCAACGAGGCTACTGGTAGCAGCCTCACAGGCAGGAAGCTTAATCGGAAAACAAGGAGGAACAGTTAAATCCATACAGGAAGAATCAAACTGCATAGTTAGAGTTCTCGGCACAGGTTCCTACATACAACTTATCTCCTTTTTCAAATTGCCATTGCATGACGCAGCAGAGTGATTCTAGTGCATCTTTGTTTGCTAAGCTAGTCCGCATTGCATTGTTTGTGTTCATTTGGTTCCTTAGTACTTGAAGGAGCACAATCGTTGTCGTTCCATTTGCATCTGACATTTTTGTGAATTCAGATCCAAGTGATTGGCTTCTTTTCCCAATGATCCTGTCATGCAATCATATGGCTCACGCACTTAATATTGACGTTCTGTTACTTTTTAGGATGATCGAAATTGAGTTGTAGCCTGTGGGTGTGTAAATGTGGGTTCTCTAAATTGTGGAGTTTGTTCCTATCTATTATTGATTCGGTGTCTATTTTGAGCATGAGTCTTAGCTATTGGTGCATCATGAACGAACTTGTGCTGGCATGCTCTTTCATGCGCATGCATTGGGTTTACATTCTCCCTTTCTGCATCGGGAGAATTTCTTTGGATCTCTCCAATTTTTTTAATTTTGGATAGTGTATTAAGTCCTTAATTTTTTAAAAGAGTGCAATGTAGTCTTTCGATCATTGGTGTCCGCCAAATTTTCCTATCTGGCGTCATGTAACTTGTACCATGTAAGCAACCATTGGGGGCACTATGAGATGAGTGGAATGAAACCTCTCAAAATGATTTAGGATTAATACTACATTGCAAAATTAAAAAAATTTAGTTCTTGATTACATTTTGTACAAAAGGTGTAAGATTTTTGGTGTAATTTTAACATTTGTGTTTGTCCGTTAACATATTATGCTTCAACTAAATGGTGCAGAAGAACTGCCGGTGTTTGCTCTTCAAGATGATAGAGTTGTTGAGGTTGTTGGAGAGCCAACAGGGGTTCACAAAGCTGTGGAGCTAATTGCATCTCATTTGAGGAAATTTTTAGTTGATCGCAGTATCATCCCATTGTTTGAGATGCATGTAAGTCCTGTCCTTTCCTTGGCAACAATTTGTATGTTTAATAGTAAAAGACATGCGAGGGCCTTACCCTAAATTTTAAATCAGATGCAAATGGCAAAGAATCCTCCGATGGAGCATATGCCACCACACCAGTCCTGGGGTCCACCACCTGGTCTTCCTCCAAATGCTGGTGGGGGCCCTGGTTTTGGACATAATTCTCAATATATGCCCCCTCCGCGGCAGCTTGACAGTTACTATCAACCTCCTGAATTGCCACCTCCTGTGGAGCCACAGTCTCATCAAGGTATATCTGCTTATGGAAGAGATGTACCAGTGGGAATGCATGCACCGTCCAATGCCCAATCGGCACCATCCATGATCAAGCAGGTAATTCCTGTGTTTCCTCTGTTCTTCTTCATCTTGTCATGATTTTGGCCATTGTTAAATTTTAACTTGGTTTAGAAACTTGGGCTGGCTCTCTCTCTCTCTTTCTCTCTCTCTCTCTCGCTCTCTCTCTCTCAATCTTGCTTGCTGAACTGTGGTCGTTTGATCCTCTGCTAACATTGCTACCATTTCAATTTTGCAGATCACACAGCAAATGCAAATTCCCCTTTCTTATGCTGATGCTGTCATTGGGTCAGCTGGTTCCAGTATAAGCTACATTCGACGAACCAGCGGAGCTACTGTTACCATTCAAGAAACTAGGGGCGTTCCTGGAGAAATGACGGTTGAAATTAGTGGAACTGCTTCGCAAGTTCAGACTGCACAGCAATTAATACAGGTAAAGTGCCTTGCATTTGGAGAAGTACTGGCATTTATCTCATGTCGAATGTTCCAGCTGTTAATGGCTGCACTATTTGGCCCTAGTTTCAAGGTTGTTAAGTTGGTGTAATGGTGTTAGCATAAATAAAGTGCCTCTGCAGCCACGTACATTCTATCTTGTGGTAGACAGAGTTACTACGGCGGTTCAACTGAGGAGAGATGGACGATGTTGCTGCATTTCCTTTTGACCAATTAATGCAGGCTTCTGCTCATTAACGGCAAAAAAATCCCATTTTGCAGAATTTTATGGCGGAGGCAGCGGCAGCACCATCACAGGCACCAGCAACTGGGCACATGGACCAAGGTTATAATTCTTATGGAGCTCATGGTTCTGTTTATGCATCTCCGGCATCAAACCCAGGACACGGTGCACATGGTGGAGCTTATGGCTCGGTCTATGGGGCCAACTATGGCTACTAAGCGGGGTTGTCCAATTAATGCTGTTGTGTAATTGAGAGGGATGTCAGCTAAGCTCGATAGGCACATAACATATTTTGTTAAGGTTTACCTTACATTTTCAGCAAGCATATTGATCGTCTAACACCTTAGTAGGTATGTGCATGACATCGTACTCCTTTAGCGTGTTCAATTTTGAGTTCATGAATTTACCAGTCGGTTTCTCCTGCAATTTCTTGTTGACAACACCAGTGCGTGCCTGATGATATGATTCCTAGGCTCAGCTCTGCATCTTTATTTAATTAAAACAGGTGGTTCGGGTGTTGATCAAGACAGCTTTCTAGTAGAACTGTCGCCATGATGAAAGAAAAAGCTCATCTTAAGGCTTCGTTCGTTCGGCAGAAAATATTGTGTTTTTAGAAAATGTTTTCTTGGAAGTCATTTTCTTGGAAAATGTTTTTCCGGAACATAATTTTTCAGTGTTCGGCGATCAATATGAAAAAGTTTCGAAAAATATTTTTCGTTGGCTGCCGACGATCGGCGGGCGGCGGTGGCGTCCTGTGGCATCCGACAGCGGCGGGTGGCGACGATCGGCGGCGATGCGCGGTCGCCGGCGGCTGCCGTGACCGGCGACGGGCGGGCGCCGGGCCGCCGGCGACGGGCGGGCGCTGAAGGGGAGAAGGAGGAGTTTAGCGGAAAATGATTTCCGCTTCAAAAGCGGAAATCATTTTTCGCCAATTTGGTCATGTTTTCCCTCATTGAGGGGAAAATGTTTTCCGGGGGAAAATATTTTTCGCCTCCGAATAACGAAAAACTCGAAAAATGTTTTCCTGAAAAATATTTTCCGCCAAACGAACGGAGCCTAAATTAGATCATCTTTGCCTGGCCTCGCCTATCTAGGTATATACAATTGGCATACTGACAAGATGTCAGTTTGCATTTTCTATTTTTACAAGCTGGTGCCCGCATGCTAAGTTTCCCTAATTTCCCTTATGTCTTTGTTTTTCCCAGTGGAGAGAATACCCTCTTAAGTGTTTAACATCTTGAGGGATGCCGAGGTCCGTATGAGGCCTCAGACCATTTCTCAGATGAATCAGTTTAACCTCTTACTTAAGATGAAGAGCTTTTAAGAATGCATTTGGAATTAATGGCCAAGGAAAATATACTTTTTAAGGGTCTCTGGCTAATTACTTTGAATCACGTAGGCTTTGAAGAAACCGTGGCTTGAAACTTGCTTTCTATCAGGCTAGCTGCACGCCTGGAAGTGGCTTGTTTTTGTGGTAGCTGTCTAGGTCTAAAGCTTTGGAAGTCTAATTGTAGCGACCAAAGATTTCCAGTGGATGTGCGTTTCTAAGGTTCTATAGATAGTTTGACTCGTAGGGCCTTAAGAGAAAAGCCAGTCACCTTCGTGTTGGTTGTTAAGAAAGCTGCGTTCGAGTGAACCTAAGATCAGAGCTGGTCTTACCCTTGATCTCTTGCCGTCTATAGAATTGGGAAAGGAAATCGATTGTGTAATGGAAATGAAATAACTTCTTTTATTTGGTCTAATAATACTTTATTGTTTCGTGCTGCTGCTTTGGGATTGTTTGTGGATGGATACACTGCAAGAAAGCCAAAAACCTGACTTAACCACTCGAAAGCAGATAATGGGAATCAATTTCCCTCTCGGCTTTATAGAACTATTGCCGGTTAAGCTGACAGCGAACCACTTCCATGAAAAACTCATTACACGATTGTTTCGAATGCAAAGAAACATGCCTCGGAGAAGAGAATTAACACCAATTGCGGTGCAAAACCCCTCCGTCGACATTGACATCTTCATGAAATAGAAATGGACATGATCTTTCAAAATTGATCCAATCTGATGAAAATGCTTGACCTTTTATTCCAGCGTAAGCAGGGCAGACGACTTACTGAAAGGAAGAGGAAGCTTCTTCTCGATCCTTCTCTATCGACTTTGTGAATTCTACATTCTACTGGATGGAAGTTTGTTTCTGTGGTGTATTCTGCAACATTAGTGGAGAAACTTTAGGATAACCATGCCGTATTTCTCCCTCGTGTAACGATTAAAGGACGACGCCAACGAAAAATGCATTTTACATATCAATATTCATTCTGAGGGTGCTGATAAGTGATAACTGTCGTAATTGTTCTCGTGACTCTCATAATATTGCACTTGCTGAGGTTGCTTGGACATAATCATGGATGAGAAGGCCAAGAATGATAAGAGAAGGAGATGAGATTGGGTGTACTCCTCTTCATTATCCTGCTTGCTTTGGCGGAGTTGAAGCAGTTCCGGCTCCTGCGACATGATAACTCTGCAGCATACCTCTTAGACAAAGATGGAGAATCCCCTCTTCATACCGCAGCACTCCAAGGCCTCGTCAATGTCGTTGATGAGCTGGTTAGATTTTGTCCCGACGCTTGGGATATAATCAACAACATAGGGGAAACAGCTCTTCATGCTGCTGTTATAGGCGGAAGAGTAAATATGGTCAATTACATATAATGAATGCCTCATCCGGAGGAACTTATAAACGAGCAAGACAAGGATAGCAGCACGGCATTTTCACACTTGCACGAGACAAGAGTGGACAGTTTGGTCACGAATAAGGATCATTCGACTGCCCTTGACATATATGTGGCTTTGTGTTCAAAAAAGTGACTGCCTGCTTGACTTATCTTACAATGCGCCCTTTTCCTTTGGAACTACTGTTCTGCCAGATTATCTGAATGAAGGAGCAACATTTTGCACATAATAACTAACATCCTTTTGTATCATTTTTTTTCCCTCCTTTTAAATAGTTTGAGGTAGAAGACAGAACCTTTCCTATGCCTTTCTCAGAAAAGAACTTCAGACCGTTTCCCGATAGCTTCATTTAGATGGAGTGCGCTTAAAGTTGTACTTCTTAATTTGATGGAACTTAATTTGGAGGTTTTGGCTATCAGCTATCTTAGTTAAAAGAGATGAACTGAATGACTTCTCTGTAACGGTATAGAACAGAATTCGTTGGCACTTAAGCTATGCGATAGATGGTATTTGTGTGTGAAGTGAAGAGATAGCTCATTAATCACTCCGTTCCGTACATCTAGGTTGGTTGCAAAGCTGCAAAAGTTGAATATGTGCTGAAAGGGAAATTTGGAATCAGTCCCATGTATGCAAGACTGGGTGATGGATGATATCAAGAAGAGGCTAGACAGAACCTTGGTCGAGGGTCAATCAGCCATGTCTACAACCACAGGAAGTAATACCCCGGACCGAGAAAACTTTGATTTGTCGAAAAGAAGCTTCATCGACTTCCTTCTATTAGCAGCAGTGCTCATAGCTACCGTCTCATGTGCTGCAGCCTTCACAATGCCTGGAGGCTACAGCAACGGCAGACCTGACCGAGGAATGGCCGCTCTTGCAGGCAGGGCAGCTTTCAAAGCCTTTATGATATTTAATACTGCTGAGTTCGTTTCTTGATCATGGCACTGTTCTTACAATTTGTTGCATCTTTCTTGAGCGGCCAACGGATAAGGTACACCGACATCACAGGACATAGCATTTTTGTCGCCATAGTGCAATGGTGCTAGCCTTTGCTTGCGGGACATATGTCGTACTGTCCAAAACCATCGCAATTGGAATTATTCCTTATGTTGTGGTCAGATGTCTCATGGTTATGTACGTGGTCGGTGCTTTCCTTGATCCAGCAGCTCCTTCTGGCTGCAGTGTGGCTCTTGAAGATACGTCCGGATTATGGGCATAAACAAGTTGGTAAGCTTTTCCGCATAGGATTTTGGGATGCTTGCTTTCCCATGTAGCATTCGAACCATTGTTGTCAGATCTATGTCCAGCGCTACTGGTCGTTGTCGGCAGGAGGGGGAAGATGCCGGGTTGATGCGCTTGTAAACCTGGACTAAGAACAGCTACCAGAAGGAATGGTGCCGCTGTGGACTGGAGGGGAACTTCAATCTTACCCTCTTTCTGGCATTTTTGTTGAACACCTCGTCAACACCAACGAAGTATTGGAGTGGACAGGCCGAGATGAAGAGTCTAAGATGGAGTTTCGCTGGAGATGGAGGGAGAGATCACGTCAACACCAATCTGACTTATACCCTCTGCTGTGTGTGGCCACCCAATTAATGTTATTTAATTGGAACCCTGTTGTCGAGAGAGAGAGAGAGAGATCCCCTGAAGAAAAACAAGGTAATTTATTTCATGCTTTAAGTAAATGACAATGATGGCCGAAAAAGAACAACAAAATAAACGGCAAATTGTTGAGAGAGAGGTCGCAGCGAAGGAAAAAATTGGGTACTCGAGGAACAAGCTCTTTTTAATAATAGCCTAGTGTGATTTCACTGCCGTCTCGTTCCTCCAATTGTTTCTCGAATGCAAAAAGAATGTATCCAATATGCACCAAAATGAAGTGATTTGAATGCGAGAAATTCATTCAGGAATTAGATGCTGCCTTCTTTTGGGAAGTCTAATTAGGAGGACCGAGCACCAACAGACAGAAGTCCTTACATATTTCCGGGCACATTAAATAAACATGACCATAGTTTTGCAGCTTACATACATTTTCTAATCTCAGTTCTTCCTCCGTGCACGTGTGCATACCTCTCGCTGGCCATTCCAGTCCAAAACTGGATAGACAAAACTAAAGTTTCATTCCTTTTACTGCTAAATGACAGACAATAACTCTGAAACAGGTAATATAACTGCTACTAAAGAGACAGGTAGGGAAGGGAGGATTAGTGGAATTTCTGAGTCACTCGAACTTACTTCGTCTGCAGAAACTTCATGAAACATTCTTTGACTTCACTGATCTTCTGCCCGCAAGCACTGACCAATGCTGTCTGTGCGCTTGCCCGTATGTCGGTCCGGCAAAACGAGGCGAAATGCTCACAGTTGTTATTGATGAGGTCGTACTTGCCGAAGCTGTCATGCTCATGAAGCTCGCGAGCCTTGTTCACGACTTCCTGGGGCGATTTGGTTACGGGTAAGGTGGTGCAAGTCCCCCATCTTGTTAGCCAATACCCAAGTTGTGGCCGCCCATATGCATATAAGCGGAGGGAATAGAGGTTCTTGCCTTCTCGCTGGAAGCGATCGAGACTCGTCTTGTCAACTCCTGTTCGTGTGAGGTGAATCACGTGGCCCTCTCCGACATAGATTCCTGTTATAATCAATAATGAGGGTGCAATATAGAAAAAAGAAACGATTTTCCAAACCATTCCACCTGTAGTAAATAGTTGCCGTAGAATCACCACAATTTCTCTGCAATACCTTTCGCTTAGTAGAATGATGCATTCACAGCAAGCAAATATCCAACAGGACAATTTTCAAAATGTGATTTACCATCGACTAAAGCCTCGGGGGGAGGAACAGCGACAAGCTTGTTTCCCGATGATGAGGACTTTGGGACACTTGCTTTTTCCCACGCTGCGTTCGTGCCACTGTTGTCGGATCTATGTGCAGCGTGATGGATCGTAGTCGGCAGCGAGGGGGAAGATGCTGGGTCGATGCGCTCGTAAACCCGGATCATGAACAGCTACCAGAAGGAACGACGGCGCTGTGGACTGGAGGAGAACTTCAATCTTACCGTCTTTCTGGCATTTTGTCGAACACCTCGTCGACACCAACAAAGTAGCGGAGCGGACGGGCCGAGACGAAGACTCGAAGGTGGAGATTCGCTGGAGATGGAGAAGGTCGAAGCTGGAACTGCTGAGAAATATAACGGCAAGCTGGAAATGGACGGGCGACCGGAAAGCAAGAAATGAAGCACAGCTCGGTCAGAGCCCCTCTCTCTCTCTCTCATGCATTTCGTCGAACACCGGGACAGCTCTGCAGGCGCTTTATCTCTGGAGCTATGCAACTTACTGTTGTTGGGCCAAAAACGAGAGAGATAAAGAAAGGATAATTCAGTGGAGCCGCACGTAAAGATGCCCATGTTCAAGAAAAACGATAACGATGATGAGAAAAGGGAGAAGAGGAGGACGAATCACTAACCATGATGGGTGTACAGGCCATACAGCCGATAAGTATAGATGTGATCTCCGGGTTCGAGATCTTCCCACGTTACCACATCCCCTGCCGGCCGCATCGACGCGATCACAATGGCGATGGCAATCTGAGCCAGCATTTCCTCTCTCTCTTGGACTCTCCGCGTGCTTGAGTTGGTCCTAGATAATGGCAATGGAGGAGGAGGAGGAGGAGGAGGAAGAGGAAGAGAGGAAAAGGGAGGAGTTGGGTGGGAATTTACCTGTGGGGGGTAAAGAGTATATAAAAGCTTGGAAGGGGTTCCCTTGGATCTGGTCGGGTGACAAGAGCGAGTGAGCGGGAGCGAGTGACAGAGAGCTGGCAAGAAAAGTGTAAGTTGGGTTGAAGCTCCACCATCATTACAAGTGGGATCCTTGAGAAAAATTCAGGCGACCCGGTCAAAAAAGGAGGGCGGGCGGGTATCCTATCCTATCTATTTTGAGCCTTCCAGCGCCGAGCAAAGCAAAGGAAACTTAGGGTGTGAATGGTAACCATTCTACTCCAGAAATCAAATTCTTGTCGGAAATTGATTTCTGGAATTCTTGCCAGAAATCGATTTTTGGAGGAGAAATCTGTTTGGTAAAACATGATCAATTCTGCTCCAGAAATTAATTTCTGGAACAGAAATCTATTTTTATTTTTTTATTTTTTTGGGTACATCAAAAAAAATAAATTTCACTCAAACTGGGTGCCCAAAGGTATTCTAAGCCATTTTGTGAAGTTTTGAAATTTTTAATTTTTTTTTAATTTTTTTGGGCATCTCAAAAAAATTAAATTTGACTCAAAATGGGTGGCCAAAGGTATTTTAAGCCATTTTATGAAGTTTTGAAATTTTTTATTTTTTTTATTTTTTTATTTTTTTGGGCACTTCAAAAAAATTAAATTTCATTCAAAGTGGGTGGCCAAAGGTATTTTAAGCCATTTTATGAAGTTTTGAAATTTTTGATTTTTTTTATTTTTTTGAGCACCTCAAAAAAATTAAATTTCACTCAAAGTGGGTGCCCAAAGGTATTTTAAGTCATTTTGTGAAGTTTTGAAATTTTTTATTTTTTTATTTTTTTGAGCACCTCAAAAAAATTAAATTTCACTCAAAGTGGGTGGCCAAAGGTATTTTAAGCCATTTTATGAAGTTTTGAAATTTTTTATTATTTATTTTATTTTTTATTTTTTTGAGCACCTCAAAAAAATTAAATTTCACTCAAAGTGGGTGCCCAAAGGTATTTTAAGCCATTTTGTGAAGTTTTGAAATTTTTAATTTTTTTTTATTTTTTTGGGCATCTCAAAAAAATTAAATTTCACTCAAAGTAGGTACCCAAAGGTATTCTAAGCCATTCTGTGAAATTTTGAAATTTTTGATTTTTTTATATTTTTTTAAAAAAATTCACCAAATTTCCTATTTTCTCGAAATCTTGATTTTTTTTATTTTTTGAGCACCTCAAAAAAATTAAATTTCACTCAAAGTGGGTGCCCAAAGGTATTTTAAGCCATTTTGTGAAGTTTTGAAATTTTTGATTTTTTTTTATTTTTTGGGCATCTCAAAAAAATTAAATTTCACTCAAAGTAGGTACCCAAAGGTATTCTAAGCCATTCTGTGAAATTTTGAAATTTTTGATTTTTTTATATTTTTTTAAAAAATTCACCAAATTTCCTATTTTCTCGAAATCTTGACTTTTTTTATTTTTTTGAGCACCTCAAAAAAATTAAATTTCACTCAAAGTGGGTGCCCAAAGGTATTTTAAGCCATTTTGTGAAGTTTTGAAATTTTTAATTTTTTTTTATTTTTTTGGGCATCTCAAAAAAATTAAATTTCACTCAAAGTAGGTACCCAAAGGTATTCTAAGCCATTCTGTGAAATTTTGAAATTTTTGATTTTTTTATATTTTTTTAAAAAATTCACCAAATTTCCTATTTTCTCGAAATCTTGACTTTTTTTATTTTCTGAAAATTTTTATGAATTTTTGTGGAATTTTTCAATTTTTATGCATTTTCTAAAAAAAAATTAGTGAGAAAAAGAGAGAAAATAGGGAGAATGCATTCCGGAAGAGAGAAGATATAAAAAGTAGCTTCTCTTTTTCTTGTCCAAAACTCATTCTGGAATCAAAAATGCATTCTGGAATCAAGAATGCATTCTGGAATCAAGTATTTTTAACAAACGCATTTTTATTCCAGAATGTGAAAATTGCTCCAGAATGCATTCCGGAAATTTTTTAACAAACGCATTTCTATTCCGGAATCCATTCTGGAACAGAATTTCTATTCTAGAATGGATTCCATGCGCGCCCTTAGCCAACGGCATTAGGAGGTGGGGTCGGAAGGCCAGGTCCGGGTTTGGATTCCCGTGAATACTATTCGTATAGGTAGGGGTGTCAATAAAGCCCGGTCCGACCTATACGGTATAGGTGTATACATGAAAGAGAGGAGCGAGGCCAAAAAAAAATAAAAAAATTAACTTCATAAGCTGGGTTTTACGCCGTGAGCTACGTCGATTCACCGTTATATGAAAGATACGATGAAAAATGACGTTGACAATTTTCGCGTTTCGGTCCATCCGGAGTATACTCGGTTTTTAGATTCAATTTGTCCCGAGCGGTGAAAAAAAAAGGGGGGCGAAGAAGCCCTTCTACAAAATAAAGAAGTCCATACAATGTGCCGATCGTAATTAAGCAAGGTGCATCTCTAAATTGTTCGAGCGTGCCTGTTACAAATGTTGAAAATGTCACAAAAGTATTCTTTTAGCAAGTGGCTAATAAATGTGGTGAAAATATTAGCAATGTTTGGTAATGTCTTGCCAAAACATGCTTATCAAGAGTTCGAACATCAGTTCTCTCCTGATTCTGCGGTATATGTGTATCAAAATACACGGATAAACATCAAGTCCATATCGGCGAAAGAATTTTTACACGTGTTGCCCTATCCAACGGAGAATGTGTAGAAGATCCTTTACACTTGCAACGGACATCATCTCTAGTAATAATACGGACCTATTAAAAATCTTGAACATTATCCAAGTTCCTTTAGAAGGATCATCTAATGCTTGTTTTTTCATTTCCTTCATTTGGAAATGGACGAACAATAACCATATCTTGCCGACTTATGGTCATGTCCCTATATTGTCAAAATGAAATTTATCTCGCCGGCTAAAGATTAATTGCAATACAGTTTTGCCAACTTATTTAGTATATTAACTTTACATATTAAATAATAACTCGTTGTATATTAGGCATACCGGCTTCATAGATCGTCTCCATATATATATATATATATCCTATCATGTTATGCTCATGGATATATCCTGGGAAAATTGTCCAAAAAGTCTTAAACATATTAAATTCGGTCTTAAATATTTTAATTGTGTCAATTGAATTATAAAATTTTTCATATTTTGTCAATTGAGTCCATCCGGCTAATTTTGATCAGAAGTCTCTGACATAAATGTCAACCGTTCTATGTGACACGATCGGCGTTGATATGGACAAATTTTTATTAGTATTTTAATATTTTTTCAAATTTATTTAATTGGTCGGATGGACTCAATTGGCAAAACTTGAAATGGTTTATGACTCAATTGGCACAATTCAAAAGTTTATAACTGAATTGGCAAAAGTATAATAAGTTTATGGCTTTTTGGACAACTTTCAAAAAAGGATCAAAAAAGGAACGACTGAAACAAATTCTCGATTGTGTAATGGCAATGAGATGGTCTTTTTGTCTGATGATTATCAATTCGTACTGCTGTTTTGGGAATGTTTGTGAATAATTGCACTGCAAGAGAGCAAAAACTTGGCTTAACCATATAAAAACAGATAATAAAATAAAGGATTAATATCATGAAAAATTTCAAACTTGTATGCCTGTGATCAATTTACTCAAAACTAACTTTTAAATTACCAAAAACGCAAACTAGTACATCTGCGATGAATTTATTCCAAACTAATTTTTTGACCATAAAAAACTCCAAACTGGTACATTTGTGATAAATTTACCTTCCCTTAGTTTTCGTTAGATTGGATTAATATCACAAAAAATCAAAAATCAGTACACCTGTGACAAACGGAGGGTAAAGTACAAAACTGGTACATCTGTCAGTTACCGTGTGTCATTTAACAAAGCAATTTGACAGTAAAAAAAATTGGTTTGAAGTATATTTATCACAGGTGCACCGATTTAGAGTTTTTGGTGGTCTAAAAATTAATTTAAGGTAAATTTATTACAAATGTACTAATTTAAAATTTTTCATGGAATTAACCCTCAAATAAACTTCTCTCTTGGACCATTGCCAGTTAAGCTGACAACTAGCGGCTTCTATGTAATACTCAATTGACTGGTGGCTGGAATGCAAGAAAGATGCCCCAAAGAGAGAACGTTGCAAAACCCTCAATGGACATTGACATCTCCATATAATTGAATTCAACATGATCAAAACGACTCACTCTGATGAAAAAGAGTCGACCTTTTATTTGGCGTGGCGGATGTAATATTTAGACTGTTTTTTTGACTTAGTCAGAAAGATCATGGTGGGACTCACAAGAAAAGGAAAAGAAAGCAAAGAAAGTTCATGGGTCAAAGATAAAAAGGAAAAGCCATTTGGGACGAGTGTGCTCTTATGTTTTCAGGAAGAGATAACATGACTCGTGTTTGTGATGTTTGGAAAGAGTTATTTGATCTACGTGCAGGAGATATGTCTATATCCGATTACTATTCTAGGTTTACCACTCTTTACGAGAGACTGGACACTTATTTGCCTGTTACTGATGACGTTAGAGAGTTGGTCAAGTGTTAGGAAGATATGAGAGTTATTTTATGTCTCCGAGGGCTTGGTCCTACTTATTCTTCTCTCCGACAGCAGATTACTTCTCAGAGTACTCTTCCATCAGTTGATGAGGTCTTTTCTTGGGTCCTTCGATACATGCCTACTTCATCATCTGCACTCTATTATGCACCAGTAGCAAATGCTATGGTTTCTCAGTCGTCTGGTGGTTGTGGAGGCCGAGGGCGTGGTCCTCGTGGTCGTGGTAGATCTGGTTTTTCTCCTGATCGTGGCCGAGATGGTGGTAGGAGTACTGGAAGTTCACGTTATTGCAACCATTGTCAACGAGCTAGCCATACTGAGAATTATTGCTACACTTTACATCCCGAGCTTCATCCACAAGCTGCTTATGCTGATGTAGGTGAGTCTCCAGTGCAGAAGGTTCCTGATCAGTCACGAGAACTGCCTAACACCATTATGTTGTCTCGTGCTGAGTATGAGTCCTTAGTACGTTCCTACCGGGTGGAAGATTCCTTAGCTCCTACTGCTACTTTGGCACAGACTTCTTTAGGTAGTTCATCTTGTTTACTCTCTTCTGCGTCCACTTCGTGGGTCGTAGACTCAGGTGCTACAAATCATATGACCGATAATTCTAATTTATTATCTGGTATCACCTCCATGTCACTTAGTTCTGTTACACTTGCCGATGGTTCACAATCCCACATTACTGGCCAAGGGAATGTAACCTTGGGTCCCTCTCTTTCTCTTTCATCTATTTACCATTTATCAACTTTTCCATATAACTTGCTTTTCGTTAGTTCCCTTACCAAAGATTTGAATTGCTTTGTGACATTTACCTCCACTGTTGTGTCTTTCAGGATCTGAGGACCGGACGGACGATTGGTGGAGGGCATGAGTCCAATGGGCTATACTACCTAAACAAAGATCTTATTGCTGCTGCCGTCCAAAAGAGTACCACTATTCAGAAGAGTATCGCCTTTGACTTCTTTAAGATGCATTGTCGTATGGGTCATCCACCGCCTGACATATTTTGTCATTTTTCTAATGTTTCATCATTTAGGGGCCTTATCCAATGTGATGCTTGTCAATTTGGCAAACATCATCGAGTATCTTTCCCTTCCCGTCTCTAGAGTCGTGTGTCAAGTCCTTTTGAGTTGGTCCGTTCTGATGTTTGGGGACCATGTCGTGTTAGTGATATATCTGGTTATAAGTATTTTGTTACATTCGTAGATGATTATTCTCGTGTAACGTGGTTATATTTAATAAAAGATCGAACTGAAGTTTTTTCTAGTTTTCGTATGTTTTACTTTGAAATTCTCAATCAGTATCATGTTTCTGTCAAATGTTTGCGCTCCAATAATGCCAAAGAATATATGGCCGTTTCCTCTGGTTTTCAGCCATTTCTTACATCTCATGGGATTTTGCATTAGACCTCTTGTCCCTATACTCCCTAGTAGAATGGGGTGACGGAACGAAAAAATCGCCATCTCTTGGATGTTGCTCGCTGTCTACTTTTTCATATGAACCTCCCCAAAATGTTCTGGGGCATGCTATTCTTACATCATGCTATCTCATAAATCGTCTCCCATCCCTTGTGCTTTGTGGAGGGATACCTTTCTCTATTCTCCATCTTGTGAGTTCACTTTTTTCTTTACCGCTACGTGTGTTTGGTCGTGTTTGTTTTGTGCATCATCTTGCTCCTGGTCATGATAAGCTCGATCCACGGGCTGACAAGTGTGTATTTCTTGAGTCCTCTCGAACTCAGAAAGGGTACAAGTGTTATAATCCGGTTAGTTGGCGGTTGTATGTTTCGGCAGATATAACCTTTTTCGAGGATCAATCATATTACTCTTCTTCTACTCAATCGGTGTCTCCTTATGAAGATAGCTTGTCCTTGGACATGGTCCCCCTGCCACCTATTCCCTTGTCTAGCATACCTAGAACGTCGCCAAATTTTCAGTTTGCCGACAAGACTTAACAACGGCGTTGTACTGTTCAACGTGAGGTAGTACAGTCATCGCCTGCATTTGATATGCATGATTCTCCACCAATTTATGCCTCGGCCTCTGATCCGCCAGTTTCTTCTGAGCCTAATCCTACTACTGATATTCCTATTGCATTGCGCAAAGGTACACGTTCTTGTGTTGGTCAACCCAATTCCCGGTTTGCCCCCTATACTGGTTTGTCTTGTCATACACATACTCGTCACCCTCTTTCTCAGGTTTTATACTACGATTATCTTTCTCCTACATATTCCTCGTTTGTTGCTTCTTTATCTGAAATGTCTATGCCAAGTACTATTGTGGAGGCTCTTGCTCATCCAGGTTGGCGGCAGGCTATGGAGGATGAAATGCAGGCGCTACAGCATAATGGGACATGGCATCTTACACCGTTACTTGCTAGCAAACAGGTTGTAGGGTGTCGTTGGGTTTTCACAATGAAGTTTCAACCGGATGGTTCTATTGAGCGTCTGAAGGCACGTTTGGTTGCCAAAAGTTACACTCAGACTTATGGAATTGATTATGATGGCACGTTTTCTTTTGTTACAAAGATACCTTCTGTTCGTGTTTTCATTTCTCTTGTTGTCCAATATGGCTGGACTCTCCATCAACTTGATGTCAAGAATGCCTTTCTTCATGGCGACTTGGCAGAGGAGGTATATACGGAGCAATCTCCAGGTTTTGTTGCTCAGGGGGAGTCTATTAGTGTTTGTCGCCTACGCAAGGTATTATATGGGTTGAAATAGTCTCCTCGTGCTTGGTTTGGTCGTTTCAGTGATGCAGTTATTCGATTTGGTTTGCGGTGTTGAACTGTGGATCATTCTGTGTTTAGTTCCACTTCTTCTGCGGGGTGTGTTCTCCTAGTTGTGTATGTGGACGATATTGTCATCACTGATAGTGATTCTCTAGGCATACAAAAGTTGAAATAGTTTTTACAGGCAGAGTTTAATACAAAAGATATGGGTTGTCTACGGCATTTTTTGGGCATTGAGGTGCCCTACTCACGTGATGGTATCTCATTATCACAGCGAAAATATGTTTTGGATAACCTCAGTGAGGTTGGTTTTCTGGGAGCTAAGCCTATCGATACTCCAATGGATCCTAATGTGAAACTTGATGCAGAACATGGGGACCTACTTCATGACCCCGGTAGGTATCGAAGGTTAGTGGGTAAGCTCAATTATTTAACTGTCACTCGACCAGATATTTCTTTTGCCGTTAGCGTGATTAGTCAATTTATGAGTGCTCCTTGTACTACACAGTGGGAGGCAGTGCTACGTGTTGTTAAGTACTTAAAGGGAGCACCAGGTAAAGGGATCCTGTTCAAGAATCATGGACATCTTAGTGTTACTGGCTACTCTGATGCTGATTGGGCTGGATATCCTACTGATAGGAGATCAACTTCTGGCTATTGTGTGTTCTTGGGAGGCAATTTTGTGAGTTGGAAAAGTAAGAAGCAACAGGTAGTGTCTCGATCAAGTGCAAAGGCAGAATATCGGGCCATGGCTCATGTAACTAGTGAGTTGCTTTGGTTGAGGATGTTGTTATCCGAACTTAGCATGCCATCTTCAACTTCCTCAGTTCTATGTTGTGATAATCAATCTGCTATGCATATCACTTCAAATTCGATTTTTCATGAGCGCACGAAGCACATTAAAGTAGATTGCCATTTTGTGCAAGAAAAGATTCAGAACAAGGACATAACACTTCAATACACACGGACTGAAGACCAATTTGCTGATTTTTTCACTAAGTCATTACGGGGTAGTAGAGTGACTATTTTATGTAACAAGTTGGGGCTCTTTGATATTTATGCCCCAACTTGAGGGGGAGTGTTAAAGGGTAGTTTAGTCTTTTTATTGTTAGTGAGCCCTAATACTCGCACTATATATATATATTGATGTAACCGTAATTATAAGATAGATTGAACTTTTTTCCTTTTCACACTATCCATAAAATATGGAAAACAATAAATTTCGTTTTCATATTCTCGGTAACTTAGCCCATTGATGATAATATTTTCTTTACGGTTTGTAGATTTAAGGGCCCTATTATTTCGTAATCATCTCAATGTATCGTAATTTTTCCTTAATAAATATTAAAATTGACAAATTGATAGTCATTTTCTTTCTTAAAAGTTTATTAGTTGCTATTTTTTCTACAACCATCCGATAATTTTTCCTCCCTTGCCACAGGATTTCCCGACATTAAGATAGTATGCCAAAAAGCACAGACAGTTACATTCCTTTTCGTCTCGTTGGTTTCCCTCGCTTTCTTCCAATTCTTGTTCTACCCATTTTGCCCCACTTCCGTCCTTCCCCGCATAGACTCGAAGTCAGCGACTTTGAACCAGCGGAATCCGAGCAATACAAGTCAAAGAATACCATCCTCCCTCTTCTCTTGTTCTGTCGTCGCACAAAAAAGAATAGGAAAAAGAAAATAGAGGGAGAGAAAGGGAGAAGAAATGAGACACCCATCAATCGAAATTGTTTAGGAGGTATGACGAACGATTCCGAATGATAATGGTTCTTGAGCCATGATCAGCATCAGAGGAAAAAGCCCTTTCCCTGCTTTCACAAGGACCCATCTTCTTCTTCTTCTTCTCCTTCTTCTTCGTTGAAGCTCGAGAGACTTTGTTTTGAGGAGGAGGGAAGATATAAATCATCCCATGGGAATTTGCTGGGGAGTTCCTGACTACCCAACTCCTAGCTTCACTGGTCATCTTAGACCCGGTAATTCCCTTGTTTCCTCTGCAATTCTTTCTTGCTTGCTTTCTTGTTTTGTTTTCATTTGGTGTCTTTTTCACCATGACTGGTGCGTTTTTAGGATATGATCTCCAGCTGGTCTTGTCCTGAGAATGCAGGTTTTTTTGTCCCCTTATGATAATTCTGGACTTCTAATTGTGATTCCATGGGTTTGATATTTTAGTTGTTTTTGTTGGATTTGAGTTAGCATGTAGGAACTTTTGCGACAGCATTTTGATTTTAGTTCCTCCTGTGGTTTTACTTTGTTGCCCTTCACATTTGGATCGCGCATTTCATTGGATGAATAGAATTGAGTTTTGATGCTTTAGCTAGAATTCTGAGGTAAAAGAAAATTAGCAAGGAATTGAGGCAAGAAATGAGAACAATCTGATTGAAAGAGTGGATATGAACAAGGAGGCATTTGCTATGAGAATGAAACATATTGGTCATGGCATACTTATGGAAACTGTTTGATATACAAGATGCACTCACTCCCAACAGTTTGACCATTTGAATGAAGGGCAGTTTAACATGGTGTAGGAGTTTCAATGCAAGAGATCGAACCCTAGCTATCCATCGTCTAGATATTCTGCATGTTTTTATAGTTATTGTGCTCCTGCATTCTTTTAATACTGAAATTCATGCAAGCTTCAACTTACAGAGAAAGCAGATTATGAAGGACTATGCTAATAGACATGTCCAATAAGAACTTCAGATTCTAACTACCCTAACTAACTTACTTTCCACCGGCTGACATCTCAATAAGTTAATTAGTTCCTGCTCGTCTCTAGCATTGTCTTCAGCTCATGACAATTTCTTCTCCTTTTTCTCTTCACTGGTGTAATCACAGGAGGACCTGTTCTGACTATAAGCAGTTCATCGTCTTCTGAGGATGGCCTGAGCAGGAGTTTGGGAGGGAGGTCGAATGAGTCTATTCCAAATATTTATGTTGCTCCCACTTCAGAAATTAGGGTCTTTAGTTTTGCAGAGCTGAAAGTTGCAGCAAGAAACTTCAGAGCTAAAACATTGGTTGGCGAGGGTGGTTTTGGTAGAGTCTACAAAGGCTACCTTGTTGAGAAGGAGTCTTCCTGGAGGAATGGAATGACTCCAGTTGCCATCAAAAGGTTGAACCCAGAGGGCATGCAAGGATTCAAAGAATGGGAGGTAATCTTAGTTCCTCTCAGGAAATCTTGGGTTGCATGTGCTTTTGCAGTATTTAATGTTATCGCTTTGCATTTGTAGCAAGAAGGTTATTGTGATGGTGGAGAAAAATAGTCTCCAGATATGTGGTTTGTTGTAGAACAATGAGAACGAGATGATAAATGTTAGTGGCCTTTTTGTGGCGAGATTGTCCTGGTTTTGTGTGTCTAATTTCCCTTGAAGTTCACTATGTTAGTTTGGTTTCTTCCTTTTGAGAGTATATGTCATTGCCCAACTGAACACATATTTCTGGTGGTTTTATCAATGATGTGGACCGGATTATTCTTTTTAGGATTGCATTATTTAGGAGAAGACAGTGCATGCTCCTCTTATTCTTTAATTAGGGTCCGTGGTTACTCCTGTGACCAGGAGCATTTGTAGGCAAGAGTTTGGAGAAAAATCGGCTTGCTTTTCCATTGTATGGGTCAAGTCCACATCAAAGCATTGAACAAATCTTTTGAGATTCTGTTTTTCAACAACTTCTGGGGTTATTGCAATTATTTTCTAGGCACGCAATAGAAGAGTGAAAATTTGCTTATTCTTCGCCCGGCGCCTTTAATTTTCCAGCGTTTATTTTATGTCTGTTCCAATCAAAACAGCAGGCACAGTGCTGGGTGAAATAGATGGCCCATATAAGTTTCCAAACGCATGTGCAATTGGACCTTTGAATAGTAAAAAAATTTCGAGAAAAGCTGTTTTAAAAAATTTGCTGAACATGTTATCGGGATGAAAAGCTATGAGAGAGATAAATGGTTAAGGCATATCCGTTTTGGAAAGCACATCCGAGTGGCCTGGAGGGGTTGTGTGGTGAGAAGGCAAGCTACTGTAAATCCTAGGGCCACTTGATCAATAAATACCTCAAATGAGCAACTGTGCTCTTGATCTAAATCTTGAGATTCCACAATCTTGTCCTACTATTATTATGTCTATGTTGTGTAGAACATTGCATGTATGTTTGTTTTCCAGCAGCCAAACAGCATGGAAGTGTAGGAAACCAGTAGGAGAAGGAGAGAAGTTTTGCCAGCTTTGGGTTCTATATCTTAGATCCTTGAGAGCTGGACTGGAAAAGTCATTGTTTATAAGTAATATAATAAAGTCCCGTGATAGCTCGTAAGCTTCGAAATGTAGGGACTCTTCTTTCATTCCAGAGAAGGACATTATGCCCTGCATCAGAAAATATTATGACTTATACCCTTGCCTTTTAAGCTAAACTCAAAGGATGAAACTATAATGTACCTGAAACAGTAAATCCCAATATGAGTTCGATGACATTAGTGCTGCTTCCTCTGGAATTTCTCAACATAGTGCTAGAAACTAAAATCAGCCTTAGTGAGGATTATCTATTTGTGGAAAAATATGCAGACCGGCCCTGAAAGTAAGGTGACATAATTGTTTGAGTCCAAACTTATGCTACCTTAGAGAAACTGGACATAACTGTTCTTCTCCATTGTCCTTGAAAGAATAAATAAGATCCTGCCATCTACTTTTTGTTAGTCACCTGGTAAACGACAGTACATGGTACTAGCATACAAGTCTTTCAAAAGGTAAAAAATGAGGAGGGAAGGACTTAGCCTCCACATAAATCTAGTTAGCATTTGAATTTTCAAAATTGATCATCGCTCGAGATGCTATTGTCTTTCTCAGAAGGTGGACATCTACTGTGAACTACACGAGATGAGTGCATTCTTTTCTATCATGTTGCATACTGGAGCTCGTCTGATTCTATGTTTTAGACTCTACATGGCCACCCTTACAGCCATCAATCTTATCCTCCACAGTCTTTGCCGATGTCAAAATCATGTGAGGGATGTTTACTTGCTTTATAATTAGGTTTGATCACTTAAGATTTGCTTGCTCCTTTGTTTCTTTTCATGAATATGAGGTTGTGTACTTACAGCAAGGCATATGAAATTCAACCATTTAGATCACATGTCAGGATTTACTATTGAACAGGGGTGATGATGCATCAATGGATATTTCATCCCCGTTTTTATCTCAGATTATTTGCTACCATCTAAATATCTTTAGGGTGCATCCACGCCAGATGGCTCTTAGGGTGCCATTGTGCGTTTCTTCAACTTCTTATCACATAAATTGATTGTTCTGTCTCCTCTCTGTTTCTCCAGGTGATGCCTGTTTACTTAAATAAAATGAGAAATTATGAGGTCTTGCCCTATTTTGATCTGGGAGTGATAACTTTTTGCAGTCGGAGGTGAAGTTCCTGGGCAGCTTATCTCATCCAAACATTGTCAGACTACTGGGATATTGTCTGGAGGATAAAGAACTACTTCTTGTCTATGAGTTCATGCGAAAGGGTACCCTAAAGAATCACCTCTTTCGAAGTAAGGTTCTTTCTTGGGTGATATATACATCCTTGCTTCGAATTTATCGCAAATATGATCTTTTCTTGGTTCAATGTACTATATAAATCAAGTGTCTTTCCTGTTGCAGGGGGCTGGAATCCACTTCCATGGGCCACGCGGCTTAAAATTGCAATAGGAGCAGCCAGAGGTCTCGCGTTCTTGCATCAGTTAGAGAGGCAAATAATCTGCAGAGATTTCAAACCCTCAAACATATTACTGGACTCAGTATGTACATGTTCGTTATTTAGATTAAATTAAGCAGTACCACATTGTTGTTACATTTAAAATTTGGTTCCTAGTCTTCTCCCGTGCTGAAATAATGCACATATGTTTGCAACATCCCTCTTTCCGCAATCCTCTCTTGCCATTCTGGAAACAGCAAGAATTTGAAACCTCATGCTTTCAGGCTTTCATTCTGTCAAGGTTTTCACATAAAACACGGGACTATCATTGCAAAGCATCTTCAAAATGACGCGTAACCTGGTTCGCCATATCTTACTTCCACGTATGTTTTCCTTCTTTTTTGGTTGGGAGGCTTTATTGTTATGGCCATTTAAAAATATATAATCCCAAGCTACTCTGTTTGTAGTTAGTTTATAATACCAATCATTGGCCCGAGCTAAGCTTATTAAGTCTGCATAGTCCAAATTTATTTATACATAGATCACACTAGCAGTAGAAAAGAGACCTTATCCACTTTGACCTTTTGTTTGGCATGTGTTTCGACAGTCCTATAATGCCAAAATATCAGATTTTGGGTTGGCAAGAAAGGGTCCAGATGAAGACAGATCACATGTGTCAACACAGGTTATTGGAACTTTGGGCTATGCAGCACCCGAGTACATGGCCACAGGTAATATGATGGACTTTCTGAATTGCTTGGTGTGATCATTGCCAAGAACATTGCACATTGGACTTCGTTTGACCATGCATGAAGCTGTGTTTAGCAAACTCATGTTAAAGTATCACATCATTTTGGTTGAACAGGTCATTTGTATGTAAAGAGCGATGTCTATAGCTTTGGGGTTGTACTGGTTGAGCTTTTGACGGGATTGCGAGCATATGATGCAAATCGTCCAAGTGATCAGCTGATTTTGGTGGAGTGGGTTAAGCCTCATCTTTCTCAAGGGAACTTGACAGGAATCATGGACTCTCGGCTGGAAGGGCAATATCCTCTGAAGGATGCTCTTGACGTAGCCGCACTCGCATTCCAATGTCTTGAAATTTCGCCCAATCATCGGCCATCAATGGACGAAGTCGTGAAAACACTGGAAAAATTTAGTTGCAGCTGATAGAAAACACTGGTGCTTAGACAATTGATCCCAGCTCAGCGAACTTTCTCAGGCATGGTCGCATTCTTTATTCATCACCTCCTCTCACTGCAGATTCATCGTCTCTACTCTATATAAAATGTAAATGCTGTTTGCCCAGACAACTACTTTTCTCCTGCAATTTTGGGATTTAGATTTTGTAAAGCAGTATAGGTTATCAATGTCACTGTCGTAATGCTAGGAGTCGGCTCTGATACTATTTATATTATTCTTTGGGGGTAAGGGAGGTTTGGCGGTCACTGTAGTGAGTCCAAGGTCCTCAGGTTGAGCGTATCGGATATTTCCGGACCATCCAGACGAGGCATTGGGTTAATTCTTGGGGAAAACGTACTCCTTTTCTCCATATGTACTGGGCCATGGCATTTCTTTGACATACTCACTGTCAATAATTGCTTTCTGCTAGTGGTGATACTAGGAGCAGGATACATACACTTGTAACTTACATAGTTCAGTTGAGAAAATAAAGCTAGTTTTGCTGCAGAAGCCAAGGTAGTTTGATCCTGTGTGCGTGTCATGTCTGGCTGGGCCAAAAAGCTTTTGTGCGTGGGCTATAGCTAGGCCGATTGATTCGCTTCATTGGCCCATGTCGGCCTGGTTGTCCGTCCTTGCTTCAATTTTAAGTTGTGGGTTCATTGGCGTCTCATTGAGAGAGAGACACACAGAGAAGGTCTGAGCCGCTGTGATTGTGCCGAAACCCGCCCCTGCCTTCAAGTGTAAGAGTCGTGGCGAGCGGTTCAAGCCTACTCGATGATCAAGTTAACATATGACAAACCGGTTCGGTTTGGTTCGAATATTTTTGACACTCGTGTCCACAGAGATAACACTGCATGATGGTGGCAGAGTGAAGAAGAGTAAAAAGAGAGAAGGAAAAAAAAGAAAAGAAATTCGCTCTACCTCTCTTCTCTCTCTCACGCACTTAAGATACTGTGGTTTTTTCAATTAATCAATGAAAAATATTTTCATTATTGACAATAATTTATGTCTAAACATTTTCATAGACGATGAAAATATTTATTGTCAATTCATTTTTTTAAATAATACAAAGGATCATTTTTTAAAAAATATTTTTCAAATCATTTATTTTCCGCAAAATAAACAGAGCCTAAATCCCGCACAAGTACATGATAGACAGAAAGAGGCATTCCTCTTTCAACTGTCCCAAGTCAGAGGAGGCTCCATCATGGACAACCCTACCTCACAAGAATATATTTTATGTAAAGAGTGACGTTTACGGTTTCGGCATTGTGTTGCTTGAGATACTAACGGGCTTAAGGGCATTTGATGTGAACCGTCCAAAAGCAAAACGTCTTTTAGTGGAGTTTGCCAGACCATTCTTGTCCAGTAAACGAAAACTGAACACTATAACGAACTCTAGATTGGAGGACAATTATTCTATGGATTCTGCGTTCCAAACAGCACAGCTAGCTTTAAATTGCCTCCAAAGGACTCCTTACAAGCGGCCTTCCATGACTGAAGTTGTAGAAGAACTGGAATCGATAGAAGCTGCCAGTGCTAACAGAATACCACGGGGTTCTTGATTTCACTTATTATGTTGTTCGTACTTCACGTAATGTGATCAAAGTCTGTTGCTCCAAATTTTTCCATTTTCCCAGGATTAATCTTGGGTTGTGAATGTTCATCTCCATTGTTCCCAGCAATTACTAGGTGTTGTATTCTCTTGTTAAATTCTTCGGAATATTCCTGGCGTGTATATTGATGAAACTAGCAAATATCACCTAGAGGGGGGGTTAATAGGTGACCTTAACATTACTTGATCAATTTAACGCGGAAATAATTGATCACAGGTAAAGTCTGAACAATGTTCATATTTTGATCAATTTTTGAATGGCAAACAAATAAATGTACAATTAACTAAATAAAAGGAGTTTTAGGGATAAGGAAATTTGCACACAAATGTATAGTGGTTCGACTTAGATCAAGCCTACGTCCATTCTCCCACGCTGACAGCCTGCTGGCTGGATTCCACTAGATGTTAAATCAATAGATTACAAATTCTGAGTGATAACTTTTCTGTGAAAGATAGGTCATTCTATCTCACTCAATCGCTCTTATAATAGATCTCTCGATATCATAGTTTTTAGCTCAAGAAGGACAAGTCACACTGGTCGGAATATGCTTAGACTTTGGAATGGATGATTCTGGATATTATCTCTCTGCTTTTGCTTCTTGACAATTTATCTCTTTTTATACTTCTCCACTTTCAAACTAGCAGTTGAACAATGTTTAGAGGATCATATTCCAATCGTCACCTTGGATAGATTTGTATAAAAAGGATTGAGTAGCCGTTGAGTGACAAATTTTGAATCCCGCTGAATCTGGTTGCCCATAGAACCATAACTTTGGTTTCCATAAGCAGAGCTTCTCTATTTAAAAATAAACTTGTGATTTTCAATCAATTTAAGATATTTTACAATGTAAATATTCCTTCCAAAATAGCCTTTTAATATTGAATCAATCAATACTTTCCATTTGTGAAATCCAAGTCAGATTACTAGCTGTTGTTCTGAGTTTGCAATAACGTCTGGATAAAGTCCTTAGGCTCAAAACTTGAGTAAGAATGGTTTGTTCTATAAATTCTAAATCTTTTGACTCCAATATATAAACCAAAGTTCTTCAATTTCCGTGTACAAAGTTTGAACTTTGTCTTTTGCGGTGTAGAATCTGAATTTCTTCTTCTGATTCATTTAAAGTCTGGACTTTTAGAATATAACTTTCTAGACTTAGAATACTTCAAAAGCATATTTTAGACTTACTGATGGATGATTTTGTTAACATCAAAATCTATTAGGATGTTTTCACAACAATCTCTCCCTTTTTTATGATGACAAAATTTTCCATGCAGATAAATAGATTTTGTAAAATATAGAGTAATAAGATAAAAACATGTATTTGAGCATATATTCAAGTATTGCACTAAGGCACAGATAATGATGAATAGCATTTAATGATTGAAATATTTTAAGTATATAATCTGTGACCTTTCTTTGCTCCATAACCTCTAACCTGCATTTCAAATCTGATCATAGTATTTTGCATCATAAATCTACGTATTTTCTTCCCCCTTTTGTCAACAGCACAAATAGTTAATCACAATTATAATATCCAAAATATCAGCCATAACAAATCAAGTCAAACCAAAAGTTCAGAATAGACATTGAGTTCAAAAAGTTAACACACAGAAATAGATTATGAAAAACTACTGCTTAAAAGGAGCTCGAACAAGTTGAAAGTTCTCCAAGTTTTGAACAACATCCTTAACCTTAGACGTGCATTGACCAATTGCTTTCTCAATTGTTGCCATATTCTGTTCTGCTTGAAGATTAGCATTCTGAATTCTTTCTTCAGCAATTGTCTTCAAGTTCTACATGTCTTCACCCAATGCAGATTGTTTTTCTTTAATTTCAAGCAACAAAGAAATAATGGTCTGGTCATGGGAGGTATGACCTTGGAATTCTTCAAAGTCTAGCTGTTCAATTTGGACTCCTTTATCTTGCTGTAACTTCCTATGAATATTAGCACCCATAGTAGCCGTTTCTGGATTCTCCTCAAAATCTTCAATGTCTGCAGCTGGTGGAGATTTGCTTTCCTGAGTTTGAGCTGGAGCATCACTAAGATCTGTTTCCTTCATTAGTGATTCAACACCTTTGATAAGTTTTTGTTCAGTAGGAATGTCCACAGCTTTCTCAGCATTTATCTTAACAGTTTCTTGTGCCTCTTCATTTTGATTCTCTTCCTCATGCTCTTCATCCCTCAGAATAGTCTCTAGTTTTCTCTTCTTCCTAGAGACTTGGGTAAACTGGCCCTTCTTCTTTTTCTCAGACTTTTATGAAGTTTGTCCTTTCTTCATCTTCTCTGACTTTTCTGAAGTCTGGTCTTTCGTACTCATGTCAAGCTGTGTAAACCTCATTTTCGATATCATTTTCTCACCAACAGACATTTCAGGAAGACAATTCTTGGTCAACTTGAGCAGGAATTTCAATGTTAAGAAAGTTGAAAATCCTGGTGATTAAACCACCATATGGAAGTTGGCCTTTGTTCTTCAGCACAAATCTGTACATATGAAGGATAATGATATGAGGTAAGGAGAAAGGAACCTCATTGATGATAGCCCATATCATCTTAGCTTCAAACTTTGACACGTCTGTGCTTGAAGATGCCTTTGGTCTCAGACAATTGATGATGATCTTGTGCAAAATCATATTCTTCTTTGTCAGACTGGAGTAAAAATGTGAGTCTTGGAATCTCAAGTAAAATCTGGATTCTCAAAAATTACTTTATATGCTTCTTCAGGAGTGACATTAATTGGAATAAAATTCCAGGACTTTACTCCAATAATATCAGCAAGTTGAGATGCATTAAGATCATACTTCCTTTCAAATACAGTAAAGCTTATTC
Source organism: Syzygium jambos (assembly GCA_031216235.1). NCBI lineage: Eukaryota > Viridiplantae > Streptophyta > Magnoliopsida > Myrtales > Myrtaceae > Syzygium > Syzygium jambos. Next base: position 38,128,676 of record CM062227.1, on the reverse strand, counting down.
TATTCGGAAAGAGAATTGACAAGTTGGAATAGAAATAAACAGTTCATTAAGGATAAACAGGGGAAGATTGCAGGCGAAATGCTTCCATTCCTAATTTTTCGAAGTGTTTTCTCACTGAAATGCTGATTGAATCAAGAAAAGAGAAATCCACAGTGCGATGATTCATAACTCCTCTAGACAGAAGAAGAGAGTGATACTCTTGATGTAACTCAGTTCTGAATAATTTTCTAGCAAAACTCTTTATCCCTACAACAATTCTAGTCTTAATTTCAAAATTCCTGAATAACTTGTCATCATCATCCTCTTTCTTTCCTTCCCTCTTCGATTCAAAACCACTCTCGAATTCTAGGGATTTAAGAGCAGATTCTTTCAACGTGGATCCAGAAGGTTCACCCACTTTCTCTTTCCCTTTTTGGGACACAATTTCTTTCTTTTCGGAGTTAGTCACAGGCAACACAGTCTGTAATGGTTTAGAAGTGTAGGAAATAAAAAATTCTTCCTCAGAACGAAAACCCTTATCTTTGAAGAATGAAAACATTATGTCATCAGAAGCTTCTCCCTTTTTGAGATAGTTGTAGGCCTTCCATACTAATCTAGAATCTTTAAAATAAAAGTCCTTTTTACCCATAGATTCTGTCGATTTAGGTTGGGACGAATGTTGTGGAGATTCTTTCTGGTCTGATTCTGTTCCAGACGAGTCAGTGACTTCCAAATGCTCAGGGCTTCTTTTCGTCCTCGATTCCATGTTGGCATTTCGAGAAGATCGTCAATTTCTCCGTGATGGTTCAAATTTTGGTGACATTTCAACTTGGGAGTGGATTTGTGCGAGAAAGTTTGAATTTTTGAGGAGAAAAATGAAGAGCGGAGTCGGGAGTGATACGAACTAAAACCCTTGAAGAATGAACAGTCACGTTCTTTAAAGTAAAATTTGGGCAGTTTTTAAAAAAAAGGATAAAAACTGAATTTTGGCAGTTTTCTTTTAGAGATCCGAAATTATAGGAAATTTTAAAACGACAGTTTTTTTTTAATAGCAATCAAATACGTACCTGATTATTTTCCAAAAATAGGACTTACTCGCCAAAAAATTGAATGTCTATATATGATAAGTTCTATCTTCCGTATGAGACTTAGGATCTAATAGGATGTCCAGACTTTGCATAGTTTGCTTGTCATAGTCTGATCCTGTTCCTGTCTAATAAAATTATCGTTCTGAACATGATCTCTTATGAAGTGATGCTTGATTTCAATATGCTTTGCTTGAGAATAAAGAATTGGATACTTGGTCAGATTTATAGCACTGGTGTTGTCACATTCGATCTCTGTGCATGATTCTTCAATTCCAAAGTCCCTTAGTTGTTGCTTCATCCATAAAATCTAAGAGCAGCAACTTCCAAATTCTACATATTTTGCTTTTGCTATTGATAGTGCAACTGTAACTTGTTTCTTTGAGTACCAGGATACTAACATTTTCCCGTTAACTGGCATGTTCCTAAAGTGCTTTTCCTGTCCACTTTACAATTAGCAAGATCAGCATTCTCATCAAACTTTCCGACATGGTCATTTGCATTTTTAAAAATAAAGCATTTGCAACCAAAAGTATGAAAATATGAAATGCTTGATTTTCTACCTTTGTAAAGCTCATAGGGGGTTTTCCCAAGAATTGGCATTAAGAAGACTCTGAAAATGATTTAATAGGCTGTAGAAACAGCTTTTGCCTAAAAACGATATGAAATTTTGCTTTCAATCAACAAAGTTCTTGTCATTTCTTGTAAAGTGCGATTTTTCTTTTCAACAACATCATTTTGTTCTGGTGTATAGGGAGAAAAAAATTATGCTGAAATCCATTTTCATCACAAAAGTCTGCAAAACTTTAATTTTCAAATTCTCTCCTATGATCAACTTTGATGCTAAAAATTACGTAACTTTTTTCATTTTGAATTCTTTTTGCAAATTTTGAAAATATGAGAAAGCTTCATTTTTATAAACAACAAAGAATATGCATGTAAATCTTGTAAAATCATCAATAATTACTAAGCAATATTTGTTACCACTAATACTCTTGTTTCTTGTAGGACCAAATAGATCATATGATGAAGCTACAGAGCATGATTAGTAGAGACATGGGGTATAGATTTAAAGTAACCTCTAACCTATTTTTCCAAAGTATAAGCTGAGCATAATTCTGCTCTCTTGAATTTTAGTTCTGGTAATCCTCGAACAAGCCTTTTTGTAGAAAGCTTTGATATTTATTTCATACTAATATGCCATAACCTTCAGTGCCATAAGTTTGTATCTTCCTTGATAGAAACTAAACATTGAGCAATGTCAGATTTTACATCAAGAAGATAAATGTTACCATGTCTTCGACCAATGAAGGATTAAGAACAATCTTTGCTTGAGCCAGAACAAGTATTCTCTTGAAAGTTGATCTTGAATCCTGTATCACATAATTGACTTATGCTAATCAGATTGTAATTAAGGCCTTTTACCAGGGAGATGTCATTTATCACTAGACTTTCGATTTTAACAATTCCTTTGCTTATGATCTTTCCTTCGTTATTTCATAAGAAGCAATTTTTTTTATATTCAACAGGTGCTAAAGCACAGTAAAATGATTAAATTACTTTTGCATCTAAAGCTTCTCTTTTAGTTGTCATAGATTGAGATAATGAAGCAGCTGTTGGAGTTTTCCCATCTTGTTGTTCACTTGAGGTAGTTGAAGGAGGACGTAGTTTGATTTCTCTGAGAACAATGTCCCATTGTAAGGGATCAATGGATTTTATGAATGCCTTCATTTTGTTTTTCCATACACTGTATTCTTTGCCTTAAGAGTATGGAAGTTTGGTGTTGCTCTGTCCTTCGACTAGACTTGGAGCACTCATGCTAGCCATAAAGATCATTAGCTCAAAAATAAAACACTTCAATAAACGAGCAATCTGCTCTAATACCAATTGATAAGATTAGCAGATATCACCTAAAGATGGGTGAATAGGTGATTTTAACACTATTTGATCAATTTAACGCGAAAATAATTGATCATAGGTAAAGTCTGAACAATGTTTAGATTTTGATCAATTTTTGAATGGCAAACAAATAAATGTGCAATTAACTAAATAAAAGGAGTTTTAGGGATAAGGAAATTTGCACACATATGTATAGTGGTTTGGCTTAGATCAAGCCTACTTCTACTCTCCCACGCTGACAGCCTACTGGCTGGATTCCGCTAGATGTTAAATCAAGAGATTACAAATTCTGAATGATAACTTTTCTGTGAAAGATAGGCCACTCTATCTCACTTAATCACTTTTATAATAGATTTCTCGATATCACAGTTTTTAGCTCAAGAAGGACAAGTCACACTGGTTGGAGTATGCTCAAACTTTGGAATGGATGATTCTATATATTATCTCTCTGCTTATGCTCTTTGACAATTTGTTTCCTTTTATACACCTCCACTTTCAAACTAGTCGTTGGACAGTTTTTAGAGAATCATTTTTCAATCTTCACCTTTGATAGATTTATATAAAAAAGATTGAGTAGCCGTTGAGTGACAAAGTCTGAATCCCTCTGAATCTGGTCGTCCATACAATCAGAACTTTAGTTTCCATAAGCAGAGCTTCGTCATTTAGAAATAAACTTGTCGTGGGGTTGATTGTCAATCAATTTAAGATATTTTACGATGTAAATATTCCTTCCAAAATAGTCTTTTAAGATTGAATCAATCAATACTTTCCATTTCTGAAATCCAAGCCAGATTACTAGCCTTTGTTTTGAGTTTCTGATAACGTCCGGATAAAGTCCTTGCGCTTAGAACTTGAGTCAAAATGATTTGTTCTGTAAATTCTGAATCTTTTGATTCCAATATATAAATTGAAGTTCTTCAACTTTTGTGTACAAAATCTGAACTTTGTCTTTTGCGGTGTAGAACCTGAACTTCTTCTTTTGATTCATTTAAAGTCTAGACTTCCAGAATATAACTTCCTGGACTTAGCATACTTCAAAAGCATATATCAGACTTACTCATGGATAATTTTGTTAACATCCAAATCTATTAGGAGGTTTTCCCAACATGTATCAATATGTGCATCAGCTTGTGAATTGAGATGTTGTGATTGTACTTTCTTTAAGAGAGGAACGGATTTTCTTATGCTAATCCTCGATTGTCAGCAAGCTAAGGTTTATAAATGAAGTCCGTAGCTCTTAGTCCGAGCTCTTTCGTTTATTCATTCATGCTTCGGCTTTGTACATCAGCAGAAGCTCATTTTGATTGCTGTCATAAATTTGTTCATGTGGTACTCGGTCTGCGGTCAATCTCCAGTAAGTGTTATGCGGTTCCATCCATTCACATAGTATTTTGAGCCCTGAGACACATTTCAAGGAGTAGAAGATTTCTTTTTCCTTTATTGTGACGAATATCCTCTTGGTGAGTAGTAGTTGCTACACAATTGTCATTTGTTATCTTTTCTTGTTCTCCCAGAACGTAGATAACAGTAAATTGGAGGCAGGATCAGGTTTACAGCTTAAGCACAATAATCTAGGCTCAATCTGGTTGCAGTTTATTCAACATCGACATAACCATACAGAATCAAAACACAAATTATGGTATACAAAAATCTGCAGGGATTTGGAAACTCGAAATCTCGACAGTACAAAACTAATGTAAACTTAGTCACTTTCTGGCTATTGTGATGTATATCATCGGGTGCCTATGCTAAGGGCTGTATCTTAAATATAAATTATTTACAAAGTTTTGGTTCTTAAAATTAAATTATACACTAGTTTTTCCCAGATTGAATTATCCTCGAATTGTGCAAGATTACATGCCATTATTAGATAAAGTCAGATTGAAATTCTCTCAATTTTATCTATCCTATTCTATCTCAGGAATGAGCATATGTAGGGTGCTTCTTGGGTCCGAAACGGGACTGCTCTGTTTTTTTCTCTCAATTTTATCTATCGTATTATCGGTTTGTTCACTTAATCTGTTTGTGCTTATGAACGGAGTAGTCACTAGTCAGGCATCTTCTTCGGTATCCTTCCCAGGTGAGACTGAATTGGCCTATTCGATTTAAGCATAGTCTACATGTTAAACTTTTTCATAGCGAATAGTAGCCCGGAATACTTTTTCGATTGCCAGACATTAATTTGACAATCGGGTTTAGAGTGAAGTGATTTCACACAACATATGATATATGAGGAAAGTTGTCCAAAAAGTCTTAAATCTATTGTATTTTTGTCAATTGAGTTCTAAACCTTTTTCATTTCTTGCCAATTGAGTCTATGAAGCTAATTTTGGCTGAAAATTACCGACGTGGATAATTTTTAATAATATTTTAATATTTGTCGATTTAAAAAATTTTTCTTTTCTATCCTTCTTCCTCTTCTAGCCAGTCGTTAGGCCTTGGCAACTAGCCACAGACAATGGCTGGAGAGGTCGACCTTGCCAGCCTCGGGCGAACCTTACCCATGCCGACCTTGCATGGGCGAGCGGTGAGGTTGACCTCACCATCCCTTGCCTCTGGCTAGTTGTCGAGGCCTGGCAACTGGCTAGAGGAGGACGAAGGGGAGGAAAAAAAATAAATAAAGAAAAAAAAGGAAAAAGAAGAGAACATAAATGAAAAATGAAAAAATTCGAAAAATATTAAAAATTAAAAATTATCCACGTTAGTGCTACGTAGGGTGACCGGTGCCCACGTTAGCGATTTCCTGTCAAAATTAGTTGGATGAATTCAATTGATAAGAAGTGAAAAGGTTTATGACTGAATTAGCAAAAATACAATATGTTTAGGACTTTTTGGATAATTTTTCCAGATATATGTGGCTTTGTGTTAAAAAAGTAATTGTCTGCTCAATTTATCTTGAAACAATGCGCCTTTTCCCTTTGGAACAACGATTTTGCGGGATTATTTGACTGAAGCAAAAACATTTTGCACATCATAAATACAATCCTTCTATTTCGGCCTTTTTTTTTCCCTCCTTTTAAATAGTTTGCGGTGAAAGAGAGAACCCTCCTTCTGCCCTTCTGAGAAAAGAATTTCAGACAATTTCTCGATAGCTTTATTTAGGTAGAGTGTGCTTAAAGTTTGTACTTCTTAACTTGATGGATTTTAGTTTGGAGGCTTTGGCTATCCGCTATCTTAGTTCCAAGAGATGACCACTACGGCTTCTCTGTAACGTATGGATAGCGCTTTGCTTGCGGTATGTATGTCGCACTGTCCAAAATTATCGGGATTAGAATCACTCCTAATGCTGCGGCTGGATTTCCTTGAGCCGCCGGCTCCCTTCTTCTGGCTGCAATGGGGCTCTCGAAGATGTACGTTCGGAACTTATTGTATGATCACGGGATATTCTAGGACAAGTTGGTAAGTCTTTATGTGAAGGAGGAAAAGATGCCAAGAAATGAAAACCTAGAGGTTATGGTGTGATATGTAACATGCAAATGCTTTCGAGGCAATTTCAAGGGGGTCAGATATATATGCCCAACTTGCACGAAAAAT